>CP142133.1:15135000-16385000 GCA_036013995.1 Theobroma grandiflorum
TATATTTAACTAAACCAATATTAAGAGAAATAACAATGAAAATTGTAATTTTAGTGTTTTTATCTAAGTGAGCGTTAAGGTACGCCTTAAAGCTTTTCAAATTTTATTTTTCTAAAAGTTAAAAATAATATCATTGAAACAAAGTGAACAAAGCTCACCTCCACTCAGAGTAGAACAAAAAGGATGTGATAGCTAGAAACATACCTAAAAGCAACATAATGGGCATATCATAGTGTCACGACCCAGATTCTGAGCCAAGACCGACGCATAGGCCTAAGGGGCATAGCCCACTAAGTCCAAGCAAGCCTTTCTATGTAATCAAGTTTATACTTTTTTCAAACATTCCTAAAACCAGTTTTGTAATTTTCAACTATAAATACTATAGCAACATACTATGACAACCAAGTATTTACATTTGTATCATTTCAAAATGTTGTCATTCATTGCCATCTCATAATGGCATCATCAATCCTACATATACATACATCATTTTCAAAATACATCTTAGTGTTTACTCCAGTAGTTTTTGATGATAATAAAACATTCTTATTCACTTGTGTCTAATATTCCTACTTGAGTATGCAAGACAAGAATTGTATGCGAATAATGATTAAACCATTTAAAGGCATATTTCAAAAGTCTTATAAACAAGGAGCCACATGTGATCAACAAAGAGGAAGTCTCTTAGTCAAATATTAAAGGGTATTAGTCAACTAAAATTCAAAATTGGAAGTTGGTTGGTTCAAGAATATTTGAGAAACAGAAGCAACTTAGTCGACCAAGAAATGGGTTAGTCGACTAAAAGCCTATTGCTAGAAATCTAGACTTTAAGGCAGAACCAACTTAGTCGACCAAGAAATAAGTCAGTCAACTAAGTGCTCACTGCCAGAAATTGCGACCAAGAGACAGAGACAACTTAGTCGACTAAGACATATGTTAGTCAACTAAGAATATTCTATTTGAAAATTTGAACTAAGCACTGGAAGACAAATTAACGGCTAGATTTGGTACAAAACTATTTTCAACAGTTAAAAACTGCCTAACTTTTATCAAAGTTGATTTCTCAAGTATAAAAAGGACCTCCAACGGTTAGGAAATGATCATTGAAGGCTTCTAAGTGAAAAACAGCTCCAAAATAGCAAAATCCTCTGCACTTTTATTGAATTTCACTCTTATCATTTAATTTGAGATAAACACTTCACTTTGTACCACATAGATCAACTTAGTGATCATAGACACACTCTTATTTCCTTTCTTTTTGTATAATTAGAGTGAGAAAGTCACTCTAAAGGGTTTATTCAAGCTTGGATAGCTTGATTATATGTATAGGTTCTAACTAAGCCTGTAAAAGTTAGGTGTTAGGTTTAGTTGATCCCGGTAAAAACTATTGTGAAAGGTTTTAGCTGAGCTTGGTAAAAGCCATTGTAAAGCTTGGTGAAAGCTTGTGAATTTTACCATTCTTAGTGGATTGGGTTTGAAAATCCTTGGTTGAACAGTTAACGTAGTGGATGTATGTGAGACCTTGTCAAGCTCGATTAAAAGACGGTATTGTACCGAGTGGTACAACCAAGTTAAATCGAGCTTCAAACTAGTTTAATAGAAATTCTAAGATGAATTTGAATATTCTAAAACCCACAGAATGACTTAGAATGATGATTCGGAGTTCAAGGTCCAATTTGGAGTTAATCGAGAAAATTGATCGATTAGGGACAAAACGGTCATTTTCCCATTTAAGGACAAAATAGAGATTTTTAGTAAAGATTTGATCACATTTGACCAAGAATAATTATATGAAATATAATTATAATTATTGGAGTATAAAACGAAGTTTAGTAGTGAAAAATTGTGATTCTCGGTATTTTTGGAGCATAAGGGCAAAATGATAATTTTTGCCACTAAAGGACCAAACGAGAATGTTTAGAAAAGATTTTAGTCTCATTTGATTAAGATTGATCAAATATTACAGTTATTTGAGGTTGAAAAGTAGAAATAATGTAATTCCGGTACATTTCGGAGTATAGGGGCAAAATCATAGTTTTTTCGCTTCGGGGGCAAATCGGTAAATTTTTCGCCCCAACACTTGTCTAGACCAAGCAATTTTATTTGTGGTAGGATTGGATAAATACAATAATAATTGTGGTGGAAAATTCAATAGAAAAAGTCAAATAATTAAAATAATAGACCAATGGTTTTATGCCATGTGTCAAGCCTTAATATTTTAATATTAAAGCATAAAAATCAGCCATAAAACCCATTTTCTCTCACCAAAATTGGCATGAACTAGAATTGAAGAGAAAAGAAAGGAAACAAAGGGACAAAAGCAAAAACCTAGCCAAAAATCAAGAGATTTCAAGTGTTTTTCAAGAATCAAGCAAAATAAAGGTAAAATTTCTTTAGTTTTACTTTAATCCTAGCTTACCCATGCTTTAGTTCTTAATTTTCATGGCTGAATGTTGAGTAATCATGCTGAAATCCTTGAGGCCGAATGGGTTTGAGGGAGATTTGATAATGGAAATTAGTTGAATTTTGGTTATGTTGTTGTTTGGTGATAGATAAGCATGGTTATGAACAAAAATACAAAAGAAACATTAAATTTCTCTAGGGTTCTTCATTGGCTGAACCATGAGGGTTGAAAATCAAGGAGGAATTGTTTGAATTTCAAGGAAAATGAATTGGAAAAAATGCGAAATACTCTAATTCTCAATCCGCTGGCACAATGTTTGTGCTTTTACCCAAATGCTCACCACCTATATACAATACATGACACATAATTCAATATATTGCGTCATACCATTATAAATCTATTTCAGGCTCTATACGAATGCTTGATATGGGATGTAAAATGTGCGGTAACTATCTAAATACGGTGTTCTACATAAACTCAATTGAATACCTAAATAATACGGTATTGGCCTAATTCAATCTATCACCCAATTAATTGGCCAATACGTCCAATTCAACTCTAAATAATTCCATTTCTCTTCCAATACTCCAATTTATCAAACACCAATTAAATAGCTTGAAATATGGTAAAATCATCCCCATATTCTCTCTTGTGCAATTCAGCTATTGAGGGTTCAATAACCATAGAATTTATCATGCTTAATTCTCACACCATAAACCATTAATTCCTAACCAAGTCACTTGAAATTCAATCAAATTCATCACCAATAATCCACATGGAAAATTTGGCTATTAAGGGTTTAGTGTGGAATTTGTGGTTTTCATGCTAGACATCATCATTTTCGGTTTTTATCACCACAATTCATTAAATCCTAACTAATTAACAGAAAATATCACAAGATTCATCTCCAATATGCTTTCTATGAAATTCGACCTTGTGGGTGGGTGAAGGACAAGTGATTTTTTTTAATTGTTTTCATTCTAAACATGCTAGATTGACTAAAAACACCTAAATAACTTAAAATCTAACCAAATCAACTATCAAATCTTCTCTCTCTAAAATGGGTCAGCCATGAATCCTTCATGAAATCATGTGATCCAACCATGGAAAATGCAAAATAAAGTACAGGAAAGATAGATCACAAGCTAGAATTAAGAAATGTTACCTTTGATTGCTTGATTACTTGGAATCCAACATTTTTCCTTTGAATTTTTATCTCAAGGGTTTTGTTCTTCTTCCTTTCCCTCTTTTCCCTCTTTGGCCGACCAAGATAAATGGGTTGGGAGGGTTTATGTGCTGGTTTTTATAGCAAATTATGAATGGATGAAAATTTGACACATGTCACCATTCCATTGGTCCATGTGTCATACTTACCCATTAAGCAATCTCTCTCCACCACTTAAATTTCCTCAATTATCCACAATAATAATGGGTAAAATTCATGTGCTGGACATGTCAAGCCCAGCCCTAAAATACTTGCCATGCCATACATGTGATGGACAACATGTTTGCATACTTGGAAAGCCCCAAAAAATTTTCAAGAGTCGGTAGTGTACCTAGAGGTACAACAAAGTTGAATTTAAGCCTCAAACTAGTTAAAATAGGGATTTTAAGATGAAATTAATAATTTCAAATTCCAGGAATGATTTAAAATAGCGATTTGGAGTTTCATGGCTGATTTGGAGTCAATCGGGAATACTGACCACTTAGGGGCAAAATGGTCATTTTGCCACCCAAGGTTGAAAATTGGATGTTTGATAAAATTTTTAACCAAGATTGATCATTTGGAGTATAATATGAAGTTTAGAAGTGAAAAATTTTAATTCTCGATATTTTTGGAGTAAGGGGCAAAACGGTAATTTTGCCACCCATGGCCAAAATGGTAATTTTACCCCACCAACACTTGTCAAGACCAAGGAATTTATTCATTATTAGTGTGGATAAATATGACAATTTATGTGGTGAAGAATTAAAGGTTAAAAGATAAATATTTAAATTGTGGGCCAATGATATCATGGCAAGTGTTAAGCTTTGATTTCTTTAATACTTAACTTGAAAAATCAGCCCATAATTCCCCATTTCACTCACAATATTAGACCAAACAAGGGGAAAAGGAAACCAAAGGAAGAAAAAAACCCTAGGAGGAGAAATTCAAAGGGAAAGTGTGAAAATTCAAGGAATCAAGCAAGATAAGGTAAAATTTTCCAATTTTTACTTGAGATCTACAATACCTATGATTTATTTTCTCATTTCCATGGTTGAATTACATGTTTTCATAATGGGTTTATGGCTGGCCAAATGGGTATGTATAGAGATTGATGTTGGAATTGATTTGATTTCAAGATATGTTAGTGTTTATAGTTAGTTTCTCATGTTTGAAAGCAAAACAATAAGAAAAAAAATTCATTTTCCCCACCACCCTTCAATGGCCGAACCTTACATGTAATGTGGGAATGATGGATTTGATTTCCTTGCAAGTGAATTGGTTGAGAATTGATGGTTTGTGGTGTGAATATCAAGTAGGAAAAACTTCAATGTGACTGCACCATCATGGTCGAATTTTCCATGAAGAAATGTGAAGGTGGTTATCCTGAATTTTAGGTTATTTGGCTTATGTTGGGTGATTTGAAGTATTAGAAAAGAAATGGAGCAATTTGGAATTGAATTGGATGCATTGGCCATTTAACCGGGTGAAAGACAAAAGTAGGCCAACACTATGTTTAGACAATATTCGGACAATTTGCATTTTATATCATGCATATATATAGATAAGAGCCTGAAATAGTTTATAATGGTTTAACCCAAATTATTGAATTTTGTGTCATGTATTATGAATAGGTGGTGAGCCATTTGATACGGGTAAGAGATTGTACCCGAGAACCGAGAGTAGAAATATTTCTAACTCCCACTACTGTGAGTAACCTTACTATCATCTTAATTATCTAAAGTAGGTTTTTATTCGATTTTTTTTTGTGATTTTATGGAAAGATGATTTTAAAGGGGTGAATTGCTTGTTTTATGAGAAAAAAGTGAATTTATAAAATAAATTGAATTTTTATAAATTGAATTGAAAATTGGATGATTGATTTGAAATTAGAGTTATTGGAGACCACATGTTGTATTGTAAATTATGAATTGAATTGATTGGCTTATGATAATGTGGCATGAATGGCTGAATTGGAAACCGTTTTGAAAATGTATGAATTGTTTGTTTTGCCTTGAGTGGCTGAAATTGAAATAGTTAAAAGTGTTCCTTTCGGGGGAAGTTTTAAAGGGACTGGGATTCGAAGCTTGGCGAGAAGGTTCTACGGGACCTGTGGCATTACCAATAAGTCCAGTATGTTCAGTGATAGGGACCCAAACCTATCAATAAATTGCCATGTCATGCAGTTAAAATTTTATGAATCTGGTGGTAGATAAAATAATCCATGCAGTGGAGGGTTCTGTGGCCCCCCTATCAGAGGGGCACGGAATCTAGGTGTTACCTCGATCGGAGAGCCATGTAGAGGGTATCTCCCGAGGTAAAGTTTAAGTGCACCTCACACGGACCACCACGTGAAGGTGAGACTTAGCCAATGCCAATGAATGACTGCCTTTTTCAAACGTAAAAATATGTTCATGTGTATATTACATTTAACAGCCTTGGCGGTCTCGGTTAGATGCTTCGACCGGGGTATCCCCTAGAATGATTTTGGCAGGAGCTAAGTTTTTAAGAGATTCATAAGCCATATTAATTATTCGAGTAAAATGATTCTATTTTACTTGATTCAAATGAGTTGAGATAAGATAAACTATAATACGAAGAACGAATTTGAATTTGCCTCCATTTACTAGACTTTTGTGAGGCCTCAACCTTTATAGAATTGTAGATAGAATGCTTGTTTACTTGAGACCCTTTAGAAAAGTTTTTAAAGGGGTCGGTATTGTACTTAGTGGTACAATCAAGTGAATTTAAACCTCGAGCTAGTTCCAGTAAAGATTTTAAGATGAATTTGAGAATTCTAAAACCCACAGAATGATTAAAAAGGGTGATTCGGAGTTCGAGGTCCGATTTAGAGTTAATCGAGAATATTGACCAATTGGGGTAAAATGGTCATTTTGTCACCTAAAATTTAAATTCGGTTATTTGATGAAAATTCTGACCAAGATTGATCAATTGGAGTGTAATTTGAGGTTGAAAAGTAGAAAAAATGTAGTTCCGGTACAGTTCGGAGTATAGGGGTAAAATCGTAATTTTGTCACCTCGGGGGCAAAACGGTAAATTTTTCACCCCTGATATTTGTTAAGACCAAGGGATTTTGTTCATTATAGAAATGGATAAACATGAGAATTGTGTGGTGAAAAATTTAAGTGAAAAAGTCAATTATTGAAAGTACAAAAAGAAAAATGGACCAATCACACAATGCCACATGTCAAGCTTTATTATTTTAATATTTTCCTTATAAAAACCAGCCCATAAACCCCATTTTCTCTTACCATACTCGGCCAAAGGGAACAAAACCAAGAGGAAAGGAAGAACAAAGGAAGAAACAAAAACCTAGATGGAAAAATCAAAGAGAAAGTGTGAAATTTCAAGGAATTAAGCTAAGTAAGGTGAAATTTCTTTATTTTTCCTTGAGAACTACAATACCCATGTATTAATTTCTCATTTCCATGACTAAATTGTATGGTTTCATGATGGGTTTGATGCTGACTGAATGGGTTTGATGGGAGAAATGATGTTGAAATTGCTTGATCTTGAGATATGTTGGTGTTTTTAGGTGATTAATGATATGTAGCATGAAAATAAGTGAAGAAAATTACTTGATCTATGGAAACCCTTCATGGGTGAACCTACCTTGTTGAGTATTGATTGTGATTTGCTCTTGTATCAAGTGAGTTTGTTGAGAAATGATGAATTAAGGTGAGAAAATGGAATAAAATTTTTTTTAGTGATAGTGCACTAATATAGCCAAAATTTTCAAGGAGAATTGTGGAAATTGATGTGCTGAATTTTTGGTAAATTGGCTTGTATTTGGTGAATTGAGGTATTAGAAAAGAAATAGAGTTAATTGGAATTGAATTGGATGTATTGGCCATTAAATCGGGTGACATATCGAATTAGGCCAATACCTATTTATTTAGGTGCACAATTGAAATTGTGTGGAATACCAATTTTAATTAGCTATCCGAATAACCTTATGCACCCATATAGGGCTTAAAATAATTTTATAATGGCATGACACAATATATTAAATTGTGTATCGTGTATTGTGGATAGGTGCTGAACCCTCAAACAAAGGCAAAGGCATTGTGCCAGAGGGCCGAGAATATGAGCATTTTGAACTCCTAATACTGTGAGTGAACTTGCATTTCAATTGTTTTGGGAAATTTAATTAAATTGAAATGAAATGCTTGAATGATTATATTTAATTCTCATTTAAAAATGAGTCTTGAGAACAAGCCTTTAGCGAAAATATTTCGCTGATTTTGAATATGATTATGATAACTCTATGTACATCCATATGATGCTTACATGTGTTGTTATTATATTTTTGTGAAATTAATGTAACCTCGCACATGTGGAGTGAGTAATGCACATGCCTGTAATGGTGTGCAAAGTGGGGACGGCGATACGTAATGCCCACAATTCTTGGAAACTTAGAGTTGAGCAAATGCACATGCCTGTAATGGTGTGCAAAGTAGGGACGACGATACGTAACGCCCACAACTCCTAGAAACTTAGAATTGAGCAAAGTGGGAAGGCGATACGTAACGCCGACGATTCCTGGGAACTCTCACGCATGAACTATGGTGAAGCGTGATTCTCCGCCCAGGGGCTTGTAGGGACGACGATACGTAACGCTTACAAGTGCTTTGATAAATGTCTCTTTTTACCGCCAAGGATAGTGAAGACTTGGCGGTGTATATAATTGCTCATGATTTTATGTATATATGTGTGTGACATAATGTGCATGATGGAAAACATGATTTGGATGTTATGTGAAACCCTTGTTCTATGACAGTTTGTGATAAACCGTAAATTTTGCTGTCTTGCTGGAATAATTGGTGTAAATTCATGGATACCTTATCCTTGAATGCATAATCAGTTTCAGGTTAAGGGAAAAGGGTTTAAATATTAGTTAGATCAAAATTTCCTTGTTTCCAATCAGTGCATCATGGTTATCAAAAAATTTCCTACTAATATTTGCTTGTTCCCCTCTAATGTTCACTCACTGAGTTTGGTACTCATAGTTTTAAAAAATTTCATATTTTCAGATTAGGTGACTGTTGGATCCTAGGTCAAGGAGTCTCGAAATTCGTCTTTTGGGTAGGTGCTCGGCATTCGATAGCTTTCCTTTTTTCATTTGTCTCCGCTGGAAGTTACAAGTCTTTTGTTCTGTGAATATGTGTTTGCAATGTAAATTGTTAAAATACATGTCTTGAATAGTACATGTATATCGTTGTTGATAATGCCATCGTGGATTGGCTATTTTTCATACTGGTTGAGAATGCTATGGCCGCATTGGTTGATAAAGTGTTTCGTAAAACAAATGGAATAGGCTTGCTTGGGTTTTGTGAGCTACACTCATTAGGCTCATGCGTCGGTCATGGCTCGAGAATTTGGGTCATGATAGCTGAAATGGTTAAAGGCGTTCCTTTTGGGGGAAGCAAAAGGCCTGGGTTCGAGCCTTGCCATCACCCGGAAGGTGTGAAATCCTATCTGGGGCAACCTACAGGCTGAAAAAGTGGAAAGGGGTTGGGCCAAGTAGAACAATACCTTAGAGTGGGTCCCTCGGGGGGAATGCCACAAAAAAGGCATCTTTTTTGTGGCATCCTTTTTGGGGCCCACTCCAAAAGGTATTGTTCTATCTGGGCTGGGTCATAGCTCCTGTCCGTTGCAGCGGCCCTCAGCACCTGTCCCTGTCGATCCCGTAGTTCGAACCCCAAACCTTTTACTTCCCCCAAAGGTTAACGCCTTTAACCATTTGAAATGGTTAAAGGTGTTACCTTTGGGGGAAGTCAAAGGTCTGGGGTTCGATCCAAGGGATCGACAGGGAAAGGTGCTGAGGGCCGTTGCAGCGGACTGGAGCTATGTGCCACGACCCAAAACTCCCTATCGGGTCCATGACAACCGCCGCGACGTCTCGACAAGCATTCATACCTAGAATATCGATCGAAACCCTACCAGGCTTAGCATCAACTTTCGCACTTTCCCTAGTGAGCGACGGTTATTAATTTTCACATTTTAAGAAATCATAAGTTATTTCCAAACCAAAACGATAAAATACTATTTTTCGACTCACAAGGGCATTTTCGTCATTTTTTTTCAAAATTTCTAAACTTAATAAAAAACGTAACAGGTGAGTGTAAAACACATAATTCATGATTTAAAATAAATTTAGATTTCTAAAACACTCTTTTTGAGTAAAATTATAACTATTAAAATATAATAAAATATTCAAGAAAATAAGCTAATTTCTCATAAAATAATTTTTATAGAAATATCGATGAACAATTTTTGAGACGTAAAAGTAAAATATATTCATACATATTATAATGTAGATATCCAAAGCATAATATTACTTTACAATGACACGTGAGCCCACAACTAACCAAAATGCATCGAGAACGGAGAACCTGCAGTTCTTGTCGATTCAAGTTCACTGTGGTCCTTGATCGAATCCGCTAACTACAGGCTATTCTGAGCTTGAAATGTGGATAGGAAGAGGGGTGAGATTATAAAATCCCAGTGAGTAAATAGATACCATCTGAACTGTCTAAAGTCGAGTAAAATGAGACAAATTTAAATTCATTCTTTGTATTACAATTCACCTCATCTTAACTCATTTTAACTGAGTAAAATAAAATTATTTCACTCGAATAATTACTATGGCTTATGTTCGAATAAATAATATGGCTTATCAATTTCTCAAAATCTTAACTTGGCTCCTGCCAAAATCTTTCTCGGGGATACCCCGGTCGAGGCATCTAACCAAGACTGCCAAGGCTGTTCAGTGTAGTATACACGTGAACATATTTTTATATTAAAAATAGTATCTAGCCATTCCTTGGCGTTGGCTGAGTCTCACTCTCACGCAGTGGTCCACGGGAAGTGCACTCAAACTTTATCTTCGAAGATGCCCTTCACACGGCTCTCCGATTGAGGTAAGGTAAATATGATTTTGTGCCCCCTCTCTTAGGCTGGCTCACAGAACCTCCACTGCAAGGATTATGAATTATTTTATCTACCACCTTATTTATAAAATATTAACTAGCATGATATGATAAATTTTCATAATCTAGCCCCTCAAGGCTGAATACACAGTACATATAATTTTGAACACGAAAGCCAGTCTAGCCATTCATGCTCACATATTGCTATAAGCCATATAATTTAAAACACAATTTATAACACAAGCAGGCCATCTCCAATTACTCTAATTTCAAAACCAATTGTTCAATTTTCAAATAATTTATTTCGTAAATCCAATTTATTTTATAAATTTTATAATTTTCTCGTCAAGTCAACAATTCACCCAATGAAATGATTTTTCATAAAATCTTTTAATTTAATAAAATCTACTCTAGATAATTAAGATGATAATAAGTTTACTCACTGTTTTCGGAATTCAATTCCAGGTACTCGGACTACTAATCCTCCGGTGCGATTTCCTTGCCTTGATCCAAGGACTCACCACCTTGACAATTTGCACAAAAAATTAATTACCATATTTGTGCTAATTTGATATAAACCTAACCTAAATTCTACATGAATGCGTGAACTACTAGTATAACCGTTAAAAACGGTGTCAACCTAATTTGACCTATTACCCAATAAAATAGCCATTGTGTCCAATTTAACTCCAAATTGTGCCATTCCTTTTCTAATACCACAAATCATCAATTATCAGTCAAATGACACAAAATTCAGCTTAATTTCCTTTCCATTGCTTCATAGAAAAATTCAGCTACAATGGGGCATTATCACTAAAATTTTTC
Organism: Theobroma grandiflorum; assembly: GCA_036013995.1. Taxonomy (NCBI): domain Eukaryota; kingdom Viridiplantae; phylum Streptophyta; class Magnoliopsida; order Malvales; family Malvaceae; genus Theobroma; species Theobroma grandiflorum. Next base: position 15,146,387 of record CP142133.1, read on the forward strand.
CTACATCAATTTCTCACCATAATTGATCAATTTCAAAACCATCTCACTTGAAATGAAATCATTTCATTTCACACACACATCCTAAGGCATTCGATCATTGAAGATTCATGGGGAAAATCAATTTTTTTCTTGTTGTTTTACTTACTAACAGGCTAAACTATCTCTAAACACTAACATACCTAAAAATCCAACCATTCCAAGATCATTCTGTCACGACCCAATTTCATGGGCCATGATCGGCGCATGGGCCCAATGGGCATAGCCCACTAAACCCAAGCAAGCCTTTTCCAGTAATCATGTTCGACGTTTTATAAATCTTGCATTACTATTTCTGAACCAAAATTCGTGATTCACAACTCAATATATTTCAAAACATAACATGTATACCACATGTTTACAATTTCATTATCTCAAAGCACTGTCATTCAATGCCATCTCCTCGAGGCATCATTAATCCAACATATATATATACTTGTACACAGACAAAGACTCTCAACCATCAGCGAAGTAACTTTAAATAACTACACAGCTATTTAGATGCCGTAGTACCTACCAAAAGGCGAGCCTGCTTGGACGACTTGGTCCAAGTCACAATTGCCTCTAAATCTAAAAACATGAATTTTTATAAAACTGTGAGTACAAAACTTAGTGAGCGAACCTTAGAAGGGAATAAGCAATATCAACCAGGAAATTTGATAATCATGATGCACTGGTTGAAAATAAGGCCATTTTCATCTAACTAATATTCCAAACCCTTTTTCCCTTTTCCAGAAATTTATTATGCATTCAAAGATTAAACATCCTTGAATTTACACCGATCATTCTAGCAAAGTAGTAAAACTGACGGTTGTTTACAAACCGTCACAGAACGAGGGTTTCGTGTTAAACCCTTTTTCTTCAATTTCAAACAATGCGCATACCCTACAATCACACATATATACATAAATATCATGTACAATTTTATTCACCAATCATTCAATTTCATTCATTATCCCATCTTTTCCAACACTCTGTTGTACTCTCAACTCATACATCATTACCGGCATTGCACTTCCCACTCCGTACATGCATGGTAGTAATTATCACAACCTTTATCATTAAACTGGCATTGCACTTCCCACTCGGCACATGCACGGTCGTAATTATCACACCCTTTGTCATTCAACCGGCATTGCACTTCCCACTCCGCACATGCACGGTTGCATCAATTTCACCAAAATTTATTAATAATGCATATCAGCATGATATAAGGGTACATAGATTCAATACCCTCAATTTCACATAAATTTCTTAACAATACATGTAGGCATCATACATATATACACAGATGCACCGCAATCATATTTAACATCACAGAAATATTTTCACTAAAGGCTTGTTCCCGTGATTCATTTTTAAATGGGAATTAGATATAACCATTCACGCATTTTATTTCAACTTAATTAGAATTGCCAAATAAAATTTGAAATGCAAGTTCACTCACCTTATCAAGAGTGTAAAATACTCATGTTTCCGAGTTCCACTATACTGAATTTTTCTCGTTTCCGGGGGACCCACCACCTATACCAAAATTTTGACACATTTTCAATTATTTGTGTCAAACCACTATAAATTATTTCAAGCTCTATACAATGCATGGAAATGGGATGAAAATTGTTTGGACAGTCGTTTAATCGCAGTGTCCGACCAATTTGCCTGCACCCGGCTTAATTTGCTAAAACCCCCAATTTAACTATGATTTGACCCATTTCAATTTCTAACAATCCAATTATACCCACATTACTCAATGACAGCGAACCTGGTTACCCAAATTACGCTTTTACCCCTATTAGGTAAAAATTCATATTTTTGCACCAAAAATTCCCATTTAATTCCTACCTTCATAATTCATCAAATGTTACCAAAATTTCCTAAAATCTCATCAATTTCCTCACTTTCCAGCAGCCAATTCCTCTAAAAAAATTTAGCCAAAAATAGTGCACTAATACCAAAAATTTTCTTATTTAATTTTTTTCTCTCCATAATTGAACAATTTCAAAATCGTTTCATTTGAAATGAAATCATTTCATTTCACACACATTCCCTAAGGCATTCGATCATTGAAGGTTCATGGGAAAAATCAATTTTTTCTTGTTGTTTTGCTTACTAACATGTTAAACTATCTCTAAACACTAACATAGTCCAAAAATAAATTATTCCAACATCTTTCTCTCTCTAAACCCATTTGACCAGCCCTTGATTCACCATGAAAACATGCATTTCAAGCATGGAAAAATAAGGGAAATTGCTTTGAAATGAAAGATCTCAAGCAAAAATGGAAAATGATACCTTTTTCACTTGATTTCCTTGAATTTTCCACACTTTTTCTTTGAATTTTCTCACTCTAGGGTTTGTTTTTTTATTTCTCTCTCTATTTTCTGGTTTTTGGCTGACCAAGGGGATGAATGGGCTGATTTTTATGGCTTTTTATAAAGAAATAATAAAATATTTAAAGTATGCCACATGGCATTTTTCTATTGGTTCAAACTTTAAATATTTAACTTTTTATCCATTAATTTCCCACCACAAAATTCTCATACTTATCCAATTCCATGCTGAATAACATCCCTTGGTCTTGATAAGTGCTGAGGTGAAAATTTTACCGATTTGTCCTCGGGAGAAAAAATTACAATTTTGCCCATATACTCCGAAATGTACCGAAATTACATTATTTTCACTTTCCAACCTCAAATAACACTAATATTGATTAATCTATATCAAATGGGGCCATAATCTTTTATAAAAATCTCCATTTTGTCTTTAAATGGCAAAATGACCATTTTGCCCCAGATCGGTCAATTTTCCCGATTAACCCTATATCGGACGTCGAACTCCGAATCACCCTTTTAAATCATTCTGTGAGTTTTAGAATTGTCAAATTCCTCTTAGAATTTCTATTTGAACTAGTTCGAGGCTCGATTTAACTTAGTTGTACCACTCGGTACAATATCGTCTTTTAACGAACTTGACATGGTCTCACACATTCTCTCTCCATACCCATTTTTTCAGAATTGAATTCATCATGAAATCATGCTTTTCAGCCATAGAAAATGAAAAGAAATGCATGAGTATTGTAGATCTTAGGTAAAAGTGAAGAAATTTTACCTTTTTCACTTGATTTTTCCTGAAAAAACATATTTTTTCTTGAATTTCTTGCGCCTAGGGTTTATGTTTTTATTTTTTTTCCTTTTCTTCTCTTCTTTCCTCTCTTGGCCGAATATGATGACAGAGAAATGAGCTGATTTATGCTTATTTATAAAGAAATAATAAAATATTAAAAGTATGCCACATGGTATTTTTTATTGGTTCAAATTTTAAATATTTGACTTTTTATCCATTAATTCTCCACCATACAATTCTCATATTTATCCATTGCCATGTTGAATAAAATCCCTTGGTCTTGACAAGTGTTGGGGCAAAAAATTTACCGATTTGCCCCCGGGGTGAAAAAATTACGATTTTGCCCCTATACTCCGAAATGTACCAAAATTACGTTTTTCTCACTTTTCAACCTCAAATAACACTTCAATTGATCAATCTTAATCAAATGGGGTGAAAATCTTCTCTAAAAATTCTCATTTTATCCTCAGGTGCCAAAATTACCATTTTACCATTGTGCTCCAAAAATACAGAAAAATTAAATTTATCATTGCTAAACTTCATATTATGCTCCAAATAATCATATTATACTTCAAATGATTAATCTTGGTCAAATGTGATCAAATTCTTTTATAAAAATCTTCATTTTGTCCTTAAATGGCAAAATGACCATTTTACCCCTGATCGGTTAATTTTCCCGATTGACTCCAAACTGGACCTCGAACTCCGAATCACTATTTTGAGTAATCCCTGGACTGTGAAATCCTGAATTTCACTCTTAAAATCCTTATTTGAACTTATTCGAGGTTTAAATCATCTTAGTTGTACTTCTAGATATAATACCGACTTTTAAATACTTTTTCGGGCTATTCAAATATACAATCACTCTATCAGTCACATGTATAACATGGCAAATATTTTAGGATTGGGCTTGACACTATGACCCAGCCTAGATAGAACAATACCTTTGGAGTGGGCCCCAAAGGGGATGCCACAACTTTAGATAGTTTAGATGGTATCTGTTTACACACTGGAATTTTATAATTTCACCACCCTCCTTTCCTCACATTTCAGGCTCAGGATAGACTGTGGAGAGTCGATCACGTCGAGAAATAATCTTAGAGTTGAATCCTTAGAAAGCAAAGGTATATGGGCTTATACCTTCTTGGTCATCTAGGGGCCCATGTGTCATTGTAAATGTAATTGCGTACTTTGATTATCCGGGTTACAGTATGTATAAATTTATTTTGTTCTTACGCTATGAAAATCATTTACGGATACTTCTATAAAATTTGTTTAATAAGAAATTAGAATATTTTATTTAATATTTTATTTTATTCTAAAGGTTATAATTTTGCTTTAAATGAAGGTTTTAGGCATTTAAGTTTATTTTTGGTTATGAAATTATGTGTTTTCCACTTATATACTACATTTTATTTGTTTTTCGAAAATTTTTATGAAAATGACGAAAATACCCCTATGTAGTAAAAATTTCTTTTTGACTGTTTTTAAATTAAAAATGGTCTATGTCCTTTAAAAACATGATTTTAGTAATTGTTGCTCACAGGGGAAGTGGAAATACTGATGCGAAAGGCATGCGAGGTTTCGATAGATATTTTGGGTAAAAAATGTCTATTGAAGCTTCGCGACGGTTGTCACAGGCTCAAAGGGAGTTTCGGGTTGTGACAATTCAAATGGTATCAGAGCTTTTGGTTTTAAAATTATTTTTAAAAAAAATTACAGTGTTAGTGTGGCCTTAGGTTAGGTTAAGTCAGGTTACATTGAATAGGATGCATTTGCATATAGGATTTGAGGTTGCTTAAACCTGCATTATTTTTCTTTATCGATCACCATGCCTCTTAGACGTGAACACCTACCTATTACTAGATCAGTTGGGAGAGGAAGAGCTCGTTCCCAACCTCGTCAGCAAGAGGCAGTAGAGGAGGAATCAGCTGCATCTACCTTTCGAGCAGCACCTGTTGCTGAGCAAGCCGAAGTTCCTCCATATCCTCCACCTCCTCCACCACCTACTGGTATTCCTGCCATGCCTTCTGAGGTAGCACAAGCATTAGCAGCCTTCTTTACTGCAATGGTTGGCCAGGCTCAGACTGATTAGGCTCCTTCTATAGTGCCTCTAGTTACTCCTTTAGTTCCACCACCAGTACAGGATGTATCTATTTCTAAAAAGCTAAAAGAGGCTAGACAACTGGGTTACGTATCTTTTACAGGTGAGTTGGATGCCACCGTAGCCAAAGATTGGATCAATCAGGTTTCAGAGACACTCTCTGACATGAAATTGGATGATGACATGAAGCTTATGGTGGCCATGAGATTATTGGAAAAGAGGGCCCGTGCTTGGTGGAATTTGGTGAAGTCCCATTCCATTACTCTTCCAACCTGGTCAAACTTTCTAAAAGAATTTGATGATCAGTACTGTACTCATTTCCATCAAAAAGAAAAGAAAAGGGAATTTCTAAGTTTGAAACAGGGAAGTTTGACAGTAGAAGAATATGAGGCTCGATTTAACGAGCTGTTGTCTTATATGCCTGACTTAGTGAGGACTGAACAGAATCGGGCCAACTATTTTGAGGAAGGGCTCCGCAATGAGATTAAAGACCGAATGACAGTGACTGGTAAGGAGCCGTATTATCAGGTAGTGCAAATGGCTTTAAGGGTTGAGAAGCTTATGAATGAAAATAGGAGAATGCAAGTTGAAATTGTAAAAAAGAGGAATCCGAGTGTATCCTCCAGCCAGCCACCAAAAAGAGGCAAAGACTCATCTATTTCAGGAAATACTACCTCTGTTGCAGTAATATTGTGAGACCCTGTCAAATCTGATAAAGGCCGATATTGTACCTAGTGGTACGATTAAGTTAAATCGAACCTTGAACTAGCTCAAATAGAGATTCTAAGAGGAATTTGAAAATTCTAAAATCCACAGAATAGCTTAGATTAGTGATTCGGAGTTCAAGGTCCAGTTTGGAGTCAATCGGGAAAATTGACCGATTAGGGACAAAACAGTTATTTTCCCATTTGATGATTTAATGGAGATTTTAGCCAAAATTTGATCACATTGGACCAAAAATAATTTTATGAAATGCAGTTATGATTATTGGATTATAAAATGATGTTTAGTAGTGTAAAATTTTGATTCTCGGTGTTTTTGGAGCACAAGGGTAAAATGGTAATTTTACCACTAGAGTACTAAACAGGAATTTTTTTTGAAAGGATTTTGTCCCATTTGGTTAATATGGATTAATATTAGTGTTATTTGAGGTTGGACAGTGAAAATAATATAATTTCGGGACATTTCGGAGTATAGGGGCAAAATCGTAATTTTGCCATCTCGGGGGCAAAACCGTACTTTTACACCACAAGAACATATTTTTCCAACCATGATCATCTTTTGATCGTATCTTGACTTAGACTAATCAAGTGGTGGAAAAGAATTGAAAGAAAAAGTCAAAAAGTCAAAAAAAAGGGCCAATGGCATTATGCCATGTGGCAAACTTGTTTATTTTATTATTAAAGCTTAAAAATCAGCCATTTCAACCCATTTTCTCTCTCTAAATTCGGCACACACCAGATTTAAGGGAAAGGAAAGAAGAACAAAGGGAAAAACCATAAAACCTAGGTGGAAATTCAAGACAAAGTGTGATTTTCAAGGAAAATCAATTGAAAAAGGTAATAATTCTTCACTTTGGCTTATGATCTACAATACCTATGCTTTTGTTCTTGATTTCCATGGTTGAATATTGAGATATCATGATGAACTCAATTCTGAAAAATGGGTATGGATGAGGAATGATTGTTGGATTGGCTTGATTCTAGACAATGTTAGTGTTTGGAGGTAGGTTAGCATGTTAGTAAGCAAAACCGTAAAAAGAAACTTTGATTTCCCCATGAATCATTCAAGGCCGAACCTAGAGTGTTGAAAACCAATGAGGAATTGTTTCATTCCAAATGAAATGATTTCATTTGGAATGAAATAAATTGGAAAAAAAATGACAAATCAAAGCGAAAAAGTTTATTAGAAAAATTACAGTGATAATGCACTGTAATGGTTGAATTTTTCCATGAAGAAATGGAAAATTTTAATGCTGAAATTGGCACTAATTAAATGGTATGTGGTGAATTAAGGTATTAGAAAAAGAATGGTGCAATTTGGAATCAAATTGGACGTATTGGCCAATTTATCGGGTGAGCAGTCGAATTTAATCGACACCGCGTTAAAGCAATAATCGGACGCATTTTTTGTTTGCCTGTCATGCGTTAGTAATTTAAATTAGTTTATGTTAGCTTGGGGGTAATATAGTAAATTTCTAATTTTATTCTGTGTCAAGGTGGTGAGACATTTCAAAAAGACAAAGGAATCGTGATTGAGGACTGTTAATCCGAGTGCACCCGAAATCCAGATTTTGACACTGTGAGTGAACTTGCATTTCAAATTATTTTGGGAAATGCACAATGTATTGAAAATGGATAATCTAAATGATTTTATCCAAATTTTTTAAAAATGCGTGCCGGGAACAAGCCATTGAAAATAAATGATTTTATGTGGTGAATTGTGGTATGCATGAAAACATGAAATTATGTGGTGAATTGTGGTATGCATGAAAGCATGAAATTATGTGGTGAATTGTGGTATGCATGAAGGCATGAAATTATGCTGTCATATATGTGTAAATATGTGAGATGTATTGATATTTAATTGTGTTGATATATAAATGTACATGTGTACGATATGGGGGAAACACATGTCAATGATATTGGATGCGGAAATATGGCGAATGATATTGTTTGTGCACGATGTGGGGGAATGCACACGATGACTCCAGCTATGTGCGCGATGTGGGGGTTGCACATGAGTTGGTGAGATTAAGTGATATTGTTTGTGCACGATGTGGGGGGATGCACACGATAACTCTAGCTATGTGCACGATGTGGGGGTTGCACATGAGCTGGTGAGATAGTGGTGATATTGTGTGTTTATGTGTGAAATTCAGTATCATTTAATTATAAATTAAATTGAAGTGAGGGGAAGGGTTTGATAATAAATGGGATCAAAATGATTGTGTTCCAAATATGTGCATCATGTTCTTACAACCCTTCTTGATATTATTGCTTGTTCCTACCTAATGTTTGCTCACTGAGTTTTGTACTCACCGTTTTCAAAAATTCATGTTTTTAGATCAAGAGATTGTAGAATCCTAGATCGCGGGATCACTGTAATTCATCTCTTGGTAGGTGTCCGGCATTCAATAGTTGCCCGTTTTTATTGTAAATGTCTCCGTTGGAAGTCATGGTTGTTTATTGTATTGTGAATACAATCTAATTATGTGAATATGTGTAAGCAATGTAAATTGCTAAATACATGACTGGTATAGTGCATGTACATTATGATTGATAATGCCATTGTGATTTGGCTGTGTTCACACCCGAGAAAAGGTGTTGTGAGACCCTGTTGAAATTGCTAAAAGCTAGTATTGTACCTAGCAGTACAATTAAGTTAAATCGAGCCTTGAACTAGCTAAAATAGAATTTCTAAGAGGAATTTGAAAATTTTGAAACCCACAGAATGGCTCAAAATAGTGATTCGGAGTTAAAGGTTCAATATAGAGTCCATCAGGAAAATTGACCGGTTAGGGACAAAACGGTCATTTTGCCATTTGATGATTTAATGGAGATTTTTAGCTAAGATTTGATCACATTGGACCAAAAATAATTATATGAAATATAATTAAGATTATTGGAGTATAAAATGGAGTTTAGCAATGAAAATTGTGATTCTCGGTATTTTTGGAGTACAAGGGCAAAATAGTAATTTTGCCACGGGATAACACAACGGGAATTTTTTTTGGAAAAGATTTTGCCCCATTTGTTTGAAATTGATTAATATTGGTGTTATTTGAGGATAGAAAGTGAAAATAATGTAATTTCGGTACATTTCGAAGTATATGGGTAAAATCGTAATTTTACCATCCCGAGGGTAAAACGGTAATTTTCCACCACCAGAACATTTTTTCCAGCCATGGTCATCCTTTTATTCCCATCTTGACTTTGACTAAGCATGTGGTGGGAAATTAAGTAGAAAAAGTCAAAATTTTAGGATAATGGACCAATGGCTTTATGCCATGTGTCAAGCTTTAATATTTTAATATTAAAGCATAAAAATCAGCCATAAAACCCATTTTCTTTCATCAAAATCGACATGGACCAGAATTGAAGGGAAACAAAAGAGAACAAAGGGAGAAAAGCTAAAACCTAGCCAAAAATCAAGAGATTTCATGTGTTTTTTCATGGATCAAGAAAAATAAAGGTAACATTTCTTCACTTTAGCTTATGATCTACAATACCCATGCATTTCTTTCCATTTTCTATGGTTGAGAGGCATGATATCATGATGAATTCAATTTTGAATAATGGGTATGGATGAGGAATTGTTGTTGGAATAATTTGATTTTAGACTATGTTGATGTTTAGAGGCAGTTAGCAATGTTTAGGAAGAAAATTATGGAAGAAAATTATGTACTCTATGAAAATCTATTTTAGCCGAATATTCAAGGGAGAAATTGATGCCTAATTTGTGACATTTCAAGGTACTTAGATAGTGTTTGATAATTAATAGTGTTATAAATTAAATTGGAAGAATTGGATATGAAAATTTAGCAAGAATGTGAATTGTTCACCATTGAACCCTATGTGGCCGAATACGAGGAGTGATAATTTGATGATGAATTGATTTCATTTTTGGGTGAAATCGTGTGTTATTTGGTTAAGAATAAATGGTTTGGAATATGAGAATCAAGCTTGAACAATTTGATTATTGGAGAACCCTTCAATGGCCGAATTTAGTATATGGAGTGTTGATGATAAACTTTATTTTTATTTCAAGTGAATTAAATGGGAAATTAAAAATTTATGGTGAGAAAATTAAGCTTGAGAAATTATAATATTAGTGCACCCTATGTACTGAATTTTCCTTGGAAGATATGAGAATGATTTTGGTCACATTTTGAGTAAATTAAGCTGGAGTGGATGATTAGGAATATTGGAAAAAAATGAGATTATTTGGAATCAAATCGAACGCATTGGCCAATTTATCGGGTAATTGGCCAAATTAGGTTAACACCGCGTTTAAGCAATTGACCGAGTATTCTATACATTCATATAGAAATTAGGTTAATTTTATACCTAATTAACACCATTATAGTAACTAAATTATTGTGCTATTTCTCAAGGTGGTGAGCCCTCGCACCCGAGGATTAGCAGTAGAAGTGCTTGAATTCGACTCCCGAAAAAACCTATGAGTGAATTTGCATCTCAAAAATGGTTTTGGGAAATATGAACTTATTGAATAAAATGCTTGAATGATTTTATTCAATCTTCTTTAAAAGAATGGGTACCATGGGAACAAGCTTTTCATGAAATATTATTTTATTGATGTGAAATTTTATTGTGTTGAAAATTGCTCATCTGTATGATTGCGATGCATCTGTGTACCTTTATTTGGTGCTTACATGTATTGTTAATAAATTTATGTGAAATCAATGTAATGGTACGCAAAGTGGGGACGACGATACGTAGCGCACACCATTTTCTAGAAATTCAGAGTTAAGCAAAGTGGGGATGGTGATACGTAGCGCCCACAATTTCCTAGAAATTCAGAGTTAAGCAAAATGGGGAAGGCGATACGTAGCGCCCGCAATTTCCTAGAAATTCAGAGTTAAGCAAAGTGGGGATGACGATGCGTAGCGCCCACAATTTCTTAGAAATCTAGAGTTGAGCAAAGTGGGGACGGTGAGGCGTAGCGCCCATGATTCTTGGAAATTTTCACGCGTGAACTTTGGTGAAGCGTGATTATCCGTCCAGGGGCTTGTAGGGACTACAATTTGTAACGCTTGGAAGTGCTCAGATAAATGTCTTTTTTGCCACCAAGAACAGTGAAGACTTTGTGGTGTATATGATTGTTCTGGTCTTTGTGTATATATGTGTGATTGTGTGATATGTGAAACCCTTGTTTGTGACGGTTTGTGATAAACCGTTAATTGTGCTATCTGGCTTGGTAGAATGATGGGTGAATGAAATTATACGTGATATATGCATATATGAGTTGTACGGGTTGTGAAACCCTTATTATGTAACGGTTTGTAATTAACCATCAGTTTTACTACCTTGCTAGAATGATCGATGGAAATTCAAGGATGTTTAATCCTCGAATGTGTAATAAATTTCTGGGTAAGGGTAAAAGGGTTTGGAATAGTAGTTAGATGAAAATGGCCTTATTTTCAACCGGTGCATCATGCTTGTCAAATTTCCTAGTTAAGATTGCTTATTCCCTTCTAATATTCACTCACTAAGTTTCGTACTCACGTTTTATAAAAATTCATGTTTTCAGATTTAGAGGAAATTGGAGCCTAGATCAAGTCGTCTATGCATAATCGCCTTTTGGTTGGTACTACGGCATCTCGGTAGCTGTACCTTTATTCAAAGTTACTCCGCTGATGGTTGAGAGTCTTTGTCTGTGTACTTGTATATATATATATATATGTTAAATTAATGATGCCTCGATGAGATGGCATTGAATGACAGTGCTTTGAGATAATGAAATTGTAAACATGTGGTATACATGTTATGTTTTGAAATATATTGAATTGTGAATCAAGAATTTTGGTTCAAAAATAGTAATGCAAGATGTATAAAATGTCGAACATGATTACCAGAAAAGGCTTGCTTGGGCTTGGTAAGCTATGCTCATTAGGTCCATGCGCCAGTCATGGCCTGGGAAATTGGGTCGTGACAGGTGTGTGTATGTATGATTGGATATGCCATTGTTAATTGGCTTTGTATGCACACTGGGTGCATTATGTGTGGATGCCTCACACGAGCATATGTGGAATAAAGTAAGTGGAAATAGGATTGCTTGGGCTTAGTGAGCTATGCTTATTGGGTCCTTGCGCCAGTCATGGCCCAGGAATATGGTCGTGACAAATATCTTCCCAACCTTTATTTTCACAGACATAGGAGAGGCCTCCGAGATTCAGAGGATCTGCTGTGACTAATTCTGGGAAGATTTCCAGAGGTTCTGATAAATGCAGAACGTGCGGGAATTATCATGTCGGGCTGTGTAGGGGGCCTGCATGATGTTTCCATTGTAATATGTTGGGTGATATTAGAAGTAATTGCCCATAGTTATGACACGCTACTGTAGTTGCCCCATCTCCATCAGCTCATATGGATATGCAGAGGAGAGATTCCTCTGGATTACAACCCAGACATGGAGTAGTTATACGGTCTGATGTGGAGAGTAACACCCCAGCATATCCACCTTCTAGACCATAGACTTGTTCTTCAACAAGAGCTTTTATTGTAACGGGAGATGAAGCATGAGTCCAACCTGGAAGAAGTGAGTGAAAAATTAGACAAAAGTATGAGATAGTGATAAAAGATGTCAATACCAAGTAATGAGAGTGTAAATAAAGATTTCAAGAATAATATAGCAAATGAGTTTATATAGAATATTGCTATGAAAATTTCTTATTATATTGTGGAAATTAGAACTCAAAAATGCTTGAGGTATACATGATTCAAATGAGTTTAAATCTTAAGTGACAAATTAATGTCGGGATACAAAAAGGTTACAAAGTAATGTACAGGCATGAAAGATGATCGAGGAAGAAAAAGGATGACCCTTAGGAATTGTGGTGCTGCATCTTATGCAATGATCAAATCAAGATAAATCTTTTAAGCCTTAATGGAATTATAAGGCATATACACATATGTGGGGATGATATTGTGATCAACTAAAGTGAAGAATGGTTTTTAGTGAATTAAGATTCAAACTTAATATATGATGAGTGATGTAGATAGTACAATGATAAGAAATCTCATCATAAGTTGAGCCACGTGGACATAAGGGACTTTGGGAAATAGTCAAGAGGATGATATCAAGGAAATACGATCTATAATGTGGTTAAGCTGTATGAGATGGACTAATATGATTAAAAAGATTGACAATTCATAACTGTGAGATAAAGATGAAGTATGTAGGAATAATGGAAGACAATACCCTCACTTTTTCTCTAAGTTAGGTAAGTGAAATTTTGAGGTCAAAATTTTATTTTAAGGGGGGTAGTGCTGTGAAGCCCAGCCCTAAAATACTTGCCATACCATACATGTGATGGACAACATGTTTGCATACTTGGAAAGCCTTGAAAAATTTTCAAGAGTCGATAGTGTACCTAGAGGTACAACAAAGTTAAATTTAAGCATCGAACTAGTTAAAACAGGGATTTTAAGATGAAATTGAGAATTTCAAATTTCATGAATGACTTGAAATAGTGATTCGGAGTTTTAGGACTGATTTGGAGTCAATTGGGAATACTAACCACTTAAGGGCAAAATGGTCATTTTGCCTCCCAAGGTTGAAATTTGAATGTTTGATGAAATTTTTAACCAAGATTGATCATTTGGAGTATAATATGAAGTTTAGAAATGAAAATTTTTAATTCTTGATATTTTTGGAGCATAGGGGCAAAACGGTAATTTTGCCACCTCATGGGCAAAATTGTAATTTTACCCCACCAACACTTGTCAAGACCAAGGAATTTATTCATTATTAGTGTGGATAAATATGACAATTTATGTGGTGAAGAATTAAAGGTTACAAGATAAATATTTAAATTGTGGACCAATGATATCATGCCACGTGTCAAGCTTTGATTTCTTTAATATTTAACTTGAAAAATCAGCCCATAATTCCCCATTTCACTCACAATATTCGGCCAAACAAGGGGAAAAGGAAACCAAAGGAAGAACAAAACCCTAGGAAGAGAAATTCAAAGGGAAAGTGTGAAAATTCAAGGAATCAAGCAATATAAGGTAAAATTTTTCAATTTTTACTTGAGATCTACAATACTCATGCTTTATTTTCTCATTTCCATGGTTGAATTACATGTTTTCATAATGGGTTTATGGCTGGCTGAATGGGTATGGAGAGAGATTGATGTTGGAATTGATTTGATTTCAAGATATGTTAGTGTTTATAGTTAGTTTATCATGTTTGGAAAAAAAACAATAAGAAAAAAAATTCATTTTCCCCACCACCCTTCAATGGCCGAACCTTACATGTAATGTGGGAATGATGGATTTGATTTCCTTGCAAGTGAATTGGTTGAGAATTGATGGTTTGTAGTGTAAATATCAAGTAGGAAAAATTTCAGTGGGAATGCACCACCATGGCCGAATTTTCCATGAAGAAATGTGAAGGTGGTTATGCTGAATTTTAGGTTATTTGGCTTATGTTGGGTGATTTGAAGTATTAGAAAAAAAATGGAGTAATTTGGAATTGAATTGGATGCGTTGGCTAGTTAACCGGGTGAAAGACTAAAGTAGGCCAACACTGTGTTTAGACAATATTCGGACAATTTGCATTTCATATCATGCACATATATATATATATATAGATAAGAGCCTGAAATAGTTTATAATGGTTTAACCCAAATTATTGAATTTCGTGTCATGTATTATGGATAGGTGGTGAGCCATTTGATACGGGTAAGAGATTGTACCCGAGAACCGAGAAGAGGAGTATTTCGAACTCCTAGTACTGTGAGTAACCTTACTATCATCTTAATTATCTGAAGTAGGTTTTTATCTGATTTTTTTAATGATTTTATGGAAAATTTATTTTAAAGGGGTGAATTGCTTGTTGTATGAGAAAAATGTGAATTTATAAAATAAATTGAATTTTTATAAATTGAATTGAAAATTTGATGATTGATTTGAAATTAGAGTAATTGGAAACCACATGTTGTATTGTAAATTATGATTTGAATCTATTGGCTTATGATAATATGGCATGAATGGCTAAATTGGAAACCGTTTTGAAAATATATGAATTGTTTGTTTTGCCTTGAGTGGCTGAAATTGAAATGGTTAAAAGCGTTCCCTTCGAGGGAAGTTTTAAAGGGATTGGGATTCGAAGCTTGGCTATAAGGATCTGCGGGACCTGTGGCGTTACCAATAAGTCCAATAAGTCAAGTGATGGGGACCCAGACCTATCAATAAATTGCCATGTCATGCAGTTAAAATTTTATGAATCTAGTGGTAGATAAAATAATCCCTGTAGTGGAGGGTTCTGTGGATCGCCTATCAGAGGGGCACGAAATCCAAGTGTTACCTCGATCGGAGAGCCATGTAGAGGGTATCTCTCGAGGTAAAGTTTGAGTGCACCTCACACGGACCACTACGTGAAAGTGAGACTCAGCCAACGCCAAGGAATGGCTACCTTTTTCAAACGTAAAAATATGTTCATGTGCATATTACACTTAATAGCCTTGGCGGTCTCAGTTAGATACTTCGACCGGGGTATACCCGAGAATGATTTTAACAGGAGCTAAGTTTTTAAGATATTCATAAGCCATATTAATTATTCGAGTAAAATGATTCTATTTTACTCGATTGAAATGAGTTGAGATAAGATGAACTGTAATATAAAGAACGAATTTGAATTTGTCTCCATTTACTCGACTTTAGATAGTTTAGATGGTATCTGTTTACTCATTGGGATATTATAATCTCACCACCCTCCTTTCCCCACATTTTAGGCTCAAGATAGACTGTGGAGAGTCTATCACGTTGAGAAATAATCTCAAAGTTGCATCCTTAGAAAGCAAAGGTATATGGGCTTATACCTTCTTGGTCATCTGGGGGCCCACATGTCATTGTAAATGTAATTGCATACTTTGATTATCCGAGTTACAGCATGTATAAATTTATTTTGTTCTTACACTATGAAAATCATTTACGGATACTTCTATAAAAATTGTTTTATAAGAAATTAGAATATTTTATTTAATATTTTATTTTATTCAAAATGTTATAATTTTACTTTAAATGAAGGTTTTAGGCATTTAAGTTTATTTTTGGTTATGAAATTATGCGTTTTCCACTTATATACTACATTTTATCTGTTTTTCAAAAATTTTTGTGAAAATGACGAAAATACCCCTTTATAGTAAAAATTTCTTTTTGACTGTTTTTAAATTAAAAATGGTCTATCTCTTTTTAAAACGTGATTTTAGGAATTGTTGCTTGCAAGGGAAGTGGAAATACTGATGCGAAAGCCTTACGAGGTTTCGATGGATATTTCGGGTAAAGAATGTCTGTCGAGGCTTCGCAGCAGTTGTCACGGGCTCGAAGAGAGTTCAGGGTCTTGTGTCAAGCCCGACCCTAAATTATCTGACATGACATTTATATATGTGGCATCATGCCTGCATATCTGAATTGCTCGGTAGAATTGATAAAAAGTCGGTATTGTACTTAAAAGTACAAATAAGTTGATTTATACCTCTAACTAATAAAATAGGGATTTTAAAGTGAAACAGGAAATTTCACAGTCCAGGGATTACTCGAAACAGTAATTCGGAGTTCGAGCGCCAATTTGGAGTGAATCGAAAAAATTGACCGATTAGGGAC
Organism: Theobroma grandiflorum; assembly: GCA_036013995.1. Lineage (NCBI taxonomy): Eukaryota > Viridiplantae > Streptophyta > Magnoliopsida > Malvales > Malvaceae > Theobroma > Theobroma grandiflorum. The sequence goes on from CP142133.1 coordinate 15,163,004, forward strand.
AAAACGGTCATTTTGTCATTTAAGGACAAAATGGAGATTTTTATAAAAGGCTTTGATCACATTTGACCAAGAATAACAATATGAAATATAATATGATTATTGGAGTATAAAATGAAGTTTAGTAGTGAAAAATTGTGATTCTCAACATTTTTTAAGTACAAGGGTAAAATAGTAATTTTGTCACTAGAGAATCAAACATGAATTTTTAGAAAAGATTTTGACCTTATTTAATTAAGATTGATCAATTGAAGTGTTATTTGAGGTTGAAAAGTGGAAAAAAAATGTAATTTTGGTACATTTCGTAGTATACGGGTAAAATCGTAATTTTGCCTTACTAGGGGCAAAATGGTAATTTCCACCACCAAAATTTGTTCAAAATCAAGGATTTTGTTTGACAATGAAATGGATAAATATGGAAATATTTGTGGTAGGAAATTAAGTGGAAAAAGTCAAAAAATTAAAAAAATGGACCAATGGTTTTATGCCATGTGGCAAGCCATTATATTTTAATATAAAACTATAAAAATCAGCTTATAACCTTCACTTTCTCTCACCAAAGTCGGCATGAACCAGAATTGAAGGGAAAGGAAAGGAAACAAAGGGGAAAAGCACAAAACCTAGCCAAAAATCAAGAGATTTTAAGGGTTTTTCACGAATCAATCAAAACAAAAGTAAAATTTCTTTAGTTTTACTTTAAACCTAGCTTACCCATGCTTTAGTTCTTATTTTTCATGGCTGAATAATGAAAAATCATGCTGAAATCCTTGAGGCTGAATGGGTATAAGAGACATTTTATAATGGGAATTGTTTGATTTTTAGTTATGTTGATGTTTGGTGATAGTTAAGCATGGTTATGAACAAAAATATAAGAAAAACATTCAAATTCTCTAGGGTTCTTCATTGGCCGAACCATGAGGGTTGAATATCAAGGAGGAATTGCTTGAATTTCAAGGAAAATGGATTGGAAAAATGAAGAATTGAGTGAGAAATGTGACTAGGAAAAATTATGGTGTTAGTACACCGTAATGATCGAATTTCTATCTGAAGAAATTGAAGGATTTCAATGCTGAAATTTAATTATTTGAAATGCGTGTGATGAATTAAGGTTTTAGAAGAGAAATGGATCAATTTGAAGGTGATTTGGACATAATTGTCAATTAATTGGGTGATCGGTCAAATTTAGTCGATACCGTGTTTAGGCGACATTTGGAAGCATTTTTGCATTTGCATATCATGCATTAGTAATTTAAATTAGTTTATATCAATTTAGGGACAATATAGTAAATTCCTCGACTTTATTATGTGTCAAGGTGGTGAGACATCCGAAAAAGGCAAAGAGATCGCGCTTGAGGACGATTAGTCCGAGTGCACCTAGAAATTCAAACTTTCAAAAACTATGAGTAAATTATTTATTGCCTTATTTATCTAAAGTAATTTTTATTCAATTTGATGATTTTACGATAAAATTAATTGAATTGGTAAAATGCCTATTTTATGAGAAAAATGTAAATTTTTCTAAATAAATTGAATTTCTACAATAAGTGTAATTTTTATAAATTGAATTGAAGATTTTATGATTTATTTGAAAATTTGAGTAATTGAAGACCCTTATTTTATTGTAAAGAATTATTTGATTCACTTGGCTTATGATACTGTAGTGCGATTGGCTGACTAGTTAATTACATTGAAAAGTGTGAATTTGTATGCTTCGTACAGAATAAATTGCCAATCATGCTATTAAATGTTTTATTTAATTGGTAGATTATTATCTACTGCAGTAGATGGGTTTCCGTGGACTGGCCTGATTAGAGGTGGCACGGTAAAACCCATATATATTTTTATCTCAATTGTAGAGGCATAAAGGGTTATTTAATTGTCTTAAGATAGGATAGAGATCGCTTCATGCTAAACCACCACGTGAAGGCGAACTCAGCCAACGCCAAGGAATGACTTATTTTGAATAATTATGAGAACTTTAACAGCCTTGGCGGACTTGGTCAGATACCTCGGCCAAGGTATCCTTGAGTATCTATTTCATGGCACGAGCCACGATTTTGATAAATCATAAGCCCTATTATTATTATCATATTTCTTATTATGTGAGTAAATTAAAATTACTCGCATTGGTTTAAATTAGGTTTCATGTTTTGAAACCCTTTGATATAAAAAGATTTTCTTTGTCTCCTATTACTCGTCTTTAGATATTTTAGGAGATATTTGTTTACTCACTGAGTTTAATTACATTGAAAAGTGTGAATTTGTATGCTTCGTACAGAATAAATTGCCAATCCTGCTATTAAATGTTTTATTTAATTGGTAGATTATTATCTACTGCAGTAGATGGGTTTCCGTGGACTGGCCAGATTAGAGGTGGCACGGTAAAACCCATATATATTTTTATCTCAATTGTAGAGGCATAAAGGGTTATTTAATTGTCCTAAGATAGGATAGAGATCGCTTCAAGCTAAACCACCACGTGAAGGCGAACTCAGCCAACGCCAAGGAATGACTTATTTTGAATAATTATGAGAATTTTAACAGCCTTGGCAGACTTGGTCAGATAGCTCGGCCAAGGTATCCTTGAGTATCTATTTCATGGCACGAGCCACGATTTTGATAAATCATAAGCCCTATTATTATTATCATCATATTTCTTATTATGTGAGTAAATTAAAATTACTCGCATTGGTTTAAATTAGGTTTCATGTTTTGAAACCCTTTGATATAAAAAGATTTTCTTTGTCTCCTATTACTCGTCTTTAGATATTTTAGGAGATATTTGTTTACTCACTGAGTTGTGTAAACTCACCACTCTCCCTTCCAACATTTGAAGACCAGACTAGTTGTAGATAGCCGTGATTGCGGAGGACGACAGTTAGTTTTTGCAACCTCATTTCGTAGTAGGTTTCTATCCTCCTTACTTTTGTATATCCGTGGGCCCACAAGTCACTGTAAATTACTGCATACTCTATCTATTTGTATTTCAGTGTGTAAAATTTTATTTTGTGTTTACGCTATAAAACTTATTTACTGAACACTCTATAAATATTGTTTTATAAGAAATTGCAGTATTTTGTTAAATATTTTTATTATATTTATATCTTATGATTTCTATTTCATTCAAAATATATGTTTTCCATGTATTTAGGATGAAATTTCCAATATTTGAAATTTTACCACAAAAATGATCCAAAATGCCCCTGTGAGTCGAAAGTCGTTTTATGAATATTGTGAAATGGATATTTGTTAAAACGTGGCATTCGATGCTTGTTGCTCACAAGGGAGATAAGGACATTGATACGAAAGCCTTACAAAGTTTTGATCAGTATTCGAGGTATGAATGCCTATTGAAGCATCGCGATGGTTGTCGCGGGCCCGATTGGAGTTCCGGGTCGTGACATCGTGACAGGACAAGTGTTGGGTGGTGCAAAATTATGATTTTACCCCTAGGCAGCAAAATTACCATTTTACCTCTATGCTCGAAAAAATGCCAGAATTAAAATTCTTCCCTTCCCAAACTCAAATTATGTTCTAAATAGTCAATCTTGATCAAAAACTTCTTCCAATATTCCTATTTTATCCTCGGGTGGCAAAATGATCATTTTGCCCTTACATAGTAAATATTCCAATTTGACTCTAAATCAGTCCTCGAACTCTGAATCACCATTTTAAGTCATTCTGGGTTTTGAAATTCTCAATTTTATCTTAAAATCTTTATTTGAACTTGTTCAAAGCTTAAATCAACTTGTTTGTACCATTAGATACACTACCAACTTTCAATGATTTTTTTGAGACCTTTCAGGTATACCAGCATGTTGTCAAGCACATGAATGACATGGTAAATACTTTATAAGGTCGGGCTTGACACCTTTCTTATGCATTCTTTTTCATTTTCCATGGTTGAAATTCAAGTTTTCATGAGGACACCTTTGCTAGCCGAACCTAGAGGGAGGAATTTTGATGATGAATTTAGTTAGATTGCATGATATCTTAGTGTTTTTAGTTGTTTTGTGTTGTGTAGAATGAAAGACAAGTAAGAAAATTTCATGTTCTTCAACCACCCTCATTGGCTAAATTTTCCATATGGCATGTTGATGATGGATTTGGTTGTATTTCATGTTATTTAGCTAGGAATTAATGATTTATGGTGTTGGATATCAAAACTGGTTATCAAAAAGTATAGTCCCTTTAGTAAATGACTTGATGGAAAATGAGAAAATCATAGTAAATGGGCTTGGATTTGAATCCTAATAATATAAATGGGTTTATTGGACTGTTTTGACACTGAATTGCACGTTAATTCGAAATCGGAATGAATTTCAAAAATGGTGAAGTTAGTCAAAAATCAAGCTCATTGTAATACTTTAACGTATTGGATTATTGGAAGTGTAACGAATATATTTGGAGTTGAATCGGATGTTTTGGTTAAATCAGCAGTGTATAGTTCGAATTAGGTCGAGTACAAATTTATTTTGATCAGAATTGAACCTACGGAGAACACCGTCTTTAAGTGACTATCCGAACAATTCTCATGCAATCTCATGCATTCATATAGAGCCTAAAATAGTTTTACAACAATTTGGCACAAATATATTGAATTACATGCTGTGTATTATGTATAGGTGGAGAGCCCTTCGATAAGGGCAAAGATATTGTGCCAGAGGATCGAGAATAGGAGTACTCTTACCACTCCAAATTCCCATTATTGTGAGTAATCAGATGTTCATCTTAATTATCTAAAGTAGTTTATACTTGTTTTTATGATTTTAAGAATAATGAATTGAATTTGTAAATTATTATGTTTTAAAATGAAATGTTGTTTAAATAAAACAAGATTTATAAACCGTTTGGAAACTAAATGATGATTTTAGAAATTGAGTAAGTGGAGACCATACACTTGTGTTATAAACATACATGGTTTAAATTGGTGGCTTATGATAATGTGATGGCAATGACTGGCTGGATTTGTGGTTTTGTGAATTATATGAATTATTTTGTTTTACCTTGACAGGCTAGTTAATATTATATTAGCCATGTCACGCTGCTCGAAATTTTAATGATTTGGTGGGTTATTTGATTAGCTTAGTGCACTGGGCTGGTTTTTGTGGACCAGTCTATGAGAGGGGCACGGTAAACCCCATTATATTCTACCTTGGTATGAGAGGTGCAGAGGGTATCTCCTGAGGTAGACATTTCAAGTTCACTTCACGTTGAACCACCACGTGAGGGTGAACTCAGCCAACACCAAGGAACGACTATGTTTTTAAACGTAAAAATATGTTTTATGTGTATATGTGTATTTAACAGCCTTGGCGGACTCGGTTGGATGCCCCTACTCAAGGTATCATTGAGTACAGGTTTTGGCACGAGCCAAGTTTTTAAGAAAGTCATAAGCCTTGTTGATATGTTTGGTGAAATAAAATTGTTTTGTATGGATGAAAATGAGTTTTAATGTTATGAATCATATTATGATGGATGATTTAGTTGCCTCCATTTACTTAGCTTTAGATGTTATAGATGAACGTTACTTACTCACTGAGTTTATAAAAACTCACCCTTTCTTCCTATCCATTTTAGGCTCAGGATAGTCTGTAGACAGTCAATTTCATCGAGGAATACTTTTGGAGTTGCATCTTTAAAAAGCAAAGGTTTACAGACTTATATATTCTTGCTTATATTAGGGGCCCACATGTCATTGTAGAATATTTTGTATACTTGGTTTAGTGTACCACTATATGTATGAATTTATTTTGCTTTTACACTACAAAAATTATTTACGCATAATTCTATAAATATTGTTTTATAAGAAAATGGAACATTTTATTTAATATATTTTTTAGTTTGATTAACTATAATTTCACTTTAAAATGATGATTTAGACAACTAAACTTATGTTTAAACATGAAATGAATGTTTTTCACTGGTATATCATGTTTTCACCAAGTTTTGAAGTTTTCGTGTAAAATGACCAAAATACCCTTATGTAGTAGAAATCACTTTTTGAATGTTTTTGATTTGAAATTAGTTTCTATTCCTTTAAATATTATTTTTAATAATTGCTACTCACAGGGGAAGTGGAAAACTGATGTTAAAGCCTTGCGAAGTTTCAGTTGGCATTCTAGGTAATGAATGTCTATTGAAACATTGCGACGGTTGTCACGGGCTCGATGGGAGTTCTGGGTCATGACAGAGGCATTCCAAAAATTTGTTGGTTGTCTTCAATATCTTGTTCTTACTAGACCATATATATGTTTTGTTTTTAACAAATTATCCCAGTTTATGCTAAACCCTCCATATTGCATTTTCAAGCTTTGAAGAGAGTATTGAGGTATCTTAAAGGCACCATGTTCCATGGTTTATTCATTAAAAAGGAACTCTCTCCACCTCTCCAAGTCTTCACAGATTTTGATTGGGCAGGAAATCATGATGATAGGACCTTTACTTCTACATTTATCATTTATCTTGGCGGTACCCCTATCTCTTGGAGTTCAAAACAACAAAAGACGGTCGCTAGGTCCTCTATAGAAGCTGAATATCGTGCTGTACTAACCGTTGTCTCAAAGGCTACATGGATTCAATCTCTCATTCACGAACTTTAATTAGTCCTACCTAGTTCTCCTTCTGTATATTGTGATAACCTAAGTGCCACTACACTTGCAAAAATCCAATTTTTCATACAAAGATGAAGCATCTACAATTCGCTTATTTTTTTGTCCAAGAAAAAGTGAGCTAGGGGCAACTTCATGTTCCCCATATTCCCACAAAACATCAGTTAGCAGATGCTCTCACTAAACCATTATCCAAAGCAAGGTTTCACTTCATTTTATCCAAGATTGGAGTCACTAATGGTGCCACCATCTTGCGGGGGCATATTAGTGCAGCAGATAAGCCATTGCAATAGCAGATAGCAGATAAGCCAACCACAGCAAATAAACACCTCTGTTACAGCCACAACAAATAAGCTTAGTGTTGCAGATAAGCTCACAGCAGATAAGCACCTTTGTTACAGCCACAACAACTAAGCTTAATGTTGTAGATAAGCTCACAGCAAATAAACCACAACAGATAAGCTCACAGGACAAGCATATTTAAATTTATAGATGAGATATGTTGACTTGTGATAACTATATTGTAAATTAACTTGTATTATAAATACATGAGTGTAAATAGAAACAGAAGACAATTTTTTTCCTTCATATTTAATGTATCGTATTGAATTTCTTTACTCCCTGAAACGATCAAAAGCTGGGGTGTCATGGAGCCAAATTTCTTTATAATTGAAGAGCTGTTACTAAAGAAACCAGCCCAAATATTATGAGCGGATGCTAAAGCAAGGACAACTACAAGAGCGAGGAGGATGGAAAGCTTGATTGTGACAGTCATGGCATTCTTAGGCCAAGTAGGATGTCCAGCTCCCAACTTATTTCAAACCCTTGTGCTGTAAAATGTTTTTGCTTTTCTCTGTATTTAAAATCTTTGACATCTATAAACAAATGGAAAAAGATACTCAATAAACTAACCTTGCTACAGCCCTAAGGCCATAAGTTATCTGTACGCAATAGCTTTTGTATTCACGCTTATCACGGAAAAGAGAAATTCACCATGTCAACCTTCAAAATGATTAAAATTAACGGAATATGTAATATAGGTTATGAAATAAATCTTAAAAGAACAACTGTAATTGAAATATAAAAGAAAGTATTTAGAGCGAGTAAAAAGATATTATTCAAATATGTATTTATAAATGAAGTGAGATACCTATTTATAGGCCAACAACCCCTTGAATCATAGTCCTAATCTAATTCTATATAAAAGAATTCAAACTGTATTACATTTCTTGTATCTTACCTATTGGGCTGTTTGACTTGGTTTGCACTTCTCAAGTCATAACATAATGGACATTCACATATTTATTCATAACACTCTCCCTTGAATGCCCATTATATTAAGAATATGTCTCGTTAAAACCTTATTAGGAAAAAACCTTATGGGAAAAAATTTGAGTGAAGGAAAAAGAGTACACAATCTTTTCAAGAATATGCTTTTGAAATACTGCCTCATTAAAAACCTTATCAAGAAAAACCCAATGGGAAAAACCTTGATGAAGGAAAAGAGTACGATGCGTATTTTTGTGAGAACCTGTCAAGCTTGATTAAAAGACGGTATTGTACCAAGTGGTACAACCAAGTTAAATCGAGCCTTGAACTAGTTCAAATAGAAATTCTAAGAGGAATTTGAAAATTTTGAAAGCCACAGAATGACTTAGAATAGTGATTCGGAGTTCAAGGTCCAGTTTGGAGTCAATCGGGAAAATTGACCGGTTAGGGACAATACGGTTATTTTGCCATTTGAGGACAAAATGTGGATTTGTAGCAAAGATTTGATCACATTTGACCAAGAATAATTATATGAAATATAATTATGATTATTGGAGTATAAAAAGAAGTTTAGCAGTGAAAAATTGTGATTCCTAGTATTTTTGGAGCACAAGGGTAAAATGGTAATTTTACCACTAGAAGACCAAAAGGGTATTTTTTAGAAAATATTTTTGCCCCATTTGATTAAGATTGATCAATATTAGTGTTATTTGAGGTTAGAAAGTGAAAATAATGTAATTCCGTTACATTTCAGAATATAGGGGCAAAATCGTAATTTTTTCGCCCTAGGGGCAAATCGATAAATTTTTCACCCAGCACTTGTCAAGACCAAGGGATTTTATTTTTGGTAGGAATGGATAAATATGGAATTAATTGTGGTGGGAAATTAAGTAGAAAAAGTCAAAAAGTTAAAAAATGGGCCAATGGCATTGTGCCATGTGGCAAGCCATTAGATTTTATTATTAAACTAATAAAATCAGCTTATAACCCTCACTTTCTCTCTCCAAATTTGGCATGAACCAGATTCAAAGGGAAACAAAAGAGAACAAAGGGGAAAAACAAGAAAACTAGCCAAAGATCAAGGGAATTCAAGGGTTTTTCAAGAATCAAGCCAAACAAAGGTAAAATTTCTTTAGATTTACTTTAATCCTAGCTTTCCCATGCTTTATTCTTTATTTTTCATGATTAAATATTGAGTTATCATGATGAATTAAATTCTGAAAAATGGGTATGGAAGGGAAATTAATGTTGGATTGGCTTGATTTTAGACTATGTTGTTGTTTGGTGGTAGTTAAGCATGGTTATGAACAAAAATGCAAAAGAAATATTCAATTTCTCTAGGGTTCTTCATTGGCCGAACCATGAGGTCTGAATATCAAGGAGGAATTGTTTAAATTTCAAGGAAAATGAATTGGAAAAATTATGAATTAAGTGAGAAAAATGATTAGGAAAAATCACGGTGGTAGTGCACCATAATGACTGAATTCTTTCATGAAGGAATTGAGGGATTTCAATGCTGAAATTTAGTTATTTGAAATGTGATTGGTGAATTAAGATATTAGAGGAGGAATGAAGTAATTTGGAGGTGATTTGGACATAATTGTCAATTAATCAGGTGATCGGTCAAAATTAGTCGATACCACGATTAAGTGATATTCGAACACATTTTCGCATTTACATATCATGCACTAGTAATTTAAATTAGTTTATATTAGCTTAGGGGCAATATAGTAAATTTCTTAATTTTATTCTGTGTCAAGGTGGTGAGATTTCCAAAAAAGCCAAAAAAATCATGCCCAAGGACCATTAGTCCGAGTACACCCGAAAACCTGTGAGTGAATTCGCATTCCAAACATGGTTTTGGGAAATATGAACTTATTGAATAAAATGCTTGAATGATTTTATTCAATCTTATTTAAAAAGAACGGGTACCATGGGAACAAGCTTTTCATGAAATATTATTTTATTGATGTGAAATTTGATTGTGTTGAATATTGCTCATCTATATGATGCTTACATGTATGGTTAAGAAATTTATGTGAACTCGATGTAATCGTGCATGTGTGAAGTGGGAAATGCACATGCTTGTAATGGTGTGCAAAGTGGGGACGGCAATACGTAGCGCCCACAATTTCCTAGAAATTCAGAGTTGAGCAGAGTGGGGACGGCGACACGTGACGCCCACGATTCTTGGAAATTTTCACACGTGAACTTTGGTGAAGAGTGATTATCCTTCCAGGGGCTTGCAAGGACGTCGATTCGTAATGCCTGCAAGTGCTCTGATAAATGTCTCTTTTACCAGCAAGGATAGTGAAGACTTGGTGGTGTATCTGATTGCTCTTGTTTTTGTGAATATATGTGTGATTGTATGGTATGTGAATTGCTTTATGTTGAGGAAAGAAAAAAGGTTAACACGAAACCCTCGTACGATTGAGAGAAACCCTTGTTCAGCGACGGGTTATGATTACGCTTCTTGCAACAAGAATGCCTTCCCGCTACAACGATAATCGTCGATTTTGCTATTTGGCTAGAATAAATCCCGAGTTAAGTGGGAATGGTTTAAATATTAGCTAGAAAAAAAATTGTCTCGTTTTCAACCGATGCATCATGATTGTCAAATTTTCTGGTTGAGATTGCTTTTTCCCTTCTAATATTCACTCACTGAGTACTGTACTCACCATTTTAAAAATTCATGTTTTCAGATTAGGAGACTGTTGGACCCTAGATCCAGGAGTCCCCGTAGTGCATCTCCTAGTTAGAAGGTGGGCATTCAGTAGCAACCCATTTCGTTTACTATAAATTTCTCCGCTGGAAGTCATGGGCCTTTTGTATTGTGAATATGTACATGTAATATACATTATCAATTTACATGCTTAAATAGTATGTATTTGCATATTTTATTGGTAATGCCATTGTGAATTGATTTTGTGTGCACACTGGGTGCATTATGTGTGTATGCATCACACAGTCGTACGATAAATAAAGTAAATGAAAATAGGCTTGCTTGGGCTTGGTGAGCTATGCTCATTGGGTCCTTGCGCCGATCATGGCCCTAGAATTGGGTCGTGACAATTTTACTCCCACTGATGACTGCATTATAGAAATCTTTGAAATGATGCATTCGTCTTTTATACCAACTTTTCAAATGTTGCAGTAAGAAGGGCTTTGGTGAACAATCTGCTAGATTGTCACTTGACTGAATTTGTTGAACACTAATTTCACCCTTTTCTTAGAGATCATGAGTGAAGAAGAATTTTGGTGAACTATGTGTTTTGTTCGATCGCCTTCAATATATCTTTCCTTTAACTGTGCTATGCAAGCAGTATTATCCTCATATAATGTTGTTAGAATTTCCTTCTTAGTTGACAAGCCACACGTTTCTCAAATATGTTGAGTTACAGATCTTAACTAGACATATTCACAACTTGCCTCTTGAGGTGCTAAAATTTCAGCATGGTTAAAAGGAGTTGCAATTGTAGTTTGTTTTACAAAACATCATGAAATAGTCATACCTCCATCTATGAATAAGAAACCTATCTCGAATCAAGCTTTGTGTGTATCAGATAAATGTCCTGCATCTATGTCACGACCTATTTTCACAAGCCATGACAGATGCATCGGCCCAATTGGCATAGCCCACTAAACCCAAGCAAGCCTTTTCCGGTAATCATGTTCGACATTTTATACATCTTGTATGACTATTTCTGAACCAAAATTCTTGATTCACAATTCAATATATTTCAAAACATAACATGTATACCACATGTTTACAATTTCATTATCTCAAAGCATTGTCATTCAATGCCATCTCCTCGAGGCATCATTAATCCAACATATATATATATATACACTTGTACACAAACAAAGACTCTCAACCATCAGCGGAGTAACTTTGAATAAAGTCACAGCTACTAAGATGTCGTAGCACCTACCAAAAGGCGAGCTTGCAATTGTGACTTGGTCCAAGTCACAATTGCCTCTAAGTCTGAAAATATGAATTTTTATAAAACTGTGAGTACGAAACTCAGTGAGCAAACATTAGAGGGGAACAAGCAACAATAGCTAGGAAATTTGATAATCATGATGCACTTGTTGAAAATAAGGCCATTTTCATCTAACTAATATTCCAAACCCTTTTTCCCTTACCCAGAAATTTATTATGCATTCAAGATTTAAACATCCTTGAATTTACGCCGATCATTCTAGCAAAGTAGTAAAACTGACGGTTGTTTACAAACCGTCACAGAACAAGGGTTTGGTGTCAAACCCTTTTTCTTTAATTTCAAACAATTCGCATACCATACAATCACACATATATACATAAATATCACGTACAATTTCATTCACCAATCATTCAATTTCATTCATTATCCCATCTTTTCCTCCACTCTACTGTACTCTCAACTCATACATCATTATCGGCATTGCACTTCCTACTCCGCACATGCACAGTAGTAATTATCACAACCTTTATCATTAAACCGGCATTGCACTTCCCACTTTGCACATGCATGGTCGTAATTTTCACACCCTTTGTCATTCAATCGGCATTGCACTTCCCACTCCACACATGCACGGTCGTAATTATCACACCCTTTGTCATTCAACCGGCATTGCACTTCCCACTCCGCACATGCACGGTTGCTTTAATTTCACCAAAATTTATTAATAATGCATATAAGCATAATATAAGGGTACATAGATTCAGTACACTCAATTTCACATAAATTTCTCAACAATACATGTAGGCATCATACAGATATACACAGATGCATCGCAATCATATTTAACATCACAAAAATATTTTCACTTAAGGCTTGTTCCCAAGATTCATTTTTAAATGGGAATTAGATATAATCATTCACGCATTTCATTTCAACTTAATTAGAATTCCCAAATAAATTTTGAAATGCAAGTTCACTCACCTCATCAGAAGTGTAAAATAATCCTATTTCTGTGTACCACTATATCAATTTTTTCTCGCTTCTGGGGGACCCACCACCTATACCAAAATTTTGACACATTTTCAATTAGTTGTGTCGAACCACAATAAATTATTTCAGGCTCTATACAATGCATGGAAATAAGGTAAAAATGGTTCGGACAGTCATTTAATTACAACGTCTGACCAATTTGCCTACGCCCTATAAAATTTACTAAAACCCCCAATTTAACTCTGATTTGACCCATTTCAATTTCTAACAATCCAATTATATCCACATTACTCAATGACAGCGAACACGGGTCAATTTATCGGTCTTAAATTGCAAATTACACTTTTACCCCTATTAGGTAAAAATTCATATTTTTACACTGAAAATTCCCATTTAATTCCTACCTTCATAATTCATCAAATATTACCAAAATGTCCTAAAATCTCATCAATTTCCTCAATTTCTAGCAACCAATTCCTCTAATGAAAATTCGGCCAAAAATGGTGCACTAATACTGAAAATTTTGCTATTTAATTATTTTTCCTCCATAATTGATCAATTTCAAAACCGTTTCATTTGAAATGAAATCATTTCATTTCACACACATTCCCTAAGGCATTCAGTCATTGAAGATTCATGGGCAAAATCAATTTTTTTCTTATTGTTTTGCTTACTAACATGTTAAACTATCTCTAAACACTAACATAGTCCAAAATCAAATTATTACAACATCTTTCTCTCTCTAAACCCATTTAACCAGCCCTTGATTCACCATGAAAAGATGCATTTCAAGCATGGAAAAATAAGGGAAATTGCTGAGAAATGAAAGATATCAAGCAAAAATGGAAAATCATTAACTTTTTCACTTGATTTCCTTGAATTTTTCACACTTTTTCTTTGAATTTTCTCACTCTAGGGTTTGTTATCGGTTTCTCTCTCTATTTTCTGGTTTTTTGCTGACCAAGGGTTGAATGGGCTGATTTTTTATGGCTTTTGATAAAGAAATAATAAAATATTCAAAGTATGCCACATGGTATTTTTCTATTGGTTCAAACTTTAAATATTTGACTTTTTATCCATTAATTTCCTATCACAAAATTCTCATACTTATCCTATTCCATGCTAAATAAAATCCCTTGATCTTGACAAGTGCTGTGGCAAAAATTTTAACGATTTGCCCTAGAGGTAAAAAAATTACGATTTTTGCCCTTATACTTTGAAATGTACTGGAATTACATTATTTTCACTTTCCAACCTCAAATAACACTAATATTGATCAATCTTAATCAAATGGGACCAGAATCTTTTCTAAAAATTCTCGTTTTATCCTTTAGTGGTAAAATTACCATTTTACCCATGTGCTCCAAAAATACCGAGAAATTAAATTTATCACTGTTAAACTTCATATTGTACTTCAAATGATCATATTATACTTTAAATAATTAATCTTGATCAAAATTTTCACCAAATAACCAAATTTAAATTTTTAGGTGGCAAAATGACCATTTTGCCCCTAATTGGTCAATATTCCCGATTAACTCCAAATCGAACCTCAAACTCCGAATCACCCTTTTAAATCTTTCTGCGGGTTTTAGAATTCTTAAATTCCTCTTAGAATTTCTATTTGAACAAGTTTGAGGATCGATTTAACTTAGTTGTACCACTCGGTACAATACCATCTTTTAACGAACTTGATAAGGTCTCACAATCTACATAACCAATCAAATTTTATTTTGATACATTTGAATAATATAAGCTTATATCCATTGTTCCTCAAAGATATCGAAGTATATAATTAATTCCATTCCAATGTCTTTGAGCTAGAGAAGAACTATATCTTGCTAATAAATTCATAACAATTGATATATCAATTCATGTATTGCTAGCAAGATATATTAGTGCTCCAATTGCAATAAGATACGCTACTTCAAGACCAAAAAGTTCTTCATTATCCTCATGAGGTCCGAAAAAGTTTTTTTTTTTCACATCTAGTGACCTTACAACCATTGGTGAACTCAATGGATATGCTTTCTTCATGTAAAATTATTTTAGCATTTTGCAATATAATTTGATTGATGGACAAAAATTCTATTTCTCAAGTGTTCAATCTAAAGACTCAAAGAAAACTTTATTTCTAAGCTCTTTCATCTCAAATTCTAACTTTAAGTAATCCACGGTTTTTGATAACTCTTCAAGAGTTCCAATAATGTTCAAGTCTTCAACATAAAAAGCAATTATAATAAATTCATATCTAAACTCTTTTATAAAATACATGGGCATATAGGATTATTTCCATAACCTTCTTTCAACAAATATGCAGTAAGGGGATTATACCACATGTGCCTAGATTGTTTTAATCTATATAAAATTTATTTAACTTAATCGCCTAAATTTATCGAGAATTCAAATTTTTGTGCTTCAAGCAATTTAATCCTTACGGGTTTTCCATATAGTTATTGACATCAAATGAGCCATATAAATAGGCTATAGCTACATTCATTAAATGCATTTTAATTTTCTCATTTATTGCCAGACTACTTAATATAGACTTGTAATTGCATCCACCATAGAGAATATATCACTTTATATTTAATACCAGATCTTTGGGTAAACCTTGTGCTACAAATTGTGCTTTATATCCGATAATCTAATTTTTTTCATTTTATATTCACACAAATACCCATTTATATCTCATTGGTTTTACACCATTTGATGTACAGACTAGAGGTCCAAAAACTTCACATTTTGCAATTGAATTCAATTCCACTTTGATTGCATCTTTCCACAATGGCCAATCATTTATATGTCTATATTCTTCAATAAATATAAGTTCAAGATCCTCATTTTTCTTTCATAATATTGAGCTCTATATTATATACAAAATATCATCGACGTTTATTTCATTCTAGCTCCATCTTTTCCCATCATGACATAATTGATTAAGATCTCTTTATTTTTAATGATTTTAGGTACCTGAATTTCTTCTTAAATGGTTATCAATTATGTTAGGTGTCTCTTCAAAGTTTCTACTTTCTCTTTTTGATGATCTTAAATATTTGTTCCTTTTCTTTTTTGAAGATTTTATCTTTGGAACCGATTGATCTCGATGCTTCTGGCGTGCCTTGTCCTACAAGGACATTAATGTTAATAGGAGCATTTGCAACTGGTATATAAGATTTAGTTATTCTTTTAGGTCAGTAAATACTTCTAGCAACTGATTTACTATATTTTGCAAAAGAATTATGTTTTGGACTTTAAGTTTATATTGATTAGTGTGAGGATCAAAACTAGATAATGATTATTCATTGTAAGAAATTTTATTTTGCAGTTGCTTATTATTCTCCCTCTAATGTTGGAAAAATTGTTTACTTAATATGACAATTAAAAAACTTTGTCATGAATAAATCTCCTATTGATAATTCTAAACATTTAATTACAAATGGAGATTCGTATCCAACATATATTCATAACCTCTTTTGAGGACCCATCTTTGTGCATTGTGGTGTAGCAATTGAAACATATACCGCATATCCAAAACTTCTTATATGGGAAATATTTGGTTCTTGACCATAAACCAATTGTATAGGGAGATTTATAATAGCTCGTTGGGCTTAATGCATACAAATGTTGCTACATCCAAAATGGCATGCCCCCAAGTAGACATTGGGAGTTTGAATTTCATAAGCTTACAATCAGTTGGAAGTGTTTAATAAATAATTTTGCTAGACCATTTTGTGTATAAACATAGACAATAGGCTATTCAATACTTATTCCAACTAATATGCAATCTTAAAGGCTTGAGATGTAAATCCACTAGCATTGTCAAGACAAATAATCTTGATTATATAACTAGGAAAATGTGCTTGCAAACAAATGGTTGCAAATGCCAAATTACAAGCTGATAATAAGCACATATATGAACATCTAGTCGATGCATCGATTAAAACCGTAAAATATCTAAATGGTTCACATGGTGGATGTATGAATCCACATATAACCGTGAATATTATTCAAAAACGTAGGGAATTCAATCCCAACTTCACCTAGTGATAGCTTTATAATTTATTTGCCTTCAAAGTAAGTAGCACATAAAATTCATTAGATTGAAAATTTTTTTAGTTTTTCACTGAATGATTAATTTTTATCATTTTTTGCATCATTATTGATCCCGGATGGTCTAATTGGTCATGCCAAACATTAAAATTATTAGTAAACTTTTGGTTTACTATAAGTTTTAATTATTTTAATATTTGTATAGTTTAATTCTGAGAACAAAAGGAGTAATTTTTATTCAACACACACTTTCTGCTTGAAATAATAGATGTAATATAGAGGTATTACATGGCTCTTTCATTCATTGTCTTCATATAATATCTATTTAGATGAAGATCTTTAAAACTTAATAAACTTCTTTGAGACTTAATAAAAAATAATACATCCTCAATTACTTTATTCCTCAAGGTAGTAAAATATTAGCTCTTCTAGAGCCTTCAATTAATCTTGTACTACCAGATATTGAATTGACATTGATTTTTTTTTTGTTATCAAGTAGGAAAAATATTTCTTATCTTTAAATATAATGTGTGTTATAGCAATGTTTGCTAGACATATATTTACATCATAGAGCTTGGATCCAACAATATGAATATCCATATTTTTTTCAATAAAATAGGATATATACAATTGCAAGTTAACATAAAAGAATATTAACTATAGAATTAAAACACATAATAAGAACATAACATTTTAATATAATAAGAACACATTAAATTATCTTTATAATATAGTTATACTAAAATATACTAATTACTATTAAGTTCATTATCGAATATTCCCTTCACCAATAGAATCATCAATTCCTTTTTTAGGACAAAAAAATCAACAATGGATATTTCTGTTACCAATCATCTAATCAATTCCTCTTTCAGGGTGGACAAATATCTTGATGTGCTATATCAACTTGGCCATGATTAAAATCATCACAAGATGTTTTAGTTTTCAGTGATGCTTGATAAAATCCCTTATTTAAGAATAATGATACATCGGTGATCTTATCAAGGGGTGCACAAGTATGGAATAAGTGCACCATAGTTAACAAAGATGTTTCTCCCTCTCCTTATCCTTATTGAGAAGGTTGAAAATTAAGTTTTATAAATAAATATTAAAAAAATTAAGAACCATATTATTTATGATGATTTTTATTAATTTTATTGATGGAAAAATCAACAGAATTACATAAGTAATTAATTACCTCATCATCGGTAAAATTAATAATTAAATTCAATAGTTTTCTACGGATTGATACTATAATTACTGACCGATTAGTCTACTTGTCTAACTGTTTTTTGCTTTTCTCAACAAAAATTTTCATTGGAAATTTAAAATTTTTATTGACGAAATTTTTAAAATTTTCAACCATTGGCGTTGCTTACTACATTTTGCACAAACCTTTTCTATGGAATTTTGTTGTAAAAAGTCAATTTTTTTGTAGGGCTAAAATTGGATTAATTATTTGAAAAGGTTTTATTCTAATTTAATTCAAAATTTATAAAAATGACATCATGATTTGAATAAAAATACTATGATGTGTATGGAAATTTGACTTTTTCCTGTAAAAAATTTCGTGAGAAACAGTCAACTTCTTTATAATATTAAAATATGTGATTACTTATAAAAATTGGCCTTAATTTAATTTAATTTTAAAATTTACAAGAGTGACCCTAAATGAAGTGAGTTGTCCACAAATATTATTTTATAAGCAACAGCGAGTTACTCATGTTTTCAGAGAAGTGAATAAAAAGGTTGATCATCTTGCAAATGAGGGAATTGACAGATCTGATGAATTACAAGAAGTTTTGATGCCAACAATAAACAGCAATGCAAAGGATTAATGCATGGTGATTTAACAAATCTTTAGAGGAGTTCTCAAATTTTGCAAGAGCGGTTCAAAGTGATAAAAGCGTATAGGGATCTATAAAGGCTAATTGGATGCATATTCAAAATTCAAGAGGTTGAATATGGAAAAGAGTCCATTATTCATAAGAGTTCTATGCATGAAGGAAATTGAAAGAGAATAGGACACATAAAACGTCCAAATAATAATAATTCAAAAAAACTATATACAAGCCGACTGCCGTATGATGCACGGTGCTTTTAGACATATGGAAGACTATAATGAAATTGATTTGCCTTTATCCAAAAAAGAATAAAATTGAAAGTATATTATTGTTTTTGAATTTTTATTGATAAAATAAATTATTAACCTTCTCAAGGAGAAGGATTGGCAAAACATCATCACCAACTAGAGTACATTGATTCCATACTTGACCCGCCCTTGATAAGATTACTAATGTATCATTATTTTTAAATAGAGGATTTTGAAGAGTTTTCTTCACTAATGCGTTATGACAAAGCTAACCAAGTCCTATAAGCTCATGACAACAATCATCAAAAACAGTTCCGATCTTGAATATACTTGCAAAAACCTCGAAAACACAATGCCTTGTCATTTTAGCTTCACAATTGTTTGCTTTGATCGGATCAACATCACGAGCCATGACTGCTCCACTTGTCATAATAACCAAAACATCAAAAGCAATACAGATGTTGAAACTTGCCATTACACTCAAGGAATACTAATTTTTCTTCTTTTGATTGTTGGCAGAATACTTTTGTACTGCTGCAAGAATTGATTTGCCAAGAAAATGTTCATTTATAGGGTAAAGGGAGGGAAGATGTTACAAAACTCTTAAAAACATTTCATCTTCAATAGCATTTATAAGTATTCAACTTGATCAGGTATTAACGGGCAAATACTCTTAATTATATTCATTTCTTATAGAATGTGTAGATGAGATTTATAATCTAATTTCATCATATTATGCTTTCTTTGACTATTTGCTCATTCTCTATATATAACTCTTCTTTCTTTTTCCTTTCTTAATTTAATGTGCTTATTGTTATTCCTAAAAAAGACCAGCAACAACTATATAATAATAAAGCAGGCACAGGCACTTTAAAGGGACTCCAAAGCTCTATCCCTAGACCAGAGCATAATGCATTTTGCTGATTGCGGTCAACAATTTTATTGCCATCAGCTTGCAAAATGAACAAGTCCAACTCACATCAACCTTTTGGTTTTCAAAGGAACCAGAATTCGGCAGAGATTATGAAAAATCTCTTAAATCTTGTCATCTTTTAATGATAGTACTGAGAATTCCACATTTTAATTGAATTCTATTGATATTATCATCTTGTACTGCAAATTATATAATTTATCACTTGGGAGCACAATAATATAGGCCTATGCGACAATAATAAAAACTTCCTCTTAAACATGATGTATACCAGGGTGTAAACAAACTATAAGAAACGAAAACATTGGATGCTTATAAAAAAGGATATGAAAAGAAACCAAATTTGCTGCAAAAACAAGTGGTCTCGATCTTCATAAAATTAAATCATTATTTGTACAATATATAATCAAAATCAAAATGATTTAAAAACATCTTCATTGATTTGTTACTAATGTATCAGGCAATATCTAATCTAAGAAAATGAAAGGAAGTCCTACCTATATTTAGGCATAGAAGAAAAACTAGAAAAAAACCAATTGATAATTGAACCCCAAAAGCTTTCTGGAAAATCTGGAAGCAAGTCTTCCATAGGGATATGTCAGCAAACACCTTCATCTTCTAGTACTAAAATATTGAACTTCATCAATTGCCTACTCTCTTTGTTATCCTTAGTAATATTTTGATCCAAACTTAGGCATCCTCTAATCACCTACAATGTAAAATCAGGTCCCTCTTTTGCATCAAGGCCTCAAACTTCTCAAACGTAAATTAGGAAATGTGAAGAGAAAGCTTTGAGGCATGGTATTTTCCCTTTTTGCCTATTTTGATCACCAAAACTAAGTTGCTTTGACGATGCAAGAAATTAACATTTTAGGTTTTCAAGATGATGTAATTTAAATGGGATTTAGGGTTTTGGATGTTCAATATTATTATGTAATTGGTGCCTGATTGCATGTAATGTGCTCTAATCTAACAAATAAGAAATTCTTTTGGAATTGTACTTGAATATCAATTTTTTTTCATCAATTTCATTGTTTTATAATTTTTCAACTTGTTAAGAACTTAAAATTTCAATTTGAAAATCATAAACTCGAATATTGAAAAAAAGGAATAAGATTTATCAAACGAGAGATGACTATCTCTTGTGTTTTTCTTTCGTATTTGTTGTATTAATGCCACAAACTATTGAACTTAATATGGTGGCTAGAAATTTTTTGTAAAATTAAACTATTTGGAGAAGAAATGAGTAAGAAAAGAAGAGAAAGGAAAGGAAAACATGGAAAGGAAAATGAATTAAACTTCATTTCATGATGGACAAAGAGAAAATGGCATGGGAATAGATGAGGAAGAAGAACAAATATGGTGGGAGAGGATAAGGACAGTTTGGTTGGAAAAAAGAATCAGAGTCAAGGCTTCCTTTGAAAGCTTTGACCAACTAGTGGCAAAATTACCATTTTACCCTCTAATTTTCTTCTCTTTTTAATTTTGTCCTCCCAACACTCTTTTAACTCCAATTTCTTTTTATTATCTTCTATTATTCATGCACAAATGAAATATAAAGTTAGTACTCTAACGCGGTGTCCCCATAATATTTAAAATATTTATTTACCTACGTTGTCATTACTTAATAACAACTCGTGGGCCCCATTAACTTCATTTTTCTACAAATTTCTTCGTTCTTCCTCTCTTCCACTTAGATTAACCATGTACTCTTTTATGAAAAATTTTGAAATTGAATAAAACATTAATATGTTAATATTATTTTATTCTAAAAAATTTTCTCTTTTCTCCTTTTGTCTCCTTGGTACCCAAAATACCTTATTATGCCTCAATGGACTTCTGAATCACTTTTTATCTAGCAAATTCTTTTCTAATAAAAGTATTATTATTTTATTATCTCCTCTCGTGCAGAATATTTTATCCTTAACTATTCCTTTCATCTTCCATCATTTTTAAACATTGTAATTAACCTCAATTGGCCACTGATAAGCTTTATTAGTCACCATATCAAAGTACGAGGTATTACAAAGAGAGAGCTTCTACAATAACTTGAAAACTCTTAGAAATGAGTTCAATTATAAAGCTACCAAGGTGAGTAATGAAGTAGAGTTGATTTTTAAGTGTTGAGAATGGCTAGTGATTAGACTTGTGAATGTTTTGTAGTTGAGGTTGTTTATTCATTTTAGAGTGATTAGAATAGTGAAAATAGATAGCCACTTAATGGCAATTGGAAGCTAGTTAGGAGATAGCTTTTAGAATTTATAGTTATGTGAATTTAGTTAATTGTAATGCTATTGTGATGATAGGTTTCAATGAAGCCCCACCACCCTATTTGGACCATTAGAGGAAGTTGGAGTTGGGTAAAGACTTAACAAATACTAGTGAGTGAACTTGCATTAAAATTGTCAAACCCAGCTTTATTATATACTTGCCATGTCATTCATGTACTTGATAGCATGTCTGCATACTAAGATGCCTTGAAAAATCGTTAAAAGTTGGTATCGTACCTAGTGGTACAATTAAGTTGATTAAAGCCTTGAACTAGTCTGAATAAAGAATTAGGATGTATTTGAGAGTTATTGACTCTTACAATGTCTTAATATGGTTATTCAGAGTTCAAGGATTGATTTGGAGTCCAATCAAGAATTTTCATAACGTAGGGGTAAAACGGTCATTTTGCCACCCGAGGGCAAAATTGGAATGTTGGATGAAAATTTTGACCAAGTTTGACTATTTGGAGCATAATTTGAATTTGAGAAGTGAAAATTTTCAATTTCAACATTTTTTTGAACATAAAGGCAAAATAGTCATTTCACGTGTCTACAAGGACGTAATTGGAATTTTTGAAATTTTACACCACCATGACACTTGTCAAGCCCATGAATTTCACCTATTATCATATTATACTTTGGATAATTGAGGTATTATATGTGGTAGTGATAAAATGCTTACTAGTTAAGTTTTTAACCATGGACCAATCACATGATGACATGTGCCAAACTTTGATTATTTTATAATTTCCCTTATAAACCAACACAAACCCTTCCCCATCCACTCTCCCATGTTCAGCCAAGCCAACAACAAAGGGAGAAAAGAAAGACACAAACCCTAAGAAAGAAAATTCAAGAGAATTCACCGGTTATCGAAAAACAACGCGATCGGAGGTAAGATTTCACGATTTTAGCCTGAGATCTACCTTTCCCATGCTTTCTTTTTCATTTTCCATGGCTGAAACTCAAGTGTTCATGAAGGAAAACTTGTTGGCCAAACCTAAGGGGGGGGGGGAGTTTTGATGATGGGTGTTCTTAGATTTCATGCTATCTAGGTGTTTTTCATCGTTTTGTGATATTCGGTATGAAAAACAAGCAAGAAAACCACATGTTCTTCATCAAACCCTCCTTAGCCGAATTTGAGAGGTGATATATTGATGATGAATCTTGTCATGTTTCACATTATTTAGCTCATATTTGATGATTTATGGTATCGGATATCGACAACGGTTATCAAAAAATATAGTCCTTTTAGTAAACGATTTGAATGACAATAAGGAAATCATAGTAAATGGACTTGAATTTGATTTCTAATGATATATATGGACTTATTGGACAGGTCATTGAGGTACTTTCGGTGTATTTGGAGTATCAAAAGTGCAATGAACATATTTGGAGTTGAATTGGATGTTTTGGTTAATTTAACAATGTATAGTTCGAGTTAGGTCGAATACCATTTCAGTCCGATAACGATTAAACTTACGTAGAACACCATTTTTAAGTGATTTTTTTGAATATTCCTCATTCAACTTATGCATTCATAT
This sequence comes from Theobroma grandiflorum, assembly GCA_036013995.1. NCBI lineage: Eukaryota > Viridiplantae > Streptophyta > Magnoliopsida > Malvales > Malvaceae > Theobroma > Theobroma grandiflorum. The sequence goes on from CP142133.1 coordinate 15,186,705, forward strand.
AGAGCCTGAATTAGTTTTATAATAGTGTGGCACAAATGTATTGAATTACTTGTGGTGTATTATGTATAGGTGGTAAGCCTTTTGATAAGGGTAAGGATATCTTACCCGAGGACCAAGAGTATGAGTACTCCCGATATTGTGAGTAAACAGAGTATCATCTTAATTATCTAAAGTAGTTTATACTCGTTTTTAAGATTTTAAAGTATAATGAACTTAAACTGTGAATTATTATGTTTTACAATTGAAGTGTTGTTTAAATGAAATAAGATTCATAAATTGTTTTGAAATTGAATGTTGGTTTTGGAAATTGAGTAATTGGAGACTATATACTTGTATTATATATACGTTTTGAATTTATGGCTTATAATAATGTGATGGCATGATTGACTGGATTTGTGGTTGTGTGGAATATATGAACTGTTTTGTTTTACCTTGACATGCTAGGTAATATTATATTAGCCATGTCACGCTGTCAAAATTTTATTGATTTAGTTGGTTATTTGATTAGCTTACTGCAGTGGGTGGGTTTTCATGGACCGGACTATTAGAGAGGCACGATAAACCCCATTATATTTTACCTTAGTATGAGAAGCGCATAGGGTATCTCCTAAGGTAGTTTAGAGTTCACTTCACGTCGAACCACCACGTTAGGGTGAAACTCAACCAACGCCAAAGAACGACTATGTTTTTAAATGTCAAAACATGTTTTATGCGTATATGTTGTTTTTAACAGCCTTGGCAGACTCGGTTGGATGCTCGGGCCAATGTGTCATCGAGCATCAGTTTTGGCATGAGCCAAGTTTTTAAAAAAATCATAAGCCTTTTTTATTATTTTGATGAAATGTAATTGTTATGAATCATGTTATGATGACATGTTTTAATTTTCTCCATTTACTCGACTTTATATGTTATAGACGATCTTTGCTTACTCATTGGGTTTATAAAAACTCACCACCCTTCTTTCCACCCATTTGAAGCTTAGGACAGTCTGTAGACAGCAGATTTAGTCGAGGGTTTGCTCTTGGATTCGCAACCTTCAAAATCGTAGGCTTACAGTCTTGTTTCTTTTTGTTATTTTGGGGCTCACATGTCATTGTAGAATATTTTGTATACCCTGGCTCAGTGTACTATTATATGTATGAATTTATTTTGCTCTTACGTTACGGTAACTGTTTACGGAGGATTCTATAAATATTGTTTTACAAGAAAATGGAATATTTTATTTAATAGTTTATTTAGTTCAATTAGCTATAATTCCACTTTAAATGGATGATTTAGATTACTAAACTTATTTTTAGATAAGAAATGTATATTTTTCATCTATATACTATATTTTTAGCAGGTTTTGAAATTTTTAGATAAAATGACCAAAATACCCTTATGCAGTAGAAATTCCTTTTTGATTGTTTTTTATTTGAAAATAGTCTATATTCCTTCAAACATGATATTTAGTAACTGTTGCTCACAAGGGAGGTACAAAACTGACGCTAGAGCCTTGCGAGGTTTCGGTTGACATTTTGGACAAGGTATGTCAATCGGGACATCGCAGTGGTTGTCATGGGCTCGAAAGGAGTACCGGGTCGTGAAAAAAATTGCTTGGGAAATAAATGCATGTATGTTTGATTGTATCACTGTGAGACCCTGTCTAAGTTGTTAGAAAAATCGGTGTTGTACCTAATGGTACAATTAAGTTGAATCGAGCTTCAACCTAGTTTAATGGAAATTCTAAGGGGAATTTCAAAATTCTGAGACCCACAGGATAGCTCAGAATAGTGATTTGGAGTTCAAGGTCCAGTCTGGAGTTAATCGAGAAAATTGACCGGTTAAGGACAAAACGGTCATTTTCTCATTTGTTGATTTATGGAGATTTTAACCAAGATTTGATCACATTGGACCATAAATAATTATATGACATACAGTTATGATTATCGGATTATAAAATGATGTTTAGCAGTGTAAAATGGTGATTTTCGGTGTTTTTGGAGCACAAGGGCAAAATGGTAATTTTGCCATCGGAGTGCTAAATGTGAATTTTTTTGAAAGGATTTTGCCCCAATTGGATAATATTGATTTATATTAGTGATATTTGAGGTTGGACAGTGAAAATAATGAAATCCCGGTACATTTCGGAGTATAGGGGCAAAATCGTAATTTTGCCATCCCGGGGGCAAAACCGTAATTTTCCATCACCAGAACCATTATTTCCAGCCATGGTCAACCTTGGATCAGATGTTGACTTGATGAATCAAATGGTGGAGAATAAATGGAAGAAAAAGTCAAAAAGTAAAGAAAATGGGCCAATTACATGGTGACACGTGGCAACCTTGTTTATTTTATTATTTAAGCCATAAAAATCAGCATTTAACCCTCATTTCTCTCTCTATATTCGGCACCCACCAGAATTGAAGGAAAGAAAATAAGAACAAAGAAGAAAAACACAAAACCTAGGTGGAAATCTAAGGAAAAGTGTGATTTTCAAAGGAAATCACTTGAAAAAGGTAATAAATCTCTACTTTAGCTTGTGATCTCTAATATCTATGCTTTTGTTCTTGAATTCTATGGTTTAATATGGAGATATCATGATGGGAAGAATTCTGAAAAATGGGTTTGAGTATGGATTTGATGTTGGATTGAATTAAATTTATACTATGTTGGTGTTTAGGAGTAGTTAAGCATGATTATGGAAAAAAAAATGGAAGAAAGAAATTTAGTGTCATGGTTGTTCTTCATTGACCGAACCTAGGGTGTAGAGAAACCATGATGAAATTGTTTCATTTCAAATGAAATGATTTCATTTGAAATGAAGGAAAATAGAAAAATGACAAATGCAAGTGAAAAATATAGTAGGAAAATTTTCAGTGCAAATGCACTGCATTGGCCGAATTTTTCCATAAAGAAATGGAAAAGATTGGATGCTGAAATTGGCATTAAATTGAATGATTTGTGGTGAATTAAAGTATTAGAAAAAAAGAATGGGCCAATTCGGAATCGAATTGGGCATAATAGCCGATTAATCGGGTAATCGGTCGAAGTTAGGCAATACCGCGTTCAAGCGATAATCGGACGCATTTTTGCCTTTGCGTATCATACGTTAGCAATTTAAATTAATTTGTATTAGTTTGGGGGCATTATAGTAATTTCTCAATTTATTCTGTGTTAAGGTGGTGAGAAGTTCGGAAAAGGCAAGGGAATCTTGATTGAGGATTTTTTAATCCGAGAGCATCCGGAATCCGGATATTTGTGAGACGGTGAGTGAACTTGCATTTCAAATTATTTGGGGAATGCAAATTGTATTGATGTGGATAATTAAATGATTTATCCAAAGTTTTTTAAAAAATACATGCCGGGAACAAGCCTTTGAGGAAAATGATTTTATGTGGTAAATTATGTGTTATGCGTGAAGGCATAAAAATTATGTGTGATGCTTGAAAGCATGAAATTATGTGATATGCATGAAGGCATGAAATATTATTTATTTGATGTGAAATTTGAGTGTGATAAATGTGTACATTGTGATGATGTTTACATGGATGGTTGAGAAGTGTTGTGAAAGTGTTATCACCGTGCACGTGTGAAGAAGGAAAGTGCATATGCCTGAATGGTATGCATAGTGGGGACCGCGAGACGTAACGCCCACTAATTCCTTCAAAGTCAGAATGGAGCAAAGTGGGGACCACGAGACGTAACGCCCACTAACTCCTTGAAATTCTGAATTGAGCAAAGTGGGGACCGCGAGACGTAACGCCCACGATTCCTGGAAGTGTTCACGCACGAACTGTGGTAAGACGTGATTTGAAGTCCAGGAGCTTGGCAGCGACGCTGAGTGATACCGCTTGCCGAGTGCTCTGATACTCCAGCTATGTGCACGATGTGAGGGTTGCACATGAGTTGGTGAGAAATTGGTGATATTTGTGTGATTGCATGTGAAATTGAATGTTATTCAATTATTGATTAAATTAAAATGAGGGGAAGGGTTGGGAAACAATTGGATAAAAATGTATGTGTTCCAAATGTTTGCATCATATTTTTTATAACCCTTCCGGACATTATTGCTTGTTCCTATCTAATGTTTGCTCACTGAGTTTTATACTCACCGTTTTCAAAAATTCATGTTTTCAGATCAGGAGGTTGTAGATTCCTAGATCACGGGATCGTTGTAGTTCATCTCCTGGTAGGTGTCTGGCATTCGGTAGTTGCCTGTTTTATTGTACATGTCTCCGCTGGTAGTCATGGGTTTTGTATGATGGTTATGTACATGTAATGTACACTGTTAAAGTTTATTTCTGACTGGAATGAATGTAAACGTGTGAGCAATGTAAATTGCTAAATACATGACTGGCATAGTGCATGTATATTGTGATTAATAATGCCATTGTGCTTTGGCTGTGTCCACCCCCGGAAAGGGTGTGTGTGTGTATGTGTGACTGGATATGTCACTGTTAATTGGCGTTGAACGCACACTGGGTGCATTACGTGTGGATGCCTCACACGAGCGTGTATGTAATCAAGTAAGTGAAAATAGGCTTGCTTGGGCTTAGTGAGCTATGCTCATTGGGTCCTTGCGCCGGTCATGGCCCGGGAATTGGGTCGTGACAATCACTTGAAAATATTTTAATGTTTTTATCTTCAAAACATGCATGGGAACAAGCTTTTATTGAAACGTTTTTGTGTGGGACCCTGTTGAGTTTGTTAAAAGCCGATATTGTACCTAGTGGTACAATTAAATTGATTCGATCTTCGAACTAGTTTAATAGAAATTCTAAGATGAATTTGAAAATTCTGAAGCCCACAGAATGACTTAGAATAGTGATTCGGAGTTCAAGGTCCAGTTTGGAGTTAATCGGGAAAATTGACCGGTGAGGGACAAAACGGTCATTTTGCCATTTGACAATTAAATGGAGATTTTTAGCAAAGATTTGATCACATTTTACCAAGAATAATTGTATGAAATATAATTATGATTATTGGAGTATAAAATGAAGTTTAGTAGTGAAAAATTGTGATTCTTGGTATTTTTGGAGCACGAAGGCAAAATGATAATTTTACCACTAGAGGACCAAACGGAAATTTTTAGAAAAGATTTTTTTGCCCCATTTGATTAAGATTGATCAATATTAGTGTTATTTGAGGTTAGAAAGTGAAAATAATGTAATTCTGGTACATTTCAGTGTATAGGGGCAAAATCATAATTTTTTTACATCGGGGGCAAATCGGTATATTATTCACCCCAGCACTTGTCAAGACCAAGGAATTTTATTTGTGGTAGGATTGGATAAATACAAGAATAATTTTTCTGTAAAATTCAATAGAAAAAGTCAAAAAGTTAAAAAAATGGACCAATGGCATTATACCAGGTGGCAAGCCATTTTTTATATTATTAAACTATAAAATCAGCTTATAACCTTCACTTTTTCTCACCAAAATTGGCATGAACCAGAATTGAAGGGAAACAAAAGAGAACAAAGGGGAAAAACAAGAAAACTAGCCAAAAATCAAGGAAATTGAAGGGTTTTTCAAGAATCAAGCCAAATAAAGGTAAAATTTCTTTAGTTTTACTTTAATCGTAGCTTACCCATGCTTTTGTTCTTAATTTCCATGGTTGAATATTGAGTTATCATGATGAGTTCAATTCTGAAAAATGGGTATGGAAGAGAAATTAATGTTGGATTGGCTTGATTTTAGACTATGTTGATGTTTAGAGGTAGTTAAGCTTGGTTATGAACAAAAGTATAAGAAAAGCCTTCAAATTCTTTGGGGTTATTCATTAACCGAACCATGAAGGTTGAATATCAAGGAGGAATTGTTTAAATTTCAAGGAAAATGAAATAGAAAAAAATTAAAGATTTAAGTGAGAAATGTGACTAGGAAAAATTATGGTGTTAGTACATCCTAATGATCGAATTTTTATGTGAAGAAATTGAAGGATTTCACAGCTGAAATTTAGTTATTAGAAGTGTGTGTGATGAATTAAGGTTTTAGAAGAGAAATGGATTAATTTGGAGGTGATTTGGACACAATTGTCAATTAATTGGGTGGTCAGTTGAATTTAATCGATACCGCAATTAAGTGATAATCGGAAGCATTTTTGCAATTACATATCAAGCATTAGTAATTTAAATTAGTTTATATCAATTTAAGGACAATATAGTAAATTCCTCGGCTTTGTTATTTGTCAAGATAATGAGACATCCGAAAAAGGTAAAGGAATTTCACCTGAGGACTATTAGTCCGAGTGCACCCGGAATTTGGATTTTCGACAACAGTGAGTGAATTTTTATTTCAATTGGTTTTGGGAAATATGAACGTGCTTGAATAAAATGCTTAAATGATTTTATTCAACTTTCTTTAAAAAGAAAAAGGGAACCTAGGAATAAGTTTTTCATGAAATATTATTTTTACTGATGTGAAATTGATTGTGTTGAATTTGTGTATATTTATATGATGCTTACATGTGTTGTTAAAATATTTCTGCGAAGTTAATGTTATCGTGCATGTGTGGAGTGGGTAATGTACATGCCTGTAATGGTGTGCAAAGAGGGATGCTAAGTGACACCCCTTGCTGAGTGATTCTTTGCCCAATAGCTTGGAAGGGATGCTGAGTGATACCCTTTGCCAAGTGCTCTGTTAGGTCTTCGCCCAGGAGCATGGTAGCTAGGCTGAGTGATACTGGTTGCCGAGTACTCCGATAGGGATGCTAAATGATAGCCCTTACCGAGTGCTCCAATAGTTATTTATTTTTACCACCAAGGATAGTGAAGACTTGGCAGTGTATATAGTTGCTCATGATTTTATATATATGTGTGTGATTGTATGGTATGCGAATTGTTTGAAATTGAAGAAAAAAGGTTTAACACGAAACCCTCGTTCTGTGATGGTTTGTAAACAACTGTCGGTTTTACTACTTTGCTATAATGATCGGTGTAAATTCAAGGATGTTTAATCCTTGAATGCATAATAAAGAGAAAGGTTTTGGAATATTAGTTAGACGAAAATGGCCTTATTTTCAATTAGTGCATCACGATTATCAAATTTCCTGGCTATTGTTGCATGTTCCCCTCTAATATTCACTCACTGAGTTTCGTACTCATGTTTTATAAAAATTCATGTTTTCAGATCAGGAGACTATTGGACCCTAGATCGAAGAGTCCTCGTAGTGCATCTCTTAGTTAGAATGTGGGCATTCAGTACCAACCCATTTCTTTTACTGTGAATTCCTTCGTTAGAAGTCATGGGCCTTTTGTATTGTGAATATGTACATGTAATGTACATTATCAAGCTACATGCTTGAACAGTATGTATTTGCATATTTTATTGATAATGCCATTGTGAATTGGCTTTGTGTGCACACTAGGTGCATTACGTGTGTATGCATCACATGGTCGTACGATAAGTAAAGTAAATGAAAATAGGCTTGCTTAGGCTTGTTGAGCTATGCTCATTGGATCCATGCACCGGTCAAGGCCTGAAAATTGGGTCGTGACATTTTGCGTTGTGAAATGTTATTGTAATGAATTTGTGAATTCGCTTTATATGTTGATATATATATATATGTATTATACATTTGTAGATAATATTGTGTAATGAATATGACCGTGCGTGTGCACAATGTGGGGGGATGCACATGCTGGTGATGACATGGTGGGGAGTGTGGAGGATGACATTAGTTGTGCGCGATGTGGGGGTTGTACATGAGCTGTGTCACGACCTGGTACTCTTTTTGAGCTCGTGACAATCCCCGCGATGTCCCGATAGACATACCTTACTCGGAATGTCAACCGAAACCTCGTAAAGCTCTAGCATCAGTTTTATACCTCCCCCGCGAGCTACAGTTACTAAATATCATGTTTAAAAGGAATATAGACTATTTTCAAATCAAAGACAATAAAAAAGTAATTTCCACCACACAGGGGTATTTTGGTCATTTTATTCAAAAATTTCGAAACCTGCTAAAAATATAGAATATAGATGAAAAATATACATTTCGTATCTAAAAATAAGTTTAGTTATCTAAATCATCCATTTTAAATGAAATTATAGCTAATTGAACTAAATAAAAATATTCCATTTTCTTATAAAACAATATTTATAGAATCCTACATAAATAGTTACTGTAGCGTAAGAACAAAATAAATTCATGTATATAATAACACACTGAGCCAGGGTATACAAAAGTATTTTGCAATGTCACGTGAGTCCCAAACTAACAAAAATAGATAAGATTGTAGGCCTACGATTACGAAAGTTGCGAATCCAACAGCAAACCTTTGACTAAATCAGTTGTCTACAGACTGTCCTGAGCCTGAAATGGGTGAAAGCAGGGTGGTGAGTTTTTATAAACCCAGTAAATAAGCAAATATCATCTATAACATCTAAAGCCGAGTAAATGGAGACAATTAAAACATTTCATCATAATATGATTCATAATATTAAAACTTATTTCAACCCATATAAAACAATTACATTTCATCAAAATAATCAACAAGGCTTATGACTTTCTTAGAAACTTGGCTCGTGTCGAAACTTATACTCGGTGACACCTTGGCCTGAGCATCCAACCGAGTCCATCAAGGCTGTTAAAAAGACATATACACATAAAACATGTTTTTACGTTTAAAAACACAACAGTCCCTTGGCGTTGGCTGAGTTTCACTCCCACGTGGTGGTTCGGTGTGAAGTGAACTCTGAACTACCTTAGGAGATACCCTCCGTGCCTCTCATACTAAGGTAAAATATAATAGGGTTTACCGTGTCTCTCTATTAGTCCGGTCCACGAAAACCCGCCCACTGCAGTAAGCTAATCAAATAACCCACCAAATCAATAAAATTTCGACAGCATGACATGGCTAATATGATATTACCCAACCTATCAAGGTAAAACAAAGTAGTTCATATATTCCACAAAACCACAAATCCAGCCATTCATGCCATCACATCGTCATAAGCCATCAATTCAAACCATATATCAATTACAAATATCGTTATGCCGAAACATTCATTACAAAGCAAGATTGGCATAACGAACAATAGTCAAAATATATATATATAATACAAGTATATTGTCAAGCCCGGCTCTATTTTATACTTGTCATGTCATTCATGTACTTGATAGCATGTCTGCATACTGAGATGCCTCGAAAAATCGTTAAAAGTCGGTATCGTACCTAGTGGTACAAATAAGTGGATTAAAGCCTCAAACTAGTCCAAATAGAGATTTTAGGATGTATTTGAGAGTTATTGAACTTTGGAATGTCTTAATATGGTGATTCGGAATTCAAAGATTGATTTGGAGTCCAATTGAGAATTTTCATAACGTAGGGGCAAAATGGTCATTTTGCCACCTGAGGGCAAAATTGGAATGTTGGACAAAGTTTTTGACCAAATTTGACTATTTGGAGCATAATTTGAATTTGAGAAGTGAAAATTTTTAATTCTGTCATTTTTTCAAGTATAAGGACAAAACGGTCATTTCACGTGTCCGTGAGGGCATAATTGGAATCTTTGAAATTTTGCACCACCATGACACTTGTCTAGCCCATGGACTTCACCCATCATCTTTTTGACCCATGGATAATTTTGTGGTGGTGAGAGAATGCTTAATTGTTAAGTGTTAAGCATGGACCAATTACATGGTGATATGTGGCAAATTTTAATCCTTTTGTAATTCCCTTTAAAAACCAGCACACACTCCTCCAAAATCACTTCTTCATGTTTGACCAAAGCAAGGAAAAAGGAGCAAAGATGAAGAACAAACCCTAGGGCAAAAAATTTTAAGAGAAATTCATCGGTTCTCAGTAAACAACGAGATCAGAGGTAAGATTTTACGATTTTGGCTTAAGATCTACCTTTCCCATGCTTTCTTTTTCATTTTCCATAGTTGAAACTCAAGATCACATGAAGGAAAGTTTGCTGGCTGAACATAAGGGGGGAGGTTTTGATGGAAGTTCTTGTAAGATTTCAAGTTATCTAAGTATTTTTAGTTTTTTTGTGATGTTGGATATGAAAAACAAGCATGAAAATCACATGCCCCTCATCAACCCTCCTTGGTCGAATTTCATGGGTGACATATTGATGGTGCACTTTGCCATATATCATGTTATTTAACTTGTATTTGATGATTTATGGTGTTGGAAATTAAAGAGGAAAAATCAGACATGATGAGCTAAGTAACAATCAAGATGCATTGAGGTATTGTGAGTGTATTTGGAGTATTGGAAGTGTAATGGATATAATTGGAGTTGAATGGGATGTTTTGGCTAATTAAATAGTGTATAGTTCGAGTTAGGTCGAATGCCATTTTAGTGCGATAATAATTGCACCTACATAGAACACCATTTTTAAGTGATTGTTCACACACTTCTCATTCCATTTCATGCATTCATATAGAGCCTGAAATAGTTTTATAACAGTTTGGCACAAATGAGTTGAATTTCTTATTGTATATTATGTATAGGTTGTGAGCCTTCTGATAAGGGTAAAGATATTGTACCCAAGGATAAAGAATAGGAGTACTCCATACCCTCGTTGCAGTGAGTAAACAAAGTATCATCTTAACTTTTGAAAATAGTTTATACTTGTTTTTCTGATTTCCAAGAATAATGAACTTAAACTATGAATTATGATGTTTTACAATTTATGTGTTGGTTAAATGAAGTATGACTTATAAATTGTTTTGAAATTGATTTCTGATTTTGGAAATTGAGTAAGTGGAGACTGTATACTTACAATTGATATATGGTTTGAATTGATGGCTTGTGACAATGTGATGGCATCAATGGCTGGATTTGTGATTTTGTGGAATATATGAACTGTTTGTTTTATCTTAACAGGTTGGGTAATGTTATATTAGCCATGTCATGCTGTCGAAATTTTATTGATTTGGTGGGCTATTTGATTAGCTTATTGCAGGGGGCGGGTTTTTCGTGGACCATCCTATGAAAGGGGCACGGTAAACCCCGTTATATTCTACCTTGGTATGAGAGGCGCAGAGGGTATCTCCTAAGGTAGACGTTTAGAGTTCACTTCATGCCAAACTTCCACGTGAGGGTGAAACTCAGCCAACGCCAAGGAACAGCTATGTTTTTAAACGTAAAAACATGTTTTATGTGTATATGTTATTTTAATAGCCTTGGTGGACTCGGTTAGATGCCCTTACGTAAGGTGTCACAGAGTACAGGTTTTGGCATGAGCCAAGTTTTTAAGAAAGTCATAAGCCTTGTTGATTATTTTGATGAAATGTATTTGTTTTATATTAAGTTGAAATGAGATTTAATGCTATGAATCATATTATGATGAAATGTTTCATTTGTCTCCATTTACTCGGTTTTAGATGTTATAGACGATCTTTGCTTACTCACTAGGTTTATAAAAGCTCACCACCCTTTCCACCCATTTCAGGCTCAGGACAATCTGTAGACAGCTGATTTAGTCAAGGGTTTGTTATTGGATTCGCAACCTTCAAAATTGTAGGTCTATAGTCTTATCTATCTTTGTCGGTTTAGGGCTCACGTGACATTGTAAAATATTTTGTATACCCTGGCTTAATGTAATATTATGTGTATGAATTTATTTTGTTCTTACGCTACAAAAACTATTTACATAGAATTCTATAAATATTGTTTTATAATAAAAAGGAATATTTTAATCAATACTTTTATTTAGCTCAATTAGCTATAATTTCGCTTTAAATAGATGATTTAGATAACTAAACTTATTTTGAGATATGAAATGTATATTTTCTATTTATATATTACATTTTTAGAAGGTTTTGAAATTTTTGAGTAAAATGACCAAAATACCCCTGTGTTGCAGAAATTTCTTTTTGACTGTTTTGATTTGAAAATAGTCTATGTTTCTTTAAAACATGATATTTAGTAACTGTTACTCACAGGGGAGGTGTTAAACTGATGCTAGAGCCTTGTGAGGTTTCGATTGATATTTCGAACAAGGTATGTCAATCGGAACATCGCGGTGGTTGTCATAGGCTCGTGGGGAGTACCGGGTCGTGACATATGTAGTCTCCACTTACTCAATTTCCAAAATCAGCATTCAGTCTCAAAACAATTTATGAATCTTATTTCATTTAACCAACACTTCAATTGTAAAACATAATAATTCGTAGTTTTAAATCATTATTCTTTAAAATCATAAAAACAAGTATAAACTACTTTAGATAATTAAGATGATACTCTAATTACTCACAATAATGGGAGTCGGAGTACTCCTATTCCTAGTCCTCGGGTATGATATCTTTACCCTTACGAGAGGGCTCACCACCTATACATAATACACCATAAGCGATTCAATACATTTGTGTCAAACTATTATAAAACTATTTCAGGCTCTATATGAACACATGAAATTGAATGAGGAATGTTCGAATAATCACTTAAAGATGGTGTTCTATGTAGGTTCAATTGTGATCGGATTGAAATGGTATTCGACCTAACTCGAACTATACACTGTTGAATTAGCCCAAACATCCGATTCAACTCCAAATCAATTCATTGCACTTTCCATACTCCAATTATATTCAAAGTACCTCAATGAACTTGATTGTGACTTAATTTATCACATCCGACCCATATAACGTGTATATATATATATATGGTCAAAATATGATTTTCATGTCTGATTTTTGCTTTTTAATTTCCGACACCACCAATCATCAAATACGAGCTAAATAACATGAAATATAACAAATTTCATCATCAATCTATTCCCTATGGAATTTGGCCAAGGAGGGTTGTTGAAGGGCATGTGATTTTCTTGCTTGTTTTTCATACCGAACATCACAAAACAACTAAAAACACCAAGATATCTTGAAATCTAATAAAATCCATCATAAAAACCTCTCCCCCTATGTTCGGCTAGCAAGAATCCTTTTATGAAAACTTGAGTTTCAGCCTTGGAAAATGAAAAACAAAGCATGGGAAAGGTAGATCTTAAGCTAAAATCACGAAATCTTACCTCCGATCGTGTTGTTTTTCGATAACCGGTGAATTTCTCTTGAATTTTCTTCCTTAGGGTTTGTTTCTTTCTTTTCCCCCTTTGTTTTTGGCTTGGCCAAACATGAGACTATGAGTGACGAAGAGTTTGTGCTGGTTTATAAGAGAAATTATAAAATAATCAAAGCTTGACACATGTCACCATATGACTAGTCCATGTTTAAAACTTAACTATTAAGCCTTTTTCTCACCACCACATAAAAAACCTTAATTATCCCAAGTATAATATGATAATAGGTGAAATTCATAGGCTTGACAAGTGTCATGGTGGTGTAAAATTTTAAAAATTCCAATTACGTCCTCATGGACACGTGAAATGACCGTTTTGCCCTTATGTTCGGAAAAATGTCAAAATTGAAAATTTTCACTTCTCAAATTCAAATTATACTCCAAATAGTCAAACTTGGTCAAAAATTTCATCAAACATTCCAATTTTGCCCTTAGGTGGCAAAATGACCATTTTGCCCCAACGTTATGAAAATTTTCGATTGGACTCCAAATCATTCCTGGAACTCCAAATCATCATATTAAGATATTCTAAGGTTCAATAACTCTCAAATACATCCTAAAATCTCTATTTGGACTAGTTCCAAGCTTTAATCAACTTAATTGTACCACTAGGTACGGTACCGACTTTTAACGATTTTTTGAGGCATCCAAATATGCAAACATGCTATCAAGTACATGAATAACATGGTAAGTATATTATAAAACCAAGCTTGACAAGCTGGGTGAGGAGGTGGTGGTATTTGTGCTTATATATGTGTAAATATACTTATGTAATAGAAAGTTTATGAATATGGTATATGGTTGTAATGTATGTGATTCATGCATGTTGTACCAGAAAATGGATTCTCGTTGCAGCCAAAAACTCTCAGGTGGTTCCAAATTTTTGTGCAGTGCTTTCACTTTGACAAAGATTTTGACTACTTTTCGACCAGAATTGGGCAAAGTGGTAAACATAAAAGTTGTAGCCCTACCTCTTATCTTTCTAATGATCTAAAAATCATGTCAATTGCACTTCTGTAGTGGTAGATATACTTGAAAAAGCGAATTATATGCAAACTAAAAATGCCTTTTCATTGTAGTGAGAAACCCAATGTTTGCTTGTCTTACTTGGTCATTGTTGAAATTTTCATTCTATTCAACTTCATGGATCTTGTAACATTAAGGGATTACACATTCAAAATTTGAAAATGAGGGGTTTTAACCAAAAATTTGACTAAATTGTATTGTTTTTAACAAAAGTGCATCATGTTTTCAAAATCTTTCCGTATCTTATGCTTGTTCCCTTCTTATGTTTACTCACTGAGTTTATACTCACCCTTTTCAACTTTAGGTGTTCAGATCAGGAGGCAGTTGAGAACTGGGTCAAGGTGTCCATGTAGATTCATCTCTTTGGTAGGTATCACGGTGTTTCATAGCTATATCTTCGCCAAGGTCACTCTGCTAGAAGTCGAGAGTCCTTTTTTTGTTGTGTAAATATAAACGTGATGTAAATCACTAGGATATATCTCATAAACGACACACGTTTATTTTGATTAATGTTACCACTATGAGTTGGCAATAGGTAACCTTAATTTGGATGTTATAAATGCAAGTAGCTGGTTGCTATATTATATCACTACATTAATTTCAGTTGAGAATTTTGAACTATAGCTTTGGAAAATGATGAATGGAATGATGAACAGGATTATATAATCAGGCTTGCTTGGACTTAGTGTGTTGGGTTTGGCTATGAATGGCATGCTCAAAATGTGTAACGGAAAGAAAATTAAAACTTTATAATTTAAACAACAAAAAACATGCCTCCACCCATGGATCACCTTCGTGATATTTTTTTTTATGCTGGAAGTTCTCGCAGGACCCAACTATCCTGTATATATTTTATTAATAAACGCGAAAGTACAAAATAAATTATTATTCAAAAAGTTACCTTGCCAAGTAATTTTGTAATCACAATGGCACATCCCAAAGCAATATCGCGAACACCACAAGCAGCAAAAAAACCTTAGCCAATCAAATGCTTGGCCTCCAATGGTAGTACACACGATTGCACTTGAAGCTTCAACAAATGAGGGAGTTTTTTACTATACTTTGTGCTAGCAAAGAGGGCAACAATTGTCCTTTTCTTTTTTTTTCATAATCTTAGCTGAACCTCTCAAAAATTACTTCATAAGCAATTTTCCCTTTCACACAAAGGGAGTGGTGGCAAAGAAAGAAAACGTTTTTCTTTTTCTGACAAAAATTACGTTTTCTTCAATTGTGAAAACCCTAATATGGAAAATAGTTAAAAGGTGACCTATATAGTTAAGTTAAAATAACTTCAATTTTGCAATTAAGCCCTCAATATTATAACACATTATAATATTGGGCCCATTACATAACTAAACTATTTTAATTCAGTCTTTGGAAATTAAAATCAAAACTAATTTCTTTTATATTTTGTAATCAAGGCCTTATAATTATAACTATTTATAATTATGTCTAAAACTTAATTAAATTCCTTTAATTAAGTTTATAGAAGTTAATTACCTAGCATGTGATTTAAGTCTAACTTAAATCATCACTTTCCCAATTTAATTCAAATGCAATCATTGTGTGTAACGCATTAGGTTCCCAACATGTTCGTAATGGAATTGATTAATGACTTAATTGATTAATATAAATTTCAATCAATTAATTTATAATCAACTCCATAGACCAAGATTGGCATCTAGCAATGCATCACGGCCACCCATTTGTTAGGAGAGTCAAAAGGTTCTTTGACAACCTTTCAGTGTACAGTCTATTAGTCTATCATTATATATCCCAAAGATGATAAAAGCTCGACACAGTGTCTACTCTTATTGACTTTTATATTCGTTCCTACAGTTATAGCATTAGCTTTATAGAGAATTATGAAACCTTTTCATAATCTCCATATCGCCTTGGCCAAGGACTTCACTAAGCTAATGTTAACCAAGAACTGATAGGATATGTCCTCTAAAACACTTGAGGTGATGATTCCTATCTTGACCACTCATTTGCCTTCACATGCTTCATACTATACCTAAAAGCATCCTGTTTTGGCATCCTTGGTTAGGCACCCGTAGGGATGAAATCAAAGCATAGCACTCCACATATAAGACAACTTGGCGTCTCAAATCTAGGGAGTATTTACACATCTGACACATGAGAAGCATTGCATAGACCTTGAAGTGTATTACCAAATGCACTTCTCATGGCAGGTCATGCTCAGTGAACTTGCTCTCTTAGGCAAGCACCTATATTATAGTTCCAAGTATCTCTATACTTCAATCTCTGAGATCGATTGCTTACTTCCAAAGTAAGGAACATAGAATATACCAGTCTCTAAACATCATTGATGTCCAATCTCAATGATACATTGACTAGGAACATTTTGAGATTATGCTTTGATGCATTGGAATCTCATAATTGCAACCCATTACAATTTCCTTGCAAGGCATATTAATCTCATGGACTTCATCCAATTAGACTTATAACTCATTATAATTGATGTCTTATTGATGAAGGAAAACCTCTAATCATTCAACATGAATAATACTATTGCGTGGTTGGAATCAAGCCTTAACCAATCCCAATTGGCTGCAGGGCTCATCCCAACATCTCCCACTAGCATAAAGCCAATTACTACCTCATTGTATGTGGATTCAATCCATCTAGCAATCATGTCTACATATAGACTCGCTTGTGCCCTTCAATATGGTTAATTACTTTTATTTATCTTCGTGATGTCCATGCATCACATCATGTCATATTATTATAACTAGATCAATGAGACCCAAGTTCTGCTAATATGGCTCTATTGTTACATTAACAATGTTCAAAGCCTCTTATTAGTTCCATGGACTAGATCTAAAGATCTTCCTATTAGAGCCCTTTTAATAGGATGTATATGTGTGAGACCATGTCGAATTTGTTAAAAGTCGGTATTGTACCTAGTGGTACAACCAAGTTAAATCAAGCCTTGAACTAGTTCAAATAAAAATTCTAAGAGGAATTTGAAAATTTTGAAACCCACCGAATGACTTAGAATAGTGATTCGGAGTTCAAGGTCCAGTTTGGAGGCAATCAGGAAAATTGACCGGTTAGGGACAAAACGGTCATTTTACCATTTGATGATAAAATGGAGATTTTTAGCCAAGATTTGATCACATTTGACTAAGAATAATTATATGGAATACAATTATGATTATTGGAGTATAAAATGAAGTTTAGCAGTGAAAATTTGTGATTCTCGATATTTTTGGAACACAAAGGTAAAATGATAATTTTACCACTGGAAGACTAAACGAGAATTTTTTTAAAAGATTTTTACCACATTTGATTAATATTGATCAATATTAGTGTTATTTGAGGTTGAAAAGTAGAAATAATGTTGTTCCGGTACATTTCGGAGTGTGAGGGTAAAATCGTAATTTTACCATCTCGAGGTCAAAACGGTAATTTTCCACCACCATAACATATTTTTCCAGCCATGGTCATCTTTTATCCACATCTTGACTTTGACTAATCATGTGGTGGAAGAATTTAAAAGAAAAAAAAGTCAAAAACGTTAAAAAATGGGCCAATGGCATTATGCCATGTGGCAAGTTAGTTTATTTTATTATTAAAGCCTAAAAATCAGCCATTAAAACCCATTTTCTCTCTCTAAGTTAAACACAAACTAGATTCAAGGGAAAGGAAAAGAGAACAAAGGGAAAAACAAGAAAACCTAGCCAAAAAATTCAAGAAAAGTGTGATTTTCAAGGAAAATCAAGTGAAAAAGGTAACATTTCTTCACTTTTGCTTATGATCTACAATACCCATGCATTTCTTTCCATTTTCTATGGTTGAAAGGCATGATATCATGAGGAATTCAATTCTGAAAAATGGGTATGGAAGAGGAAGTAATGTTAGATTGGCTTAGTTTTATACTATGTTAGTGTTTAGAGATGGTTTAGCATGTTAGTAAGAAAAACAAGAAAAAACTTGATTTTCCCCATGGATCTTCAAAAGCCGAATATCCAAGTTGTGTGTGGAAAATGAAATGAAATGAATTGAGAAATGACGATTTAAGGTGAAAAAGTTAAATAGGAAAAATTACAGTGCTAATATACTGTAATGGCTGAATTTTTCCATGAAGGAATGGAAAAGTATTAATGCTAAAATTGGCACTATTTTAATGGTATGTGGTGAATTAAGGTATTAGAAAAAGAATGGGGCAATTTGGAATCAAATCGGACTCATTGGCCAATTTATTGGGTAATTGGCTGAATTATGTCAACAACGCGTTTAAGCAGTTGAACGAGTATTCTATGCATCCGTATAAAAATTAGGTTAATTTTATACCTAATTAACACTAATATAGTAATTAAATTAATGTGCTATTTGTTAAGGTGGTGAGCCCTCGGATAAAGGCATGAAAATCGCATTCGAGGATTAGTAGTCGAAATGCTCGAATTCGACTCTCGGAAAACCTGTGAGTGAATCTGCATTTCAAAAATAGTTTTGGGGAATTTGAACCTATTTGAATAAAATGCTTGAATGATTTTATTCAACCTTTTTTGAAAAGAACGGGTACCATGGGAACAAGCTTTTCATGAAATATTATTTTATTGATGTGAAATTGGATTGTGTGGAATATTGCTCATCTATATGATGTTTATGTGTATGGTTAAGAAATTTATGTGAACCTGATGAAATCGTGCACATGTAAAGTGGGAAATGCACATGCTTGTAATGGTGTGCAAAGTGGGGACGACGATACGTAACGTCCACGATTTCCTAAAAATTTGAAATTGAGCAAAGTGGGGACGGCGATACATAACGCCCATGATTCCTGGAAATTATCACGCGTGAACTTTGGTGAAGCGTGATTCGCTATCCAGGGGCTTGTAGGGACGGCGATACATAACACCTGCAAGTGGTCAAATAAATATATATATGATTGCTCATATCTTTGTGTATATATGTGTGATTGTATGGTATGCGAATTGCCTTAAATTGAAAAAAAAGGGATTAACACGAAACCCTTGTATGGTTGAGCAAAACCCTCGTGCAGCGACGGGTTATGATTTCGTTTCGCTGCAGTAAGAATTGCTTTCCCGCTGTAGGGAAAATTATCGATTTTGCTATCTAGCTAGAATAAATCCCGGGGTAAGTGGAAAGGGTTTAAATACTAGATAGATAAAAAACTGTCTCGTTTTCAACCGGTGCATCATGATTGTCAAATTTCCTTATTGAGATTGCTTGTTCCCTTCTAATATTCACTCATTGAGTATTGTACTCACGTTTTATAAAAATTCATGTTTTCATATCAAGAGACTATTGGACCCTAGATCGAGGAGTCTCCATAGTGCATCTCTTGGGTATGTGTCTGGCCTTCGATAGTGATCCCTTTTATTGTAAATGTCTTTGCTGGAAGTCATGGGTCCTTTTGTATTGTGAATACAATCTAACTATGTGAATATGTGTATGTAATGTAAATTGCTAAATACATGACTGGTATCGTACATGTATATTGTTGTTAATAATGTCATTATGAGTTGGCTTTGTGTGCATTGGGTGCATTGAGTGTGGATGCCCCACAAGGTCATACGTGGAGTAAAGTTAATGAAAATAGGTTTGCTTGGGCTTGGTGAGCTATGCTTATTGGGTCCATGCATCGGTCATGGCCCGGGAAATTGGGTCGTGACAATATGACTATAATTATATACATGTACATAGTGTTTTTTCTTTCTTTGGAACCATTCCAACTAAACTATGTTGTATGCATCATATGCATTTGTCACTTTTCATTATGCTATCCGCCCTTTTTAAATTTTGGCACTTTCTTTGTATACACATTGCATCCCATGTAATTGTATCACCAAATAATTGTATTTACTCCTACTAACCTCTTTTTGTGTATGAGATAAGTACACTTATACACTTTAATAAATCCAACCCTTTGTGTCAAGACCCGGAACTCCCATCGAGCCCATGACAACCATCGCGACGTCCCGATAGGCACTCATTACCCAGAATGCCAACTAGAACCCCGCAAGGCTTATGTACCAGATTTCTCATCTCCCCTATGAGCGATCATTACCAAATATCATGTTTTAAAAGTTTATAAGTCGTTTCCAAATCCAAACGTTAACATACTATTTTTTGGCTCACAGAGGTATTTTCGCCATTCTTCACGAAAATTTTCGAAAACAGATAAAATGTAGTATACAAGTGGAAAACTCGTGTTTCACAACCAAAAATAAATTTAAATGTCTAAAACTTTCAGTTAAAGTAAAATTATAACATTTAGAATAAAATAAAATATTAAATTAAATAAAATATTCTAATTTCTTATAAAACAATTTTTATAGAAGCATTTGTAAATAATTTTCACAGCGTAAGAACAAAATAAATTCATACATACTGTAAATAGAAAATCAGAGCATGTAGTTACATTTACAATGACATGTGGGACCCAACAAACTAGGAAGGTATAAGCCTATATACCTTTGCTTTTTAAGGATGCAACTCTGAGATTATTTCTCAGCGTGATCAACTATCCTGAGCCTGAAATGTGAGGAAGAGAGGGTGGTGAGATTATAAAATCCCAGTGAGTAAACAAACACCATCAAAAACATCTAAAGTTGAGTAAATAGAGACAAATTCAAATTCTTTTTTTGTATTACCGTTCATCTTATTTCAACTCATTTCAATTGAGCAGAGACAAATAAAATATTCTATCGAGCAAAATAGAATCATTTTACTCGATTAATTAATATGGCTTATGAATCTCTTAAAACTTACTTGGCTCATACCAAAATCATTTTCGAGGATACCCCGGTCGAAGAATCTGACCAAGATCGCCAAGGCTGTTTAATGTAGCATATACATGAACATAATTTTACATTTGAAAATCTAGCCATGCCTTGGCGTTGGCTGAGTCCCACTGTCACGTGGTGGTCCATGTGAGGTGTACTAAAATCTTTATCTCTAGAGACACCTCACACACGGCTCTTCGATCGAGGTAAGGTAAATATGATTCTGTGCCCTCTCTTATTGGCTGGTCCATAGAACCTCCACTGTAGAGATTATGGATTATTTTATCTACCACCTGATTTATAAGATCTTTATCTGCATGATATGGCAATTTATCGCAATCTAGGCTCTCAAGGCTGAATACACAATACAAATAATTTTAGCACCAAAAAATCAATTTAGCCATTCATGCTCATATATTGTCATAAGCCATTAAATTTAAACACAATTTATAACGCAACACGTTGTCTCCAATTACTCTAATTTTCAAACCAATCATACAATTTTTGGTTCAATTTATAAAAATTTCAATTTATTTTATAATTTCACATTTTTCCATAAATCTAGTAATTTACCAATTTAAAATCATTTTTCACAAAATCATCATATTGAATAAAATCACTCTAGATATTTAAGACGATGGTAAGTTTACTCATAGTTTTCGAAAATCAATTTCGGGTACTCCGACTACTAATCCTCGGGTGCGATTTTCTTGCCTTTATTAGAGGGCTCACCACCTTGACAAATTGCACAATAATTTAATCACTACATTTGTGCTAATTAGGTATAAAATTAACCTAATTTCTATATGAATGCATGGAATGCTCGGTTAACCACTTAAATACGATGTTGACCTAATTCGGCTTATTACCCGATTAAATTACCAACGCGTCCAATTTGGCTCCAAATTGCTCCATTTCATTTCCAATATTCCAATTCACCAAATATAAACCAATTTACCAAAAATTTAGCACATCAATTTCTACAATTCTCCTTGAAAATTTCGGCCATATTAGTGCACTATCACTAAAAATTTTCCTATTCTATTTTCTCACCATAATTCATCATTTCTCAACAAATTCACTTGATACAAGAGCAAATCACCATCACTACTCAACAAGGTAGGTTCGGCCATGAAGGGTTTCCATAGATCAAGTAATTTTCTTCACTCATTTTCATGCTACATATCATTAATCACCTATAAACACTAACATATCTCAAGATCAAGCAATTTCAACATTATTTCTCTCACCATACCCATTCGGCCGGCCATGAATTTACTATGAAAACATGCTATTCAACCATGCAAATTAAGGAGAAATGCATGGGTAATGTAGAGCTCGAGCAAAAATTGAGAAATCTCACAATTTTTCTTCGATTTTTCTCCACCTAAGGTTTTGTTTTTCCTTCCTTGGTTTTATTCTTGCTTTGGCCGAATATGGGAAGGAAATTGGGGATTTAAAGGGCTGATTTTTCAACTAAATATTAAAATACTAAAGGCTTGACACGTGGCATGTTACCATTAATAAAAAATTTAAATATTTTTCTTTAATTCTTTAATTCTCCACCACACTATTCTCATGTTTATCCATTTCCATGATGAATAAAATCCTTTGGTCTTGACAAATGTTGGGAGTGAAAAATTATCGTTTTGCCCCCGAGGTGGTAAAATTACCATTTTGCCTCTATACTCCAAAAAGTATAAAAATTAATATTTTTCACTTCTAAGCCTCAAATTATACTCCAAATGATTAATCTTAGTCAAAATTTTCATCAAATATCCAAATTAAATTTTTAGCTGGCAAAATGACCATTTTGCCTTTAGATTTCAAAAATTCCAAATCGACCCCAAATCGGACCTCAAACTCTGAATTACCATTTTAAGTAATCCCTGGACTGTGAAATTCCCAATTTCACATTAAAGTCTTCATTTGAACTTGTTCGAGCTTTAAATCATCTCAGTTGTACTTCTAGTTACAATATCGATTTTTAAATATTTTTTCGGGGCTGTTCAAATATACAATCACTCTATTAGTTACATGTGTAACATGGCAGATATTTTGGGGTTGGGCTTGATACTTTAGATCCCATTTAATAGAACAAAGTGTATAATTTTAATGAAAAACATATTTAATGGTCCATCTCATATGAATAGTACATCTTTAATGTATCTTACTAAATCCATGGAGTTCTCATACATATGATTATGCATCTCTATGAAAAATCTTAAGAATTACATTCCAATGTAACCATGTAATAACTAAGTAACTCCTTTCTTAGTGCCATCATGCTCCCACTAAATCTAAGATCCTTTGTAAGAGTAATAATCAAACTCTTTTGAATTTTTTGTGATGTTATATACATACATCTCAATGTATGCTTGGAATTGTATTGGTTTGGAATAATATAATTGGCTACATATATATTAGAGAGATATGAACCAAATCATATCACTATATGAATTTGCTTTCTTCTTTGAACAAACATCTCTATGTTTTATTCATAATAAAGTTCCATTTCACATGAATCTACATTCATCTTTTGAATAATTAATTAATAAGTAAGAGTAATCTTCACTAAGATCATATCTTAATGAGAATACTTCATACTATATAGCTCGTATGATCTTATATTTGAATTCTTTGAACATTTCAAGGTTTCAAATTTTATTTCTTTAAGTATATAAAACAAAATCTCAATTTGGTCTTGTGTAAACTTAATGAATTAGGAACATTTTCATAACATTTTATGTTCAATGGTTCATATACATCTATATGTATAAGACCTTTTGAGCATATCAAGTCATTCATTTTTGCATGAAAATTGATTTGGTCATATAAGAATTACTAGCTCCTTTATGATTCCCAATAAAAAAAGATCTAAGTATCTTCATACTCTAATTCTTACTTCAATGACCAAGACAACAATGCCATAATTGAGATCATATCGAGTCAGTTTACTTGACATTTATATTGAGCATTGACTTACTACTATTGTTTTGCACTTTATGTCATTACATAAATGCATTCAACATCTAGTATCGAATACTCATGATGTTACTGCAACAATAGTAACTTCTAACTCAATCATAAACTTTGGCAAAGTAGAAGCTTCTATAAGCTTCCTCCTTTTGTAACTCTGTCAAGGAAACATTTCTTTTTTATTAGTCCCTCATTTGTTCATCTTTACCATAAAGATGTTTCAGAATATTTCCCAGCTAGTGCCATTATCGTGGTTGTATTCCCAATTCATAATTAAAGCAATATAAATTCAATCTCATGGAAGCACAGTTCTAATTATGAATTGTATTTGGTAGAGATTATGGAATGAACAACCTTTTGCTTGAGAACATTTCTCAAATCCTGGTACCTTTAAAAAGGGTTTGGTCTAGTGAGTTTGATTTGCATCCAAGATACACCATACTTACAGATTATTAGCCATGTACATAAATTATGTCTAAGTAGATAAAATAAAGCAATAAGTAAATATCATGCATAAACTATTTAAAAAAAGGTTTTAAAATTTTAAATAGTTCTCCTACTATTTTCTACAAGATGATAACCCTCCATATCACCTTGAGAGATCTCTACTAGGATTCTCTTAGTGGGCTAGGATCCCATCCATCTAGTCATGGCCTTGAGTGTGCTCAACAAACCATGATAGTGGATTAGGTAGGTAACTGAGCTTACCAATTGTATCTCTATACATCTCCAAGATCAGCTAGGTGACAACACATTGCCTAAACATATCATATATGTTTTACCTAGCTTTTGCCTCTAGTTTCATAATAATCAAGTTTCCAAGCATTTGGATTTTATGAAACTAGTTGAGTAAGACCCACTAATAACTCAAACATACTCGTGTAAAAGGGTGACCTTGAGTGTGCTTAACAACTCTCTGATTAAAAGAGCAGCCATGTTATCTTGCTATATGGTGGAAGGCAATTTGCCCATGCATGGCATGTGACTCAATATATAATGAAGGATTTTGTTTTTCCCTTTATTAGGGTCTCATCTTTGTATGCATAGCATTTATTAAATCGCATAAAATAAATCTATCACATGCATACTACTTTGCATTGCACAGCATTTATTAAATTGCATAAAATAAATCTATCACATGCAAACTACTTTGGATGATTATGGACTCTAACTATACTAATTCCCTTGAGCCATCAAAAGAAACTAGCTTGGTCAAACCTAAGGGATTACATATAAGAATCTTCAAAATTTGTTTGTAATCTCCTTGTCCTTCTTGACGCCTTGGATCCCCATCGTCCTTTTTTTCAAAATTCAATTCCTAATCTATCCTAATTCTAATTACATTTGAATGTAGAAACCTCGAGTTACATTTGAGGGGAGTAAGATAAGGAAAGAATTCTACAAACAGAGATAAAGAGATAAGGCAGAACATGCAAGCCCTAATTCAAAAATACCAAGAATATACATTCAACCATAGCATAATCATATTAGGTGTAAGTCCATAATCATCCACATATATTCATCAATATGAATAAAATTTAAAGACATGTCTCATTCAAATTGTTAATCATATGAGGTATTTGAGATTAGCAATTTTCAACATTTGAATTTTGCCAATTTCAAATTTTTGAGTAACCATTTAATTCTATATATATGGAAACTTCTTTCATATATAGTAAGTATTACTAATCAAAATTAGTAATTTATCCATTCCTAATCTTCTTAGGATTAGAATTAAAATTTTTATTAAAATTAAAACATTTTTATTACAAATTTAAACATTTTTAATTTGTGCTCCTAAACATTTTACTTAACCTATTATTAATCTCATTTAATTAAAGATTGAATGTCTATTATTACCTAATCTTATTAGGAAAAAACTTAGACAGTTTAATCTTTAAATTTAATGTCAAATTAGAATTATCTTCTTGTAAGAAGTCAATTCAAAACAAAATTTGTCCATAAATATTTAGACTCCCATTACTCCTAGGAATCTAATTCCAAAATTAATATAGTCTTAAATTATTTAAATTTTGACACCCTTAAATTAAGGAATCACATTCCATAATTTATGAAATAAATTATCAATCTTTATGGAACATATTCCACAAATATTTAATTGGCTAATGAAGATATTTTAACTTCCATAATTTTAGAAATCACATTTCCTTATTTGTGGATGTTAATGCATCATCTTTGACATCCTTAAATTTAGGAATCATATTCCTTTAATTAAATGTTTCAAAAAAAAATAAGCATAATATGGAACCGATTTCATAACTTATCCTCTGCCAATTAAGTAATTTAATTGATCATTTATTGGTTTAAAATTTGGACAAATTCTATGTCTTAACCAAGACATTGTCCTACTGCAAACAGAAGTAGACATGTCCTAATTACGTAGCATTATGGTGGCATATCTTTAGAAGTTTTCTACCAATAAAATTTATCCTGATAGCTAACTCATGGAACTATTCCAGAATAAATTTTCAGGATTTTAGGAAGTGATTTGGCTATTCAAAAAATTAAAAAAACCGTGACATTTATCTATAGGAGACAGAATTGGTTTTTGAGTACTTTTGAAATTCTTTGTGGCTAAAACTTAGGAATTTAATTCCTAATAAAATTTATCCTGATAGATAACTCATGGAACCATTCCATAATATATTTTTTTCAGGATTTTAGGAGAGTTTTTGGCTGTCAAAAAAAGATTCAAAGCCATGACCTTTATCTGTAGAGGAAGTTTCGGTTTTGTATTACTTTTAAAGTTATTTGGTGGCATAAAATCAGGAATTCAATTCCCAATTAAATTTTCCTTGATAGACAACTTATGGAACAATTCCATAGTAATTTTCCAAGATTTTAGGAAATGGTTTTGGCTATCAAAAAAATTCAATACTATGGCTTGCTGCTGTAGAGGCAGCAACAGTTTTGACTCCACCAACTTAATTTTATGAAGGCTTAATTCTAGGGATTAAAATCCTTAAAATTCTTGACAACAATTTTAATAATTTATGGAACCTTTCCATAGAAAAAAAATCCTTAACCAATTGGTGTAACTAATCGCACAAATTTAGGCCTTTCTTGGTTGCCAAGCCAAACAAAACCGTGACTGTCACTGCTACAAACAACAGCTGTTTCAGCCATATTTTGGTAGCTTTACCTCCACCATTTACCACATATAATCACCCATCTTGGACCATTTCCAATGTGTATTGATCCCTTAATTTTCCTGCATTTTACGAAGCACTCAAACCTCACTTTTATGGCTGAAAATGGACGAATACCATGGCCGGACAAAATCGAATTCTGCCATTTGAATAACACCATAATGTCATGAGATCAAAACTTTATTTGCTAAATTAATTTGTGCATCTCATGCACTTGTTAATCTACAATTTTTTGACATTAAAATGAGATTAATATTCTGACAAATAAATTTTAAAGTTTATAATTAAAATCTATGTAGAGATCAAAATAACTAGAACAAATTGTAAAATTTTAAAACTTACTACTTTTTGTAGAACAAAACCCGAACACCTCATATTCCTTCTCAACAAGGCATTAACAATAATAGACATAAAAATGTGTTAAAATCAAATAAAGGAAGGCTCTGATACCACTGATGGGTTTGGTTATGGATGGCATGCTCAAAACGAGCAGTGGAAAGAAAATTAAAACTTTATAATTTAAACGATAAAAACATGCTTCCACCTATGGATCACCTTGGTGATATTTAACACATAAAAGCATAAAATAAATTATTACTCAGAAAGCTACCTTGTCAAGTAATTTCGTAATCACAATGGCACTTCCCAAAGCAGTTGCCATGACCTGGAACTCTCATCAAACCCATGACAACTGCCGCAACGTCCCGATAGGCACTCATTACCCAGAATATTGACCCGAACCCCGCAAGGCTTAGCATCAGCTTTCGCACATCCCTGGTAGCAACAGTTATTAAAAATCACATTTCAAGAATCATAAGTTGTCATGACTCGAAACTACCATTGAGTCCGTGACAACTGTCGCGATGTCCCGATAGACCCTTATCCTCCGAGAGTAAATCAAGACCTTGCAAGGCACTTGTACCAATTTCTCAACTCCCCTATGAATTTCCATTTACAAATTTCATGTTTGTCGACATTTTATCCAATTTCGGATCAAAATAGGGAAAAAGACGAAATTTACTGCACATGGGCATTTCGGTAATTTTTGTTGAAAATTTTGAAATTTGGTAAAAATATTATATATGCGTCGAGAACACATAATTCGTAATCAAAAATGAAATTAGATATCTAAAACATGCAATTTAAGTCAAATTATATTTAATAGAATAAAATAAAAATATTTCATAAAATAATGTATATTCTTATAAAATAATTTTTATATAGATATCCGGAAATTAATTTTACAACATAAAAGCAAAATATATTGTTACATACTGTAATACAGTTAACTGAAGTATAAAATTTAATTTACAATGCTAAGTGGGCCCAAAACAGATAGATATTGACTAGGAGATGGACCTTTGGAAATTAAGGTTGCCACTCCAAGCTTCCTCCTCAACAAAAATTCTCTATCTACTAATGCTTGCGAGCCTGAAATGGGAGAAATTGGGGGTGGTGAGTTTTTCAACTCAGTGAGTAAATAAATACCATCCACGACATCTAAAGTCGAGTAGATGGAGACAATATAAAAACACAATTATCATAATGTAGTTCATAACACCAAATTTAGTACAATCATACAAAACAATTTCATTTTATCAAAACACAAGGCTTATGATTCCTTTCGTAAAAACTAGGATTAAGCCAAATCTCATACTCGTGGACACTTGATTAGAGCATCCCATCGAGTCCGCCAAGGCTGTGAAAACCATATGCAGATAAAATATTTATTTGAGTTTACAATACAGCCGTCCATTAGCGTTGGCTAAGTTCAACTTCACGTGGTGGTTTGGCGTGAAATGAACTTGATCTTTACCTCAGGAGTTACCTTCCTCGCCTTTCGTACCGAGGTAAAATAATAACTGGGCTTACCATGCCCCTCTAATAGGCTAGTCCACGGAAACCCGCCATTGCAGCGATTAATTAACCCATCAATCAACAAAATTTTAGCAGCATAACATGGCCAATAAAATTCTACCCAGTATACTTAAACAAGAGAAAACAATCACATATTTCATACAAATATAAATCCTGCCAGCATGCTTCCCAAGATCATAAGCCATAGATTTCAAATTTAATACATAAACACAAGTTCAGCACAAGTCTCCACATACTCAGTGTTATAAAATCAATTCTTCAATTTAAAAATCATTTATAAACTTCAATTTATTAAAAGCACGAAAACAGGTAAAATTACTCTAGATATTGAAAATAGTAATTTATCCACTCACTGTTTTAGGAGTCCAAAACACTCCTAGTCTCGATCGTCCGACACAATCTCTTTGCCTTTGTCGGCGGGTTCACCACCTATACGTTACGCGCGACACAAATTTCAATAAATTATGTCAATTAATCATAATTGATTTCAGGCTCTATAAGTCTAAATGAGTGCATGAAATGCAATGCAAACTGTCCGAATAATTGTCTAAACATGGTATTCGACCTAGTTTGCCTACACATGTCCAAATTGGCTAAAGTCTACAAATTAATTCCAAATTGATTTCTTTCAATTTCTATACTCTAATTACACCCAATTTACCTTAGTGACTGTGAATGTGATGCAAATTATCAATCTGAATCATACAGTGCATCGATGTGCACTTTAGGCAAACATTTTGATTTTTGCACCAAAAATTCCCATAAAATTTTCAACTTTATAATTCATCATAATTCACCTAAATATCTCAAATTTGTATCAATTTCAGCAGCCATTCTCTCCCTAAAAGGTTTGGCCATAAGGGATTCAAGGTGAGAAATTAGATTTTCTTGCTAGTTTTTGCTATATTTCATTTCTACCTAACTAAAAGCATTAAATCAAGCTAAAATCTATCAAAATAATTGATCAAAATCCCTCCATAGAGGTTCGGCCAGCATGGGTGTGTCATAGCCACATGTGATTTTTGCATGCAAGATGGAAAACAAAGCATGGGTAGTGACTAACACTAGGAAGAATTAAGAAATTTAACTTTTTCAAGCTTGATTCCTTGAATTCTCTTGATTTCCCTTTGAATTTTCAGCCTAGGGTTTATGTTTTCCTTTCTTCCTTCTTGCTTTGCTTTGGCTGACCCTCACAAGGGTTCTTGGCTGAATTTTAAGCCTTTTTTTAGGCTAAATAAAATAATATTAAATTTTAACAGATTTTAATTTTTTTTAATTCTTTCTTTATTAATTATCCATTTAACTTTCTTTCTCCACCACATATTTTTCTTCACTTATCCATAGCTTAAATGAAGTTTCTAGACTTAGCCAAAATCTTGGTGGAGTAATTTTCAAAAATTACACTTTTACCCCCGTAAAAGTGAAAAATTACATTTTTGCCCCAAAAATTGAAAAATGCCAAAATGCATATTTTTCACTCCTCATACTCATATCATACTTCAATTAATCAAATTTGATCCAAATCCTTTCAAAAATTCAAATTTTGTCTCGGGTGGCAAAATGACCATTTTGCCCTTATAACACTAAAATTCTGGTTTGACTCCAAATCAACCCTCGAACTCCTAATTACCATAATATGACACTCTGGGATTTCAAAATTCTCAATTTCATCCTCAAATCTCTATTTAAACTAGTTCGAGGTTCAATTCTCTTAATTGTACCACTAGGTACACTATCGACTTTTAACTAGTTTTTCGGGGCAATTCAATAAGCAAGCACGCTATCAAATGCATGTGAATGGCATATCATAGATAAAATAGGGTCGGGCTTTACATAAGTCATTTCTAATTGAAAAACATTAAAATATTATCTTCTGGCTCACATGGGCGTTTTCATCATTTCTCTTTGAAAATTTTAAAACTGGCAAAAAACGTAGTAGATGCGTAGAAAACACATGTTTTATCATTAAAAATAAATTTTAGAGTCTAAAACGTTAGTTTGAAGTAAAATTTTGATTATTTGAATATAAAAAAAATTCAATAAAATAAATCAAATTTTCTATAAAATAATTTTTTATAAAGCTATCGGTAAATAATTTTTATAGTGTGAAAGTTAAATATATTCTTACATACTAGTATACAGGCAACCAATGTATGAAAATAGAGTTACAGTGACACATGGGCCCACAACTAACCAAAATGCATCGAAAGTTGGGAACCTACAACTTTTGCCGATTCAAGTCCAACTGATGGTCCTTGACAAAATCTGCTAACTATGGAATACACTGAGCCTGAAATGTGAGGAAATGAGGGAGTGAATTATAAAATCCCAATGAGTAAACAGATACCATCTAAACTATCTAAAGCCGAATAAATGGAGATGATTAGAATACATCAGCACAAAATGATTTATAATATTTCAATTTCTTTCACTAAATGAATTAAATTCATTTTATTTGAAATTTTGCATGGCTTATGATTTCTCGAAAAATCGTGGCTCATGCCATAAAAGTTCGTGCTCGGTGACACCTTCATCAGAGGCATTCAACCAAGCCTACCAAGGCTGTTAAAGTTCTCATAATTGTTCAAAACAAGCCAATCCTTGGCGTTAGCTGAGTTCGTCTTCACGTGGTGGTTTGGCGTGAAGTGAACTCTATCATACCTTAGGACAACCCTTTACGCCTCTACAACTAAGATAAAGATATATATATATATATATATGGGGGGGGTTTTACCGTGCCACCTCTAAATAGATAGGTCCACGGAAACTCGTTTACTGCAGTAGATAATACTCCACCAATTAAATAAAAATCTTTAATGGCATGAATTGGCAATGTTATTGCTAAGCACTTTATCAGCACAATGCATACAATTCACATTTTTCAATATAGTAAAAATTCAGCCAATCATGACATAAATATCATAACCCAATTGCTTTAAATCATAATTTACGATAACACATGTAGTCTCCAATTACTCTAGTTTCAAAATCAATTGTTCAATTTTCAAGTCAATTTATAAAAATTCAATTTATTTTATAAATCCAATTTATTTCATAAATTTCACAATTTTCTCATAAAATAAACAAGTCACCAAAAAAATTATTTTTCATAAAATCATCAAATTGAATAAAAATTCCTCTAGATAATTAAGGCAATAAATAGTTTGCTCATTGTTTTTGGAAACCGAATCCAAGTACTTTGACTAGTGATCTTCAAGTGCAATTTCTTGCCTTTCTTGGAGGCTCACCACCTTGACACAGTACAAAGTCAAAAAATTTACTACATTACCCCTAAATTATAATAAACTAATTTAGACCCTATACTAATGCATGATATGCAATGCAAATTGTCCAAACATCACCTAAACGCGGTGTTGACCTAATTTGGCTTATTACTCGATTAAATGGCCATTGTATCCAATTTAACTCCAAATGACACCATTTCTTTTCGAATACTTCAAGTCACCAAATACAAGCCAAATATTCAAAATTTCAGCATAAACACCCCCATGATTCCTCATGGAAAAATTCAGCCAAGATTGGTGCATTCACACCAAAATTGTTCCTACTTGATTTTCACACCACAAACCATCAATTCTCAACCAATTTACTTGCAAGAAAATCAAATCCATCATTCCCACACAACATTGGACATTCGGCCATTGAAGGATACCTAAGATTTTGTGATTTTCTTCACTTGTTTTCATACTACATATCATTTACTAACCGAAAACACTAACATAACTCAAAATCAAGCCAATTCCAACATTAAATCCCCACCATACCCATTCGGCCAACCACTAATTCATCATGAAAACATGCACTTCAATCATGGAAATGAGAAAATAAAGCACCGGTATTGTAGATCTCAAGAAAAAATAAAGAAATTTCACTTTACCTTGCTTGATTCCTTGGATTTTCACACTTTCTCTTGAATTTTCTCTTGGCTAGGGTTTGTTTCTCTTGTTTTCTTTCTTTCCTCCCTTGTGTTCTTGCTTGGCTGACCCTTATGGTGAGTATGGGCTGGTTTTATGCTGATTTTTATAACAAAATATTAAAATAATCCAACTTGCCACTTGTAACACCATAATTGGTCCATAATTTAAATATTTGACTTTTAATTCTTTAATTCTCCACCACACGATTTCTCATATTTATCCATTTCCATGATGAATAAAATCCCTTGGTCTTGGCAAATGTTGGGGTGAAAAATTACTGTTTTGCCCCCGAGGTGGCAAAATTACGATTTTGCCCCTATACTCCGAAAAGTGCCGGAATTACAATTTCTCACTGCTAAACCTTATATTATACTTCAAATGATAAATGTCAGTAAAAAATTTCATTAAATATCCAAATTTCAACTTTAGGTGGCAAAATGACCATTTTACCCCTATTCAGTCAGTATTCCCGATTGACTCCAAATTAGCCTTCGAATTGCGAATTACCATTTTAAGTCATCCCTGGACTATGAAATTTCCAATTTCACCTTAAAATTCCTATTTTAACTAGTTCGAGGCATAATTCCACTTAGTCATACCTCCAAGTACAATACCGACTTTTAATATCTTTCCGAGGCATTCAAGTATACAAGCATTCTATCCAGCACATGGATAACATGGCATATATTTTATAGAGTCGGGTTTTACAGCACTACCCCCCTTAAAATAAATTTTTGTCCTCAAAATTTCACTAATCAAACCTGAAGAGAAGATGGGGGTATTAATCTTTCACTTGACACTCAATTTCCTATATTATCATCTTTCATAGGAATTTTGATTCGCTCACCTCATTTACTTCTAGTTCGACTTGTATTTGTATTTCACTCTAGTCTAGCATTCTCCTTTAAAATCATATCTACAGTATCTTTCACAGCCATAATCTCTGTTACCATCCTTAAGTTCGAACCATAAATCCATCTTCATCATACCAATTTCAATCACCTTTTACATCTATTTATGTATATCTATTTCCATCTTATTTCTTCATTCTTTATCAACCTTTCAGTATTCATTCCTTTCTATCCTCACACATTATTATATAGCTTGCAGCATTATTAGCATGCCATATTAATTTTTGTACGTATTCTCAATCCTTAGAGAAAATTAATAGTCTTAATTATTTCCACATATTTCGTGTTTGTCCCTCATTTATATAACTTCCACCTTTTTAATCATATTAGTCTATCTCATATACCCTCGATTATTTCTATAAAACTCCTTAGGTTGCCATAAGTCAACTTCTGATAAAATTCCTTATCATTTCATTTTCTACACAATTTATCGAATGTATCAAGTTCAAATTCTAAATCTCTATGTATAATTCTTTACTGTACTTGAGCATATTATTGACTCCATATATACGTATGTACATACACCTCTGGATATCCACATCCCTCATAGCTTCACACCATTTATGTGTTTATACTCCTTTCTTATTGTTTCCAACCATACCTTTAAGTTTCACTGTATTATATGTTCTTGCATTATAATATGATTTATACTTCATAGATATGCCTTGACTTGATCATTTGTGTCATAAGTCACACTTTGAACACAAATAGATTTTTAAATTGATCTCTCAAGTAGTTTATATATATCAATCTCAATTATAAAACTTTATATGGTACTTGTACAAGATTCAACATTTCTGAATTTTTGAATCTCAAGCTGCCAATTTCACATGTGGCATCCTCCTTAAAAGACTATCTCTCCAAGGGACTGTTATGTCTGGGTCCCCATCCCTCTCACTCGGTATTCCCTGCAGTCTGCAGCTTGCAGTTTGACATAGGAAGGTTCGAACCCAAGACCTTTTCTTCCCCTGAAAAAATCGCCTTTAACCATTTCACCACATCTAGTCCTTTAATCTTCTAACTCCTCATACTATGTATAGCCAAAATTCAAATTCACCCTTAAAGTAAATTTATTCACTAACTTTTTACTTCATGCTCACACATCAATCATAGAAATCAGTGATACTCACTCTTGAGTTAATTCATGTATTTATATCTATAAACCATAATAGATCCATTCAACTCTTGGAATTTCATAGTCGCTTAATTGAAATCAGCACCACTTCCCTCTAAGCTACAATACATATTCAACACATATTCACATATAGAATATTTTGAAATCTCAACACCATCTATATATAGAAAGAACAGACTTAATTAACCTAGTGCACTTTCCTTCATGCACATAAGTATTGGTTTACTTGTGTTGTTATCCATTCCTTCCTTCCAACAAGGTCAAAATGATATTCAAAAGTTTCCATTCACATTTTCATTGCTTGATATCTTCATTTCTTATCAATATCTCGTACATTCGTCTAACTTTTTTGTCACTTTCTCTTTAACTTTTAACAAGGCTTAATTTCTTGTGTCCTTTATTCCTCAAGATCTGACTTTATTCAACATATTATTCATCTTGTCATTACACATATTAATTCATCTTTACTTATCCATCTCGGTAGCTTTCTAACTTTTTCCTTCTCTCATATGCCATTATATATAGAAGGCAATAAAGACAATCTTCAATTCATTTGTATCGATGCTTTCCAAAAACTTTAAAACTCCAATTATCAAGATTTTGAATCAAGTTCAATAACTTCAATCCAATTCATTCATTCAATTTCACACTTGTCACATTGTATTGCAATCTAAGGTTATTACCTTAATCATCCTTCCCCGATTAATTTTTCTCCAAGCTTACATCACAATTTTCATAACTATTTATATTTCCTTGTGCTTATCACAAATGATAGGTGTGGTCAATATTTTCAACTTCATTTTATCTTATAACACTGGTCATCAATCACCAAATTCCTCTTTAGAATATTCTTTCCATAATATATAATGACTTCACCATATCGTATCATAACGTTATGTTCCTCTATTTCACTATCATACATACTCCACATAAATTAATTAAAAGGTTTATGTACCTTGACTAATACTAATTCTCTTTATTCATATCTTAAATTCTTCAGACTTGTAAATTATAACTCCAAGTATATATCCCAAGATTCATTCATTTCAAGTCTCACCTTAAGACTTCCTCCTCATTCAGTGTAATGAATTTGTTACTGATCATCACCTACGTGATTATCCATTATTTATGATATCCCACCATTCTCATTATTCATTATTGATAATATACAGCTTAACATTTTCCTAATGCACTGAAAACTCCAAATATCAAAACTTTGTATCCAAACCAGTGCCCATATTTCAACTCATAAGTCTTATCTTTATGCCACTCCCCATATTTAAATCCACGTAGGAGCTTTTCAATTCGCGTGATACTCTCTTATGCTTTCTCCATATGCTTTCAAGTTGCTTTAATACATACTTTAGTAAAAATTTGTTGAGGACTTAAACTATCAATGATTCATCCTTAAAACCATTTATAACTTTAACAATTTATCGTATGTCTATTTATTAAAATCCTCCATACTTGTTACAATCGTGGAGACTGCTATTTGTAGAGTTAACTTTCTATTGCAGTTCTCAATCAGAGTCTTTAGACTCCACATATCTTACTTTGAATATATTTCAATATTGACATTCATATACCTTTACTGCAACATTCAGTGCAATTTTTTTTTAAATAATGATCTCTAATTTTATTTTTAGCTAGGTATACATCAGATTGCTTACTACTCATCATCAGGAGTTTGACCTTACTCATCAGTTCTCAACTAATTACGTTTATAAAATAAATAATTTCTTATTAGGCTTTGTAGTTGCTTAATCCATTATTATCTTTCTTCATCAGTCCATCATACTTATGTAAAATATTCGACCAGGCCGCTAAAATAACTATTCTTCCGTAATAACGAATTTACCAGTTTACTTTTCTCATACTAGAAAATTACTATACATATCAAACCATTTGAACAACTACCTTATACTCCGTATAGGTTATACGAAGCAAAACAAACTCTTAGTTCTTTTACAAAGATAGCTACGGCTATTTCCTTGTTTACTACAACTCCCTAAAGTCAAGTTAGTACAAAAATTAACGAGAGTGTTAAGATTCTTACTCCCGTTTTTCCTCAAGATCTTTTTCCAAATTCCTTTTCATTTCTTGAGATTTTTCTCTTTGTTCCTTAATCCAAGCTTGTTAGATCCTTCGGCATTCCTTATCACTTACCGAGGCTGCGTTTCTTCCGCACCTAGGAGGAAAATATCTAACAACCGATGTAGATGCTCTCCTATTAAGAAAATCTTCTCCTACCATTCTTTTTCTTTCCCTCGCTTCAGCACATCTCTCAGCCTTTCTCAAGATCGAATTCCTTATGCATACATTAGTATCATTATTACTAGCACTTTTGTCGATCTCACTAGTGCTAGAGCTTTCCGGGGTCTAAACTTGCGCTCTTAAATCCACTAGAGTCCAATTAACAGGAACTCTGAACGAATATCTTTCTGGGCTACTAAGTATGAAGCGCCTGCGACTCCTAGCTGTGGAATCCAATGATCCTTCACTGACGCTCAAAGAAGTGTCAGGATTATCATCCTTCCTAGACATGATGATCTATAAGGTGAACAAAGTGAGTTTAGATAACCTTAGGTACTATTTGCTAATGCATACCCTCATCCTAACTTAACTCAAGCCACACTGACACTATAAATTTTTAAAACAAGTTTAAAACCAAAACCATGCTCTGATACCAGTAGAATTGTCATGACCCGAAACTCCCATTGGGCCCATGACAATCGCCGCAACGTCCCGATAGGCACTCATTACCTGCAATGCCGAATGGAACCCCGCAAGGCTTAACATCAGCTTTCGCACATCCCCGGTGAGCAACAGTTATTAAAAATCATATTTCAAGAATCATAAGTCATTTCTAATTCAAAAACATTAAAATATTATCTTTTGGCTCACAAGGGCGTTTTCGTCATTTTTCTTTAGAATTTTTAAAATCGGTAAAAAACATAGTAGATGCATAGAAAACACATGTTTTATGATTAAAAATAAATTTCAGAGTCTAAAACGTTCGTTTGAAGTAAAATTTTGACTATTTCAATATAATAAAAATATTCAATAAAATAAATATAATTTTCTATAAAATAATTTTTTTATAAAGCTATCGGTAAATAATTTTTATAGCAAGAAAGTTAAATATATTCTTACATACTAGTATACAGGCAACCAAGGTATGAAAATAGAGTTGCAGTGACACGTGGGCCCACAACTAACCATGTCACGACCCAATTTCCAGGGGCCATGACCGGCGCATGAGCTCAATGAGCATAACTCACTAAGCCTAAGCAAGCTTATCCATTTACTCTTGCTTAACAAACATTATCATAACATGCATACAAACACACATTTTCCTGGGTGTGAACATAGCCAAAACACAATGGTATTATCGATAATAATATACATTCACTATACCAGTCATGTATTTAGTAATTTACATTGCACACTCATATTTAGATTGTTTGAGCGTATTCACAATACAAAAGGACCCATGACTTCCAGCGGAGACATTTACAATAAAAAGGATTACTATTGAATGCCAGACACATACCCAGGAGATGCACTACAGGGTCTCCTCGATCTAGGGTCTCCTCGATCTAGGGTCTAACAGTCTCCTGATCTGAAAACATGAATTTTTATAAAACGTGAGTACAATACTCAGTGAGTGAATATTAGAAGGGAACAAGTAATCTCAATCAGGAAATTTGACAATCATGATGCACTGGTTGAAAACGAGATAGTTTTTGATCTAGCTAATTTTTAAACCCTTTCCACTTACCCCAGGATTTATTCTAACTAGATAGCAAAATTGACAATTATCACTACAGCTGGCAGGCATTCTTACTGCATCGAAGAGTAATCATAACTCGTCACAGAATGAAAGTTTCGCTCAACCGTACGAGGGTTTCATGCTAAACTTTTTTTCCACAAGTTAAAACAATTCGCATACCATACAGTCACACACATATTCACAAATACATAAGCAATCATATGCACCGCTAAATCTTCACTGTCCTTAATGGTAAAAAAAAAACATTTATCAGGGAACTTGGCAAGCAGTATCACTCAGCTTCGCCACCAAGCTCTTGGGCGAAAATCATTTGGTAAGGGGTATCACTCAGCATCCTTTCCAAGTTTCCGGGCGAGAATTTCTCGGTGAGGGGTATCACTCAGCATCCTTCTTTGCACACCATTACAGGCATGTGCATTATTCACTCAGGCATGGGGGTCACTCAGAATCCCATTTTTGCATACCATTACATCGATTTCACATAAATTTATTAACAATACATATAAGCACCATATAAAGGTACACCAATTCAACTCAATCAATTTCACATAATTTCTTAACAATACAAGAAAGCGTCATATAGATGAGCATAATCCAGCATAAACATATTTAACATTATAGAAATATGTTTCACTAAAGGCTTGTTCTTGGGAATTAAATGGGAATTAAATATAATCATTCACGCATTTTGTTTCAACTTAATTAGAATTCCCAAATAAATTTGAAATGCAAATTCACTCACTGGTTTTTCGGGAGTCGAATTCGAGCGCTTCGACTGCTAATTCTCGAGTGCGATTCTCTCGCCTTTATCAGAAATCTCACCACCTTGACAAATAGCACAATAATTTAATTACTATATTGGTGTTAATTAGGTATAAAATTAACCTAATTTCTATACGGATGCATAGAATACTCGGTCAATCACTTAAACACGGTATTGACCTAATTTGGCCGATTACCCGTTAAATTGGCCAACGCGTCCGATTTGATTCCAAATTGCACCATTCTTTTTTTCTAATACCTTAATTCACCACATACCATTTAAATAGTGCCAATTTCAGCATTAAAACTTTTCCATTTCTTTATGGAAAAATTCAGCCATTACAGTGCATTAGCATTGTAATTTTTCCTACTTAACTTTTTCACCTTCAATCGTTATTTTCCAATTCATTTCATT
This sequence comes from Theobroma grandiflorum, assembly GCA_036013995.1. Taxonomy (NCBI): domain Eukaryota; kingdom Viridiplantae; phylum Streptophyta; class Magnoliopsida; order Malvales; family Malvaceae; genus Theobroma; species Theobroma grandiflorum. The sequence goes on from CP142133.1 coordinate 15,226,504, forward strand.
TCAAATGAAATCATTTCATTTTCCAAACACAACCTATGATATTCGGCCTTGAAAGATTCATGGGGACAATCAAGTTTTTTCTTACAGTTTTGCTTACGAACATGCTAAACTATCTCTAAACACTAACATAGTCTAAAATCAAGCCAATCCAACATTAATTCCTCTTCCATACCCATTTTTCAGAATTGAATTCATCATTATAACTCAATATTCAACTATGAAAATCAAGAACAAAAGCATAGGTTAGCTAGGTATGAAGGAGAATTAAAGAATTTCTAACTTACCTAGCTTGTTTCCTTGATTTCTTCACTTTCTCTTTGATTTTCCACCTAGGTTTTCTTGTTTTTCCCTTTGTTCTTCCTTTGTTCTTGTTGCTGGTTGCTTAGGCCTAATATGTGAGGGAATTAAGGATTTAATGGGCTGATTTTTATGCCTTAATAATAAAATAATCAAGCATGCCACGTGTCGCATGCTTATTTGTCTATTTTTTTAACTTTTTGACTTTTTCTTCCAAATTTTCTACCACATGATTAGTCAAAGTCAAGATATGAATAAAAGATGACCATGGCTGAAAAAAATTGTTCTAGTGGTGGAAAATTGCCGTTTTGCCCCTAAGATGGCAAAATTACGATTTTGCCCCTATACTCCGAAATATACCAGAATTACACTATTTTCACTTTCTAGCCTCAAATAACACCAATATTGATCAATTTTAATCAAATGGGGCAAAAATCTTTTCAAAAAAATTCTCATTTGGTCCTCTAGTGGCGAAAGTATCATTTTGCCTTTGTGCTCCAAAAATACCGAGAATCGTAATTTTTCACTGCTAAACATCATTTTATACTCCAATAATCTTAATTATATTTCATAGAATTATTTTTGGTCCAATGTGATCAAATCTTGGCTAAAAATCTCCATTTAATCATCAAATGACAAAATGATCATTTTGTCCCTAACCAAATGATTTTCCCGATCGACTCCAAACTGGACCTTGAACTCCGAATCACTATTCTAAGCCATTCTGTGGAATTCAGAATTTTCAAATTCCTCTTAGAATTTCTATTTGAACTAGTCCAAGGCTCGATTTAACTTAGTTGTACCACTCGGTACAATACCGTCTTTTAATTAAGCTTTTCAGGGTCTCACAAACCAAAATGCATCAAAGGCTGGGAACCTACAGCTTTTGCCAATTGAAGTCCAACTAATGGTCCTTGACAAAATCTGCTAACTATAGAGTACTCTGAGCTTGAAATATGAAGAAATGAGGGGGTCAGATTATAAAATCCCAATAAGTAAACAGATACTATTTAAACTATCTAAAGGCGAGTAAATAGAGACGATTAGAATAAATCAGCATAAAATGATTTATAATATTTCAATTTCTTTCACTAAATGAATTAAATTCATTTTACTCAAAAATTTGCATGGCTTACGATTTCTCGAAAAATCGTAGCTCGTGCCATAAAAGCTCGTGCTCGGTGACACCTTGATCAAAGGCATTCAACCAAGCCCGCCAAGGCTGTTAAAGTTCTCATAATTGTTCAAAACAAGCCATTCCTTGGCGTTAGCTGAGTTCGCCTTCACATGGTGGTTTGGCGTGAAGTGAACTCTGTCATACCTCAGGACAACCCTTTACACCTCTACAACTGAGATAAAGATATATATAGGGGGTTTTACCGTGCCACCTCTAAATAGGCCGATCCACGAAAACTCGTCTACTGCAGTAGATAATACTCCACCAATTAAATAAAAATTTTTAATGGCATGAATTGGCAATGTTATTGCTAAGCACTTTATCAACACAATGCATGCATTCACATTTTTCAATAGAGTAAAAAATTCAGCCAATCATGCCATAAATATCATAAGCCAATTGATTTAAATCATAATTTACGATAACATATGTAGTCTCCAATTACTCTAGTTTCAAAATCAATTGTTCAATTTTCAAGTCAATTTATAAAAATTCAATTTATTTTATAAATCCAATTTACTTCATAAATTTCACAATTTTCTCATAAAATAAGCAATTCACCAAAAAAAATTATTTTTCATAAAATCATCAAATTGAATAAAAAATCCTCTAGATAATTAAGGTGATAAATAGGTTACTCACTATTTTCGGAAACCAAATCCAAGTACTTTCACTAGTGATCCTCGGGTGTAATTCCTTCCCTTTCTCGGAGGCTCACCACCTTGACACAGGACAAAGTCAAAAAATTTACTACATTACCCGTAAATTGTAATAAACTAATTTAGACCCTACACTAATGCATGATATGCAATGCAAACTGTCCGAACATCACCTAAACGTGGTGTTGACCTAATTTGGCCTATTACCCGATTAAATGGCCATTGTGTCCAATTTAACTCCAAATGACACCATTTCTTTTCTAATACTTCAAGTCACCAAATACAAGCCAAATATTCAAAATTTCAGCATAAACACCTTCACAATTCCTCATGGAAAAATTCGGCCAAGATTGCTGCATTTACACCAAAATTGTTCCTACTTGATTTTCACACCACAAACCATCAATTCTCAACCAATTTACTTGCAAAAATCAAATCCATCATTCCCACACAACATAGGACATTCGGCCATTGAAGGATACCTAAGATTTTGTGATTTTCTTCATTTGTTTTCATACTACATATCATTTACTAACCGAAAACACTAACATAACTCAAAATCAAGTCAATTCCAACATTAAATCCCCACCATACCCATTCGGCCAGCCACTAATTCATCATGAAAACATGCACTTCAACCATGGAAATGAGAAAATAAAGCATGGGTATTGTAGATCTCAAGGAAAAATAAAGAAATTTCACTTTACCTTGCTTGATTCCTTGGATTTTCACACTTTATCTTGAATTTTCTCTTGGCTAGGGTTTGTTTCTCTTGTTTTGTTTCTGTCCTCCCTTGTGTTCTTGCTTGGCCGACCCTTATTGTGAGTATGGGCTGGTTTTATGCTGATTTTTATAACAAAATATTAAAATAATCCAACTTGCCACATGTCACACCATAATTGGTCCATAATTTAAATATTTGACTTTTAATTCTTTAATTCTCCACCACACAATTTCTCATATTTATCCATTTCCATGATGAATAAAATCCTTTGGTCTTGACAAATGGTGGGGGTGAAAAATTACCGTTTTGACCTCGAGGTGGCAAAATTACAATTTTACCCCTATATTCTGAAAAGTGCCAGAATTATAATTTTTCACTGCTAAACCTCATATTATACTTCAAATGATAAATCTTGGTCAAAAATTTCATTGAATAACCAAATTTCAACTTTGGGTGGCAAAATGACCATTTTGCCCTTATTCGGTTAGTATTCTCGATTGACTCCAAATTAACCCTCGAACTCCGAATTACCATTTTAAGTCATTCCTGGACTGTGAAATTTCTAGTTTCACCTTAAAATTCCTATTTCACTCGTTCGAGGCATAATTCCACTTAGTCATACCTCGAGGTACAATACCGACTTTTAATATCTTTCCGAGGCATTCAAGTATACAAACATTCTATCCAGCACATGGATAACACGACATATATTTTATAGAGTCAGGTTTTACAGCAGTCTTGGGAACACCACAAGGAGCAAAAACCCTAGCCAATCAAGTGCTTGCCTCAAATGGTAGTACACACAATTGCACTTCAACCCTCAACAAAGAGGGGAGTTTTTTAACTATACTTTGTGCTAGCAAAGAGGACAACAATTGTCCTTTTCTTCTTTTTCACAATCTTAGTTGAACCTCTCTCAAAAATTACTTCATAAGCAATTTTCTCCTTCACACAAAGGGAATGGTGGCAAAGAAAGAAAATGTTTTTCTTTTTATGACAAAAACTACGTTTTCTTCAATTGTGAAAAGCCTCATGTGAAAAATAGTTAAAAGGTGACTTACATAGTTAGGTTAAAATAACTTCAATTTTACAATTAAGCTCTCAATATTATAACACATTATAATATTGGGCCCATTACTTAATTAAACACTTTTAATTAAGTCCTTGGAAATTGAAATCAAAATTAACTTCCTTTATATTTTGCAATCAAGGCCTTATAAATATAACTATTATAATTATGTTTAAAACTTAATTAAACTCTTTTAATTAAGTTTATAGAAGTTAATTACCTAGCATGTGTTGGTCCCAAATATAGGTGCTAAAAGGGGGGTGAATAGCACTATCTCGGCTATTTTCGGTAGGATTGAGACTTGATCTCAAAACAAAGAAAGTATAACAATGAAAGCAATGCACAAAGGATTTATAGTGGTTCGGTCCAAGACCTACATCCACTACCTTGATTATCCAACTAAAGATTTTCAAACCAAACACTAAACGGTGGAATTTACAAGCTCCCACCAAGCTTTTACAATGGCTTTTCCAAGGCTTAGCCACAACCTTTACACTAGTTTTTCATGGGATCAACTAAAACCCAAGGTGGCTTTCCAAGGCTCAACCACAACCTATCACTAGTTTTTCCCGGGCTAAACTAAAACCGCAATGTGGTTTTTCAAGGCTCAACCACAACCTATCTCTAGTTTTTCATGGGCTAAACTAGAACCCCAATGTGGTTTTTCAAGGCTCAACCACAACCTATACTTTAGCTTTTCACGGGCTAAACTAGAACCCACAAGCATCCAAGCACACCTTGCTTGATGCAAATACTTAGAGTGAAACATTCACTCTAAGAATATAAAGATGAAAAGAAGAAAGTACCTAGTGATCACACGGTTGATCTATGTGGTACAAGTTGAAGTGCTAAACACAAATACAAAGAATAGGCGTTAAGGTTCAATGAAGAATATAAAGGATTTTCAGGTTTTGCTACTCTTTTTGGCTTGAATATGATGATGTCTTTGTGTATGAAGCCAAAGTTTATCAAAAGTTTTTTCCTTGGCATTTGAATATCCTTTTATAGTTGGAGAAGCTTGTCTGATGGCTGTTAGGACATTTATGACTGTTAGAAATAGTTTGGGGAAGATTCTAGCCGTTTTCTTATCTTGTAGTGGCCTGGCGGATGTAGCAGACAGAGAGCACTTAGTCGACTAAAATTTTTTCTTTGGTCGACTAAGTTAGTTCTGTTTCAGACGCAGATTCCAATGAGCGCTTAGTCGACTAGCCCCATTTTCTTGGTCGACCAACTCGATTCTGTTTCTCACCAAGCTTCACCTTTTTACTTCTCCACTTTGACCTTTGTTCTACCAATGATCTTCCTTGTCATATCAAGGGACTTCTTTTATAACGATCATCCTTGTTCCTTATCCAAATCATATCTTTAAGTACTTATAAGGAAGATTGAAATATTATTTCTTTGTAGTTATTTCCCCTGCACACTTAGTTAGAAATGTTAGACACAAATGACATGGGAATGTCTTATTATCATTAAAAACTAATGGAGTCAACAATCTCCCACTTTTTGATGATGACAAAACATCCCTTGATTAATAGCATGGTGCTTTTTTAATATATTTTTTAGTTTCTGCTGGGAATGAGGATTGCTTCCCCTAAGTGTGTGCATATTTTTATCCATTCCAGCAAGTTTTTATCTTAGTTATATTTCTAGTGACATTATACATACTTGCTTTTGATAGAAATTGTTCATATATGTAGATTTAAGAGCAAATGACATGGTGACAGATTTTATCAAATTTTCTATTTCTGCAGATTTCTGTCAACAGCTTGTAATTTCCAGATTCCATCATGTTAGCTCCAGATTTCATTCAAACCACCATTTTTCCAATAGATTCTCTATAAACTATCATCCATAAGTACTCAAGCACATATTTTACTTTGCATTATTGTCTCAGAAATGATTTATCAACATAATAACTCAATATCAACACAATATCAGAAAATTGTAACAGTATTGCACAGTATCAGCAGATAAATTTCCAGCCATGCTTCAAAATCCCATAGATATCATTTTCACAATTCAAGCATTCCAAACAATTATCAACAAACCTATTCTAAGCATTCATAAAGTTAGCTAGGATTAAGGTTAAGGTCATTATTTAAATGCCATTGTGGCATGATTATCTAATAAAACAATAATCAAAAATATTGTTCCAGAAATACCCTTAGTCCTGTTTTTGTTACCTATCTTCCCTAGAAGTCTGTACCTCTACCCTCAGGATTTTTTGTTTTTCTTGAAATTCTCCCTAAAGGTCCAAAACTTCTACCCTCAGATTTTTTATTTTCTTGTAAATACTACTCCCTCTTTTTGTCATCATCAGGGAGAGGGCTAAGGTATCAATTCTTAAAGAGAGATGGTGTGGATTCAAGAGACATAGTTTGTTCCCACCACGGATTTAGGGGAACAGAAGATGGTGGTCTCAAAGGGTGTTGAGATGCTGCTTCAGGAGTGTACTGAGGAGATTGAGGAGCTATCTCTATAGCTTTCTCTGGAATTGCTTGATCAGAAACTTCTATTGGGGCTTGAGGAGTGCTTGCAGGAGGTGATTTTGCCTTTTCTGCCAATCTTGAAGACTTCTTTGTTCTTGGAGGAATTGATTTTCTTGTTATTTTCTTCTGTTTCATGGTAGGTGGCTGAGGCTTAGATGCAAGAGCTGTGTCTTTTGCTTTTACTTTTCCTGTCTTTTTTCTTTTTCCTGCAGCTTCCTGTTATGAGGTCATTGCTTGAGCAACTTGAGCTGCTGTTGCCTCTTTTTCTGCTTGCTCTTCTTTTACCATTTGATAGAACAGTCCCATGATAAACACTTCATCAGAATGAGGAGGTGATGCTTCTTGTCCAAGTTGTGGTGAAGATTTATGCTCAAGAGAACCAGGTGGTGACCTAACTACCTTAGTGCCTTGTTCAAACGTTTCCCTTTCTGCTAAGGTGGTTTTATGAGGTTCTTCAAGTTCTTGTTCAGGGTCATGATGACCAGGACTTGCACTCTGATAGGCTAATCCTTCAGCTTGAAATTCAAGGCTTGCATCTTGGAATTCAGAACCTTCTGGTTGCAATACTGATCCTTCAACACCTTGTCCTTCTGGTGCCATGCTCTCAGTAGCAGAGGACTCAGCATTAGCAGGTCTCGTTAGCATTTCAGATCTGGCTTTCAAGCTGGCTTGAATTTTATTCATTCTTTCTTCAATTTTAACAAGCCTAGCTCCCTGATTAGTGAGCTTGGCATCCATTCTCATCAGTAGGTTGAACATTGCTTCATTGGAGAATGGAGCGGCTGTTGTTTCTGGCTGTGTGGGGGCTTGTGAGACCATGTCCAAGTCGTTAAAAGCCGATATTGTACCTAGTGGTACAATTAAGTTAAATCGAGCTTCAAATTAGTTTAATAGAAATTCTAAGAGGAATTTCAAAATTCTGAAACCTATAGAATAGCTCAGAATAGTGATTTGGAGTTCAAGGTCTAGTTTGGAGTCAATCAGAAAAATTGACCGGTTAGGGATGAAACGATCATTTTTCCATTTGATGATAAAATGGAGATTTTTAACCAAGATTTGATCATATTGGACCAAAAATAATTTTACGAAATATAGTTATGATTATTGGATTATAAAATGATGTTTAGCAGTGTAAACTTGTGATTCTCGGTGTTTTTGGAGCACAAGGGTAAAATGGTAATTTTACCACCATAGTACTAAACAGGAATTTGTTTTTGAAAGGATTTTGTCCCATTTGATTAATATGGATTAATATTAGTATTATTTGAGGTTGGACAGTGAAAATAATATAATTTCAAGACATTTCAGAGTATAGGGGCAAAATCGTAATTTTACCATCTCGGGGGCTAAACCGTAATTTTACACCACCAGAACATATTTTTCCAGCCATGATCATCTTTTGATCATATCATGATTTCGAATAATCAAGTGGTGGAAAAGAAATGGAAGAAAAAGTCAAAAAGTAAGAAAAACGGGCCAATGGCATTATGCCACGTGGCATACTTGTTTATTTTATTATTTAAGCCTAAAAATCAGCCATTAACACTCATTTTCTCTCTCTAAATTCAACCCACACCAGAATTAAGGGGAAGGAAAGAAGAACAAAGGGAAAAACCATAAAACCTAGGTGGAAATTCAAGACAAAGTGTGATTTTCAAGGAAAATCAAGTGAAAAAGGTAATAATTCTTCACTTTGGCTTATGATCTACAATACCTATGCTTTCATTCTTGATTTCCGTGGTTGAATATTGAGATATCATGATGAATTGAATTCTGAAAAATGGGTATGAATAAGGATTTGATGTTGGAATAAGTTGAAATTAGACTATGTTAGTGTTTAGAGATAGGTTAGTATGTTAGTAAGCAAAACCGTAAGTAAAAAATTTGATTTCCCCATGAATTTTGCAAGATCGAATATCATAGGCTGAAATTGGAAAATGAAATGATTTCATTTCAAATGAAATGATTTCATTTCAAATGAAATGATTTCATTTCATCGAATATCATAGGTTGAAATTGGAAAATGAAATGATTTCATTTCAAATGAAATGATTTCATTTCAAATGAAATGATTTCATTTCAAATGAAATGATTTCATTTCAAATGAAATGATTTCATTTCATCGAATATCATAGGCTGAAATTGGAAAATGAAATGATTTCATTTCAAATGAAATAAATTAGAAATGACAATTTAAAGTGAAAAACCTTTAGTAGGAAAAATTACAGTGCCAATGCACTGTAATGGCTGAATTTTCCATGAAGAAATGGAAAAGTTTAAATGCTGAAATTGGCATTATTTAAATGGTATGTGGTGAATTAAGGAATTAGAAAAAAGAATGGTGCAATTTGGAATCAAATTGGACGCATTGGCCAATTTATCGGGTAATTGGCCAAATTAGGTCAACACCGCGTTTAAGCGATTGACCGAGTATTCTATACATCTGTATAGAAATTAGGTTAATTTTATACTTAATTAACACCATTATAGTAATTAAATTATTGTTCTATTTGTCAAGGTGGTGAGCCCTTGGATAAAGGCAAGAAAATCGCACCCGAGGATTAGCAGTCGAAGTGCTCGAATTCGACTCCCGGAAAACCTATGAGTGAATTTGCATCTCAAAAAATGGTTTTGGGAAATATGAACTTATTGAATAAAATGCTTGAATGATTTTATTCAATCTTCTTTAAAAGAATGAGCACCATGGGAACAAGCTTTTTGTGAAATACTATTTTATTGATGTGAAATTTTATTATGTTGAATATTGGTCATCTATATGATTGCGATGCATTTGTGTACCTTTATATGGTGCTTACATGTATTGTTAATAAATTATGTGAAATCTATGTAATGGATTGCAAAGTGGGGACGGCGATACGTAGCGCCCACAATCTCCTAGAAATTTGAGTTGAATAAAGTGGGGACGGCAATACGTAACGCCCACAATTTCCTAAAAGTTTCAAAATTGAGCAAAGTGGGGACGACGATACGTAAAGCCCACGATTTCTGAAAATTATCACGGTCGAACTTTGGTGAAGCATGATTCGCTGTCCAGGGGCTTGTAGGGACGGTGATACATAATGCCTGCAAGTGCTCAGATAAATGTCTTTGTGTATATATATATGATTGCTTATGTCTTGTGTATATATGTGATTGTATGGTATGCGAATTGCCTTAAATTGAGAAAAATGGGTTTTACACGAAACCCTCGTACGGATGAGTGAAACCCTTGTACAACGATGGGTTATGATTTCGCTACACTGCAGCAAGAATGCCTTCTCGCTGCAACGATAATTGTATTTAGCAAAAATAAATAAATAAATAAATCTCGGGGTAAGTGAAAAGGGTTAAATATTAGTTAGAAAGAAAAATTGTCTCATTTTCAACTGGTGCATCACGATTGTCAAATTTCCTGATTGGGATTGCTTGTTCCCTTCTAATATTCACTCACTAAGTTTCATACTCACGTTTTATAAAATTCATGTTTTCAGATCAGGAGACTGTTGGACCCTAGATCGAGGAGTTCCCATAGAGCATCTCCTGGGTATGTGTTTGGTATTTGATAGTGATTCCTTTTATTGTAAATGTCTCCGCTGGAAGTCTTGGGTCCTTTTGTATTGTAAATACACTCAATAATGTAAATGTATGTATGCAATGTAAATTGCTAAATACATGACTGATATAGTGCATGTATATTATTATAAATAATGCCATTGTGATTTGGCTATGTTCACACCCGGGAGAAGGTGTGTGTGTATGCATGATATGGTAAATTTTTTAAGCAAGGGTAAATGGATAGGCTTGCTTGGGCTCAGTGAGCTGTGCTCACTAGGTTCTTGCGCCGGTCATGGCCTGGGAATTGGGTCGTGACAAGGCTGCCTCTAGTTGAGTTTGAACTGAAGTGATCTTTGAGGTCTTGCTAAAGGTGTCCCCATACACTCTATCCCATTTTGATCAGACTTCCTAGGTAGATTGGTTGGTCTCTACTCTTGACCATATCCATATCATACCTTTTTGCCCATACTCCTTTCTTCTTGACAAGAGATGTGATCACATTCCCATAAGGCAAATGGATCTTCTCCAGTTTACATGTTGTCCTCATTCTTTCAATCATGAACCGTCCAAAGTTCAGAACTTCACCAGTGAATGCATGCTCCATCAGCCAAAGGTCTTGAAGGCTGATGTAGCTTAAGCTACCACTTCTACCATGCAAATTTGCAGCTACAAAGTAATGCAGGATTCTAAATTGTGGACTAATAATCAGTCCCGCATTGCTCTTTGAAGAGAATTTCTCTTTTTTCTCGATGAAAATTTCCCACACAGAAGCAAAATCATATTTGTCAAGCATTTCATATTCTCCATTTTCTCCTTCAATTCCTAGCAAGTTACTCAAGTCTGAGGCTGTAACTAAGAATTCCTTCCCATTTAGAAAACCATTCAGGTTTTCTTCAGAATAGTCTTCAGAATCATCAAGTTCTCTTTCACTGAATGCAATGCTAGCATAGAATTCTTTAACTAAACTAGCACTATACGTTCTATCTTTGAAAAAGCTATACTCCTTAATGCTCAGCTCATTAAAATAATCTGTTAGGCTTGTTTGGAGTTCAGGAGTTTCACTAAAACTCTTCCAGTTAATGTACTTTCCACATGTAATGGGATTATTTTCGATTTTCTTAAATCTCTCTTCATGAATTTTGTTTCTAAATTTCATGGAAGAGGCAGATGATGTACCTTTTTCTCCTTTGCCTTTCTTTTCCAGTTTTTTAGTCTTCTTCTTCTTCTCTTTTTGTTTCTTCTTCTCGGACCCTTTTCCCAGTCTTCTTTGTTACAGAACTCGATGCCCCTTTTTGTTTCTTTCTTGGGTGCTCAGTTTCGGGGTTTTCTTCTACTAGTCTCTTCTCCTTTTTCTTTGCAAGCAAATCCTTGAGCAGAGTCTACTTGGCCATTGATTTGTCTGAGGATGCTTTTCACTTAGGTTTCTAAGACGTGACAGAATGAGGGTTCTCGGTTGATTTCAGAGGAGGAAGGAAAACAAATAAGATTGTTAGGGTTGAGAGAATCGGTTATCAGAGGGTTAAGAAGTGATTGACAGTTTCTATCTTGGAAAACTGTCTACCTCCCCCTTAAAAGATGCCTAACTTTCCAAAATTTTAAAACTCTCTCTCATGTTTTCACTATTTACTGCTTCAGGTTTCCCCTTTTTATTCTGTCACCCAATAGACACAAAATCCCATCAATTTAATCCTATATCATTCAGCCATCAGTTCTTTTGATTTAATGGAATAGAATGCTCTTAGTTGACTGAGTTTTACACTTTAGTCAACTAAACCTTTTCTGTTTTCCTCTATTTAGTCCAAACTTCTTCCTATAACTCTTCCAAACACCACATTCCTAGATTCCTTCTAATTTCACAGAATCTATCCTCACTAAGGGGTTTTCTGAATATATCAGTAAGTTGGTGCAATGTGCTCACGAATTGAATATTGATTTCTCCCTTAGTTACATAATCTCTAATAAAGTGATGTCTAATTTCAATGTGTTTAGTTCTTGAGTGTTGTGCAGGATTCTTTGAAATATTTATAGCATTGGTGTTGTCACAATATATAGGAGTGTTATTCATGGACAACCCGTACTCTCTCAATTGTTGCTTAATCCATAAAACCTGTGCACAACAACTTCCTAGGGACACATATTCTGCTTCAACAGTGGACAATGCCATAAAATTTTGCTTCTTGCTTGACCAACATACAAGCATGCTTCCTAGCAACTGACATGTTCCACTTGTGCTTTTCCTATCAGTTCTACTTCCTGCAAAGTCAACATCTAAATATCCTACAAGGCTGAATGGTGATTCTTTTGAATACCATAGTCCTAGGCCTTGAGTTTCTATGAGATATCTAAATATTCTTTTCACAGCAGTAAAGTGTGTTTCTTTAGGCTGAGACTGAAATCTAGCACATAAACACACACTAAACTAAATATCTGGTCTACTTGCAATTAAGTAAAGAAGAGATCCAATCATACCTCTATAGAGCTTTTGATCTACATCTTTACCTTTCTCATTAGCATCAAGCTTGGTAGATGTATTCATTGGTGTGCTGATGGATTTCAATTTCAACATATCATACTTTTTGAGCATCTCTTGAATGTATCTGTCTTGGCTGACAAAGGTTCCTCCTTTGCATTGCTTGATTTGAAGGCCAAGAAAGTACTTCAATTCTCCTATCATGTTCATCTCGAATTCTCCCTACATTTCCTTAGCAAAGTTCTTGCAAAAAGATTCATTAGTAGCACCGAATATTATGTCATCAACATAGATTTGAACTATGATTAGATCATTTAGGTATCTCTTGATAAACAATGTGGTGTCAATGCTGCCCCTAACATAGTCTTTTTCTACCAAAAATTTAGAAAGCCTTTCATACCAAGCTCTAGGAGCTTGTTTCAATCCATACAAGGCTTTATGAAGTTTAAGGACATGATCTAGTTTTTCAAAATCTTTAAAACTAGTAAGTTGTTCAACATATACCTCTTCTTGAATAATTCCATTAAGGAATGCACTCTTCACATCCATTTGGTATAGCTTGAAGTTCATATGACAAGCAAAGGCAACTAACAATCTTATGGCTTCTATTCTAGCTACCGGAGCAAAGGTTTTTTCATATTCTATTCATTCCTCTTGATTATATCCCTTTGGCACCAATCTTGCTTTGTTCCTTACAACATTTCCTTGTTCATCAATCTTATCTCTAAACACCCATTTAGTGCCAACTATAGGATGATTTGAAGGCTTAGGCACTAGTGACCATACATCATTTCTCTTAAATTGCTCAGCTCCTCTTACATGACTAAAATCCAGCTTTCTTCTTTTTCAGCTTTTTCAAAACTTTTAGGTTCAATTTGAGAAATGAATGCTGAAAATTCACATGTCTACCTAGTTCTTTTCCTATTCTTAACTCCTTGAGATATGTCACCTATGATTTGTTCTTGAGGCTGATCTCTCACATATCTCTAGCTTCTAGGTAAGTTACTATGCTGGATTTCTTGTCTTTGTAAGTTTTCAAGTGGTGGAGCTACGTGTTCTTCCCTAAATGAGTCTTCCTCATTATTTTTGCTATCATCTAGACTCATTTCTTCCATGTTTCTTTCTAAATTTTCTAAATCTTCATCATCCTCATGAGCTTCCTTTTCAACATGGATTGATTCATCAAAAACTATATGGACAGATTCTTCAACATTTAGTGTCCTTTTGTTGAAAACTCTATAAGCTTTTGAGTTCATGGCATAACCCAAGAATGTTGCCTTATCACTTTTGGCATCAAATTTCCCTAATGGTTGTTTTCCATTGTTCAAAACAAAGCATTTGCAGCCAAAGCTCCTAAGGTGAGAGATGTTTGACTTTCTTCCTTTGTACAACTCATATGGGGTCTTTGACATGATTGCTCTAATTGAAACTCTATTAAGTATGTAAGCTGTTGTATTTACAGCTTCAGCCCAAAAGTATTTAGGAAGGTTATTCTCACAAAGCATGGTTCTTACCATCTCTTTCAATGCTCTATTCTTTCTCTTCGCAACTCCATTTTGCTGGGGTGTTCTAGGTGCTGAAAAGTTATGTTCCAACCCCTTTTCATTGCAATATTTCTTGAACTCATCATTTTCAAATTCTCCTCCATGGTCACTCCTAATCCTAATAATGGATTTACCTCTTTCATTCTCAACTTTCTTGCAATATCCTATGAAAGTTGATAATGCATCGTTCTTGTGAGCAAGGAAATAAACCCAAGTGAATCTAGAATAGTCATCAACAATCACTAAACCATAAGATTTGCCACTTAGACTTATGGTGCTAATAAGACCAAAAAAGTCAATATGAAGCATTTCAAGAGGTCTTGATGTTGACACAACATTCTTAGCTTTGAATGATGTTTTGACTTGTTTTCCTAACTGACATGCTTCACATACTCTATCATTTTCAAACAAAATGCTAGGTAGTCTAATAACTAGGTCTTTCTTAATTAGTTTCGGCATGGTGTTCAAACTAGCATGCCCTAGTCTCCTATGCCACAACTAGCTATCATTTTCAGCCTTGGCTACTAAGCACATTTCACTATCCTTTTCTAGATCTTCAAGGAAGATGACATACATATTTTTCAATATATTTCCTATTAAGGTAGTCTTGTTAGTGCCTATGTCTATTACTTCACATTTGTTGGAATCAAAATAGACCTTAAACCCTTTGTCACATAGCTGACTTATGCTTAGTAGATTATGCTTTAAGCCTTGAACAAATAAAACATGATTGATTTGTGTACAGGAGTTCTTACCAACCGTACCTATACCTTGAATTTTTCTTTTTGAATTATCTCCAAAGGATACGATGCCTCCATTTTTCTCGTCCAGCTATACAACTAGCATTTCATCCCCCGTCATTTGTCGAGAGCAGCCACTATCCATGTACCATAGATATTTCTTCTTGTGTTGAGCCTTTGAACATATTTCTTTTAGGTGCAGCTCAACCTACAAAAATATGGTTCAGTTCTTCTTGATAGGTACCCATGCTTTGATGGGTCCTTGAGTGTTAGTGTCAATAAAATAGTCTTTTGGCACCCAGATTTTTCTGGTTTTCTGTACATTAATGTTTTTGACACAATCATATGATAAATGACCATATTTTCCACAACAATAGCATTTAGATGATGCTTTACGATGATTCTTTTTACCATATGAATTTTTCTTTAAAGAATCATTGTTTAAACACTTAAGAGTTGTATTTTCATCAAGAGGCTTTTGTAAAGCATCAGTTTTATTTTTCAGCTCTACTTTCGTGATTTCAAAATCTGTTTTTGAGTGTTCCAGTTCAGTTTGAAGCAAATTTCTTTGTTCAAAAACAGAGTTGAAATCGAGTGTTATTTTCTCCAAATCTTTTTCAAGTGATGCAGCCATTTTCTTCATATTTTTGTACTTTAAAAACAAGCTTTCAAATTCATCACATAACTCATCATACTCATCTTGCAAATCATTCATAGATATATCACATGTCGATAAGCATACCTCTGTTTCATCATCCTTTGCCATTAGGCAAATGTTTACTCTTTCTTCTGAGCTTTCTTCATCAGATTCTGTGCTTGAATCACGATCTGACCAAGCTGCAGCAACCATTTCCTTTTTTGATTTTCTGTTTTTCCTTGGAGTTTCTTCCTTCAGCAATGGACTTTCAGATTTGTAGTGCCCTGGTTTTTTGCATTCATAGCAAATTATTTCTTCCTTGTTATTGCTTTCATTCTTGTTTTTCTTCCATGAAGGACCTTCATCCCTTTTAAAGGTTTTTCTTGCAAATCTTCGATTCTTTCTTCTCATCAATTTTCTCAATCTCCTTGCAACAAATGCAAGTTCATCATTATCATCGCATGAGAGTTCTTCCAGCTCTTCTTCAAGGATGCTAGCTTTAAGTGCTATATTCTTCTTCTTCTCTTTTGCCTCTCTTTTATCCTCTTCTTCTTCTTCCTTGAGCTCCAGCTCATGTGTGAGGAGTGACCCGTAAATTTCATCAAGTGTGATGATGTTCAAATCTTTTGCTTCTCGGATGGTAGTCACCTTTGGCTTCCATGACTTAGGTAGACTCTTAAAAAGTTTTTTTACAAGCTCATGCTCAATGATAGGTTTTCCTAGTTGGTTAAGTTTATTTGTAATGTTTATGAACTTATCAAACATGCTGGTGATGTCCTCACCAGGTTCCATTTTGAACATCTCATAGTTGTGGGTCAAAAGGGCAATTTTGGACTCATTAACTTGAGAAGTCCCTCCATGAATTATTCTTAGCTAGTCCCACACTTGTTTAGCTATTGTACAGCTTGAGACTTTATTGAACTCAGTGGGTGTTAAGGCACAATGCAAAGTGTTGATTGCCTTAAAATTAGTCTGTACTTTCTTAGTTTCAGCTTCAGTCCAGTCAGACCTTGGCTTAGGCATCAACTCATTTGTAACCACATTTACAATTGAGGGAATAAAGGGACCATCTGTAATGACATCCCACATTTCATAATCTATGGCTCTAATGTATATTGACATCCTAGTGCTCCAATAAGGGTAATTAGAGCCATCAAACAGAGGTGGTCTATTTGTAGATTGTCCCTTGGCTACAACTGATTTTTGTAGAGCCATTTTGGATCCTCTTTAAGGGTGTTAGACCTTGTATGCAGAGAGCTAGCTCTGATACAAATTGTTGGTCCCAAATATAAGTGCTAGAAGGGGGGTGAATAGCACTATCTCGGCTCTTTTCGGTGGGATTGAGACTTTATCTCAAAACAAAGAAAGTATAACAATGAAAGCAATGCACAAAGGATTTATAGTGGTTCGGTCCAAGACCTACATCCACTACCTTGATTATCCAACCAAGGATTTTCAAACCAAACACTAAACGGTGGAATTTACAAGCTCCCACCAAGCTTTTACAATGACTTTTCCAAGGCTTAGCCACAACCTTTACACTAGTTTTTCACGGGATCAACTAAAACCCAAGGTGATTTTCCAAGGCTCAACCACAACCTATCACTAGTTTTTCCCAGGCTAAACTAAAACCCCAATGTGATTTTTCAAGGCTCAACCACAACCTATCTCTAGTTTTTCACGGGTTAAACTAGAACAGCAATGTGGTTTTTCAAGGCTCAACTATAACCTATACTCTAGCTTTTCACGGCCTAAACTAGAACCCACAAGCATCCAAGCACACCTTGGTTGATGCAAATACTTAGAGTGAAACACTCACTCTAAGAATACAAAGATGAAAAGAAGAAAGTACCTAGTGATCATACGGTTGATCTATGTAGTACAAGTTGAAATGCTAAACACAAATACAAAGAATAGGCGTTAAGGTTCAATGAAAAGCACAAAGGATTTTCAGGTTTTGCTACTCTTTTTGGCTTGAATATGATGATGTCTTTGTGTATGAAGCCAAAGTTTGTCAAAAGTTTTTTCCTTGGCATTTGAAGATCCTTTTATAGTTGGAGAAGCTTGTTTGATGGCTATTAGGACGTTTATGACCATTAGAAACAATTTGGAGAAGATTCTAGCCGTTTTCTTATCTTGTAGTGGCTTGGCGGATGTAGCAAACAGAGAGAACTTAGTCGACTAAAATTTTTCCATTGGTCGACTAAGTTGGTTCTGTTTCAGACGCAGATTCCAGTGAGCACTTAGTCGACTAACTCCATTTTCTTGGTCGATTAACTCGATTCTGTTTCTCACTAAGCTTCACCATTTCACTTCTCCGCTTTGACCTTTGTTCTACCAATGATCTTCCTTGTCATATCAAGGGACTTCCTTTATAACGATCATCCTTGTTCCTTATCCAAATCATATCTTTAAGTACTTATAAGGAAGATTGAAATATTATTTCTTTGTAGTTATTTCCCCTACACACTTAGTTAGAATGTTAGACACAAATGACATGGGAATTATTTATTATCATCAAAAACTAATGGAGTCAACAACATGTGATTTAAGTCTAACTTAAATCATCACTCTCCCAATTTAATTCAAATGCAATCATTGTGTGTGGCCCATTAGGTTCCCAACATGTTGGCAATGTAATTGATTAATGACTTAATTGATTAATATAAATTTCAATCAATGAATTTATAATCAATTCCGTAAACCAAGATTGGCGTCTAGCAATGCATCTTGGCCACCCAATTGTTACGAGAGTCAAAGGGTTCTTTAACAACCTTTCAGTGTACGGTCTATTAATGTAATTCATTCCCTCATCATATATCCCAGACATGATAAGAGCTTGGTACAGTGTCTACTTTTATTTACCTCTATATTTGTTCCTGTAGTTATAGCATTAGTTTTATAGAGAGATATGAAACCTTTTCATAATCTCCATGTTGCCTTGGCCAAGGACTTCAATAAGCTAATGTTAACCAAGAACTGATAGGATATGTCCTCTAAAACACTTGAGGTGATGATTCCTATCTTAACCACTCATTTGTCTTCACATGCTTCATACTATACCCAAAAGCATCCTATTTTGGCATCCTTGGTTAGGCACCCATAGGGATGAAATCAAAGCATAGCACTCTACATATAAGACAACCTAGTGTCTCATGTCTAGGGAGTGTTTACACAACTAACACATGAGAAGTGTTGCATAGACACTGGAGTGTATTACCAAATGCACTTCTCATGGCGGGTCATGTTCAGTGAACTTGCTCTCCTAAGCAAGCACCTATATTGTAGTTCTAAGTATTTCTATACTTCAATCTCTGAGATCGATTGCTTACTTCCAAAGTAAGGAACATAGAATTTACCAATCTCTAAGTATCATTGATATCCAATCTCAATGATACATTGACCATGAACATTTTGAGATTATGCTTTGACGCATAGGAATCTCATAACTGCAACCCATTACAGTTTTCTTGCAAGGCATATTAATCTCATGGACTTCATCCAATTAGACTTATAACTTATTATAATTGATGTCTTATTGATTAAGGAAAACCTTTAATCATTCAACATGAATGATACTGTTGTATGATTGGAATCAAGTCTTAACCAATCCCAATTGGCTGCAAGGCTCATCTTAATAGATATATTAAGATTAGGGTTAGGGTAGTAATTTTAAAAAATATTCGAGTAGTTAATAAGGTTCTAGTAGTTTATTTCTTATAGGGTTAGGGTTCAAGTATCTCAAAATTAATAGGTACCTTACACATTGACAACCCTAAGTTACACACCATGTTTAAAAAATAATATTCTTATACGCCATGTTCAAAAAAAGTTGTTACATACTATGTTGAAAAAAAAATGTTGTTACACATTGTTACACACTATGTTAAAAAAAAAAAAACAAAGTTATTACACATCATGTTTAAGGTGTTTAACTTCAGGAATTTATATTCCACTGAAATACAAAGATAAAGATCAAGTTACCCGTGATGTTGAAAAAAAACAATTGCTACACGTCATGTTAAAAAAAAAGTTATAACATGTCATGTTTGTGTTTAATTTCAATAGTTTATGTCCTAGTGAAATACAAAGATAGAAACCAAATTGCACGTCACATTGATAAAAAAGTTGTTGCACGTGATATTGACAAAAAAAATGTGTTACATACTATGTTTAAGGTGTTTAACTCCAAGAGTTCATGTCCTAATAATTATAAAAATAAAGATCAAGTTACATGCCATGCTTAAACCATATAATATTCAATAGATTTAGTACATGCCAATTGTATTAGAGTTGTTACATACAAGCATGGCGAGTAACAATTCTAGACAGTGTTCTAATTTACAAATTTTACTTATATAACTTCAACCCATCAACTTTGGAGTTATGCGAATGTAAATCAACAAACCCAAAAACCTACATTAATGCAATCTTTGCTCTTTGGTTTGCAAATCAACGACGATATGGTGAGAAGTATATAGAAAGAGATGGCGATGCCAATAAAATTAGAACAAGCTGGATGACGAGAGAGAGAGAGAAACCAGGAGCACAATAGATCATAGATGCGAGAAAGAGAAATCAATAAAATTAGAGAGAGCTAGATGGTGAGAGAAAGAAATCAAAAGCACAACAAACAAATGCTGTAGAGAGAAATCAGGAGGAGAAATTGTGATAAATAATTTAATTTATCTGAAATGGCTTCAAGGGTATTTTTGTCAAGTCATGGTAAATTTTAGATAAAAATAGTTAACTTTTTGTTAGGGGTAATTTTTGAAATGATCTTATGAAGTTAACCATTTCTCACAATTTCTTCTAATTTTTAAGTTAATAATAATTTACTAATATATCTCTAGCGGCTTTTAGACTGCCCTTACGAGAAAGTAACAGTTACTTTACTCACATAGGATGGCTAAATTGAGAAAAGAAAAAGAAAGAGAAAATCTCCCTGCTCTAAATCACGTACCAATGGAAATTTAAAAGTAAGAAATTTATATAATATATTGAAAAGAAAGAGAAATGATTTTATTAAAACCAGAGGTGATATAATACAACTAAGTTGGCAACCGACAAAACAGCAAAGCTTGAATTCGAAAAGGCAAACAAAAACAAAGAGATGGCCCTTCCATCCCATCAAGATTTTGTCGGTGATGTGTATTCGCAGTTGTATTTGTTTTCTGTAGCCAATACAAACTTATGATAAGGAAAAAAGATAACAAATTCATTGTTGTAGTAGTTGGTTGCCTGAAAGCAAGGTTCTAGTGAATGAGTAATGTAAAACAAGTGCTCTCAAATAAAATACTCAATAACTAATAAAATCTTATGTCAAAATCCATAGCATCAACAACATTTTGATATTTTCTTTAGACAGCTTTTGACAAATCCTTTGCAATTCCAAACAAACTCTTTATCAAGTGTAGGCTGAAAATGAATTCAAAACGTTGCATCAGTTGTAATAAGATTTGATTTGAACTCTTTTTTTTTTTTTTTTGCAGCATAGCATAGGTGTCCACAACTAGCCAAACTTGATCCAATTAAATTATTTTATTAATAAATAATATAAATTTCTTGAATTTTAATTTTAAAATATATTTAAAATATTACAAAACTAATACAAAATATTATTTAATTATTTTAATAATAAAGCAACGTCATAGGTGGATCTGGTCGAGCTTTTAGAAAAAGGAGACTTAACCCTAACTCGACCTATAGACAATTCTAACATTCAAGTAATCAAGTACATCAATAATTGATGCAACAAGATGATTATGTTGAGTAATTGACCGCATTGACAACCCTTTCAAATTTTACCAGCACATTTGAGATTAATTTTTTGGTTAAATCTTTTTCACTTGTAACTTTGCCTTTGGCTAATACCTTAACAACTTT
Organism: Theobroma grandiflorum; assembly: GCA_036013995.1. Taxonomy (NCBI): domain Eukaryota; kingdom Viridiplantae; phylum Streptophyta; class Magnoliopsida; order Malvales; family Malvaceae; genus Theobroma; species Theobroma grandiflorum. The sequence goes on from CP142133.1 coordinate 15,247,754, forward strand.
GTTAGCTTGACTTTCTCTAAGAATATTGTGGATGGTTCTTATAGAAAGGAGTGAGATAATGTTTCAACAAGTAAAATGAAATATGCTAAAGGCAACAAAGAAGAAGATTGGATTAGAACTTGATCTGTTGAGTGCTCTTGTAGCAAGAAGTGAGGGTTACAAATTAGAGAAAAGATGGGAAAAAATTGTAATGGTAGAGCACATAGGAGAATAAGATGGAAAGAGTTGAGTAAAATAGAGTATTTGAGAAGAGTTTGGAAAGAGCGTTTTAGAGAAAATATTGTAGAGAGGAAATCTATTCAATTTCTAGTGTGTCCTTAATGAACTGCCAAGACTCCTATACACACCAAGTAGATTGGTTAGAAATTGTTTATTGGATGTAAGGGGAAAAGCATGTTTAGGGAGAACAAATTCATCAAAGGAAGAATAGATCCGTTATGGATATATGTTTATCACGAGAAGAACAAATCCATTATTTAAGAATAACTTCATCATGGAATAACACGTTAGCCCATTATGTGTATTCGATAGTGGGCAGACATTAATGACATAGTGAGACTTAGTGACACTTAACAATGTGTCAAGTGTTTCCCGAGAATGAGGGAAAAGAAAAATTATCTTTTTTTTTTTATTCGAACCTTATTCTTTAGGTAAGGAGATAATGCACCAACCAATGAGTCAAATACTCAAGTGCACAGGGAAAAGAAAAATCATTTGGACTTCAAGAAAATATTAAAAGGAAGACCTATTAACTACCTTTGGATCCGAGCCCTCAGATCAAGCTCTCTAAAATATCCTGATGGTGAAACTAAACTGTGAATCCTATCATTTGTTTCGGATAACTTTCATTGCTATCCACATGATATAATCGTTCTATCCTTATGTAGAAATAATAAGTTAACCAAAATTCAAGTATCTAGGAAAATCATAACATTTACATGAAGTTATAACAATATCCAATATGAGTTACCAATAATATGAAAAACGAGAAGCGAAAGAATTTTCGTTTTTTTTAACAGAGAAAAATGTCAATTAAAGTTTATGAGTAAAGCAATAACGATAAAGTGCAAAGTCATTTAAAATGTGAGTATGTGACTAGCCATAAAACACGTCTACTAATATATACGGATATCTTATACATTTATGAGATTTAAAATTTTTTTAATCCACATATTTATAATTGTTACGATACCACATGCAAGTGACACAAATTCTATAGAACACCAAAGTATAAATAGTCAGATAGTACCAATTTAGGTTATTGGAATCGAAGTTAGGATAATTCCTAGCTTAGGACTATGGTCTCCACCTTTAGCAAAAAAAGAGACTCAATTACGTTTAACTAGGTCCTAATATAGCCCCTCCCATCTTTTTTTTTTAAATCAGGATATGTAGTTGGATTTTTTTTAAAAAAAATCAGGACTTGTGGTTGGATTTTTTTTTTTTTTGAAAATCTGTAGTTGGATTTTTTTTTCTTTTGAAAATCAGGATAAGTAGTTGGATTTTTTTTTCTGAATATCAGTATATATAATTGGATAAGCACCATATGCAGCCTATTGGTTCTAGCCCCTCCCCTTAACTGTTTCTATTGTTTTAAGACTTACAGATATCGGCTTAACCATATTTCTTTTAGGATCAAATTTGTTAGTCTATTTAATAAACCAACATTTCCATTAAATGGTAGGCCACATATACGGAAAATTGCAAAATTGGTTTGTAATGGAGTTAAAGAGAAGCAGTTTCAGGGAAAGAATAAAACCCATGTTTGATTTCAATGGTAAAATGAAAACTGTTCACTGAAAGGTGCTACTTTTGGTGCTTCCAGGTGCATTTTTTGTATCAGTTCAATTATTTGAACTGTGAGGCTTTTTTTAACCATTTTATTATTATTTGATTTTGTTTGAGCAAAAAAAAATTACAAAATTATCAAACTTATACAGAATTTTTCACAATTCTTGCGAATATGGCCCCAATTCTGATAAATTTTATGCTAAAATTCACTTTTCATTTTTGTTTGGGTAAATCTCTTCTAACAAACAAATTTTTTAAGAAAAATATTACAAATGTTATACAACTTGCATTCCACAATCAGAAGTTCATCAACTTTCACTAGAAAATGTAAATCACGTGAATGGTATATTTCTATATATTTGAAATTTTCTCACAAAGATCAGTGATATTTTGGTCCTTGAAATCATAATGGACCCTTATCCAGTCCAAGTGAAATCCGAGATAATTTGGACAAGCTACCAATTAATTAAATGGATAAGAATTGTGGATGTTGAAAAAAAAAGGAAAAGAAAAGATTTTAAATTAGTTCAATATACATATTACACGTCAAAATTCTTGTACATACAGCAAGTGGGGAAGGGAGTTGTTATTTTTATTTTAAAATGCACCGACAAGTGGAGCCTAAGTATTATCAAATAACTATTTCCACCACGTGAAGATGTTGCAACCTTGGAAATATACAGACCTTGCTATGTCAGCTCCGAACAAGTAGCCAGAAAAAGCCATAGTCATAATATTGTTCCATACTTGGGAACAATTATGGACTCTAATGTAGTGCAAGTGAATCAGCGAAGATCCGCCGGTTACCTTCCCACTGTTTGGGATCCTGAATTCATTAAGTCCTTTAGCCTTCCCTATGTGGTAAGTGTCTCATTCGACGCATAAGCTTAGCTCTCCTTTATATTTAATTTGAGGTTTTCCTGGCTGCTTTCGCAGTATGAGAGTGATGGCACTCGTCTGGAGGAGCTGAAACAAAGTGCTAAGTGCTTGTTTACATCCGTAAATGAACCTGAAGAAAAATTAGATCTGATCAACACAATTCAGCGACTAGGAGTGGCAAAACACTTTGCAAACGAGATCCAGGAGGTTCTTGATCATGTTAATCCGTATATTGTCAATGATCTCTATACTGCCTCCCTTCAATTTCGGCTCCTGCGTCAGAATGGTTTCTCCATTAACTCGGGTAATCTATTGTAGAGTACTTTATTAAACTTCAAGTTTTTATTATATGAAAGTACCTCAAACAATTCGAAAAAAATATACCAAAAGTCATTTAACAAATGATAGTGGACATGGAAATTTTGAGTTATACAATAAAAAATAATCTTCTCCGATTAACTTATAATGATACATGATACCAAAATTAAATTGCCTGAGCTTCAAATTACTATCATCTTGTATATATACTTTTTACGCTTCCTTTTAATGTGCAACGTACTCATGCTGAAAAAAACAGAGGTGTTTAACAAGTTCATGGACAGTGATGGGAAGTTCAAAGACAGCTTAAGAGAAGATGTGTCTGGATTGTTGAGCTTGTATGAAGCTTCTTACCTTGGCTTGCATGGAGAAGATGTTCTAGAGGAGGCCAACAAATTTAGCACCAAACATCTAGAACTGGCAATGGAGAAGTTGGAGAAAGATTTAGCGGAGCAAGTAAAAGAATCACTTCAAGTTCCACTATATTGGAGGTTACCAAGAATGGAAGCTCGAAACTTCGTCAATATCTACCGAAGGGATAGTAAAAGGCACTTGGATTTGCTCGAACTTGCCAAGTTGGACTTCAATCTCTTGCAGTCGGTTTACGTTGAGGAGCTAAAGGAACTGGCAGAGTAAGATATATCTCTCTCTAAAATTTAGCACTTCGGAAATCTTTGAGAAAGTGTAAACTGAAAAAAATAAAACCTCATCGCTTTCCAAGTTCCTGTTGATTTTTTTTTTGTTTGTTTTGAAGTTGGCTTTTGGATTAGTTTGCTTTACTTGTAGCAACTCTCTGTTCAGGTTTTTTGCTTGTAGGCTGTAGCCTATTGCTCATCCAGTTGGGGCTCTGATGCTTCTTATGGACTGTCTTCTCAGGCTTGTTCTTGCCTGATTTCTGTTATATATGTGCTTTTTTCTCTTTAGCAAAATTTGTACTAGTCTTTATTCTACTTTTTTAATTTTGACCCAAGGTGCTGATCATAAATGAGGCTAGTGTAGCATTAAGTATATGTACTTGCTATTGATGGGTCAGGTGGTGGGAAAACTTGAACATGAGGGACAAGCTACCTTTTGCACGAGATCGGTTGGTTGAGTGTTATTTTTGGGCAATGGGAAGTGTTCCAGACCCACATTTGTACAAATGTAGGAGGAATCTCACAAAATTTGGAAGTTTAACAACAGTGTTAGATGATGTATTTGACATATATGGATCAATTGATGAGCTTGACAAGTACATGGACGCAATCAATAGGTACCTTATTGATCTAAGCACTTCTAGGAATACTCACTCAAAAGCCTTAATTTATAATTACGTCTAAATAATCTATTTAACTTTTAAAAGATTTATTTTATTTTTATATTATAAAAAATTAATATTTTTTTTAAAAAATAAATTTTCTTTTAAATTTCTTTCTTATCATGTGATGGAACAACTGATGTGAAATATGTCTTGTAAGAGATTTATTATTTTTTAATAATTGAGAGACTAAAATTATGACATTTATAAAGATTGGTGGGGTTGGATGATAAAAATACAAATGTCAAAATTTAAAGTGATTAAAAAGGGTACTTTACTCCATAATTAACTCACTATATATGCCGAAAATTTTCTTTTCTCCGTGCAGGTGGGATCTTGAGGCTATGGAGGAACTTCCAGAGTACATGAAAGTATGCTACTCAGCCATGTATGACCATGTCAATGAAATGGTTCAGGATGGCTCAAAAGATCTTGGCTTGGATATTCTACCCTATATCAAGGATCAAGTACGTATAATGTTATCAAAATGGAAAGCACAAGTTGCAATTGACTAATTAAATAAGGAACAAAATACACACACATATATATATGGATAGCAATTAGCAATTGATCTAAAATAAATTATGTTGATATACCCAGATGCAAATTGGCAATCGATTCAATTGGTGATGTTTTGTGATATGGAATTGAACCAAGATATATGGTTTGAGAAAAATAAATTATAAAATAACTAATTAGAATTTTTTTTTTAACTTATATCTTGTTTAATTATGACTATTGCAGTGGGTGTGTTACACAAGATCATTGCATGTAGAAGCAGGATGGTTTTATGATGGATACATGCCAACTCTGGATGAATATTTTCAAAATGGATGGATCTCAATCGGTCTTGCTGCAGGCTTGGCCTATGCCTTTTTTGGAGTACTAGAGGATTCCAAAACAGAACATTTGCCATTAGAATTCTTCGAGAATTGGTCTGAATCTGAGTTATTTTATTGGCCATCCTTTATTACCCGACTTTTGGATGATTTAACAACTTGCAAGGTACGTGATAACTCGGGGCTTAATTCCTCTATTATTGAAAACTTCTTTACTTTGGAAAAAGACTTAACTACTAAACTAATAACGTGATGTGTTCAACTTTTAAGAACTTAAAAATCCAAAGGGCATAATGTACGGCTTTGCCAAACCCTTTGGCTAAGGCCACAGAGAGAGAGAGAATGCGAACCTTAATCTTATCCCTTCAGAAAAAGCTGAGCTTCTTCTAACTTGTTATTATGGGATAATTTTGAAGCTTGAGATGGAAAGAGGAGAGACAGCAAATTCAATCCAATGTTTTACGATTCAGGAAGGCGTGTGTGAAGAAGAAGCACGAGATCACGTCAAAGGGTTAGTAAGTGACTCATGGAAAAAGCTTAACAAGTTTATTGCTCATAATTCTCTTCCTATTGGCTTTGCCAATACTGCATTGGCAATGACAAGATGTGTTACACGAATGTATCAATTTGGCGATTGGTTTGGCATTCAAAGTCAGGCAAACAAAGATTGTGTGAAGTCTTCATTGTTCAACCCCATGTTGAATTAAGACTTGCATTGAAGACCCTCACAAGTCATGCTATATACCAAAAGTCTATCCCTAGTTATTTTTTGAATTATGACAGCTGCATACTATCAAGTCTATGACAACTATGTCTAGTGAATGGCTTATGTAATAATTACAGTGTAATATTGTGCCTAGCTACTGTTCGAAGCTTGTTTGTTAAGTCTTTGCTATGTATATTTTCTAAGTCAATGCATATAAGAAATAGAAGCCTACTATTATGAAAAATTCCTTTCTCTTGCTCTTTTCTTCACACTTGATCTTTAATATGTTGTGTCGATCCTACCTCTTCAAAACAAACAACATGGTATTAGAGCATTAATGATCTTAAAGGCTTGTTAGCAAGCTTGAAAAACCTTCATAGCACATAAACAACCTTCCTTTAGCAAAGTATTGCATCAAGTGGCAGTACAGCAAGTCTTTGCACCAATCTTCAATAGTGAGGATTATGCATCATTGACTGTCAAAATGAAGGCTTTTCTCAAAGCATTTGACCTTTGGGAAGTTGTTGAACATGGAGGAGAAACCCTTGAGCTTAGAACCAATCCCACCATAAACCAAATAAGACAACATAGTGAAGAAGTAGTCAAAAAGTACAAGGCAATGTCCCATATTCATTCTACTGTAACAAAACCTATATTTGCAAGAATTATGGCTTGTGAAGTAGCCAAGCAAGCATGGGATAAGCTCAAGGAAGAGTTTCAAGGGTCAAACAGAACCAAGAAGATGCAAATTCTAAATATGATAAGGCAATTTAAAGTGTTGAAGATGAAGGATAATGAGTCTGTGAAGGATTTTGTGGATAAGCTCATGAAGATAGTCAACCAAGTTAGGCTTTTGAGAGCTGAGCTTTCAGATGCAAGAATTATCAAAAATGTGCTAGTGAGTATTCCTGAGAGATTTGAGTCAAAGATTGTAGCTCTTGAGGAGTAAAAAGAACTCACCTTAATGACAATGCAAGAGTTGGTAAATGCCCATCAAGATGCTGAAACAAGGAGACAGATTAGACTTGATGAGCATACTGAGATAGCTTTGCAAGCCAAGTTTAAGGACAAGAATGTCCTTCATCATAGCAACAAAAAGTTCCAAGCTGACAAAAGGAACAAAGAAAGAAACACAACTCCAAGTCAAAAAAGTAATTTTGCAACATGCTCATACTGCAAAAAGACTAACCACTTTGAGAAATATTGTTGGTTTAGACCTAATGTTAAATGTAAAAACTACAATCAATTAGGTCATGTAGAAAAAGTATGCAAAAATAAGGCTACTCAACAAAACTAACAACCTAAATTATCAAAGGAAGTGGAGACAACAAAAGAGTTATTGTTTATGGCATCCAAGGGTAAAATGGAAAAATCATATCAGACCTTGTCACGACCCAAAACTCCCCATCAAGCCCGTGACAACCGTCATGACGTCCTGATAGGCACTCATTACCAGGAATGCCTACCAGAACCCCGTGAGGCTTAGCATCAGCTTTTGCACTTCCCCAGTGAGCAACAGTTATCAAATTTCATAATTCAAAGGATTTTGAGTCATTTCTAAATCAAAACATTAAAATATAATTTTCTAGCTCACATGGGCATTTTCGTCATTTTTCTTCGAAACTTTCAAAACCGATTAAAAATGCACCAAATGAGCGAAAAACACTTATAACGTGATTAAAAATAAATTTGAATGACTAAAACATTCTTTTTAAATTTAAATTTTATAATTATTTGAATATAAATAAAATATTCAAGAAAATATTCTATTTTCATATAAAGTAATTTTTATAAAGTTATCAGTAAACAATTTTTATAGCGTAAAGGCTAAATATTTTTATACATGCTATAAAGCAAATAATCAAACCATAAAATTACTTTTACAATGACACGTGGGCCCCCAACTAACCAATTGTAGTGTAAGCAGTACACCTACGATCTCAAAGAGTGTAACTCTTCCAGTGACTCTCTACCCGGTCTGCTATCTACTGACAACTTCGAGCCTGTAAGGTGTGGAAAAGAAGAGGGTGAGATTATAAAATTTTAGTGAGTAAACAAATACCATCTACACTATCTAAAGTCGAGTAAAATGAGACAAATTCAAATTCATTCTTTGTGTTACTGTTCACCTTATCTCAACTCATTTCAATTGAGTAGAGACAAATAAAATATTCTATCCCAATGTGTTTCATAACATACAAATAATTTATATGGCTTATGAATCTCTTGAAAATTTAACTTGGCTCTTGCCAAATCATTCTCAAAGATACCCCTACAGAGGCATCTGACAGAGATCGCCAAGGCTATTCAATGTCATATACACATGAACATATTTTTATATCTAAAAACCTGGCCATGCCTTGGCGTTAGCTGAGTCTCACTTTCACGCGGTGTTCCATGTGAAGTGCACTCAAACTTTACTTCTAGAAACACCCCACACATGGCTCTCTGATCGAGGTAAGGTATATCTGATTCTGTACCCCCTCTCTTAGGCTGGCCCACAGAACCGATGTCACTGCAGTGATTATTTTATCTACCACCTGATTTGTAAAATCTTTATCTACATGACATGGCAATTTATCGCAATCTAGCCTCTAAAGGCTGAATTCACAATACATATAATTCTAACACAAAATTAGTGTAGCCATTCATGCTCATATATTGTCATAAGCCATTAAATTTAAAACACAATTTATAACACAAGCAGGTAGTCTCCAATTACTCTATTTTTAAAATCATCCTTTAATTTCTAAAAAATTATAAAATCATTTTATAAAATCACAATTTCTCTTAAAACATAGCAATTTACCATTTCAACCCATTTTCTACAAAATCACACAATTGAATAAAAACTACTCTAGATAATTAAGATGATAGTAAGTTTACTCACAGTTCTAGGAGTCGATATACTCTTAATCCTAGTCTTCAAGTACAATCTCTGTACTTTTACCAGTGTAGTTTGCTCACCACCTATCCACAATGTACAATATATAATTCACCACATTAATACTTGACCATTAGAAAATCAATTCAGGCTCGGTGTATATGCGTGATATGATATGCAAATTATCCGACTACCGCTTAAACGCGGTGTTGACCTAATTCGGCCTATTATCCGATTAAATGACAATTGTGTCCAAATCACTTCCAAATTGCCCTATTTCATTTCCAATATTTCAATTCACCAAACACAATTCCAATAACCAAAAACTCAGCCTAACAACCCTCACAATTCTCCATGGAAAAATTCAGCCATTATAGTGCACTAACACCATGATTTTTCCTATTTAATTTTTTCACCATAATTCATCATTTCTCAACCATTTCACTTGAATCAAAACCAATTCACCATCAATACTCAACATTGAAGATTCGGTCATGAAGGGTTTCCAATGATGAAGAAATTTTCTTCACTTGTTTTTACACTACAAATCATTAATCACCTAAAAACACTAACATACCTCAAAATCAACCAATTCCAACATCATTTCTCTCACTAAACCCATTCGCTCAACCACTCATTCATCATGAAATCATGTTTCTCAACCATAGAAAATGAAAAGAAATGCATGGGTATTGTAGATCTTAAGCAAAAATTGAGAAATCTCACCTTAATTTGCTTGATTCCTTGAAAAATCAATGAATTTCCTTGATTTTCTTAGCTAGTTTTTTGTTTTCTCTTTGTTTTTCCTTTTTCTTCCTTATTTTCTTCCTTTGGCCGAATGTAGTGAGAGAAATGGGATAAATATGGGCTGATTTTTATAGAAAATAATAAAATAATAAAGCTTGACATGTTGCACTTTGTGATTGGCCTATTTTTCTTTTTATACTTTAAATATTTGACTTTTTATTCTTTAATTCTCCACCACACATTTGTCATATCTATCCATTCCATGATGAATAAAATCCTTTTGTCTTGGCAAGTGTCGAGGATGAAAATTTACCGTTTTGCCCTCGGTAATGTAAAATTACCGTTTTGCCCTTATACTCTGAAAAGTACTAGAATTACATTCTTTTCACTTTCCAACCTCAAATTACACTCCAATTGATCAATCTTAGTCAAATGAAATCAAAATCCTTTCTAAAAATTCCCATTTTGTCCTCAGGTGGTAAAATGACCATTTTACCCCTAAATTTTAAAAATTACAAATTGACCCCAAATTGGACCTCGAACTCCGAATTACCATTTTGAGTCATCCTTGGACTGTGAAATTCCCAATTTCACTCTTAAAATCCTTATTTAAACTTGTTCGAGGTTTAAATCATCTCAATTGTACTTCTAGTTACAATACCGACTTTTAAATATTTTTCTGGGGTTGTTCAAATATATAATCACTCTATCAGTCACATATATAACATGACAGATATTTTAGGGTTGGGTTTGATAGACATGGTTAATTGATAGTGCTTCTTCAAGCCACATATCAACTAATGCATCCTTGTTCACTACAATTGATCCAAATCAATGTGCAAGGATAGAAATTAGCAATTGAGAGTTTTTGGAGGCCATTGGCAAGGGACAACATCAAATGTAACTAGATATGTTTCAAATGTCTTTCTAATGCCTCAAGCATGTCAAAACTTACTATCAAATAGTTGATAATGATTGTACCTTGCTGCTTAAAAATAAAGAAGGCACTGTCATTGAGCTTTTAGGCAATGTATTAATGTCTTATCAAGATGAGAAATGCATGTTTTCTTCCATATTGGCATTACATGAGTCTAAATGCTATTGAGAAGGATGGTTATGATATGTCTAAGCTATGGCATAGGACATTTGTGCGTTGCAACTATTCTACAATGAAGCTACTGAACTATGATGATTTAATGACAAAAATGCCTTATATACATGAAAACACCGATATCTATGAAGTTTTCCAATTAGGAAAGCAAACCAAGATGCCATTCCATTTGAAAAGCTCTAAGAGAGTTGTGGAAAAGCTTGAATTGGTACATTCATATGTGTGTGGTCTAATAAGTGTTGAATCATTAAAAGGTAGTAAGTATTTTCATTTTTTCATTGATGATTACTCAAAAATGACATGGATTTTCTTTATTAAGTTCAAGTCAGAAGTTTTCTCCTTATTTAAGAAGTTCAAGGCACAAGTTGAGCTTGAGTCAAGTTGCAAGATTAAAAACTTCAGAACAGACAATGGTGGGGACTACCCGTCTATTAAACTTGATGAGTTCTTAGTTGTTGCAGGCGTTAGGCATTAGGCATCCATTTACAATCTCCCATTCTCCCCAACAAAATAGAACCTGTGAAAAGAAGAATAGGACAATGTTAAACATGGCTAAGTGCTTCCTATTTGAAAAATCGACACCTAAGCATATTTAGGCAGAAGCAACTAACATTGTTGTTTACTTACAAAATTTACTACCAACAAGGGCCCTGGATAGCATGACACCTTATGAAGCTTGGCAAATGTCAAGCCTTTTATGCACTATCTTAGAATCTTTAGTTGTATCTGTTATATTCATGTACTAGCAACAAAAAAAGGTAAATTGCAGCCAAGATCAGAGTTAAGAGTTCTCATAAGTTACAACATGCAGTCCAAAAGGTATATAGTATACAATGTGAAGACTAGAAGGTGCAAGTGATTAAAGCTGTTAAGTATAATGAGAAAGCTCACCAGAATTGGAACTCAAATGATATTGATAATTTTGGAAACAGACTACTTAACTCATATTCTTTGCCTAATATTGTTTTAGAAGATCAAGAAGATCCTGATGACACGAAGATACCTATAAAAGGTACCAGGACATTACATGATATTTATGATTGATGCAATGTGGCTATTATTGATCCAACAAGCTATGCAAAAGCTCATAATTCAGCTTGTTGGAAAGTTGCTATGGATAAAGAAATGAATATGATCATTAAGAATGGAACCTCATATTTGGTGGAAAAAATTGGCACTATGCATGTCATAAGTGTAAATGGATTTTCATAATCAAATTCAACTCTAATGGTTCTGTTATCAAGTATAAAGCTAGGTTGGAAGTGAAAGGATACTCTCAACTACTTGAAGTGGATTTTGGTGAAACCTTTACACTATTTGCAAGGTTTGAGACAATCAGATCGTTAATTGCCTTAGCTGTAACTTCAGGTTGGCCAGTTCTGCGTTTGGACATTAAATCAAATTTTCTGAATGGTTTTTTGCAAGAAGATATATATGTAGGCCAACCTAAAGGCTATAAGGTTAAAAGTAAGCATAACATGGTCTATAAGATGCATAAAGCTCTATATGGACTTAAGCAGGCTCTTAGAGCCTAGAATAGTAGGATTGATTCATATTTAAGCAACAAAGGGTTTATGAGAAGTCTAAATGAGCCCACATTGTATGTCTACAAGGTCAATGACCAAGAAAAGTCATAGTTTCCCTTTATGTCAATGACCTATTTATAATAGGTTTTGATAGAGAATTTGTTAATAGACTCAAAGCTATAATGAAGATTAAGTTTGAGATGTTTGATCTGGGAGAAATAAAGTATTTTTTAGGGTTTCAACTTGATCAGAATGGTAATAGTATTTTCTTATCTTAGAAAATGTATGTCGTTGAAGTGCTTAAGAAGTTTAACATGAGTTAATATAAGCCAGTGGACTTTTCTGTGGCAGTTAATGAAAAGTTTGTTGCAATTGACTCCCAAAAGCTATACGATCCTTCTTATTACAAAAGTTTAATAGGTAGTTTACTATATATCTATGGTTCCAGGCCAGACATCTTGTTTTCAATGAGTTTTCTATCCAAGTTTATGGAAAATTCTATAGCTATGCACCTTGCAATAGTAAAAACTATTTTGAAATACTTAAAGGGGACTTTGGGCTTTTCAAACATGTAGATAACATAAAACTCACTAGTTTCAATGATAGTGATGGGGTTGGTAGTGTATAATACTCAAATAGCACTTCAGGTTATGCTTTTCACCTAGAAAATGCCATTTTCCATTAGAATTTAAAAAAGCAAAAGGTTATGGTCCAATCTACCACTAAAACAGAGTATATTGCTACTACTGCAACCACTAACCAAGCCATTTGCTCAGAAAGTTAATTGGTGACTTCAAGTTTGATCAAAAGAATGCTATAGAGCTATTTGTTGATAATAAATTAGCAATAGCAATTGTGAAAAATCTAGTCGATTATGGCAAAACCAAACATATCAATGTCAAGTTTCATGCCATATGAGAAGCTGAAAAACTTAGAGAAGTGAAGATCAACCATTGCAACTCTGATATGTAGATTACAGATATATTCACCAAGGCCTGACCTAAGACTAAGTTTAAGCAACTGAGATCAATGTTTGGGGTCTGCAAAACAAGTCTTAAGGAGTGGTGTTGAATTAAGACTTGCATCACAACTCATGCTATTAAACAAAAGTCCATTCCTAATTATTTTTTGAATTATGACAACTACATATTATCAAGTCTATGATAGCTATGTCTAGTGAATGACTTATGTAATAATCAGCATGTAATATTATGCCTAGCTGCTGTTCAAAGCTTGTTTGTTAAGACTTTGCTATGTGTATTTTCTAGGTCAATGCATATTAGAAGTGGAAGCCGATTGTTATGAAAAATTACTTCCTCTTGCTCTATTCATCACACTTGATCTTTAATATGTGGTGTCGATCTTGCCTCTACAAAAAAACAACACCCTATATAAGATGGAGCATTGATAAGGTAAAAAAACATGAGCTAGCTGTGATGATATACAAAGAAATGTGGTATGTATGCAACCCATACTTTTGACTTAGTACTGGTTTAGTTCCTTTATCTAACCCCTCCAAAAAGTAAAAGCTCTCTTTTTTATAGCTTGGATTTCTTTCCATTACTTTTTTGTTCATCACAGTCTAATATACCAGACTTAGCCAAGCTTATAAATGACAAATAAAGAAGTGTAAAACTGATGTATAAAAAAGTAGTGAAAGGGAGTCATGTAGACCATCCATTCCTTGTAACACCCAATATCTTCGTTGGACACAAACAAGATTTTATGGATCAAATAAATGATCTTTTGATGCAAATTGGTGTGATAAAGGATGATTCGAAAGTAAACCGAGACATAATAATGTGTTTCAGAACCAAAGATGACAATTGAAAATTTTTGAAATAAAATAATATTTTTATTTAATAAAATAATATTAAAATATTAATATTTTATATAATATTGGAAATTAGTCATGAAAAACAGAATATGACTAATTTAAGTGGGGGAGAAGAAATAAAGAATAATTTTGAAGGAAAACGGCAAAAAACGTGAGACGTGATTTTTATTTAGTAGATGCGGTAAGGAAATATTTAAATATTATGGTGATACCGCGTTAAAATTCGATTTTAATATTTTAGATTATACACGTGTAAGAGAAGGAAAATATATGAAAATTATAATTTTTACACGTGTTGGAGGAATTAATTTTAAATTATAAAATTAAATGGAGGTATGTCAAATAAAATGTAATTAAAGAACTATGTGTAAATTTCATTTGTTTGATGAAATAAAAATAAAATGAAGATAAATTGAACAATGAATTAATGAAATTTGAGTGTTGAAAGGTTAAAGAAACAAAAGATATAATAAAGAAAGATGGTGGAAAAGTCAAACAAATAATTTGTGTGTACATGCATGCTTACATAAGGACAAGGCAAACAAATTTTTTAAGTGTGCAGGATGGGGCCGGTCACAACAAATGAAAAAGGAAACAAATAATAGTCAAAGCAAGACAAAATAAAAGAAGAGTCAAGCAATTTATAGGTGGGGTCCGGTCATTGAATTACAGAGTAAAAGAAAAGATAAAAAAAATAAAAGAAGATAGGAGAAAGTTCTAGAGAGAGGTCGACTAAAGAGATGAGAAGATAAGAAAAAGGAAGAAAAAATGAGACAAATAAAGGAAAGAAAAAGTCGGTCAAGCAAGAAAAAGAAAAGAGAAGAGAAAGCAAAGAAAAAAAGGCAAAGAAAAAGAAAAAGAAATCGATAGAGAAAACACCATGGAAAAGAGAAGAAAAAAATGACGTGAAGGGGGAGGAAGGAAGGCCGAATTTTTGCAAGTTCTTGGAGGAGAGAAAAAATCTGAAATTTTGAGGTAAGAAGGCTAATTTTTGGAGTTTAATTGTTGTCCAAATTTAATGAATTTTAAGGCTAAAAATTGAGCTGAAAAATTTTGCACTTTAAGGCTAAAATTGATGAGGTTTTATTGTTGGAAATTGTGTGAGTCTGTTGCTATTTTTGGGGGTTACAAAGTGCAGATTTGGTTGTTGGAAATTGAAAAAGATGGAGGTGGATTATGAATGGAAAGAGAGGAGGAAAAAGGTGGCCATTTGGTGAGTGGAGGAGAGAAGAACGGAAGAGCCACCACCGACGGTGGTGAGGAAGCCATGAGCTAGAAGAGAAAGAAAGAAAAAGAAAAAAAATGTGAAGAAGAAAGAAAGCAAAAGAAAAAAAGAAAAGAAAAAGAAAATGAAAAAAAATAGAAAAATGAAAATGAAAAAATAGGAAAAATAAAAATAGGCCAAGTAAAGAATGAAAGTGGGCAAGGCCCAAGTGGAAAATAAAATTGGGCTTGGCCCAATAGGAAAAGTGGAAAAGGCTCCAATAGCTAGGAGGAATGGAAAAGGCCCAATGGTAAGATTTTTATTATATTTCAAGGTTTATGGATAGTTTAACATTTTGCGTATTTTAGATGAAAAATATGCATGTTATTTAAGAAATTTTAATTGAATTACTACTCATACAAATGTATAATTAAATATATAGGATTTAAATTGTTATGTTGCTAGGAACGTTTATCGAGGAGGCGAGCCGAGCGAAATACGCTACCGAGAAATAGAAATAATTATACACGTACAAAAATAACGATGAAATATCCTGCTATTTAAAGATAGGGATCAATTTAGCGTGTAATTATCGGCACGCTCAGTTATTTGCAGATAAGTGGTGAGCTATTTGGTACAGGTAGGAGACTGCACCCGTGGACCGAGAATAGGAGTCTCTCTACTCCTAATATAGTGAATGGACAATTTATCATCATAATTATCTAGAGTAGATTTATTTAATTGTGTGATTTTATAGAAAAATGGTTTAATTGGAAAATTATTGTGTTTTATGGGAAAATGAGATTTTATAAAATAATTTTATAAATTTATGAAAATTTAATAATGATTTCGAAAATAGAGTAATTGGAGACCTACACTATGATTTGTGTTGTTTATCCATGATTTTAAATTAAATGGCTTATGACATTGTGAGTATGACTGGCTATATTTATGATGTGTTGAAAATATGTAAATTGCTTTGAATTGCCTTGTTATGTGAAATAAAGTATTGTGAGCCATGTCATACTAGTGAGATTTAATTGACTGGTGGAATATATATAAAAAATGTGGGCACTGCAGTGACTAAGGGTTCGATGGACCAGCCTAATTAGAGGGGCACGGTTCCCAATTATTATGCTTACCTCATTTGAAGAGGCACGTAGGGTAACTCTCGAGGTGAGAAAATTCGAGTGCACTTCACGTCAGTGACCACGTGAAAATGAGACTCAACCACGCCAAGGAATGGCTGATTTTGAACAATTATGAGAATTTTAATAGCCTTGGCAGGCTCGGGTGAATGCCTCTGGTCAAGGTATCGCTGAGCATGGATTTTTGGCAAGGGCCAAGTTTTGAAAAGTGCATAAGCTATGTTGAAAATTTGATTGAACCATAATTATTTAAATGGGATGGGATGAATTATCATACTATAAATCTATTGTGAGGGGAACTTTTTCCTTGTCTCCATTTACTCGGCTTTAGATACTTTAGATGGTATTTGTTTACTCACTGAGATTTCATAATCTCACCCCTCTTCCTATTCACATTTCAGGTAGATAGCTGACATTGTCGAGAAGTACATTTGGAGTTATGACCTTAGAGATCAAAGGTTTATTTTCTAGCACACTATTCCGAGTCGCTCCGTTGTACGTGTTATATTAGAAGTCAAGTTGTTGTCCTTTGTCTATTAAGTTGTAAACGAAATCAAAATTTTATATGTTCGTGTATAGACTTATAAATAAATAAGGAAAAAGTTAGTACTGATTTTTATATTTATGATTAAAATCAGTACAAGAAAGTAATAATTTTATATGAAGAGTGAAAAAGGTAAATTAATGAGTAATTTGAGAAGGGCTTGTTCAGGACTTGGCAGGATCTCCCGGAGGTCTCGGACGTTGGTAGCGACCGGGGAAAGTAGTCATTACACTCCTCCCACCTGCAAACAAGAGAAAAAACTTATTAGCTACTAGTAATAGTTTCGATGAGAGTTTACCCGCATTTTTATTCCCTGATTGATTCATTGGAATGACTAGACACAATTTGCACTCAAAAGCTCTATCATGCAAATTTATTTCATCTGTCCCTAACAATTTCACATCAAAAAATGAAACATCTGGCATCAAAACTTCTTTTTGTTTTCTTTAAATAATACTAGAAGGTACTACAAATAATTATGTTATAAAAAATGTTTTCGCAATAAACAATAATTTTTTTATGCTACAAAAACTACAAGTTTTGCTGCAACGACCTCTCCTCGGCCGCTGTCGGCTTCCGAGACCTTTGGGAAATCCCATCAAATCCCAAACAAGCTTATCTAGTATTACCCGTCAGCTAACTGAATACAATCATCATATTATATTTACACTTTCATATAATAAATTAAATCATAATTATAAAAATAAATACAAACTTTTTACCTTTTATTCACAAGTATATACACTAAAATCTATAAACTCCAAATTAATGCTTATATAAAAATTTAGAATCCGTTTACAACTTAATAAACAAATTGTTAAAACTCGACTTCTAACAACGGAGCAACTCGGAATAAAATGATATGAGATACCTTTACCTATCCACGGTGGACCGAACGCGTCGATGACTACACCCTAGGCTGATCCCTGTCTGCAAAAGGGAAATAAAAGGGTGTGAGTCTCATAGACTTAGTGATAATCATCGACTCAGCAAGTAGGGAATAGATGGGAAACAAGAAACTGACAAATCAGTTGAATATAAAAATGCAGGATTATAGAAGCAATTTGTTTCAAACGGGGGTTTTGTGCCTTATATAGAAAATCAAAAATTTCTTATAAGGTATAAATAATCTAGGTAATAAAATTTTCCACATCAAAATACGTTAATAACCATTTTTGAATCAAATCAATAAAATTGAGCAAGCTCTTGCGAAACCAAATAATATTTAAAATCATGCACAAATCATAACTCGCCCATACGCGAGGAATTACTGATTCAGCTCACAAAAAAACAAATAAAGGAGCTCCAAAAAACCGTTTAATTTCATTTTCACCATGCAAAGAAATATAATTTATAATATTAAAACTTATTTCAACCTATATAAAACAATTACATTTTGCCAAAAATAAACAACAAGGCTTATGACTTTCTTAAAAACTTGGCTTGTGCCAAAATCATTCTCATACTCGGTTCTCAGGGATACCTTGGCTTGGGGCTATCCCAACTGAGTCCGCCAAGGTTGTTAAAATATCATATACACATAAAATATATTTTTTCGTTAGAAAACATAGTCGTCCCTTGGCGTTGGTTGAGTTCACCCTCACGTGGTGGTTCAGCGTGAAGTGAACTTTAAATCGTTACCTCGGGAGTTACTGTCAAGCTTGACCCTAAAAAATATTTGACACGTCATTCATGTGTTTGATAACATGCTTGCATACATGGATGGTCGAAAAAGTCGTCAAAAAATGGTATTGTACCTAATGGTACAATTAAGTTGAATTAAGCCTCGAACTAGACCAAATAGATATTTTAAGATGAAATTCAGAATTTTAAACCGCAGAATGATTTAATATGGTGATTCGGAGTTCGAGGATCGATTTAGAGTCAAAATGGAATTTTCACACCGTAGGGGTAAAATGGTCATTTTGCCACCCAAGGTTAAGATTGGAATGTTGGAAGAGGTTTTTGACCAAGATTGACTGTTTAGAACATAATTTGAGGTTGAGAAGCGAAAATTTTTAATTTTGGTATTTTTTCGAGTATAAGGGCAAAATAGTCATTTTGCCACCCAAGGGCAAAATTGTAATTTTACCCTACCCAACACATGTCTAGCACATGAATTTCACCCATTATTATCATCGATAATTGAGGAAATTTTAAGTGGTGGAGAGAGAATTCTTAATGAGTAAGTATGACACATGCACCAATTACATGGTGACATCTGTCAAATTTACATCCATGCATACTTGGCTTTAAAAAATCAGCACACACACTCTCCTATTCATTCTCATGGTCAGCCAAAGAGAAAAGAAGAGAGAACAGAAGAAGAACAAAACCCTAGAGTGAAAATTTCAAGAGGAATTCATTGATTTTCAAGGAATCAAGCAATCAAAGGTAACATTTCTTAATTCTAGCTTGTGATCTATCTTTCCTATGCTTTATTTTGTATTTTCCATGGTTGAATCACAAGATATCATGAAGGATAGTCTGCTGATCAAACCCTAGGAGAGAGAATTTGATGATGAATTTAGTTCGAAAACATGTTATTTTAGTGTTTATAGTTGTTTGGTGATTTGTAGTATGAAAAGCAAGCAAGAAAAATACATGATCTTACATCACCTTCATTGGCCGAATCTTCCATGTGGAATATTGATGATGAGTTTGATTTTATTTCAAGTGATTTGGTTAGGAATTAATGATTTATGGTGTGAGAATTAAGCATGAAAAATTTTATTGTTAGTGCACTCACCACGGCCCAATTTTCCAAGAGAAAATGTGAGGATGATTTTGCCATACTTCATGTCATTTAATTTGTGTTTGATGATTTAGAGTATTGAAAGAAAAATGGAACTAATTGGAGTTGAATGAACGTATTGGCCAATTAATCGGGTGATAGATCGAATTATGTCAAGCTCAGCCCTAAAATATCTACCATGTTATACATGTGACTGATAGAGTGATTGTATATTTGAACAGCTAGGAAAGTATTTAAAAGTCAATATTATAACTAGAAGTACGACTGAGATGATTTAAACCTCGAACAAGTTCAAATAAGGATTTTAAGAGTGAAATTGAATATTTCACAGTCTAGGGATGGCTCAAAACAATGATTTGGAGTTCGAGGTCCAGTTTGGAGTCAATCGGGAATGTTGACCGATTATGGGCAAAATGGTCATTTTGCCACCCAAAATTTAAATTTGGTTATTTGATGAAATTTTTGACCAAGATTATTCATTTGAAGTATAATATGATCATTTGAAGCATAACATGGGGCTTAGCGATGAAAGATTGTAATTCTTAGTATTTTTTAGGTATGGGGTAAAACGGTAATTGTAACACCCCGGGCAAGTGAAGTCAAAGAGGGAGAGATTCGGTCAAAAATGGGGGGAAGGAAAAAGACAAAGCAGAAGAAAAAGAAGGAAGAAAAGAAAGAAAGAGAAAGAGGGAGAGAGGGGGGGGCAGCCACGGGAGAGAAAAATAGAGCAGAAAAAGAAGACAAAGCAGAAGAAAAAGAAGGAAGAAAAGAAAGAAAGAGAAAGGGAGAGAGAGGGGGGCAGCCACGGGAGAGAAAAAGGGAGCAGAAGAAGAAAGACGCAGAAGAAAAAGAAAGAAGAAAAAAAAAAGAAAGGGGAAGAAAGGGGCAGCCACGGGAGAGAAGAAACAAGGAGCAGAAGAAAAAGAAGGGAGGGAAAGAAAGAGAAAGGGGAGAAAGGGGCAACGACGGGAGAAGGAAGGAGAGAAGAAGAAAGAGAGAGAAAAAGAAGGAGAAAGAAGAAGAAGAAGAAGGAAAGGGAAAAAGGAGCCAGCGACGGGAGGAGAAAAGAGAGAAGAAGAAAAAAAAAAGAAAAAAGGAAAAAAAAAAAAGGACAAAACGACTAGGTGCACGCGTGAAATAATAGCGAAGTAGTACCCCGCTATTTCAAGGTGAGTGGGTGCTAAATTTTAAAAATATTATATTTTTATAATATTGTATAAATTGTGTTGATAGTTGATGATATTGTGGATGGCATGAGCTGGTAGAAAAATTAGGTTGTTTGTGAATGTGAAAAATTTAAAAATCTGGATTTGTGATAAAATATGTAGTACAGTATATATATGATTTTTTTTTTGTATGGGGAAACAAATCTTCGACTGATTTTACTTCAAATAATGCCTTGCAATTTATGTACTGCTTAGGCCAGTAACCACTATACCGTTTTCGAGATACGGTAATAATTGATTATTTTGTTTTATATACGTTGATTTGGCAGACATATTATGATTTAAATGATTGAAATATTTTGTGCACGAGTAGGTAAAGGGGGACCTGAAGCCCCGATTTATTTTGGTGACGTGGGTAGTTCCCACGAGTAGGTAAAGGGGGACCTGAAGCCCCGATTTATATTGGTGACGTGGGCGGTTTCCACGGGTAGATAACGACACTCAAGAATAAGCCTAAGGGCTGTACTAATTTATTTGAGAACGAGATTCGTTCGTTTATTGTCTTAGCGTACATCGCGTGTCTTTGACACGTAGATTTTTATTAATAATTGATAAGTGAGATATATATACATATTCTTGAGCTACACTGTTTTAGATTTGCAAGGCATACAATATCTCTCTATTGAATGAAATATTTTTCTACGCCTACTCTTGGATTTAGAACTAATCTACCCATATGTTGTTTCCCCTTCTCGCCTGCTCACTGAGTCAATGATTATCACTGAGTCTATGAGACTCACACTCTCTTATTTTCTCCTTATGCAGACAGGGATTAATCTGACGTGAAATATCAGTGAGTACGGTCTACCACATATTTGGGTAAGATCAAGCTTCAACTCGTCTAGAGTCACTCCGCTGATAGAGATCAAATTGTAATAGCATGTCTTAACGTAAGAATTGAATTGATTGTGCTTGATTTTAAATTCAAGTACACGTGTATGTTTATGTTTGGCTTAAAAATTTATGCAGTCTATTGCTAGTGTATAGAGCATGGTTGAAAAGTCGTATGAGGCTTGTTCGGGACTTGGTGGGACATCTTGAAAGTCTCGAATGCCAGTAGCGAGCCAAGGGGGGGTCGTTACAGTGTTGGTATCAGAGCCTAGGTTTAGAAAGTCCTAGGATTTCTCCAAGTTGTCAGCGGAGTGTCGGGGTTAGTGTAGAGTCTTATCCATGGTTTATGACTGCAGCATGAATTATGGGTGGGAGGCTACACGAATCCCCAAATCTTAGTAAGCTACCCTTATTACTAACTTCGGATATTGATTTAAAAGAGATGTTTGAC
Organism: Theobroma grandiflorum; assembly: GCA_036013995.1. Lineage (NCBI taxonomy): Eukaryota > Viridiplantae > Streptophyta > Magnoliopsida > Malvales > Malvaceae > Theobroma > Theobroma grandiflorum. Next base: position 15,269,848 of record CP142133.1, read on the forward strand.
GTTGTTAGGTAACGAGATGCCGCCAAAGACACGAGCCACCTCAAGAGCAATTAGAGGGTTTGATGCCCCGGAAGAAGTTATGGAGGAACCACGTGCGTCTTTCTCTAGGGGCAGTGGGAGAGGTAGACCTAGAGGCCGGATTGCCGAGCTTCACGGCAGTCAAAGTTCAGAGGAAAGGAGGGCCAACACCAGTTCTGAGGATACGGGAGGTGAGCATCCTGAGGTACCTACTGCCACGTTGGAGGAGATAGCGGCTGGACTGCGAGGTTTGACTCAGGAATTTGCGCAATTCAGGAGACACGGAGCATATCAAACTTACGAGACCATGGGTTCTAGCTTTGAAGATTCAGAGTATCAACCATATGAGGAAACAGAGAGAGGAAACGTTATGGTGAGTTTGGGAGAGTTCATGAAATTGAGACCTCCGTCTTTTTCGGGTACTCATCCAGCGGAAGACCCACAAGCCTTTTTGGATGAAATGGATAAGATTTGCACGGCTTTGGGTTGTTCTAGCCACCGGGCAGTTGAGTTGGTTGGTTTTAGACTGACAGAGGTAGCGCAAATATGGTTCGCCACCCTCAAGCGCTGTAAACCTCCTGGTTCCGCTCCACTTATTTGGGAAGAATTTACGCAGGCTTTCATGGATAGGTTTTTACCTGAAAGTGTGAGAGACGCTAAGGCTCAGGAATTCGAAACCTTGAGGCAGATGCCAGGGATGACAGTGTCAGAGTATGATGTTCAATTTACTCAACTGTCGAGGTATGCTCCTTACTTGGTTCAGAATGAAAGGCAAAGAATTAAAAGATTCATCAAGGGATTACCAGAACCTATATATAGAGTTTTAGTCTCTCAAAGGTTCACTTCCTATTCCGAAGTAGTTGATGCTGCCAGGAAAATTGAGGCAAGACGTATGGAGAGTGGGGCAGAGAGAGAGAAGAGTAAGAGGAACCGAGGTGAGGGGTCTTCCAGATTCAGAGACTCTAGTAGGGGTACGGAGACTAATATAGCTGGTCAACAAGGTCGCAGGGATGGCAATTTGCTCCGAGGATCAGCGTTCACTAGCCCACCAAACCAACGTAGAAATTTTCAGTTCCGTAGCCCTCCACGTAGCAGTGATTTCAGTGGAGTTAATTACCGACGAGCTATGAACAGCGGGATGGCTAATATGAATCCCAGACAAAGTAACCAGTGGGGTCCTTTTTGTACTTTTTGTGGTAACATACATACAGGGCCATGCAATCAAACTATGATGCTTTGTTACGAGTGCGGGGGAGTTGGCCATGCAAAGAGGGATTGTCCTACTTTCAAACATAGTCAGGAGATGGCTCGTGGTTCAGTACAATCTGATTTTGCTACCATACCGTCAGTCAGGAATGTTAGGAGAGATAAGGGAAAGGGGATAGCTTCTTCATCACGAGGTAGACCGACGAATTTCACTCAACAAGGTGCTTCTGGAAGAGGACAGGCAAGAGTATTTACTTTGACGCCACAAGATGCTCACGCCTCGAATGCAGTGGTGACAGGTACTCTTTCTATTTGTGGTTATGAAGCATCGGTTTTATTTGATCCAGGATCCACTCATTCTTTTGTGTCTTTACATTTCATGCCTAAGTTAGGCAAACATTATGAATGTATGGATGAACCATTAGTAGTAACTACTCCATTAGAAGAAGCATATGTTGCGGAATATGTATTTCGTTCTTGTGAGGTCCAGATTAAAGATAAGTACACTTGGGCGGACTTAGTGTTAATGACTACATTAGGAGTTGACGTGATACTAGGAATGGATTGGCTGGCATCTTGCTATGCCAATGTGGATTGTTATCGCAAGCTGGTGAAGTTTAAATTCCCGGGGGAGTCATCATTTATTATTTATGGTCACAGCAGTCAATGGGGTAACAGTGTGACGGCTGCAATCGCTGGAGAAGTACAGAATGAAGAGGAAAACTTGGAGGCGACACTAGTGGTGAGTGAATTTGTGGATGTATTTCCAGAAGAGTTACCGGGATTACCTCCAGAAAGAGAAATTGAATTCCGTATCGACTTGATTCCAGGGACGCAACCGATATCGATACCTCCGTACCGAATGGCACCGACGGAGCTAAGGGAGTTAAGGGAACAGTTGCAAGATTTGATTAATAAGGGTTTTATTCGCCCGAGCGTGTCTCCTTGGGGAGCGCCAGTATTGTTTGTAAAGAAGAAAGATGGTAGTCTCAGGTTATGTATAGACTATCGACAGCTAAATAAAGTCACGATTAAGAATAAATACCCACTTCCAAGAATTGATGATTTATTTGACCAATTGCAAGGGGCCCAATGTTTTTCGAAGATTGATCTGAGGTCGGGATATCATTAATTGAGAATCCGGGAGGAAGACATATCCAAGACTGCGTTTCGTACGAGGTACGGACATTACGAATTTCTAGTGATGTCTTTTGGATTGACTAATGCCCCTGCTGCATTTATGGATTTAATGAATAGGGTGTTTCGAGCGTACTTGGACAGATTTGTGGTCGTCTTTATTGATGACATTCTCATATACTCGAGAAGTTGGGAAGAACATGCGCAACATTTAAAGATCGTACTACAGACCCTACGTGAGCACAGATTGTACGCGAAATTTTCTAAGTGTGCATTTTGGTTGAGTAGCGTTGGGTTTTTGGGACATATTGTATCTAAGGACGGAGTGCAAGTAGATCCTAGCAAGGTCGAGGCTATTGAGAATTGGGCTAGGCCCACGACAGTTACTGAGATTAGGAGTTTTCTGGGGTTGGCTGGGTATTATCGACGATTTGTGAAGGATTTTTCTAAAATAGCTTCTCCACTAACGAGGCTAACTCAAAAAGGGGTAAGATTTGAATGGTCGGAGGCTTGTGAACACGGTTTCCAAACATTAAAGGCTTGTTTGACTTCAGCGCCTGTATTAAGCTTGCCTTGCGGATCCGGTGGTTACACGGTGTATTGTGACGCTTCGAGGATTGGATTAGGGTGTGTGTTGATGCAACATGGTAGAGTTATCGCTTATGCCTCGAGACTGCTTAAAAGGCATGAACAAAATTATCCTACGCACGATCTGGAGATGGCAGCGATCGTGTTTGCCTTAAAAATATGGAGGCATTACTTATATGGAGAAACATGTGAGATATATACGGATCATAAAAGTTTGAAGTATATATTTCAACAGCGAGACCTAAACCTCAGGCAACGAAGATGGATGGAATTGTTGAAAGATTATGATTGTACGATACTCTACCAGCCTGGCAAGGCAAATGTTGTAGCAGATGCTTTAAGTCGAAAGTCAATGGGTAGTATGGCCCACATAGCAGTGGAGAGGAGGTCGATAGTGCAAGGATTACAGGATCTAGGTAACTTGGGAGTCAAATTTGAAGTCAATGGATCAGACGCACTATTGGCACATTTTAGAGTTCGACCAATTCTAAATGATCGAATTCGAGATGCCCAAGCTAGAGATACCTTTGTGATGACTATTTTGGGGGGTATGGGTGAACATGTCTCCGAATTTGATTTTGGGTCTGACGGATTATTGAGATATGGGTCTCGAATCTATGTGCCGAATTTGGATGGATTAAGGGAGGAGATTTTAGAGGAGGCACACGTGGCTGCTTATGCCGTACATCCGGGGGCGACCAAGATGTATCATGATCTAAGATCTGTATATTGGTGGCAAGGACTGAAGAAAGATGTAGGGGAATACGTGTCAAGATGTTTAGTGTGCCAACAAGTGAAGGCAGAACACCAAAGGCCTTCGGGATTACTACAACCATTGCCGATACCCGAGTGGAAGTGGGAACACATAGCCATGGACTTCGTAACCGGGTTACCCCAAACCAATGGAGGATACGATTCTATATGGGTGATTGTTGATCGATTGACTAAGTCAGCACATTTCCTTCCGGTTAAGACCAAGTATGGGGCAATACAATATGCTCGAATTTACATTAATGAGATTGTTAGATTACATGGCATACCGGTGACTATTGTGTCAGATCGGGGACCACAATTCACTAGTAGATTTTGGAGGAAGTTACAAGGCGAACTAGGGACCCGACTAGACTTTAGTACGGCATATCATCCTCAGACAGATGGTCAATCCGAGCGCACGATCCAAACATTGGAAGATATGCTAAGAGCGATCGTTTTAGATTTTGGAGTTTCTTGGAACTTGTACTTGCCTTTGGCAGAATTTGCATACAATAACAGTTACCAGGCGAGTATCAAGATGGCACCATTTGAGGCACTGTATGGGCGGAAGTGTAGGTCACCCATTGGATGGTTGGAAGTGGGGGAGAGGAGGCTGTTAGGGGTGGAAATGGTACAAGCAGCGGAGGAAGGAGTACAAATAATTCGAAAACGAATGTTGGCAGCTCAAAGTAGACAGAAGTCATATGCCGACAACCGGCGTAGGCCCCTGGAGTTCGGAGTAGGTGAATATGTGTTTCTAAAAGTCTCACCTCGTAAAGGTATACGAAGATTTGGCAAGAGAGGGAAGCTCAGTCCTCGATACGTTGGCCCGTTTGAGATATTGGAGCGGGTAGGTACTGTTGCTTATCTATTGGCGTTACCACCGGATTTTGAAGGAGTCAATCCAGTGTTTCATGTATCCATGCTCAGAAAATACGTCCGAGACCCTTCGCACGTGATAAGATATGATACGGTATCGTTGGAACCTGGGTTGGAATTCCAAGAGCAGCCGATAGCTATATTGGACCGTCAAGTCAAAAGGCTTCGCCATAAAGACATAACCTTAGTGAAAGTATTATGGCAAAACCATCTAGCGGAGGAGGCAACTTGGGAACTAGAAGAAGAAATGCAAGTAGGGTACCCGCAACTGTTTGAGGATTGAAGGTGCTGATAAGTGCTCATATGCTATTGAAATTCGAGGACGAATTTATTATAAGTGGGGGAGTTTGTAACACCCCGGGCAAGTGAAGTCAAAGAGGGAGAGATTCGGTCAAAAATGGGGGGAAGGAAAAAGACAAAGCAGAAGAAAAAGAAGGAAGAAAAGAAAGAAAGAGAAAGAGGGAGAGAGGGGGGGGCAGCCACGGGAGAGAAAAATGGAGCAGAAAAAGAAGACAAAGCAGAAGAAAAAGAAGGAAGAAAAGAAAGAAAGAGAAAGGGAGAGAGAGGGGGGCAGCCACGGGAGAGAAAAAGGGAGCAGAAGAAGAAAGACGCAGAAGAAAAAGAAAGAAGAAAAAAAAAAAAGAAAGGGGAAGAAAGGGGCAGCCACGGGAGAGAAGAAACAAGGAGCAGAAGAAAAAGAAGGGAGGGAAAGAAAGAGAAAGGGGAGAAAGGGGCAACGACGGGAGAAGGAAGGAGAGAAGAAGAAAGAGAGAGAAAAAGAAGGAGAAAGAAGAAGAAGAAGAAGGAAAGGGAGAAAGGAGCCAGCGACGGGAGGAGAAAAGAGAGAAGAAGAAAAAAAAAAGAAAAAAAGAAAAAAAAAAGGGACAAAACGACTAGGTGCACGCGTGAAATAATAGCGAAGTAGTACCCCGCTATTTCAAGGTGAGTGGGTGCTAAATTTTAAAAATATTATATTTTTATAATATTGTATAAATTGTGTTGATAGTTGATGATATTGTGGATGGCATGAGCTGGTAGAAAAATTAGGTTGTTTGTGAATGTGAAAAATTTAAAAATCTGGATTTGTGATAAAATATGTAGTACAGTATATATATGATTTTTTTTTTGTATGGGGAAACAAATCTTCGACTGATTTTACTTCAAATAATGCCTTGCAATTTGTGTACTGCTTAGGCCAGTAACCACTATACCGTTTTCGAGATACGGTAATAATTGATTATTTTGTTTTATATACGTTGATTTGGCAGACATATTATGATTTAAATGATTGAAATATTTTGTGCACGAGTAGGTAAAGGGGGACCTGAAGCCCCGATTTATTTTGGTGACGTGGGTAGTTCCCACGAGTAGGTAAAGGGGGACCTGAAGCCCCGATTTATATTGGTGACGTGGGCGGTTTCCACGGGTAGATAACGACACTCAAGAATAAGCCTAAGGGCTGTACTAATTTATTTGAGAACGAGATTCGTTCGTTTATTGTCTTAGCGTACATCGCGTGTCTTTGACACGTAGATTTTTATTAATAATTGATAAGTGAGATATATATACATATTCTTGAGCTACACTGTTTTAGATTTGCAAGGCATACAATATCTCTCTATTGAATGAAATATTTTTCTACGCCTACTCTTGGATTTAGAACTAATCTACCCATATGTTGTTTCCCTTTCTCGCCTGCTCACTGAGTCAATGATTATCACTGAGTCTATGAGACTCACACTCTCTTATTTTCTCCTTATGCAGACAGGGATTAATCTGACGTGAAATATCAATGAGTACGGTCTACCACATATTTGGGTAAGATCAAGCTTCAACTCGTCTAGAGTCACTCCGCTGATAGAGATCAAATTGTAATAGCATGTCTTAACGTAAGAATTGAATTGATTGTGCTTGATTTTAAATTCAAGTACACGTGTATGTTTATGTTTGGCTTAAAAATTTATGCAGTCTATTGCTAGTGTATAGAGCATGGTTGAAAAGTCGTATGAGGCTTGTTCGGGACTTGGTGGGACATCTTGAAAGTCTCGAATGCCAGTAGCGAGCCAAGGGGGGGTCGTTACAGTAATTTTACCACTAAAGGATAAAATGAGAATTTTTAGAAAAGATTTTGATTCCATTTGACTAAGATTGATCAATTGGAGTGTAACTTGAGATTGGAAAGTGAAAATAATGTAATTCCAGTACTTTTCGGAGTATAGAGGTAAAATCGTAATTTTACCACCCTAGGGCAAAACGGTAAATTTTCACCCCTAGCACTTGTCAAATTGGTGGATTTTATTTGTGGTGGGGATGGATAAATATGAGAATTGTGTGGTGGAGAATTAAAGAATTAAAAGTCAAATATTTAAAAATTAAGCCAATTAGAAAATGCCATGTTTCATACCTTTATTATTTTATTATTTCTTTATAAAAAGGCATAAAAATCAGCCATAAACCCCACATTCTCTCTGATCATATTCGGCCAAGCAAGGAAGAAAGGAAACCAAATGAAGAACAAACCATAGGTGGGGGAAAATCAAAGAAAAAGTGTGGAAAATCAAGGAAACTAGTGTTTAAAGGTAAAATTTCTTAACTTTGCCTATTGATCTACACTACCCATGCTTTATTTTCTCATTTTTATGGCTGAATTTCATGGTTTCATAATGGGTTTGATGCTGATTGAATGGGTTTAGTGAGAGAAATGATGTTGGTTTGATTTGATTTTGAGTTATGTTAGTGTTTAGAGTTAGTTTAGCATGTTAGGAAACAAAACAACAAGAAAATAATCCATTTTTCCCATGAACCATCAATGGCCGAATTTCATGAAGAATGTAGTGAGAATGAAATGATTTTATTTCAAGTGAAATGGGTTAAGCAAGGATTAATTATGGTGAGAAAATTAAGTAATGTTAGTGTTTAATCGGTTAATGATAAATGGTGTGAAAATTGGCAAGAACACAATATGTTCTTCATTTAACCCATTTAGGCTGAATTTTCTAGGGAGAGAATTGATGCTGAAATTGATGATATTTCATGCTATTTTGGTGATAATTGATGTTTGGTGAGGTTAGAAATTAAATGGGAATTTTTGGCATAAAAATATGAATTTTTGCCTGGTGTATAGACTAGTGTATTTTGTGGTTCGGACTGATGAATTGAACCACATTCACAGTCATTGAAGTAATTTAAGTATAATTGGACTGTAGAAAGTGAAAAGAATTGATTTGGAATTAAATTGAAAATTTTAGCCGATTAGACCGAATATAGTGCGACTTAGGTCAAAAATCGTATTTAAGCGATTAATCGTACATTTTGCATTCCATCACATGCGTTCATTTAGATTTAGAGAGCCTGAAATAGTTTATGACAAATTGACACAAATTATTGAGCTTTGTGTTGTGTATTATGGATTGGTGGTGAGCCAATTAACACGGGTAGGAGACGACACTCGCGAACCGAGAATAGGAGTATTTCTACTCCTAATACTGTTAGTAAACTTATTATCGTCTTAATTATCTAGAGTAGTTTTTATTCAATTGTATAATTTTATAGAAAATGGGTTTAAATGGTAAATTGCTATGTTTTAAGAGAAATTATGATTTTATAAAATGATTTTATAAATTTTCTGAAAAATTGAATAATGGTTTCAAAAATAGAGTAATGGGACACTGTTTACTTGTATTGTAAATTATTGTTTGAATTGTATGGCTTATGATTTGATAAATATGTGAACTGCTTTGATTTGCCTTGATAGGCAAGGTAAGGATTGCGGGCCATGTTATGCTATGATAATTTTTATTTCATTGGTGGGATAATTGTGGTCACTGTAGTGGCGGAATCCGTGGACATGCCTATAAGAGAGGCACGAAAACCTAATTATTGTGCTTACCTCGGTAGAGAGGTGCGTAGGGTATCTCTTGAGGTAAGATTTGAGTTCACTTCACGACGAACCACCTCGTGGTAGTGAACTCAGCCAACGCCAAGGAACGACTGCATTTTGGAAAAATTATAAAATTTTATCAGTCTTGGCAGACTCGAGCGGATGCCCTCGTACAAGGTATCCCCGAGTACAAGTTTTGGCATAAGCCAAGTTTTAAAGAACGTGCATAAGCCACGTGAATTATTTGAGTAAACTGAGTATTGATGTTGTGAAAAATATATTAGACTTGAATATTTTATTTGCCTCATTTTTACTCGGCTTTAGATACTTTAGATGGTGTTTGTTTACTCACTGGGATTATGTAATCTCACCCTTCTTCCTATCCATATTTCAGGCTCAAGACAGATTGTGGATAGTCGATTAAGACGAGAATTAATCTCGGAGTTGCATCCTAGAAAGTAAGTGTAATACCCGACCCTAATTTATCTGTGACAGGTCATTCACATGCTTTAGACAGCATTTTTGTATATTGAATTGCCTCGGGAAACAAGTTAAATGACAATATTGCCCCTAATGGTATGGTTAAGTTAAATAAATCTTGGATCAGTTTAAACAGAGAATGGAGAATGAATTTGAGAAAACTAAAACCCATGGATTGACTTAAAACAATGATTCGGAGTTTGAGGTTCAGTTTGGCATTAATCGAGAAAATTGACCGATTAGGGATAAAACGGTCATTTTTCAATTTCGGTACAAAATGTGGATTTTTAATAAAGATTTTGATTTTTATGACCAAGAATAATTATATGAAATACAATATGATTATTGGAGCATAAAATGAAGTTTAACAGTGAAAAAAGGTAATTCTCGATATTTTTGAGACACAAGGGTAAAATAGTAATTTTACCACTAAATGTCAAAACAAGAATTTTTAAAGAGGATTTTCACCCCATTTGATTTAGATTGATTATTTAGACTAGTTAAAACATAATTTGAGGTTGAAAAGTGGAAAGGAAATGCAATTTCGGTACATTTTGGAGAATAGAGGTAAAATGGTAATTTTACCACAAGAGAACCAAATTTAATTTTTTAAGAGAATTTAGATCAAATTTGATAAATTGGAGTGTGGTATGAGTTTTAGGAGTGAAAAATATGCCTTGTGGCAATTTCTCAATTTTTGGGGCAAAAATGTAATTTTGTACTTTTTCGAGGGTAAAAGTGTAATTTTACAAAATTACACTATGAAAATCTTTGGGATTTGCCTAGAAGCTTCATGAAATCAGAGGATAAGTGCTGGAAATTTTTGTGGCTGAAAAGAAATTCAAAAAGGAAAATAAATAATAATAAAATAATGAAAAAGTAATTAACATGTGAATAATTGAATATTTAATTATTTAAGTAATAAAAAGATACAAAAATCAGCCAAACTCCTTGGGAGGTTCAGCCTCAACCAGCAGCAAGAAAAAAAGGAAGAAAACTTGAAATGCTAGCCTTGAATCAAGGGGAAAACAAGGAAAAATTAAAGATTCAACCGATTAAAAGGTAAAAATTTTGAATATTCCTATTTATCTCTATTACCCATGCTTTCTTTTCTTTCTTCCATGCATGAAACCCTAGTGGGTATGATGAAATCATGTTGGCTGAATGTTCAAGGGCGAGATTTGAATAATTTTTAGGTTAATTTTAGATTGAGTAAATGTTATTTAGTTAGGTTATAACCAAGTATATCAAAACCTAGCTAGAAAAATGATTTTCTCCCATTTAAACCCATTATGCCGAAATTTCCAGGGGAATATTGGCTGCCTATTTTGATGCAAATTGGTGGTATTTAAGTGTAAATTGATGAATTATGAGCCTAGAAAAATTATGGAAAATTTTGGTGCAAAAACTGAAATTTTTACCTAAAGTGCAGACTGGTGCATTGGGTGTTTCGAATTGCAAATTGGCATCATATTCATAGTCACTAAGGTCAATTAAGTGTAATTAGAATATAGAAATTGAAAGAAATCAATTCGGAATTAAATTGGAGACTATAGCCAATTTAGACGCGTGTAAGCGAGTCGGTTGGAACCGTGAATAAATGACCGTCCGGACCATTTTTAGCTCATTTCATGCATCACATAGAGCCTGAAATTGATTATGAGAAATTGACATAATTTATTGAAATTCGTGTCACTCATATCGCCTAGGTGGTGGGTCCCCCGGACACCGGAGAAAAATAGTGTAGTGGAATTAAAAATGGGAGTATCGGGCACTTCTCTGACGAAGTGAGTGGATAATTTACCATTTTCAATATCTTGAGTAATTTTATCTAGTTGTATGCTATTAAAATAAATTGAATTTTATAAATGATTTTTAAATCAAAAAATCGATTTAATAACACTGAGTATGTGGAGACCGGTTTAAATTTGTGTTCATGTATTAAAATTGAAATTATGCCTTATGATTTTGGTGAGCATGCTTGGCTGATTTATTGTGTTAAAAATTGGCATGAATTGATGTTTGCCGTGTAGGTTGGCTAGTATTAAAATGGCCTTGTTATGCTGCTGTAAATTTTATAAAGTTGGTGGATCATGATTAATAAAACACTGCAGTGAGGGTTGTCATGGACTGCTTTTAGGAGGAGCACGGAAAAACCAGAGTAATTGTTACCTTGGTCGTAGAAGCGAGTAGGGTAACTCCCGAGGTAATGTTACGATTCTCTTCACGTTAAACCACCGCGTGAAGATGAGTTTAGCCAACTGGAAAGATCGGTTGTATTTGAAAAATTATGAAATTCTCACAACCTTGGCTGACTCGATTTGGATGCTCTGATCAAGTGTCCACAAGTATGAGATTTGGCTTAAGCCTGATTTTGTATAAATAAAACCTAAGCCTTGGATTTTGTTAAATAAGATTGATTTGTACAATTGTATTAAATTGGTGCTATGAACTACATGATAGCATTGTGTTTTATTTATATTGTCTCTATCTACTCGACTTTAGATGTCGTGGATAGTAGTTATCTAACTCACTGGGTTGTAAAACTCACCACCTTCTCCTTCCCCTTACAGGCTCGAGATTTTTGGTAGCACTGGGTGTGCACCTAGAGGCTTGATTAAAGTCGAGTTCTTAGCATACACAAAGGTGCATAGTTTTTTTTTTTTTTTTAATGCTGGAAATTCTCGCAGGACCCAGCTACCCTGTTGTCGTTTTATTAAAGATCGAAAAAAATTAAGTACATTAGGGAGGGGAACATAAACCTTACCTCCAGAATTACAAGAGATCGAGAATTAATTTGAAAAGTACCTAATAGGACAAATTTCAATTTATCATAAAATTGAAACTTATCCTGGCTACAGAAATCTGAATAAATTTCTAAATGAACTGAACAAAAATAGAAAATTAGGAGTACTACTCCTTTACATTTATTTGAACCGAACATAAGGTAATTTTGTTTTGTCTAATCTAATAATCCCTTTGAGTTGACCTTCTAATTGTGAAAATACCTGCAGCATCTGATGCAAATGTCCCTGGTTTGAGAGGTAATCGGCTGCCTGATTCCCTTCTCGGTAAATGTGCGTAATACGAAAATTAATGCAACTCAGACATTTATGGATGGAAGCTAACAACTATCGAGTCTTCGAAGAACCCCGATGACCCTCTTGTATCATTTGAACTACTGTTTTCGCATCCATTTCTATCCAAAGTCTACTTACATTATGCTGAATACATAAAAGTAACCCTCTATGTAATGCAAGTAACTCTGCTTGTAACGAATTATACTGTCCAAAATTTTCTGAGAACCCAAAGATCAAATTACCTTTATCATCCCGAAGAAGTCCACCTCCCGCAGCATTCTGAAAGTTTTCTTTGGAACTGCCATCAACGTTCAACTTATATTCTCCTGTTAATGGTTTATTCCAAAAAATAATCTTAGGCGGATCATGTTTCTTTGGTGCAAAATGAAATCCCCAATGTGTAGCTATTTTCAAATCTCCCTTCCATTGCCATTTACAAAGTAAATTACCCTGAAATAGCTGATTTAACATTTTCTTGATCTTCCATATGATACGATCAGCATACATTCCAAGCCCTCTATGTTTCGCATCATTTCTTTCAATCCACAAAAACCAAAAAATCAACACTGGTAATAGAACTCTGATATGGCCTGGTCTAGTATAATCTCCAGAATAATACCAAGAATGTAACACATGCATAGCATTTGCAGGATTATGGATATGAATGTGAAACAAGTTTGCAAAATAATTCCAAACCTGTTGTGCCACTGACCCTTCCCAAACAACATGTAATAGTGTTTCTTCTGACTAACAGCATAAACACTTAGATGCTAAATGGATGCCTTTAGTCTTCATTCGCACCTCTACTGGAACCCAATTATGCAGCATACGCCATAAAAAGAAGGAAACTGTAAGAGGAATACTTTTATGCCAAATCAGCTGGCCTATTAGGTTCGTTGGTTGTCGTTGTCTTAGAAGTTCCCAAGCACTCTTAGTAGAGAACTCGCCATCTGAAGATTTAGCCCAATATCCCATATCTTTCTTTTCTCTGTTCATAGGAATCTTTAAAATTTCTGCCACAATAGATTCTGGAACAACATCTTTCAATTTATCTACATCCCAATCATTGTCATGAAAAAAATAGCTAACTCTAACCATGGAATGATTATGAAGGGGAAAAGATGTTACCAATGGTTCCTCTCCTAGCCAAACATCATGCCAAAAAGACACATCACCTTTGCTTATCTTCCAATGAATTTGCTGTCTCGCAATATTTCGACCATGAAGCATCCGTTTCCATATTGTTGAATCATGCGGTTTTGCAGCTATTGTATGGTAGAGTTTACTAAAACAATATTTAGTCCTCAAATAACGAGTCCAAATGCTCCTGCACGTCACAAACCTCCACCAAAGCTTGGCAGTAAAAGCATCCAACACATCTTTGAGGCTTCTAATGTCCAGACCCCCTTCTGAATGAGGGAAGGTAATTCTATGCCATGAAGCCCAATGTATTTTTTTGCTATCCAAAGATCCTCCCCATAAGAAACTATTAAAGAGTCTCTATTTTTTCTATAACACAGCTCGGAGGCTTTAATACTTGCAGTAGATAAATTGGCAATGAGGAAAGCACACTCCGCAATAGCGTGATCCGACCCCCAGGAGATAAAATCTTATTTTCCCAACCTGTAATACGGTCACGAATTTTGTTAACAAGAGAATCAAAAAGCACTACCTTTTTTGGACCTTGATGGAGTGGGGCACCCAAATACATGACCGGTAATAGCTTGTGAACAAAACCAGTTGTTTGGGATATAATATGCTTTCTAGAGCTGGTCATATTACGAGTTGTGATGAAACAACTCTTTTGATGATTGAGTTTTTGTCCTGAAATCTGCTCATACTCCTTCAGAAACCCAAGAATTCTTGCCAAGGCTGATTTACTCTCATTGGTAAATATCATAATGTCGTCCGCAAAAGCAAGATGACTAATATTCATAGCACAACCAGAATGGAAATGTAAAGACCCATACCGATAAAATAAGGAGTTGAGACCTTTTGATAGATATTCGGCTGCCAGTATGAAAAGAAGAGGCGAAATGGAATCTCCTTGCCGTAAACCTCTCTCCGATTTAAAATATCCTACCAAGCTCCCATTAATTAACAAAGAAAACCAACAATTATCAATGCACCGCTTGATCATATCAATCCATTGCTGATTAAAACCAAATCTGTCCAGCATCTCATATAAAAAATTCCAGCTCAATCTATCATAAGCTTTCATCATGTCGAGTTTCAAAACGACATTCCCACCTCTAGCTTTGTAATTAATATTACTAATCAGTTCTTGAGCAAGCAAAATATTATCATTGATTAACCTTCCTCCCACAAAACCACTTTGGTTATCAGATATTAAATCAGGTAAAACTTTAGCTAACCTGCTTGCCAGAACCTTAGTGATGATCTTGTTCAGAACAGTGCACAAACTGATTGGGCGGTAATCTCCCCACGTAGCTGCATCCAATTTTTTTGGCAACAACACTAGTGTGGTAGAAGTTACACCCCTAGGAAGAGATGCTCCTGCCCAAAAATCTTTCACTGCTGCATGTAGATCTTGTGCAATAATATGCCAGCATTTTTGATAGAAAAAAGAAGAAAATCCATCAGGTCCTGCTGCACTATCTTTATCAATCCCAAAAATTGCTTCTTTCACCTCTGCTAAGGTTGGTTCTGCACATAAGAATAAATTGTCATTGGCTGAAATTAATTTGGGAATTAATTCACCATTGAATCGACTCATATCACAATTCTCAGCTTTCAACAGCTTTTGAAAAAAATCAACTGCAGTTAATTCTATTTGTCTTGGTTCTTCAATCCATTCCCCCACATCATTCTGTATTCTGAAAATACAGTTTCTCATCCTTTTTTTCTGCACTCTCATGTGAAAAAATCGTGTATTCCTTTCTCCTTCAACCAGCCATCGTACTCCTGATTTTTGTTGCCAGAACATCTCCTCTATGCTCAACAAGTGATTAAGCTTCGCATAAGCAAGTTGCACCTGTGTTCGGTTAATAGCAGAGGGATCCTGTTGATACAACTTTTCTTTCTCTTCAGCATTAGACTCTGCTGCCCGAAGATTGCTAAAAATATCCCCAAAAACTTCTTTATTCCATACTTTTAAACTCTTCTTCAATCTTTGTTGTTTAATCCAGAAAGCCATCAAACCTTGCCCCGGCACTGGTTGCGTCCAGCTGCTGTGAACAAAATCAACAAAATTGTGATGCTTCACCCAGGCATGGATAAATCGAAAAGAAGTTGGCTTTTTCATAGATGAATCTGCACAAGAGATGAGCAAGGGACAGTGATTTGATCCATCACTATTCAAATGTTGAATCCTTGTGCTGGCAAAACGTGACGCCCACTCCATGTTAATAACCACTCTATCCAACCGCTGGAACATGTGTCCATTGGTCCAAGTGAATTTATTCCCATCAAACCCCACATCCACCAGACCACAATCAAGCAACGTGAGTGCGAAATCTTCCATTGCACCAGTATTTGGTTCAGCTCCTAACAATCTTTCTTCTCGGCTTAATATCACATTAAAGTCCCCTCCTGCTAACCACGGTGTCTGTATACCTGCAGCTATAGATCTCAAGCAATCCCATAAATCCTTCCTTTCCAACCGAGTACACTTAGCATAAATAAATGATGCTTGAATAGGAAAAGAAAGCCATGGAAGAGAGATTTGAACATGCAAACATTGCACATGATCCAGTAGAATAGAGATAGATACCTCATGGGACCAAAGAAGCCATATTTTTTGAGAACAGTTACAAACCGCTCCCTCAAAACCCAGCCTTCTTTTATAAAAAGCAAGCTTAGAATTATCCACCATTGGCTCCAAAATAACAAGCAGCTTAAGATGATGCATTAACTTCAGTTTGTGCAGTCTCCTTTGTATAACCTTGTCCGCTATTCCTCTCACGTTCCACACAAGGGCACTTATCATTATTTTGTCCGAGTAGCATAGCACACAGAAATGGAGTCATCATCTGATATTCCATCGTTGTCTCCCATATCAACAGCATATTCAGAGGGAAGGCTTGTCTTCTTCCCAACTGCAATAGCACTATCAGAGTTTCGTCTGCGCCTAATTAAAGGATGGGTTTCTGTCTCCTCTGCGTTTATACCAGAACCAGAAGGCATCTCACTTGTTTCTTTATTAACTCCACACTTACCCGTTGCTAATTCTAAGTTAGGTGGGTTAACAGCATCTCCTTCTATCCTATCCCGTGAAAAATACCTTTGTGAAGTCACCTGAATAGTTCCAGGTAGGTACCGTGTCGGGCTTACATTTTGTCCATTTATTGGACTAAAATCTCCACTACTTTCTGTAGACTCCACCGACATAATCTGACCCTCTTCCCTATTTCTTAAAAGCTGCCGTCCTTCCCCCTGCAACAAGGACGCAGCTTGTGCAGATGGTGCATTAAAAAAATTATTTTTTAAATTTTGATCTGCATCTTCCTGTCGCAACGTCACATCAGCCTCTCTACCCATTATTTCTTCTGTTTCCAGCCCTCCCTGTCGTTCCTTTAAGCGGGCCCCTTCACCATGCACGTCTGATGCCAAAGTACCCTTATTCCCAATAACAAATGTCGCGGCTTCCTCTCCCTTTTCTATTCGTTCTTCTTCAATCCCATGCAACGTAACCTCCTCTACAGGGTTCGGAGGGATTTGTTTGGTGTGCTTTTTTATTTTTCGCATCGTGACATTACTTAGGCGCTCCTTTTCTTGCTGGTCACAAACATTTTTCACTCTTTCAATCGATGTGCCATCCTCACCTTTATTTTCGAAAGTATGAGCAGATTTTCCTGCTCCTGCCATTATTCTTTGTTCACCTTCAATTGATATTTTTCCACATGACAGACTTTCCTTCTGTTCTTGTACAGCCTGTACTGGGTTAAGGATTTCAGTTGTTGGGTTCTCATTTCCCAACCTCGGACTCTCCTCCACTTCCATTTGCACTGAAGTCTCAACTTCTTGCGATTCACCCGTATCCCGCGACTCTTCTATCAAACCAGCTTCTCTCCCAATCACCCCTTTTCCCGATTCTGTTTGACCTTGTTTCACATTTTTAGACTGCTTTCCATTATCTTCTCCCCTTATTGCTTGGAATCTATTGAACACCGAAATGCTATCACCCTTGGGATCCTTATCTGATTCCAGTTCTTTGCCCTGCCCATCTTTGACACCACTGGGCCTGACTTTTTGTACCAGTTGCCATCGCTGTTGTTGACGGGCTGGTTCCTCCGAACACAGAATTTTTTCTTTTGCCAGATTTTTTTTATTTTCCATAGGCACTCTACTACCTTCTTCAACCCCCATACGCTTTTCTCTATCAACACCTTTCCACTGTGACTTCCCGGATCCATTCAGCTTGGGGTTGTTACCCAACACCATACAATCTGTTTCCTTGTGCCCGACATGTGAGCAATGATAACAATAATCTGGCATTTGCGAGAACTCTACTTTCTGTGAATATCCACTAGTCACCATACCTGTTTCTCGATTTTGGATTACAATCCAAACATGTTCGATCGGAGGCTGTCTACAATCATATTCGATACATACTCGTGCCATACTTGGCCGAGATCCCTTAGCAGTCGCCTCATCAACAAAGAGTGGCTTCCCAACAGTCTTGGCAATCAATAGTAACGCCGATTTCTCATACAAATGCGCCTTCAAGTTTGGAAACGAAATCCAAACAGGAACCACCGGTGATTCCTTCTCCGCTTCAAACTCCGGAGTCCATTTAAAAACTCGTATTTTCTGATTGGCAATAAACCAGTACTGCCTTGTCCAGATGCGATTGAAATCTTGATCATTAGACAGATGGATGAGTACGTGTTTATAGTCTAGCCATTTGATCTCATATGCACCAGCGAGTCCAATCCCTCTGAAAGCAGATCGAACTTCTTGAAGTTTCGGCATTCTGGAAAATTTACCAACCAAACAAAGATCAAAAGGCTGTGCTAAGATCCGGATTTCATCTTCATAAAATGCTGCAGCAGGCCTATCCTTATACACCACTGGATCTCGATTCATAGGAATCACAAGAGGCTTCCCTCCTTTAGCAATAGAAAGAAAAGACTTCTTTTGAAATCGAGGGGATGTTGGAGGCTGGTTTTAGAGGTCTGAAACTTTTAAGCCGCCATTGTTGACTGGCGGCTCAAGATTTTTGGCTTCAACAAGAGGTTGTATGGGTCCCGACGACAAAGGGAAGGTATTACCATTCGGAAACAATGAGCAGGAAGGATCAGGAGGCCGCCCAGCAGCCATCCCACGAGGAGGTGGAAGTGGAGGGAACTGTGAAAATTCCAGAGCGTTTTCTCTTAGCTAGGGTTTTTTTAACTTTTTTTTACTTGTTTTTCCTATTTTTAATCAACATATTTAATACACAAAGGTACATAGTTATGTATATAGTTGGGCCCACATGTCATTGTACTTCATGTGCATACTTTGTTTAATTGTATAACAGTATGTAATAACTTATTTTGCTTTTATGCACACAAATGTGATTATTTGTGTTTATAAAAATATTGTTTTATAATAAATTGTAATATTTTTACCGATTCTGAAATTTTCGGAGGAAAAATGATAAAAATGCCCCTGTGTGGTTAATGGTGCGATTTAATTGTTTTGGTTCAAAATACGAATTTTATTCATTGAAAAATGTTTATTGAAAATTATTAACCACAGGGTAGATGGAAAACTGGTACAAGATGCCTTGCGGGGTCTTGGTTTGCACTCGGGGAATGAGTGCTTACCGGGACGTCGCGGCAGTTGTCACGGGCCCGATGGGTGGTTCCGGAGGTTGACAGTAAGAGTTCACAATCCTATATCTTTATGGTCAATTGAAGGCCCACATGTCATTGTAAAAGAAATTTTATACTTTGTTTATTTGCATTTTAGTATGTATGAATATATTTAACTTTTACGCTATAAAAAAATTATTTACCGATGTTTCTATAAAATTAATTATTTTATTGAATATTTTTATTATATTCAGATATTCAAAATTTTGCTTCAAACGAATGTTTTAGACATTTAAACCTATTTCAAACTATGAAACATGTGTTTTCTACTCACTTATTACATTTTAGTCGGTTTCAAGATTTTTGAAAAGAAAATGACGAAAATGCCCCTGTGAGCCAAAAAATAATATGTTATTATTTTAATTTGAAAAGACATTTGATTTCTGAAATGTAACATTTACTAACTGTTGCTCGTCGAGGAGATGTGGAAACTGATGCTAAGCCTTGCGGGGTTTCGATCGGCATTCTTGGTATGAGTGCCTATCGGGACATCGCGACGGTTGTCACGAGACCGATGGGGAGTTCCGAGTCGTGACAATTCTTTTGGTATCAAATCATGGTTTAAAGATCAAAGATTTTAGTTTTAAAGCTTTTGATTTTAAAGTTGTTTTAAGAAATCCACACTGACACTACGCGGCCCGAGTTAGGTTAGGTTGACTAGAACGCGTGTGTCTGCATGTAGAGAGTTTGAGGTTGCCTAAACTTATTATGTTTCTTCCTTTAGATTATCATGCCACCTTGATGTGAACGCCCACCCCTCACTAGGTCTGCTAGGAGGGGAAGAGGTTGCCTTAGGCAAAGTCAACTAAATCTATAGGAGAGGAATCAACTGCGTCCCCCTATTGAGCAGTACCTGTTGCTGAGCAGGCCAAAATTCCTTCGCCACCTGCTAGTATTCCTGCCATGCCCCTTGAGGCAGTACAGGCATTGGCAGCTTTTTTTACTGCTATGGGTTTAAATAGTAAATTCTTATGTTTTAAAAGTAAAATGTGATTAAATGAAATAATTTATAAATTGTCTTGAAATCGAATAATGGTTTCAAAAATAGAGTAATTGGAGACTGTTTACTTGCGTTGTAAATTTATGATTTGAATTGAATGGCTTATGGCAATATTGGCATGAATGGCTGGTTTTATGATAAGTTGAATCTGTGAACTGTTGAATTGGTGGGTTATAGGATGGTCACTGCAATGGCGGGTTCTGTGGACCAACCTATTAGAAGGGCATGGAATCCAGGTATATTTTTTTTACCTCAGTTGGAGAGGCACGTAGGGTATCTCCTGAGGTATGATTAAAGTTCACGTCATGCCGAACCACCACGTGAGGGTGAACTCCACTAACGCCAAGGAACAGCTGTGTTTTCTAACGTAAAAATATGTTTTATGTGTATATGGTATTATAGCAGCCTTGATGGATTCGGTTGGATGCCCCTGCGCAAGGCATCATCAAGTACAAGTTCTGGCACGAGTCAAGTTTTTCAGGAAATCATAAGCCTTGTTGAAAATTTAATGAAATACAATTGTTTACATGGGTTGGGATGAATCTTCAAGTTATGAAAAACGTATTGTGATGGGATATTTTGATTGTCTCCTATTACTCGACTTTAGATTTTTTAGATGATATTTGTTTACTCACTGAGATTATATAATCTCACCACCCTCATTTCCACCGATTTCAGGCTCGGGATAGTCAGTAGATAGCCCATTTCATTGAGGATCTACTCTTGGACATACATCCTTAGAAATTGAAGGTCTACTCCTTTGTACATATTTGTTTACTATGGGCCCATATGTCATTGTAAAAATACTTTTGAATACCTAGCTGCGTGTGCCACTGTATGCATGAATTTATTTTGCTTTTACGTTGTAAAAATTATTTACGTAACGTTCTGAAAATATTGTTTTATAAGAAAATAGAATATTTTTATTTTTTTATTTTATTTTATTTTATTCTAATAGTTACAATTTCAATTTAAATGAATATTTGAGATAGCAAAACATATTTTTGATTATGAAATATATGTTTTTCACTGTTATACTACATTTTTAATTGGTTTTGAAATTTTTGAAAAATTGACCAAAATGCCCCTGTGAGAAAAAAATATCTTTTTATTGTTTTGATTTAGAAATGACTTATAATCTTTTGAAATATGATATTTAATAACTATTGCTCACCGGGGAAGTGTGAAAACTAATATTAAGCCTTGCGAGGTCTCGGTTGGCATTCCGGGTAATGAGTGTCTATTAGGACATCGCGACGGTTGTCATGGGCTTGATAGGAGTTCCGAGTTGTGACAGTTACCCACCCGTGCCTCTCGTACTGAGGTAAAATATAACGGGGTTACCGTGCCCCTCTAATAGGTTAGTCCACGGAACCCGCCCACTATAGTAAACTAATCATTGTCCCACCATATTAATAAAAATTCCAATTGCATGACATGGCAATTATTTTACTACACAGCCTATCAAGGCAAAACAACAGTTCATATAATTTCAATACAAATACCAATTCAGCCATTCATGCCAATATTTCCATAAGCCATTCAATTTCAAAACAAATTAGAAATCTCATTTCATTTATAAAAACTATCTTAAAAATCCTTTATATCCCTGAAGTATCGTTCCAAATTTATTGCCAAACATTCAATATAAAAGTCATAAAAATCTATGGTTATGTTCACAAAATAAAGTTTAATGCATAATTCATAAAACACCGAGCATAGGGAAATTAAACTTCATAATCATGTATGCACATGACACAGATATATAGATATATAAGGCACAATTTAAGAGATAAATCGGGTTGAAAAGCTTGTTTCCCATTTTTAAAATGCTTTTACGTATAATTTATACACATATATATTCCAAACAATTTCTAAAAATAACTTACATTCACAATTTCTTAAAATTCTACCAACTCATGCTATCCATAAATTTTGCACTTTACTTAAAATATACGTACATGTATATATATATATATATATATACGGAATTTTTAAATTGACACCTTATACTCACCTCACAATAGTGGGATATTTCTTCACTATTGATTCGTACACGTATATAATTATTCCTATTTGTCGGTCGCATACTTCGTTCGGCACACCTCCACGATAACTTTCCTAACAACAATTTAAACTCAATATACTTAATCACACATTTGTATGGGTAGTAACTTAATTAAAAATTCCTTAAGCAACTTGCATATTTTTCATTCAAAATATGCACAATATTAAACTATCCATAAACCTTAAAACATAATATTAACTTACCATTGGGCCTTTTCCATGGGCCTTTCCTTCTTTTTTTTCTACTTGGGCTAAGCCCATTTATTTCTTATTTATTGGGCCATGCCCACTTATTTGCTATTGGGCCATGCCCATGTACTTGCTGTTGGGCCATGTGCATTTTTGTTATTTTTTTTCTTTTTTTTTCTTCTTCTTTCTTCTTTTTCTTTTCCTCGTTTCTTCTTTCTTCCTCCTCCAACCCATCACTCCCCTCACCACGGTGGCAGCACCTTTCTCCCTCAACAATAAATCACCAAAGCTGCCTCTTTTCTTGCATAAACCGGCAGCCAAAATCAATTTCCTTTCCTCCCTCAAAGTGCAACAAAATCAGTAGATTTTCAGCTTCAAAACTAGCAACAAATTCATAAAATTTCAACAGCATAAATCTTGATTTTTCAGCACATAAATCAGTAACTTTTTAGGTCAAATTTCTAGCACCATAACCTCCAAAAAGCATCAAATTTGCTCTCTCAAAATGTAGTAAAAAAATCAACTTTCTTACCTCCCTCAAAGTGCAGAAAAATTAGCTTTATTCTCCCTCAAAATTTACTGAATTTCGGCCTTATTTCTCTCCCTTTTTTCCATTCTTTTCTTCCCTATTTTGCTCGGCTTTTCTCTTCCTCTCTCACCGTTTTTGGCTGAATATTTCTTCCTTCACTAAAACTGACATATGCCTCCTTTTCTTTCCTCTCTCTCCGTTCTTTCCTTTCTTTTTTTTTTTATTTTTCTTGTCTTTTTATCTTTTTCTTTAGCTGACCCTTCTAGACTTCTCTTCTTATCTCTTTTATCTTTTCTTTCATCTCCCTTGACTGGCCCCATCGTTTCTTTTCTACATTCTTCCTTTTGTTTTCTTTTGTTTTTTGTCTTCATCCTTTTCTTCCTT
Organism: Theobroma grandiflorum; assembly: GCA_036013995.1. Classification (NCBI taxonomy): domain Eukaryota; kingdom Viridiplantae; phylum Streptophyta; class Magnoliopsida; order Malvales; family Malvaceae; genus Theobroma; species Theobroma grandiflorum. The sequence goes on from CP142133.1 coordinate 15,292,856, forward strand.
TTTTGACTCTTGTGGCAAATGACCAATAAAATTTTGTTTTGACTTTCAACATATTTTCTTCAAAAAATAAAATTTACATATCCTTTCTTTAACTTCATTTTATTTGCTATACAACCTTCCAACTTTCGTATTTTAAAAATTCAATCCTTCTGACACTTTTAAAACTTCTAATTTCTTTATATTTTTCTTCCTTTATACATGTACCATCAAAATATTGAGGTTGCATTCTAACGCGATGTCACCATAATATTTAAATATTTACTTACCGCGTTAGCTCAATTTATTATAATTGCACTGTACTGTACAATTGTCATCATATTCCTCCAAAATTCTTCTTTACTTCTTTTTCCCCACTTAAATTAGTCATATTCCATTTTTCATGACTAATTTCGACAACAAATAAAATATTAATATTTTAATATTATTTTATTAAATAAAATATTATTTTATTTCAAAATTTTTCACTTGTCTTCTTTGGTCTCGAAACACATCATTATGTCTCGATTTACTTTCGAATCATCCTTTAGCTTACTAATTCGTCTCCAATGTAAATATTATTATTTAATTATTGTTTTTGCGCGTGCAAAACATTTTCTTCTTAAACGTTCCTTTCATCCTTTGTCGATCTTTAGCACGTCAATTCGCATCAAATGATCATTTGTTTGATCAATAAGATCTTATTGGTGTCCAATGAGGGTACGGGGTATTACAATCTCCCCCACTTAAAAATAAATTCATCCTCGAATTCAAACCAATGTATGGTGAATAATTAAAATTCTAAAATTCTTCTACATAACTTTTGTTGGACATTCTCTATATAGGATCTTGATCTCATAAATTATATCAATTTCCAATCTCTATAGAAAACTCGACAATGTCATATTACATTTATTTATAAGTACCACACTTCTTGAATTAAATCAATATTATTCTTTCTCTTATAAAGAGAAATCAAATATATCAGTAATCCTAGTCACACTTTTATCAAATCATTCTTAAATCATCGATTATATGCATGTTTACATAACCATCCACAATCCCTGTACTTTGATCTTTTATCAAGCCTTCCAACATTCAAACATTTATCCAACCATTGAATACCGATTTAACTCGTCAACCTATTTTTATTTCAATTTACTTACTTTCAAGCCATTCCCATGTGAGCATTTCATAATACGTAAGGATCAAGACATGTTTTATTTATTTCAGGTATATTTAACATCATGAATTATTCAAATCTAATAACCATTAGTGACCATATTCCCGAAAACAAAACTCTGGTACTTTCATGATTGAGTGCTCACTAGATAATTTCAACTTATACCACAAGACATTTCGATAATTAACGATATTCTTGTATATATCTTTATAATCTTAATCAATTTCTTTAATCAATAGTTAATTTGTTCATCATTAGCCGTATACAAAATATCGAACTTGAAATTCCTCAAATTTACTCTAAATGCCAAATCTCATGGCCTCATTACCAAAGTCTTTACTAGTATATGAATACTCGAAATCTCAAATCATCTTCTTTTCCTAAATAGATCTTTATAATTCCAGTAGTACATTTTTATTCCTTCACCAAGGGTAATATCATTTAATCAAACCATATCACCCTCGTTCTTTAAATATTCATAACACCATTCAACCTTCGTTTATCTTTATCAGACATTTTACCTTCATAGTTAATCAAATAAATTGAAACTGATGGGGGAGGTACATTTCACAATTTACGTCTTGCATCTACAAGCATATCAAGACCATAACTTCATCAGATCTAAGATATTGGCAAGATAATCATTGCCTCAAACCACCATTTCCAAACATCCTTATGTGTTTGCAATATACCTTCAAACTTATGTGACATATTAGTCATGAGCCCCAACTTCACTATATGTAGTGTTTTTTTTTTTATTCTTTGAGCTTTAATGTTGCTCATAGTAAAAATCTCTCGAACTATGTCATCAAGGTATTTACAAAGTGGATACAAGTTCATAACTTATAGTTCAATGACTAAAGCAGTGAACACAATCTCATCATTAGAGTTCTACTCTCACTTATCAATCGTAACTCCCTTTACTCATTTACTTACATGTTACTTGGTTACTCACCAGCCATTTATAACCATCCAAATTCGAACTTTTATAAATAGTCAAACTAGTGCATTCTCACACATTTCCATACATTTTCAAAACACTTAAACACTTCCTTTAATACAATTTTGTTGAAGATTTAAATAATCAAAGGCTAATCTCTAAAGCCTTCCATAACCTTAACATTTCAATGTATGCTTATTAGCATTCCAACTTATTGGTTCCCAATGGACATTATTTTAAAATCTCCCTAACGTGTCTGCGTTCTTAATCTAGACCATATAAAACTAACTTAATATGATTACATTAATTATCCTTAAACTTCTTAGGCACGATGTAACAACATCCATATTTCTCCCATTGCTCATCTAATCATAATCTGATATTTGCATATGCTTTATAATCTTATTACCTCTTTAGGTTCATCTTTACAGGATCACTGGATCTTATACAATATAACAATTCCTAAAAGTCATCTTCGTTTCTCATTTACCTTTTGTACTTCCATCATATACATCTTTATTCATTTTGATATTAATTACTCACTTAAGATTTAGATTCATGGGAGTCATATGTACCTCTTGCATTTTTGAATTTCAATTTCTACATTAAGGGATTCTCATTAACTAGCTTCATTATTGGGAGTACCTTCAATCATCCTTGTGTTATCCTTTATACCAATATACCATTACTTTCCCCTTTAATGTCTACACATCAACTATAATATTTATAAAACTTAATATGGATTTTACTTAAATGTCCCTCGACATTATCGTCAATATCCAATTTCAACCTTGGGCTAATTCATGCACTAATAACTACAACCTAGCATAGTTCTATCAAACCTTGGGATCTCATCATCACTTAATTGAATTCAAAACCAGTTCCATTTAAGATGCTATACACCTATTTACCACATATTCACATTTAAAATATTTTGAAAGTTCAGCACCATTCATATATAGGCAGAACAAACTTAATTAACACAGTGCACTAACCTTCGTGCATGTGAGTATCAGTTTGCATCTCCTTAATACTTAATTTATAAACCTCGAGTGGATCTCAATAATCATTGTTTATTTCAGTCAAATTATACCCCTTATTATTATTATCGAAGTTCTCCTTTATATTGACCTCAAATGTCGTCCATAGTCATCAAATTTCTTTCCATTGAAAATCATAAGCTCAAATTTTAACTCCACCAGTTAAATAAGCTATTACGGACTTATTAGTCCGACTTCACTTTCCTTTACTTTTGGTCGACGGGGTATATCATCACATCCACCTTTCATTAAAACCATTTGCTTAAAATATTTCCAGCAACAGCTTGTTTCTCGAGTGGCATCTCAAACCCAAACATCTACAATCAATTCTCATTATTTAATTTTCTTTTATAATTACACAAGGTGGTTTTCTAAGATAAAAAAGTCTACGCAGCCTCTTGTTTATAATCGGTGCTACAGTCACTGACTACAAATAAGACTCTACGTTGACTCCACTACTCTGTTGTTTAACACAAGAATATCCTAAGACTCGACTAAACCTAGAACTCTGATACCACCATTGCAACGACCTCTCCCCTATAGCTGTCGGTGTCCAAGACCTCCGGGAAATCCCATCAAATCCCGAACAAGCCTATCTAGTATTGCCCATCAGCTAACTAAATACAATTATCATATTATATTTACACTTTCATATACTAAATTAAATCATAATTATAAAAATCAATACAAACTAAATTTATTCACAAGTATATACACTAAAATCTATAATCTCCAAATTAATGCTTATATAAGAGTTTAGAATCCGTTTACAACTTAATAAAGAAATTGTTAAAATTTGACTTCTAACAACGGAGCGACTAGGAATAAAATGCTATTAGATGCCTTTACCTATCCACGATAGACCGAACACGTCGATGACTACACGCTAGGCTAATCCCTGTCTGCAAAAGGGAAATAAAAGCGTGTGTGTCTTAGACTCAATGATAATCATCGACTCAGCAAGTAGGGCGTAGATGGGAAACAAGTACCTGGCAGATCAGTTGAATATAAAAATGCAAGATTATAGAAACAATTTGTTTCAAACGGGGGTTTTGTGCCTTATATAGAAAATAAAAAATTCCTTATAAGATATAAATAATCTAGGTAATAAAATTTTTTGCATCAAAATACGTTAATAACCATTTTCTAATCAAATCAATAAAATTGAGCAAGCTCCCACAAAACCAAATAATATTTAAAATCATGCACAGATCATAACTCTCCCATACGCGAGGAATTACTGATTCAGCTCACAGAAAAACAAATAGGGGAGCTGCGAAAAACCTTTTAATTTCATTTTCACCGTGCAAAGAAATATAATTCATAATATTAAAACTTATTTCAACCTATATAAAACAATTACATTTTGTCAAAAATAAACAACAAGGCTTATGACTTTTTTAAAAACTTGGCTCGTGCCAAAATCATTCTCATACTCAGTTCTCAAGGATACCTTGTCTTGGGGTTATCCCAACCGAGTCTGCCAAAGTTGTTAAAATATCATATACACATAAAACATATTTTTTCGTTAGAAAACACAGTCGTTCCTTAGTGTTGGCTGAGTTCACCCTCCCGTGTTGGTTCAGCGTGAAGTGAACTTTAAATCGATACCTCAGGAGTTACCCACACATGCCTCTCGTACCGAGGTAAAATATAATGGGGTTATTGTGCCCCTCTAATAGGCTGGTCTACAGAACCCGCTCACTGCAATAAGCTAATCATTATCCCACCATATCAATAAAAATTCCAACTGCATGATATGACAATTATTTTACTACACAGCCTATCAAGGCAAAACAACAGTTCATATAATTTCAACACAAATACCAATTCAGCCATTCATGCCAATATTGCCATAAGCCATTCAATTTCAAAACAAATTAGGAATCTCATTTCATTTATAAAAACTGTCTTAAAAATCCTTTATATCCCTGAAGTATCGTTCCAAATTTATTACCAAGCATTCAATATAAAAGTCATAAAAATCTATCATTTTGTTCACGAAATAAAGTTTAATGTATAATTCATAAAACACCAAGCATAGGGAAATTAAACCTCATAATCATGTATGCACATTACACAGATATATATAAGGCACAATTTAAGAGATAAATCGGGTTGAAAAGTTTGTTTCCCATTTTTAAAACACTTTACGTTTAATTTATACACATATATATTCCAAACAATTTTTAAAAATAACTTACATTCACAATTTTTTAAAACTCTACTAACTAATACTATCCATAAATTTTGCACTTTACGTAAAATATACGTACATGTATATATATATATATATGAATTTTTAAAATTGACACCCCCTACTCACCTCATAATAGTGGGATATCTTGCCAAACCTAGCTTTATAATATGATTGCCATGTCATCCATATATCGACAACATGCTTGCATACATGAATACCTCGAAAAAATTACTAAAAGTCAGTGGTGTACCTAGTGGTACAACTAAGTTGAATTAAGCCTTGAACTAGTCCAAATAAAGATTTTAAGATGAAATTGAAAATTTTAAAACCCCAGAATCATTTAATATGGTGATTCGAAGTTCGATGATCGATTTGGAGTCAAATTGAAATTTCATGATCTAGGGGCAAAATGGTCATTTTCCCACCTGAGGTTAAGATTTGTATGTTGAAGAAGTTTTTGACCAAGATTGATTTCTTAGGACATAATTTGAGTTTAAGGAGTGAAAAATCTTGATTCTGACATTTTTTCGAGTATTGAGGTAAAATAGTAATTTTGCCACCCAAGGTTAAAATTGGGATGTTGGATGAAATCTTTGACTAAGATTGATCATTTGGAGTATAATTTGAATTTGGGAAGTGAAAATTTTTAGTTCTGAGATTTTTCGAACATAAGGGTAAAATGGTAATTTTGCCACCCTAAGGATAAACTTGTAATTTTACACACCCGACACTTGTCATGCCCATAAATTTCAACCATTAGCATTTTATATCATGGATAATTGAAGGATTTTATGTGGTGGAGAAAGAAAGCTTAATTATTAAGTTTTTAAAGTATGGACCAATGGTAAGGTGACAAATGTCAAGTTTGATTATTTTATTAATTCCCTTATAAAATCAGCCCATAACCCTCCCATCTCCTTCATTAGGGTCAGCCAAAGAGAGAAAAAGAGAGAAAAGAAGAAGAACAAAACCCTAGAGTGAAAATTCAAAAGGAATTCATTGATTTTCGAGGAATCAAGCCATTAAAGGTGACGTTTCTTAACTTTAGCTTGTGATCTACCTTCTTATGCTATATTTTTCATTTTTCATGGCTGAAATTTATGATTTCATGATGGGTACCATGGCTGACCAAACATGGGGAAACGGATTTTGTGCTTGAATTTAGTTAGATTTCTTGTTAGACTAGTGTTTTTAGTTGATTAGTGATGTGTAGTATGCAAAGCAAGCAAGAAAAATTCATTTTCTCCCATCACCCTTATTTGGCCAAATTTACCCTAGGGTATGTTGATGGTGGATTTGATTTTATTTCAAGTAATTAGGTAATGAATTGATGGTTTATGGTGTAAAAATCAAGAAAAATTTTATGGTTGATGCACCACTATGGTCGAATTTCCAAGAAACAATATGATGATGGTTTTTGCAATATTCCATGACATTTATCTAGTGTTTGATGATTTGGAATATTGAAGCAAAAATGGAATTATTTGGAGTTGAATTGGGTATATTGGCCAATTAATCGGTTGAAAAATCAAATGAGGCTAATACCGATTTATTTAGGTACACAATGGAATTTAGAAAGGACACCGTATTTAGATAGTCACCCGAGCATTTCACATTCCATTTTATGCATCAGTATAGAGTCTAATTTGGTTTTATACTGATTTAGCACCAATTCAATGAATTGTTTGCTGTGCATTATGGATAGGTGATAAGCAAACTATACTGGTAAAAGTAAAGAGATAATACCCATAGATCAAGAATTGGAGTACCTCAAACTCGATTTCCATTTGTAAAGCCTGACTTTATAAAATATGCACCATGTTATCCATGTGCTAGATGGAATGTTTGCATACTCGAATGCCTCGAAAAAACATTAAAAGTCAATATTATACCTAGAGGTACAACTAAGTCGATTTAAGCCTTGAACAAGTCCAAATAGAGAGTTTAAGGTGAAATTGAAAATTTTACAGTCCAGGAATAACTTAAAATGGTGATTCGGAGTTCGAGTATTAATTTGGAGTCAAATCAAAATTTTCGAGATCTAAGGGTAAAATGGTTATTTTGCCACCCGAGAACAAAATGAGAATTTTTAGAAAAGATTTTGACCCCATTTGACTTATTGGAGTATGATTTGAGGTTGAGAAGTGAAAATTATAATTTCGATATTTGTCGGAACATAGGGGCAAAATCACCATTTTGCCACCCTAGGGGCAAACTTATAATTTTGCACCACCCAGTACATGTCCAGCACATGAATTACACTTATTATTATTACAGATGAGTGAGGAATTATGTGTGTTGGAGATGGAATACTTAATTATTAAGTTATAAAAAGTGGACCAATAAAAAAATGACACGTGGCACATTTTTAACCATTTAAATAATATCCTTTAAAAAGCTAATTTAAACCCATTTTCTTCACTTCATTTGGCCAGCCATAGCTAAGCACAAAGAGGGAAAGAAGAACAAAAAACCTAGCCACCAAAATTCAAGAGAAAAGTGTGAGAAATTCAAGGAAACAAATGATAAAGGTAAAATTTTTTTTGATTTTGGCTGCTGATTTATCATTCTTGTGCATTATTTTCCATTTTAAACGATTGAGAATCAAGATCTCATGATGGTGTTCTTGCTAGTTAAATCTTTAGAGAGAGGTTTTGATACTTGAATTGGTTAGATTTCAATAGATTTTAGTGTTTTTGTTAGTTAGTAATGTGTAGTATGAAAAAGAACCAAGAAAAATTCATTTTTCTCTTATTACCCATCAAGGCCGAATTTTATGGAGTGAACATTGGAAAGGAATTTTGTGACATTTTATGTTGATTGTTTTAATAAATTGTGGTGATGGAAACCGAAAAATGATAATAATTAGCATGAAACCACAAATCTCACATTAAACCCTCATAGGCCGAATTCTTCATGTAGTGTGTTGATGTTGAAATTGATTTTATTCCAAGTGAATTTGGTTAGGAATTGATGAATTATGGTATGAGAATCAAGCTTGAAAGATTTTATTGGTAGTGGACAATTCATGGCCGAATTTCACTAACGAATATGTAAGGATAATTTTGCCATAGTTCAAGTGATTTAAATTGTGTTTGATGATTTGGAATATTGAAGGAAAAAAATAGAATTATTTGGACTTGAATTGGGTATATTGGTCAATTAATCGGGTGAAAAATCAAATGAGGCCAACACCGATTTATCTAGGTATACAATTGTGAGACCCTGTCTAAGTTGTTAGAAAAATCGGTGTTGTACCTAATGGTACAATTAAGTTGAATCGAGCTTCAACCTAGTTCAATGGAAATTCTAAGAGGAATTTCAAAATTTTGAGTCCCACAGGACAGCTCAGAATAGTGATTTGGAGTTCAAGGTCCAGTCTGGAGTTAATCGGGAAAATTGACCGGTTAAGGACAAAACGGTAATTTTCTCATTTGTTGATTTATGGAGATTTTTAACCAAGATTTGATCACATTGGACCAAAAGTAATTATATGACATACAGTTATGATTATGGGATTATAAAATGATGTTTAACAGTGTAAAATGGTGATTTTCGGTGTTTTTGGTGTACGAGGGTAAAATGGTAATTTTGCCACCGGAGTGCTAAATGTGAATTTTTTTGAAAGGATTTTGCCCCAATTGGGTAATATTGATTTATATTAGTGATATTTGAGGTTGGACAGTGAAAATAATGAAATCCCGGTACATTTCGGAGTGTAGGGGCAAAATCGTAATTTTACCATCCCGGGGGCAAAACCGTAATTTTCCATCACCAGAACCATTATTTCCAGCCATGGTCAACCTTGGATCAGATGTTGACTTGATTAATCAAGTGGTGGAGAATAAATGGAAGAAAAAGTCAAAAAGTAAAGAAAACGGGCCAATCACGTGATGCCACGTGGCAAGCTTTTATATTTTATTATTTAAGCCATAAAAATCAGCATTTAACCCTCATTTCTCTCTCTATATTCGGCTCACTCCAGAATTGAAGGAAATAAAATAAGAACAAAGAAGAAAAACACAAAACCTAGGTGGAAATCTAAGGAAAAGTGTGATTTTCAAAGGAAATCACTTGAAAAAGGTAATAAATCTTTACTTTGACTTGTGATCTACAATATCTATGCTTTTGTTCTTGAATTCTATGGTTAAATGTGGAGATATCATGATGGGAAGAATTCTGAAAAATGGGTTTGAGTATGGATTTGAGGTTGGATTGGATTGAGTTTAAACTATGTTGGTGTTTAGGAGTAGTTAAGCATGATTATGGAAAAAAATGGAAGAAGGAAATTGAATTTCATGGTTGTTCTTTGTTAGGCCGAACCTAGTGTGTAGAGAATGCATGAGGAATTGGTTCATTTCAAATGAAATGATTTCATTTGAAATGAAGGAAAATAGAAAAATGACAAATGCAAGTGAAAAATATAGTAGGAAAATTTTCAGTGCAAATGCACTGTATTGGTCGAATTTTCCATAAGGAAATGGAAAAGATTGGATGCTGAAATTGGCATTAAATTGAATGATTTGTGGTGAATTAAAGTATTAGAAAAAGAATGGGCCAATTCGGAATTAAATTGGACATAATAGCCGATTAATCGGGTAATCGGTCGAAATTAGGCGATACCGCGTTAAATCGATAATCGGACGCATTTTTGCCTTTGCGTATCATACGTTAGCAATTTAAATTAATTTGTATTAGTTTGGGGGCATTGTAGTAATTCCTCAATTTATTCTGTGTTAAGGTGGTGAGAAGTCCGGAAAAGGCAAGGGAATCTTGATTGAGGATTTTTAATCCGAGAGCATCCGGAATCCGGATTTGTGAGACGGTGAGTGAACTTGCATTTCAAATTATTTGGGGAATGCAAATTGTATTGATGTGGATAATTAAATGATTTATCCAAAGTTTTTAAAAATACGTGCCGGGAACAAGCCTTTGAGGAAAATGATTTTATGTGGTAAATTATGTGTTATGCGTGAAAGCATAAAAATTATGTGTGATGCTTGAAAGCATGAAATTATGTGATATGCATGAAGGCATGAAATATTATTTATTTGATGTGAAATTTGAGTGTGATAAATGTGTACATTGTGATGATGTTTACATAGATGGTTGAGAAGTGTTGTGAAAGTGTTATCACCGTGCACGTGTGAAGAAGGAAAGTGCATATGCCTGAATGGTATGCATAGTGGGGACCGCGAGACGTAACGCCCACTAATTCCTTGAAAGTCAGAATGGAGCAGAGTGGGGACCGCGAGACGTAATGCCCACTAACTCCTTGAAATTCTGAAATGGAGCAAAGTGGGGACCGCGAGACGTAACGCCCACTAACTCCTTGAAATTCTGAAATTGAGCAAAGTGGGGACCGCGAGACGTAACGCCCACGATTCTTGGAAACCATTACACGTGAACAGTGGTGAGGTGTGATTGGTTATCCAGGGGCTTGCAGGGACGGCGAGACGTAACGCCTGCGAGTGCTCAGATACATGTGTTTGTGTACATGTGTGATTGTTCATTTCTCCGAGTATATTTGTATGAAATCGATTATTCCTTCATTATAAATTAAATTAAAATGAGGGGAAGGGTTGGGAAACAATTGGATAAAAATGTATGTGTTCCAAATGTTTGCATCATATTTTTATAACCCTTCCGGACATTATTGCTTGTTCCTATCTAATGTTTGCTCACTGAGTTTTATACTCACCGTTTTCAAAAATTCATGTTTTCAGATCAGGAGGTTGTAGATTCCTAGATCACGGGATCGTTGTAGTTCATCTCCTGGTAGGTGTCTGGCATTCGGTAGCTGCCTGTTTTATTGTACACGTCTCCGCTGGTAGTCATGGGTTTTGTATAATGGTTATGTACATGTAATGTACTCTGTTAAAGTTTATTTCTGACTGGTATGAATGTAAATGTGTGAGCAATGTAAATTGCTAAATACATGACTGGCATAGTGCATGTATATTGTGATTAATAATGCCATTGTGCTTTGGCTGTGTCCACCCCCGGAAAGGGTGTGTGTGTGTATGTGTGACTGGATATGTCACTGTTAGTTGGCATTGTATGCACACGGGGTGCATTACGTGTGCATGCCTCACACGAGCATGTATGGGATAAAGTAAGTGAAAATAGGCTTGCTTGGGCTTAGTGAGCTATGCTCATTGGGTCCTTGCGCCGGTCATGGCCCGGGAATTTGGGTCGTGACAACAATGGAATTTAGAAAAGATACCGTAACTAGATAGTCACCCGAGCATTTCACATTTCATTTTACGCATTAGTATAGAGCATGATTTGGTTTTATATCAATTTAGCACCAATTTAGTGAATTGTTTGTTGTGCATTATGGATAGGTGATGAGCAAGCTATACTGGTAAAAGTAAAGACATTGTGCCTGAGGATCGAGAATAAGAGTATTTTGAACTCTAGTACTATGAGTAAACTTATTATCGCCTTAATTATCTAGAGTAATTTTACGCAATTTGGTGATTTTGTGGAAAAATGATTTTAAATGGTGAAATGCTTTATTTTATGAGAAAAATGTGAATTTATAAAATAAAATGAATTCTTATAAATTGAATTAAAAATTGGATGACTGATTTGAAATTTATAGTAATTGGAGACCACACGATGCATTGTAAATTATGATTCGAACCAAATGGCTTATGATATTATGGCATGATTGGCTAAATTAATAATTGTATTAAAAAATGTGAACTGTCTACGTTATTCTGATAAATTGGTAAGCAATGAAATTGCCAAGTCATGCTATTAAAAAGTTTATTGAATTGGTGGGATATGATCTACTGCAGTAGATGGGTTTACATGGGCTAGCCTATCTAGAGGGGGCACGGTAAACCCCACTATATATTTTTATCTCAGTTGTAGAGGCGGAAAGGGTATGTCCTGAGGTATGATAGAGTTCAATTCATGCCAAACCACCACATGAAGGTGAACTCAGCTAACGCCAAGGAACAGTTGTGTTTCCAAACATAAAAATATATTTTACGTGTATATGAGATTTTTAATAGCCTTGGCTGGGCTCGGTTGAATACCTCTGATCAAGGTGTCACCGAGTATGATTTTTGGCACAAGCCAAGTTTTTCAGGAAATCATAAGCCATGTTAAATTTCGAGCAAAATGAATTTAATTTATCTAGTGAAAGAAATTGAAATGTTATGAATCATTTTATGCTGATTTATATTAATTGTCTCCATTTACTCGACTTTAGATAGTTTAGATGGTATTTATTTATACTCACTAGGATTATATAATCTCATCACCCTCTTTTCTATCCATTTCAGGCTTAAGATAGTCAGTAGTTAGCCGATATCGTCGAAAGACAAATTTTAGAGTTGCAACCTTGGAAATCAAAGGTTTACCGACTCACAACCTTAGTTCGATTTTATCGTACGGGGGCCCACTTGTCATTGTATATTGAGTTACATACTCTGGCTATCTCTGTTACAGTATGTAAGAATTTATTTTGCTTTTATGTTATAAAAATCATTTATGTAGCTTTCTTTAAAAATTGTTTTACAAGAAAATAGAATATTTTATTAAATATTTTTATTATATTCTAATAGCTAAAATTTCATTTCAAATGAAGTTTTTAGATAGCAAAACCTATTTTTTGTTATGAAACATGCGTTTTTACTCACATACTACATTTTTAGAAGATTTCAAAAATTTTAGGGAAAAATGAAGAAAATACCCATGTGTAGTAAAAATTTCTTTTTGTCTGATTTTGACTTGAAATTGATTACTACTGCTTCAAAATATGATTTTAGTAACTATTGTTCACAAGGGGGAGTAAGGAAATTGATATTAAAGTCTTATGAGGTTTCGGTCGGCATTCTGGGAAATGAATGTCTATCGGGACATCGCAGCGGTTGTCATGGGCTCGATGGGAGTTCCGGGTCATGACACCATTATTGTGAGTAACCTTACTATCATCTTAATTATCTAGAGTAACTTTTACTCAATTTGACGATTTTGTGGAAAAATGATTTTAAATGGTGAATTGCTTTGTTTTATGAGCAAAGTGTGAATTAATAAAATAAAATGAATTTTTGTAAATCAATTTGAAAATCGGATGATGGCTTTGAAATTAGAGTAATTAGAGACCACTTGCGATGTTGTAAATTATGATTTGAACTGAATGGCTTATGATAATATGGCATGAATGGCTGAATTGGAAATCATCTTGAAACTATATAAATTGTTTGTTTTTCCTTGAGTGGCTAGATTTGAAATGGTTAAAAGTGTTCCCTTCGGGGGGAAGTTTGAAAAGGTCTGGGTTTCGAAGCTTGGCGAGAAGGTTTTGCGGGGATTGTGTTGAGCTTGCACTAAGGCGCATGGCCGGTAGTCAAGTGATGGGGACCCAGACCTATCAATAATTGCCATGTCATGCAGTTGGAATTTTTATTGATTGGTGGTAGATAAATTGATCACTGTAGTGACGGGTTCTGTGGACAACCTATGAGAGAGGCACGGAATCCAAGTGTATCTTACCTCGATCGAAAAACCATGTGGAAGGTATCTCCTAAGGTAAAGTTTGAGTGCATTTCACCCGGACCACTACATGAGAGTGAGACTCAGCTAACACCAAGGAATGGCTGTGTTTTCTAACGTAAAAATATTTTTTACGTGTATATGAGATTTTTACAACCTTGGCGGACTCGATTGGATGCCCCTATACAAGGCATCATCGAGTACAGGTTTTGGCACGAGCCAAGTTTTTCAAGAAATCATAAGCCTTGTTGAAAATTTAATGAAATACAATGGTTTACACGGGTGAGGATGAATCTTCAAGTTATGAAAAAAATATTGTGATGGGATATTTTGATTGTCTCCTATTACTCGGCTTTAGATTATTTAGATGATGTTTGTTTACTCACTGGGATTATATAATCTCACCACCCTCATTTCCATCCATTTCAGGCTCGGAGTTGTCTGTAGATAACAAACTTTGTCGAGGGTTGCGTGTGGACTTACACCCTTTGAAATAGTAGGTTCACAGCTTTCGATACTTTTAATCATTCGAGGGCCCACTTGTCATTGTAAATTGAGTTACATACTCTGGCTGTCTATGTTACAGTATATATGAATTTATTTTGCTTTTATGCTGTAAAAATTATTTACAGATTTCTCTATAAAATTTGTTTTATAAGAAAATGGAATATTTTATTGAATATTTTTATTTTATTCTAATAGTTACCATTTCGCTTCAAATGAAGGTTTTAGATAGCAAATCATTTTTTTGTTTATGAAATGTGTGTTTTTCACTCACATACTACATTTTTAGATGGTTTCGAAATTTTTTGAGAAAATGACAATAATGCCCCTATGAGACAAAAAATAATATTTTATTGTTTTAGTTTGGAAATGACTTATGATCCTTTGAAATATGATATTTAATAACAATTACTCATAAGGCAAGTTCAAAATTTGATGTTAAGCTTTGCGGGGTCTCGGTTGGCATTCCGGGTAATGAGTGTTTATCGAGATATCGCGGCTGTTGTCACGAGTTCGATGGGAGTTTCGGGTCGTGACATATTTCTTCACTATTGATTCGTACGCGTATATAATTATTCCTATTTGTCGGTCACATACTTCGTTCGGCACGTCTCACGACAACTTTCCTAGCAACAATTTAAACTCAATATACTTAATCACACATTTGTATAGGTAGCAACTTAATTAAAAATTCTTTAAGCAACTTGCATATTTTTCATTCAAAATATGCACAATATTAAACTACCCATAAACCTTAAAACATAATATTAACTTACCATTGGGCCTTCTCCATGGGCCTTTCTTTCTTTTTTTTTTCTACTTGGGCTAAGCCCATTTATTTCTTATTTATTGGGCCATGCCCACTTATTTGCTATTAGGCCATGCCCATTTACTTGTTATTGGGCCATGCCCATTTTTGTTATTTCTTTTCCATTTTTTTCTTTTTCTTTCTTCTTTTTCCTTTCCATGTTTCTTCCTTCTTCCTCCTCCAACCCTTCACTATCTTCTCCACCGTGGCAGTACCTTCCTCCCTCAACAATCGATCACCAAAGCTGCCTTTTTTCTTGCACAAACCGGTAGCCAAAATGAGCTTCCTTTCCTCCCTTAAAGTGCAGCAAAATCAGTAGATTTTCAGCTTCAAAACCAACAGCAAATTCATATAATTTCAACAGTATAAACCTTGAATTTTCAACACCTAAATCAATAGCTTTTCAGCTCAAATTTCCAGCAACATAACCTCCAAAAAGCACCGAATTTTCTCTCTCAAAGTGTAGCAAAAAAATCAACTTTCTTACCTCCCTCAAAGTGTAAAAATATTAGCTTTATTCTCCCTCAAAATTTATTGAATTTTGACCTTCTTTCTCTCCCTTTTTTTCCATAATTTTCTTCCCTCTTTTGCTCGGCTTTTCTCTTCCTCTCCCATGGTTTTTGGCTGAATATTTCTTCCCTCACTCAAACCGACTTATCCCTCATTTTCTTTCGTCTCTCTTCATTCTTTCCTTTCTCTTCTTTTTATTTTTCTTGTCTTTTTATCTCTTTCTTTATCTGACCCTTCTAGACTTCTCTTCTTATCTCTTTTATCTTTTCCTTCATCTCCCTTGACCGGCCCCATCATTTCTTTTCTGTATTCTTCCTTTTGTTTTCTTTTTCTTTTTCTCTTCATCCTTTTCTTCCTTTCTTGACTCATGTGGCAAATGACCAATAAAAATTTTTTTTGACTTTTCAACATATTTTCTTCAAAATAATAAAATTTACATATCCTTCATTCAACTTCATTTTATTTGCTATGCAACCTTCTAACTTTCGTATTTTAAAAATTCAATCCTTCCAACACTTTTAAAAATTCTAATTTCTTTCTATTTTTCTTCCTTTATACATGTACAATCAAAATATTGAGGTCGCATTTCAACACGGTGTCATCATAATATTTAAAAATTTACTTACCGCGTTAGCTTGATTTATTATAACTGCACTGTACTGTACAATTGTCGTCATATTCCTCCAAAATTCTTCTTTACTTCTTCTCCCCCACTTAAATTAGTCATATTCCATTTTTCATGACTAATTTTGATAACAAATATAATATTAATATTTTAATATTATTTTATTGAATAAAATAATATTTTATTTAAAAATTTTTCACTTGCCTTCTTTGGTCCCTAAACACATCACTATGTCTCGATTACTTTCGAATCATCCTTTAGCTTACTAATTCGTCTCTGATGTAAATGTTATTGTTTAATTATTGTTTCTACACGTGCAAAACATTTTATTCTTAAACGTTCCTTTCATCCTTTGTCGGTCTTTAGCACGCCAATTCGCATCAAATGATCATTCGTTTGATCAAGAAGATCTTATTGGTGTCCAACGAGGGTACGGGGTATTACATTTGCAATATCATTTTGCTGCAAACAATTGATAAAAGATTCCCATGTGTCTACTAATCGCCTAAGAAATGGTGACATCATTTCTTGGATTATGATTCTGCTCTATGGTCAACTAAGCCACTAATGCATAGTTGCCCTTGGCTTCCAGGTTTCTTAGCCCTTTCGAATAGGAATAAATGTCCACATATCAAGACATTATACAAGAATCTGACCAGCTAAATTCTTTGATGGATGAAAATAATAATTAAAGATCCAACTTTCATGAGAGCTTCATATATTTAATTAGTTTTAGGAAAAAATGTAGGTAATAATTTTTTCTTAGCCCTAAAATATAAGGTATTTTTGGAAATACCCATTTAGATAATTTTAGCTGTTTTAAACCAAGAGAAGAGATTTTGGGACAAAAATGCCCTCAATGAGACATCTTCATTGACATGCATTCTCATACACCCGCATTCTGGGAAAACTAAATTTGCACAAAATTTATTCCCTCTAATTTTGTGCAAAACATCTTTTTTTTTTCAAGAAGCTTGTGCAAAATAAAATCATGTTATACGAGATAGTTTTTCAGATATTCCAAACATGGTGTTCAGATTGTATAAGAAGGGTGATATTAAACCGAATAGGGAACTGGTCATGATGAATCCAAAGCTTTGACAATGATGTGAAACTAGAAATCTCTGATACTGTGCTGAAACAAAAAGAGGAAGATATGAATCCAAAGCACGAATCGATCGTGCTATAGCAAGCCATATGTGACACAACTATATGACGGCAGAGTTTAGAGTTTGTGAAACGCCATGGTAGTAATAGGTGACACAACATGGTGGGAATGTGTGTCACATCATGGTGAGAATATGTGACATGGCTATGATACGGCAAGGTTTAGAGTTTGTGACACTCCATGGAAGGAATATGTGACATGACAAGGTAAGCATATGTGACACAACTTAGAGGGAATAAGTGAGACTACATAGTGAGAATATGTGACACGTCAGTGTGAGAATGTGACATGCCATGGTGAGAATATGTGACACGCCATGGTGAGAATATGTGAGACAACATGGTGAGCATACATGACACGGCTGTGACACGATAGGGTTTAGAGTTTGTGAGATACCATAGGGGCAACATGTGACATAGCAAGGTGAGAATGTGTGAGACGGCAAGGTAAGAATATGTGACATGGCAAGGTTTAGAGTTAGTAACACACCATGGTGGGAATGTATGAGACAACATGGTGAGAATTTGTGACACAACATATTGAAATCGTGTGAGATGGCATAGTGGTAAACTATGACAAGGCATGGTGAGAAACTATCACACAACATGGTGAGAATCTGTGACACGGCATGGTGAGCATATATATGACACGCCATGGCTTGAATATGTGACACCCCATGGTTTGAAATAGAATACAAAATGTAGTCAAATAACAAGGAAGTTGTTTGAACTTCCACTAAATGAATATTATAAGGCCATCACATTTTATTATATATTTTTTTAGAATTTGCAAACGTTTGTGTGAAGGAAATAAGAGAGTTTGATTCATTCTTCATTCCCAAAGGGACCAGAGTGTTCAACTTCATTCTTTGGAAGCTTAACGACATCACAACAACAATATCGGTTATCAGTGAAGAGGTCAGTCAGTTTCAAATTAAAACTTTCTTCTATTAGTTCATTTTTGACTTGGTTTTGTGATATGTTTGCATTTTTGCATTTGTTATGTTTTAACTATTTTCTTCCTAGTTTTATGGTTTTTGGGTAAATTGTGGAGAGAAAGAATTACAATAGTTTTTTACTGACATGGTTTATGGTCATACCAAAGTTTTGAAGGGGTTTTGTGTTTGCATATGGTGTAACATGAACTAGAACATTTGATTTGCCGTGCAGTGGGTTAACTAGTTTTTGTGGTTTTTAGCTTTTTTTTTTTTTTTGGATTTTTAACATGTCACCACATTGGGTATTTTAGGTTAGTTCGTGTAATGAGTCAATAATTATAGTCACGACACGGCATGGTTGGTGTGTCACCACATTAGGTAGTTTATGGCAGCTCGTGTAATGAGACAGTAATTATAGTGATTGGCGATCATGACACGACATGGTTGGCATTTGATAATTCTATTTTATAGAATTATTTTATTCTAATTTTGTTATTAAATTTTAGCTAAGTCCTTAGTTTTTAATTATAATTTACTTAATTTTTAGTTATTTTTATATTTAGTTTATTTTTAAGTAAGTTAGTTAATTTTATGTTATTTCCTTTAATTTGGTTAATATTTATTAGTTTTTATATTTTTGGTAGGACCAAAAGTCATTGGGTTTAATTTTGGAAAGTAAGGTGATAAAAGACCCAGAAGTCTGCTTGCATATGCTTTAGTGCTTTAGTTATATCTCGAGCTACAAAACTCCAATTGCTACGATTATTAGACCATTGGAAAGCTAAGAGACAGAGCTACAACTTTCATGAAGATTACTTTGCCCAGTTTTACCTTTAAGATGGAGAAAATCGCATCGGAAAGTTGCTGGACGTACTGTGTCGGGAATGGAAATTTGTAAAGACTAACAAGTGATTTTTGGGCTTGTCATTATGTTTTAAGCCCAATTAAACCCTAGGTCAACTTAAGGAAGTTTAGGTTAAATTTGTTAGTATATATATAGGATAGTTTGAGACCTAAATAAGAGAACCTTTGGAGATTCAAGAAGCTAGAAGTTGAAGTAGAAACCCAGAGATCAAAGCGGCAATTATTTTGTTTTCTTCCTTAGCTTCTATTCTTCTTGTTATTTTCAATGGTTGAACTTCATACAATGTTATTTAATTTTGCAATTATGAGTAGCTAATTTTCTTTTTCTAGGATTGTAATTGAACTCACATGTAGTCTAAGTTTTTAATCTTTTTCTTACTTATTTTCAATGGGAATTGAATTGTTTATTTCAATTTGTTCTTAATGCTTTTAATTGCTTGATCACCAATTAAATTGATTTAGGAACCTAAACAAACTTGGGAGAGGGAGTTTAGAGTAGACTAAAATTGAGATAGCATATGATCATGTTAAATGATTTCCGTATAGGATAGGGATATACCTATAGGCCATATGTAGCCAAATTAGAGCCTGAACTTAATGAATCTGTTTTAATTTCAAATCACATAGGGATATGATATTTTGATTAAAATATATATTTTTATAGGACGAGTCGGGAGACCCTTATAAATAATTTAGGACTCTAGGTTAGCAATTCAACCCATTGAAATAAGTTAAGGAAGAGAGGTAAAATTTAGATGAAGTGTGAGGGATATTGTAATCCTAGGCTTGTTTAATCTGATATTTTATCCAGTTGTTATTATTTTGATTTTTCTTGTTATTTTAAATTCTAGTTTATTAGTTTTAATTAATTAATTAATTTGAATTATTTGGATAAAATTAAATTATTTTAATTTTAGTAATTAGTAAAGTTTTAGATCAATTCTCCGTGGGAACGATACTCTACTTGCTAATATACTGTCTATTCGATACGTATACTTGCGTAGTGGATTTTTAACTGACAAGTTTTTGGCGTCGTTGCCGGGGAATTGTTTCTAGAATTTTTACTAATACTAATACCAAGCAATTTAGTCTTAATTCAAAATTTTTTTTATTTTATTTTCAGGTGCTTTTGGTTGAGGTGATGAATTATTGTAACTATCAGTGGACATCTGAACAATTTGTGCCTAGGAGGGTTGCTAGTGATTATGAATTGGCCATCAGTGCTTTGGCCGCCGAAATAGATGCTTTGTCTCAAAAAAATGGACACTTGGGGTGTTAATGTTTTTGAAAGTCCTTTTGTGGCATGCGAGCTTTGTGGAGATAAGCATTCAAGTGATTGTTGTCCAACTTATTATGAATCAATGCAATTTGATGGAAGCTTCAATGGGCAGCAAAACAATTCATACTCCAACAGTTACAATTCATGGTGGAATCACTCAAATTTTTCATGGAGTAATGATCAGGGTCCTACATATTCATCGCAGCCTATTTTCCAACATGATTTCGAATCACAAGTTAGAGCCCCTATTCTTGAGAAGAAGCTAACTTTGGAGGATATGTTAATGCAATTCATGACAAAGAACGATGCCATCATTCAAAGTCGAGCAGAATCAATCCGAAATCTTGAGACTCAAGTGGGCCAACTTGTCGATTACATCAACAATATGCCTCAAGAAATTTTACCAAATGACATTGAGCCTAATCCTAGAGAAGAAGAATATGGTAAGTATCTTGATGAGGTAAATGGCAAGAATTTGGTAGATGATGGAGATAAAGTAGATCAAGGAAATACTTTTAGCAATGAAGTTCAAGATGAAAAAAATTAAGCAAGAGGAGAAAGTATCTACACCACCACAAGTCAAGCCATATGTGCCCCCTATTCCTTTTCTAGATATAGTTGATAAGTTACCTAAGGAGGCTATTGATATGGAAAATTCAAATAAGTTTCTTGAAGCTTGTTTGGTTCAAGATGCAACAACCAAGGACCAGAATGAAGAACTTACAAATGTTGCATATGTTTTGAAAGCTACAACGAAAGTGCATTATCCAAGTAGAACTCAATTTGAGAAGTTGGGTAAAAGTCAGCCTATTCCATCATCTTGGGTTGAGCAAGCACCAAATCTTGAGTTAAAGCCACTACAACCTCATCTTAGGAGGAGACTACTTTCATACCTCAAACTTTTTCCATGCAAACTCAAACCTCCTTAATAGGGTGAATGAAGACCTCAACCAAAGTCAAGCTAGTGACTATAAATGAAGCGCTTCTTGGGAGGCAACCCAAGTTCCTCAACCTTATTTATTTATTTTCATCATTATTTTATTTCATGAGTTTTATTTTATTTTATTTATTTTAATTTTTCTTTTTCATGTCTCTTTTGCAGGAAATTGATTTCAAAACAAAATTTCAAAAAAAAAAAGAAAAAAAATTTTTCAAAAAAAAAAAAAAGCATGAGAGCCGCGACCCTCAAATGTGCTGCCCAAGCAGCACAACCAGAAGCAAGGAGAGCTGCGGCGCTGAATGGAGCAAACAGTGCCGAAACAGTGCCGTAACAGTGCCATAACAGTACCGTAACAGTGCCATAACAGTGCCGTAACAGTATCATAACAGTGCTGTAACAGTACCGTAACAGTGCCGTAACACTGTAGATACAGTGCAAAAAAACACTGTAGAAACAGTGTAGTAGGAGCCCAGCCCCAACCCTTTTAATTTTTTTTTCAGCAGCACAATTTCATTTTATTTTTTTTATTTTTTATTTTTTATTATTATTATTTTTATTTTTTTTCTTCTTTCTCTTGTCTTCAGCCACACATTTTTATTATTATTATTATTTTTTTTTTTACTTTTGTCTTCCTTCCACCACACCATCATTCTTATTATTTTAATTATTATTATTATTTTTTCTTCTTCTACAACTTCTTCCTCTTGAAATTTTTATCTCTCTCTTTACCTTTTCAAATTTTGTTTTTGTTCACATTAGTTCTACTTTTATTTTATTTTATGTATATATATAGTTTTTTTTTTCACTCACCACATTCACTCTTCCCTCAAGAGTATTTAGGCTGCATCTTAAAGAGTGGGATGGATGTCTACTTTTCCTTCGTTGCTTATGGATTCCGACACTGAGGATGATTTTCGTGGTGACGATGCAGAGGATTCATAGTCTTCCATTCCGGAGTTAAGGGAGTATTCTTGTCCTTTTTCTTTATTTTCTTTTATCACATTGAGGACAATGTGCAATTTAAGTTTGGGGGAGTGGTTTAGAATTTAGTAGTGTCGAATTTTGTTGATTTAATTTTTTTATGTTTAGTTAGCTTTGGTTTAGAATTTGTCTTGCATGTTTTGCATGTTTTGCATATTTCATTTGTGTTTAAAAAATAATAAAAAATAAATAAAAATTTTTTTTGAGATAGATGCACCTTATTCATGATTGTCCCAATCCTAGGATGATATGTTAATTATCTTTTTATTCTTAGCTTTTGGGAAACATATAGTTATGATTTAATTTTATGTGATATTCTTGTGTTAATTTTATTTTAGAGTGTGACTTCCAATAATTTGAGCACTATACTCTTTTACTTAGAATTTTTATGTGCTTTAGATAAAGTTTATGTTGATGAAAAAGTATAGTGAAGTCATGAATTCTAGAATTTGTTTGATTCTCTCTCGAGGCGAAATTTTAGATAACACTTAGGATAGGAAGTGATTTAGGCCATCTTTGGACCGTTTGAGCCTTTTGAGCCTACCTTGTTATATTTATCCCTAGTCACCCTTTTTGAGCTTAATTTACCTTTTCTTTGTAATTACCTAATTATGTAGCCTTGGCCTGTCTATTTAAATCCAACAATTTGAACCTTTCACCTTTTAAGTATTTTAATCTTTCTAAGGAATGATTTGAGCTTAAAGAATGAATTGAGGAAGAAAGGTGTGAAAAAAAAATGATGAAGGTTGTTGGAAAAATTACCCCTTGTTATAATTGTCAAAAATAAGTTTGGGAGTTGAAAAAAAAAAAAGAGAAAGAAAAGAAAGCAATGTGTGTTACAAAGGAAAGTTTACTTCAAGTTTGAGGGTGCTAAAAAAAAAATTTTTTTTTTTTGAGCTCTTTATGTGTCCTAGATTGATTAAGTGCTTAGGGTGAATTTGAGCTTAAATATATCATTTATCATACCTTGACCCTAGCCTTACATTACAAGCTTGATAAAGACCTATTGATTCTTGAATAAGTGTTAATCTACATTAGTGGAGAGAGAGATGAAAAGCAAACTTATGGGATCCAAGTACTAATCTATGCTTAGATTTGGCATAAACTAATTTGAATTGCATGATATTCTTTGTAAAAGAGCATTCACACACACACGGAAGTCTATTCGAAAAATAAAGTTTCACTTGAATTGATGCATGAATTTAAGGATTAATTATATGTTACCTTAAGCTAGAATTTGAGTTAATTTCTGAGGAAAAATTGAGAAATCATGATTTGGTATTTCTATCTCTCGTTCAAGGATTTTCATATTTGCGTTTTCTTTTTGTGATTCTTTTCTTTTGCTCGAGGACTAGCAAAATCTTAAGTTTGGGGGTGTGATAATTCTATTTTATAGAATTATTTTATTCCAATTTTGTTATTAAATTTTAGCTAAGTCCTTAGTTTTTAATTATAATTTACTTAATTTTTAGTTATTTTTATATTTAGTTTATTTTTAAGTAAGTTAGTTAATTTTATGTTATTTCCTTTAATTTGGTTAATATTTATTAGTTTTTATATTTTTGATAGGACCTAAAGTCATTGGGTTTAATTTTGGAAAGTAAGGTGATAAAAGACCCAAAAGTCTGCTTGCATATGCTTCAGTGTTTTAGTCATATCTCAAGCTACAAAACTCCAATTGCTGAGATTCTTAGACCATTGGAAAGCTAAGAGACAGAGCTACAATTTTCATGAAGATTACTTTGCCCATTTCTACCTTTAAGATGGAGAAAATCTCATAGGAAAGTTGCTGGACGTACTGTGTCGGGAATGAAAATTTGTAAAGACTAACAAGTGATTTTTGGGCTTGTCATTATGTTTTAAGCCCAATTAAACCCTAGGTCAACTTAAGGAAGTTTAGGTTAAATTTGTTAGTATATATATAGGATAGTTTGAGACCTAAATAAGAGAACCTTTGGAGATTCAAGAAGCTAGAAGTTGAAGTAGAAACCCAGAGATCAAAGCGGCAATTATTTTGTTTTCTTCCTTAGCTTCTATTCTTCTTGTTATTTTCAATGGTTGAACTTCATACAATGTTATTTAATTTTGCAATTATGAGTAGCTAATTTTCTTTTTCTAGGATTGTAATTGAACTCACATGTAGTCTAAGTTTTTAATCTTTTTCTTACTTATTTTCAATGGGAATTGAATTGTTTATTTCAATTTGTTCTTAATGCTTTTAATTGCTTGATCACCAATTAAATTGATTTAGGAACCTAAACAAACTTGGGAGAGGGAGTTTAGAGTAGACTAAAATTGAGATAGCATATGATCATGTTAAATGATTTCCGTATAGGATAGGGATATACCTATAGGCCATATGTAGCCAAATTAGAGCCTGAACTTAATGAATCTGTTTTAATTTCAAATCACATAGGGATATGATATTTTGGTTAAAATAGATATTTTTATAGGACGAGTCGGGAGACCCTTATAAATAATTTAGGACTCTAGGTTAGCAATTCAACCCATTGAAATAAGTTAAGGAAGAGAGGTAAAATTTAGATGAAGTGTGAGGGATATTGTAATCCTAGGCTTGTTTAATCTGATATTTTATCCAGTTGTTATTATTTTGATTTTTCTTGTTATTTTAAATTCTAGTTTATTAGTTTTAATTAATTAATTAATTTGAATTATTTGGATAAAATTAAATTGTTTTAATTTTAGTAATTAGTAAAGTTTTAGATCAATTCTCCGTGGGGACGATACTCTACTTGCTAATATACTGTCTATTCGATACGTATACTTGCGTAGTGGATTTTTAACTGACAGCATTTCAAGACATGGCTTAGTGTTGGCATGTAACAACATTTGACTTGGTATGCATAGTGTGTAACAACATGTATTTCTTTCTTTAGTATTCCATGTTGCACATTATGGGTTAACTCACACGTGCATGTGTACCATGTTTTGCAGATGTGGTTCAGACATTATAATGATCTTGACAGTTTGCTTGTTGTGCCGAGGGAGAAATAGGCGTTCAAGGTCTCCATTAAGAGCCCTTGTAAGTGGCCACAACTACATTACATCAATAGGGCTCTTCAAAAGAAAGAGGAGTACAATGCAGTCAAGCATACATGCTTCAAATGTTGTTGGACATATACCCATAAGGCTACTTTTGCACTTGTCTCCTACAAAACATCATGATTCATTGAATCACTAAGACAGAGTCAATGGACCATGAGTTATGGCTTGCCATTAGCAAGAGCAAGGCATATATATCAAAGGAGTTCTGCCTTATCATCGAGCTCAAGTTTGGCCCAATATTTGATGTATTCACTCGACCATATGAGGTTGTTCCTGATGGAATTCATGCAAGATACTAGAACGAGCAGCAGAACATTAAATTGCAAACGTTGCTTGATACATTCCGATGAGGCAACTTTCAGTGACCAGGAAACGTGATCAAGATGGCGCTCATCTTGATCGCGAATAACAATTTATTTAGTCAAGACTACCATAGATGGGTGATGCCTTGGCTCTTATCTTTAATGGCGGACATCGACATTTGGAATGTCTTCGCTTAGGGTCACTGTGTTTCGAGGCTGACTGAGGACTACCTATTGAAAGGGTTCGAAGTGCTTGCCCCAAACTTGTAAAAGGATAATCATTTACACTACAACATTTACAGATTCACGTGAGTGATATAGGTACTATCACATAACATTTTTTAGTTTTCTTTTGACATAATAATTTATGATTACACTCGTTTATCATTTACAGTCTGATAATGGCTACATTTGACTTGCAGTTGTAGGTAATGGAGGCGATTTTTACCTTCCAAAAAATAGTTGCCCCTCTGCTTTGAAGGACAATGTGATAACTCTATGATATAGACTTATTTGGGCTTAATTTTGATAGTAATTTAGCTTAGTTCTTGTAGTAATGCATAGAAATTAGTAGGTTTTATTTAATCATTTTAAATTAGTTATTTTATGTGAGTTAATCTAATCTTAGTTAATTTTATGTTTAATTTGGAGTTCATGTGGTTAAGATAGGTTGTTACTAATTTATTTGTGCTTTTGTAAGTGTTTGATGAAAAAAGAATTTTAATGAAAGAATAATTTTAATGAAAGAATAAGAGCAATTTCAAGGTGTAGACTTGCATTGCATATATTTTGATATTTTAACCACAACTCTCTATACAGAGCTTCAAATGAAGTGATTCTTGGACCATTGGAAAGATATGAGAATACGATTCAACTTTTATGTTTACTACTTTACCCAATTCGACTTGAAAGGTGATCAAATATCTTGTCAAAGTTAACATACTATAATAGTCCTAGAGCAATTATAATTTCTATTAATTAATTGGGTAAGGCCATAGCCCACATAGTCTGATTAGGAAATCCTAGTTGAAATTGACTTCTTTCTTCACCCAACTTTACCTTACTTGAAAGCCCTATAAAAACAACCTTTTTGAAAACTTTGAAGGGAAAAAAGAAACACTAGATTAATAGTTGAAAGTTAAGCTACAGAGTCATTGAAGTTAAGAAGATTTGAAGGATTCAAGGAGATCTAGAATACAATTTTTTAGTTTTGCTATCTTTTTTTATTCTCCTATTCTCTTGGTTTTGTTTTTAATGTTTAAATTTTAGTCAATGATGATTATGACTCGATGGCAAACTAAACTTTAATCTAAGATTATGATTGAACTCAATATGTAGTCTAATTATCTCTCTTTTGTTTATGTTTGATGGATTTAAGTTGTTTATTTTATTTTATTCTTAATGTTTCTAATTGTCTAATCACCAATTAGATTAAGTTCAAAATCTAGATTAAACCTTGACAAAGGAGATTTAGGTAAACCTTGAATAGAATAGCGTATAATCGAATGCACTTAGTTGATTAGGTGATTTGGTTTACATATGGGGTAGACATACACTTATAAGCCATACGTAGCCAAAATTAGAGCACGAACTTCATGAATCTTTCTTCAATTTAATTTGCATTGACATATATTAAATCAATTGAGAGAGGTACTTTTATGAGAAACTCGAAAGAGGCTTGTAAATAATTTAGGACTCTATGTTAGCAACTTAATCCATTAAATGATGTTAAAAGAGAGAGACAATATTCAGACAAAATATTAAAGGACATCATAATCTTAAGTCTAATAAATAAGTGAGTTTTATAAAACAAATTTACTATTTAATTTTAGATTCAGTTTCTTAGTTTTTTTTTATGCTGGAAATTCTCACAGGGCCCAGCTACCTTGTAATTATTTTATTAATAATCAAAAAAATTAAATACATATAGGAGGGGGACATAAACTTAACCTCCAAAATTACATGATATCGAGAATAACTTAAAAGAGTACCTAATAAGGAAAGTTTCATTTTATATGCATAATTATGAATGCTATCATAAAATTGAACTTTCCTGTTACAAGAGTTTGAATGATCTACTAAATAAAAAGAATAAACATAAATTAGGAGTATTACTCCTTTACATTTATTTTAATCGAACATAAGGAAGCTTACTTTTGTCTAATCTAATCATGCCTCTAAGCTCACCTTCAGCTTCTGAAATTACTTGTAGGTTCTGGTGTGTGTGCCCCTTGTTAGAAAGATAGTCAGCAGCTTGATTTCTTTCTCGATGGATGTGTGAAATCCAATATGAGATACCACTCAAGCATTGGCAGATGGAAGCCAATAGATATCAAATCTGAAAAGAACCTTTATGTCCTTCATGTATCATTTGTATTATTACCTTCGCATCTATTTCTATCCAAACTCTAGATATGTTGTACTCAATGCATAATAGCAAACCTCAATGTAATGCCATTAACTTTGCCTGTATAGAATTATAACAATCGAAATTTTTGAAAAAACCAAAAAGCATAGTACCTGTATGATCCCGTAGAACTCTTCCACCTATAACATTCTGAAAGGCATCCTTTGAACTATCATCGACATTCAACTTAAATTCACCCATCAATGGTCGGGACCAATAGATAATTTTCAATGGACTATGACTCTCTTGTCCATATCTAAATCCCTAGTGTTCTGCAATATCAATGTTTCCTTTCCATTGCCATTTACAAAATAAATTACCCTGAAAGAGCTGGCTTAACAATTTCATATCCTCCATATCACTCTGTGAAAATATATTTTAAGTTCCCTATGCTTAGCATCATTACGTTCAACCCATAGGAACCATATAATAAATAATGGCAACAATATGCGAATATGGCCAAGTTTTGTATAGTCCCTAGAGTAGTACCATGCATGGAGAATATGAAAAACATTTTGAGGATTGTACTCAAGGATTTGAAAAAATTTTGCAAAATAATTCTAAACCTGTTGTGCTACTGTACCTTCCCAAATGACATGTAGAATGGATTCTTTCAAACAACAACAAAGGCACTTAGAAGCTAAATGGAAGCCTTTCGATTTCATCCTTAACTCCACCGAAATCCAATTCTGCATTAAGTGCCATAAAAAAATGAGATCGTTAAAGGAATACTTTTATGCCATATCCACTAACCCCAAGCAGAAGTAGGCTATCATTGGCAAGACAATTCCCAAGCACTTTTCGTGCTAAATTCTACATTTTGAGTCAAAGCCCAATATGTCGTGTCTGCTGTACTCGTGCTAATAGGGATCTTCACTATTTCATCAATAATCATATCAGGTAAAACTGATTACAGCTTGGCCACATCCCACATATTGTTAATAAAAAAGTAATTAACTTTTATCATAGAGTGCAAATATGAGGGAAAAGAGTGTACCAAAGGTTTATCACCTAGCCATATATCATGTCAAAAAAAGAGTTCACCCTTACCGATCTTCCACTGTATGTGCTAACTGTAGATATCTCTACCATGAATCATCCGTTTCCATGTGGTTGAATCATGCAATTTAGGAGCTAGTGTATGAGGGATTTGCCTAGTGCAATATTTGGCTTTCATACAAATTATTACATGTCCGAAAGCGCCACCAAAGTTTTACGGAGAAAGCCTCAAATGTATCTTGCAAATTGCGAATGTCTATACCACCTTCTGAGGTAAAAAATGTGGCTTTATTCCAGGATGCCCAATGAATCTATTTGTTGTCCGAGGAATCTGCCCAAAGGAAACTATTGAAAAGTCTACCAATTTTTTCAACAACACTTATCGGAAGCTTGAGGATTTGAAGTAGATAAATGGGCAATAAAGCAAGAACACTCTGTAGTAGTGTAATGCAGCCACTAGTTGATAGGACTTTGTTTTCCCAACTGAAGATATTTCACGTATCTTGGAAATAATTGAATCAACTAGCAGTGTTTTCTTGTGTCCTTTATAAATAAGAACTCCAAGGTATGTAACAGGGAAAGTCTTATGAAGAAAGCCTGTGGATTGAGCAATGATCTGTCGTCTTGTATTGGCCATCGATAGAGTTGTAATTAAGCAACTCTTCTACCGACTTATCTTTTGCCCCGAAACCTGCTCATACTGTCATGACCCGGAACTCCCCATCAAGCCCGTGACAAATGCCGCGACGTCTCGATAGACACTCTTTCCCCCAAATGCCGATCGAGACCTTGCAAGGCTCTCGTATCAGTTTTTCATCTCCCCTGTGAGCAACCTTTACCAAATATCATGTTTTAAAGATATATATATATATTTTTCAACTCAAAACCATAGAAAATAATTTTCGCCTCATAGGGGCATTTTTGTCATTTTCGTCGAAATTTTCAAAATTTGCATAAACGTGGTAAATGAGTAGAAAACACATATTTCAAAGTTAAAAATAAGTTTTATTGTCTAAAATAGGCATTTAAAGTCAAAATTGTAACTATTTGTTTATAAAAATAATATTCAATTAAATATTCTTATTTCCTATAAAAC
This sequence comes from Theobroma grandiflorum, assembly GCA_036013995.1. Lineage (NCBI taxonomy): Eukaryota > Viridiplantae > Streptophyta > Magnoliopsida > Malvales > Malvaceae > Theobroma > Theobroma grandiflorum. The sequence continues at coordinate 15,323,189 of CP142133.1, forward strand.
AATTTTTATAGAGAAATCCATAAACAATTTTTACAGTGTAAAAACAAAATAAATCCTTTTATATGATAATATAAACAACCAAAGTATGAAATTCAACATACAATGACAAGTGGGCCCCCGACATAAACGCAAAGTTATAAGGCTATAATCTTTGATTTCTACTGATGCACCTCCGAAATTGTTTCTCGACCAATCAGTTGTCTAAAACTTATTTCGAGCCTGAAAAATGTATAGGAAGAAAGGTGAGATTACATGAATCTCAGTGAGTAAAAATATACCATCTAAAGCCGAGTAAAAAGGAGACAATGAAAATATCCCTTTGCAAAACATATTTTTTTCACTTGGAAATTCATCCCAACCCATTTAAATAATTGTATCTCAGCCAATTACTTAAAGAGCTTATGGTTTTTCATTAAAACAAGGCTCGTGCCAAATCCATTACTCGCGGACACTTAATCAGAGCGTCTCACCAAGTCCACCAAGGCTGTTTATTATTACATATGCATAATCATCTTTTTACATTTAATAACACTGTCATTCCTTGGCGTTGGCTGAGTCTCACTTTTACGTGGTGGTTAAACGTGAAGTGCACTCAAAAAGCCCATCTCAGGAGATACCTTACACGCCTCTACTACCGAGGTGAGAATATAATGGGGTTGACCGTGCCCCTCCTAAAGGCAATCCACGGAACCCGCCACTGCAGTAGCTAATCTTTAATCCACCAATTAATCAATATAATCTCAATAGCATAACATGGCAATTACTTTACTAACCAATTTATCAAGGCAAAACAGATAGTTCATGTTTTTCAACACAATAATCAAATCAGCCAAGCATGTCATATTTACCATAAGCCATTCGATTTAAACAAATTATAAATTTCAACTCAAGTAAGCAGTCTCCAATTACTCAAATTTTCAAATCCAACATTTTATTTTCAAATCAATTTATAAAAATTCAATTTAATTTATAAATTCAATTTATTTTATAAAATTTCCATTTTTCTCATAAAACAGGTAATTCACCCTTTAAAATCATTTTTCACAAAATTGCAAAGTTTAATAAAAACTACTCTAGATAATTCAGACGATAATAAGTTTACTCACCTCGTCAAGAGTGTAAAATACTCCTGCTTTTCAATTTTCACTAGATTGAAATTTTCCCGCGTCCAGGGGAAACTCACCACCTATACACAAGTCACGACACAAAATCCCATTATTTGTGTTCAACCACTATAATTTGTTTCAGGCGCTATGTGATGCATGAAATGAGCTAAAAAAGGTCCGGACAGTCGTTTACTCACGGTGCCCGACCGACTCACCTACGCGCGTCTAAATTTCCATAACCCTTAATTTAACTCCAAATCGAATTTTTTCAGTTTCTATACCTCAATTACACCCAATTTGACTTAATGTTCCTCAGTGTGATGCAATTTATCAGTCCCAGTCACAAATTACGAAAATACCCCTAGTGGATAAAATTTTCAATTTTTCTCTGAAAATTCCCATAGTTTTCCTCTAGCCATAATTCATCATTATTCATCATAATACCTCAAAATAAACTCAAAATCAGCAGCATTTCTCTCTCTAGAAAATTCAGCCAAATGGGTTTAAATATGGAAATTTCTATTTTCTTGCTTATTTTTACTATTTTTCATTTCTACTTAACTAAACAACATTAAATCAAGCTAAAACTCAACCAAATCAAGCTCAAAACTAATCCATGGAGGTTTGGCCAGCATGGGTGTTCATACCCACTTTCTAATTTTCCATGAAAATGAGAAAATAATTGATGGGTAATGAAGAAATTAAAGAAAATCAAGTGATTTTGCCTTTTTTCTAGCTTGATTCTTAGATTTTTCTTGTTTTTCCCTAAATTTTCAGCCTAGGGTTCTTGTTCCTTTTCTCCCCTTTCTCTCCTGGTTTGGACGGCTTGAAGAAGAAGAGAATTCTAGAAATTTTGGCCTTTTTAAAGGCTAATTAAAATAATATTATTTTATTCATTTTTTTAACATTTTATTAATCCCTAAATTTCTAGCCATCCATTTGTTTTCAAATTTCCACCACATATTTGTCTCTCTTATCCCCACCTTAGATAAAATTTTCAGACTTATCCAAAGTCTTGGTGGAGCAATTTTTTAAAAATTACGCTTTTACCCCCATAAAAGTTAAAAATTACATTTTTACCCTAAAAACTGAAAAATTGCCCACGGACATATTTTTCACCCCTCATACTCATACCATTCTCCAATTTGTCAAATTAGATCTAAATTGTCTCAAAATCTTACATTTTGTCTGCAGGTGGTAAAATTACGATTTTGCCATTGCACTCCAAAAATAATCGAAATTAAACTTTTTCACTGCCAAACCCTCCAATTGTACTCCAATACTCATATCATATTCAAATATGTCAAATGGGGCTAAGAAAATCTTTTCTGAAAATTCCCGTTTCGTCCCCAAGTGGTAAATTACCATTTTGCCCCTAGAATATTTAAAATCCGGATTGGCTCCAAATCGGACCTCAGACTCCGAATCCTCATTTTAAATCAATCCATGGGTTTTAGTTTTCTCAAATTCATCCTTAATTCTCTGTTTAGATCAGTTTAAAACTTATTTAATCTTGACAATACCATTAGGGGTAATATAGTCATTTAACTAGTTTTTCGGGACAATTCAATATACAAACATGCTATCCAATGCATGTGAATGACATATCATAGATAATTTAGGGTCGGGTGTTACACATACTCCTGTAAAAATCCAAGTAATTTCTCCAAAGTTGATTTGCTCCCATTAGTAAAAATCATAACATCATCCGCAAAAGCAAAATGGCTAATATTTAAAGAATAGCCCGAATAAAAGTGCATTAAATGATATTGGGCAAAGACAGAGTTAATACCTCTTGATAAATATTCCATTGCCAATATAAATAATAACGACGAGATTGAATCACCTTGATGTAGTCCTCTCTCAGATTTAAAATAGCCATACAAATGCCCATTGACAAGAAGTGAAAACCAACAATTGGAAATGCACCGTTTGATCATATCAATCCACTAAGAGCTGAATCCAAATTTCTCCAAGATTCAATACAAAAACTCCCAGTTTAATCTATCATAGGCCTTCATCATATCTAGCTTTAAAATCACATTTCCCTTTCTAGCTTTGTAGTCAATTTTACTTGCTAATTCCTAGGCAAGGAAAATATTATCACTAATTAACCTGCCACTTACAAAGCCACTTTGGTTATCCGAAATTAAAGTTGAAAGTAATTTAGCTAACCGGTTCACCAATAATTTAGTAATTACTTTATTAAAAATAGTACATAAACTGATAGGGTGAAAATCACTCCAAGACTCTACATTCGATTTTTTAGCTAAAAATACTAAGGTTGTAGAGGTTACCCCCCTTGGCAATGACGATCCAACGAAGAAATCTCTCACAGCTATCAATAAGTCCTCTATAATTGTATTCCAACATTATTGGTAGAATAAGGAAGGGAATCCATTAGGACCTGCCGCACTGTCCTTATCAATGTCAAACACTGCCTCTTTCACTTCAACCATTGTCGGTTCTGCACATAAAGTTTGGTTGTCTATGTCAGAAATTAAATGGGGAATTAAATCAGCATTAAACCTGGACAAATCCGTTGCCTTAGCTTTCAATAAAGCAGCAAAATAATCCACAGCAAACAGTTCAATCTAAGCTTGGTCCTCTAGTATAGTACCATCCTTGGTTTTGGTCATAAAAATGTAGTTTTTCACCCTTTTCTCTGCACTCGCATGTGGAAGAATTTTGTGTTACGCTCTCCCTCCACTAACCAACGCACACTAGATTTTTGTTGCCAAAATGCTTCCTCTATGCTAAGCAAATGGTTCAACTTTGCATATGACCAATTAAAATGCTCTTGGTTGGCTTGAGACTGCACCTGTTCAAATAATTTTTCATAGTCCAATGCATGTTGTTCAACAGCCTTGACATTGCTAAATATGTCCCCAAAAACATTTTTATTCCAATTTTTCAAAACTTTTTTCAACCGTTGTTACTTAAGCCAAAACACTATCAACCCGGTACCGTGCATTGGTTCCTTCCAATTCCTATCAACAAAGCTCATAAAACTGTGATGTTTTATCCACGCATGTAAGAAGCGAAAGGAATAAGGATGTTTAACCGAAGAATATAAACAAGAAATTAATAGTGGGCAATGGTTAGAACCATCCCTATTTAAATGTTGAACTTGTGTACTTGCAAACTTTGCCCCCCACTGCATATTATAAACAACTCTATCCAACCTTTGAAACATGCGTGAATTTGTCCATGTGAACTTATTTCTCACAAAACCTACATCAAGTAAAACCACAATCTAAGAAAGTCAACACAAAATCCTCCATGGACCCAACATGTGGTTCTGCACCTATAAGCATTTCCTCTCTGTTGAGAATTACATTAAAATCACCTCTTGCAAGCCACGGGTCCTATATTCCAGTAGCAATATGTCTCAGAAAAGCCCATAAATCTTGTTTTTCTAGTCTAGTGCATTTAGCATAGATAAAAGAACATTGAAACGGAAATGAAAGCCACGGCACAGAGAATTTAGCAGGCAGACATTAAGGATGATCAAACTGAATTGAACAAGATACATCGTCTGTCCAAACAACCAAATCTTCTGTGAAGAGTTAGCAGCCATACCATCAAAGCCGAGCCTTCTCCTAAAGAACTCAATTTGAGAACCATGCACCAGTGGTTCTAGAATAGCCAAGATTTTAATATGATTCATCAGCTTCTGTTTTTTAATTCTTCTTTGGATTATTTTACCAACAACCCTCCTCATGTTCTAGATTAAAACATTGATCATGGACATGATCTAGAAGTTATCAGGTAACATAGCACACTAAAATGGAGTCGTCATCAAACGCTCCATTATTTTCCCCCACGTCCACCGCATCCACGGAGGTTAGGCTGATATTTTTCCCAAGGGCTGTTACACTATCTGAATTATGCTTGCGTTTGACTAAGGGGTAACTTCCAGCTCCATGACATTATGACCTGAACTAGAAGGCACATCACTTTGCTTTTTGTCATACAAGCATTTACCGGCTACAAACCCCATATTAGGCGGCTACTCATCATAGTCCTCTAGCCTTTCACGTTGGCTTGCCGTAGATGGATCTATTCTATTTTGCCCCACATAATGGCTCATATGACTAACACCCTCTCTTTTAATTGGGTTGTACTCTCCACTTCCCTCTAACATGTCCTCTGACCCTCTTTGAAACCCCAACCCACTCTCTAGAAAGTGTTGTTCTGCCTCGTGATATTCAATAAAATAATTTTGAATAGTTTGATTTGCACCTACATGTACTGATTTTTTCAACAATGTCCCATCAACTTTTTCTTTTATTATTAACTCTTTATCCCACTCACCCATGACCTTATTTTGTCGGTTCTTCTCGCCATGCACATAACTAGCCATACGTGATGTAGATCATTCTGCTGCTATAAGAACCCCAACACCCGAACAACTAGTTGTTGCTCGTTCCAGCGTTGTTGCATTTTCAGTGAGCAAAGCACTGTTGTCACACCCCGAAACTCCCCATCGGGCCCATGACAACCGTCGTGATGTCTCGATAGGCACTCATACCCGAAATTACCGACCGAAACCCCGCAAGGCTTAGCATCAGTTTCCACATCTCTCCGATGAGCAACAGTTATTAAATATCACATTTTAAAAAATGCATAAGTCTTTTCCAATTCAAAAACATTAAAATATTATCTTTTGGCTCACAGGGGCGTTTTCATTATTTTTTTTGAAAATTTCAAAATCGACAAAAAACATAATAGATGCGTAGAAAACACATGTTTTATAATCAAAAATAAATTTCAGAGTCTAAGCCATTTGTTTGAAGTAAAAATTTGACTATTTGGATGAAACAAAAATATTCAATAATATAAACTATTTTCTTATAAAATAATTTTTATAAAGTTATCAGTAAACAATTTTCAAAACGTAAAAGTTAAATATATTTTTACGTACTTTAATACACATGACCAAAGCATGAAATTTAAATTACAGTGACACGTGGGCCCATAACTAACCGAAGTGCATTAAAAGCTGGAAACCTACAGCTTTTCTGGGAATGCAATCTAATTGCAGTCATCGATGCAACCGGCTATCTACAGCTTATCCTGAGCCTGAAATGTGGAGATTATAAAATCCCAATGAGTAAACAGACATCATCTAAAGTATCTAAAGCCGAGTAAAAAAGAGACAAATAAAATATCCAAATCCAATATATTTTACACAACACCAATACTCAATTTTATTCCAATAATTCACTTGGCTTATGCACAATCTTTAAAAAACTTGGCTTATGCCAAAACCTGTACTCGGGGATACCTTGTATGGGGGCATCTGCTCGAGTCCGCCAAGGCTGTAAAATTTCATATTTCTCAAAATTCAGTCGTTCTTTGGCGTTGGCTAAGTTCACTATCACGAGGTGGTTAGACATGAAGTAAACTCAAATTCTACCTCAAGAGATACTTATGCGCCTCTTCAACCGAGGTAAGTACAATAATTGGGTTTTCGTGCCCCTCTTATAAGTTGGTCCACGGAACCCGCTCTGCCACTACAACGACCACAATTATCCCACCAATTAAATAAAAATTATCATAGCATAACATGGCCCACAATTCTTATTTTGCCAATTAAGGCAAATCAAAGCAGTTAACGTATTTATCAATTCATAAAAATAGCCAATCATGCCCACAATTTATCATAAGCCATACAATTCATACAATAATTTGCAATACTAGTAAGCAGTCTCCCATTACTCTATTTTGAAACCATTATTCAATTTTTCAAAAAATTTATAAAATCACAATTTTTCTTAAAACATGGCAATTTACTATTTAAACCTATTTTTGTATACAACACACAATTGAATAAAAACTACTCTAGATAATTAAGACGATAATAAGTTTACTCACAGTACTTAGGAGTAGAAGTACTCCTATCCTCCGTCATCGGATGTAGTCTCTTACCTGAATCAATTGGCTCACTACCTATCCATAATCCATGACACAAAATTCAATAAATTGTGTCAATTTATCATAAATTATTTCAGGCTCTACATGCAATGGAAATGAGACAAAAATTGTTCAGACGGCCATTTAATCACGATATTCGACCAATTTGCTTACACCCCGCCTAATTTGCTAAAACCCTCAATTTAACTCCGATTTTACCCATTTCAATTTCTAACAATCCAATTATATCCACATTACTCAATGTAAGTGATCACGGGTCAATTTATCAGTCTTAGACGGCAAATTACGCTTTTACCCCTATTAGGTAAAAATTCATATTTTTACACCGAAAATTCCCATTTAATTCCTACCTTCATAATTCATCAAATATTACCAAAATGCCCTAAAATCTCATCAATTTCCTCAATTTCCAGCAGTCAATTTCTCTCCAAAAATTTGACTAAAAATGGTGCACTAATACCGAAATTTTCCTATTTGATTTTTCTCTCCATAATTGATCAATTTCAAAACCATTTCATTTGAAATGGAATCATTTCATTTTCAACATATTCCTCATGAAATTCAGCTATTGAAGAACCATAGGAAAAATCAATTTTTTTCTAGTTGTTTTACTTACAAACATGCTAAACTAACCTAAATCACAAACATAGTTCAAAATTAAATCATTCTAACATCTTTCTCTCTCTAAACCCATTTGACCAGCCCTTGATTCACCATGAAAACATGCATTTCAAGCATGAAAAAATAGGGGAAATTGCTTAGAAATAAAAGAACTCAAGCAAAAATGAAAAATCATACCTTTTTCCACTTGTTTTCCTTGAATTTCCTTACTTTTTCTTTGAATTCTCTCACTCTAGGGTTTGTTTTTGGTTTCTCTCTCTTTTTTCTGGTTTGGCCAAATATTGGGGAAGATGGGCTGATTTTTTATGGCTTTTTATATCCAAATAAAATAATATTATTTTATTAATACTTTTTAATATTTTATTAATTTATTTTCTTATTAGTCTTCCTTTGACTTTCTTTTTCCACCATAAATTTTTCTTCTCTTATCCATGACTTGGATGAAATTTCCAGACTTTTCCAAAGTCTTGGTGGAGTATTTTTCAAAAATTACACTTTTGCCCCCGTAAAAGTGAAAAGTTACATTTTTACCCCAAAATCTGAAAAATTACCAATATTCATATTTTTCACTCCTCATACCCATATCATACTTCAATTAATCAAATTTGATCCAAATTCTCTCGAAAAATTAAATTTTATCCCCATATGGTAAAATTACGATTTTAGCTCTATACTCCGAAAAATATCGAAATTACGTTATTTTCACTTTTTAACCTCAATTGATACTTCAATTGATCAATCTTAATCAAATGGGGTCAAAATCTTTTCTAAAAATTCCCGTTTTATCCTTAGGTGGCAAACTTACCATTTTCCCTTTGTGTTCCAAAACTATCGAGAAATTAAATTTATCACTGCCAAACTCCATTTTATGCTTCAATAATCATATTATACTTCAAATGATTAATCTTGGTCGAATGTGATCAAAATCTTTTATAGAAATCTCCATTTTGTCCTTAAATGGCAAAATGACCGTTTTGTTCCTAATCGGTCAAAATTTCCAACTGACTCCAAACCGGACCTCGAACTCCGAATCACTATTTTAAGTAATCCCTAGATTGTGAAATTCCCACTTTCACTCTTAAAATCCTTATTTGAACTTGTTCGAGGTTTAACTGATTTAATGGTATCATTAGGGACAATATCATCTTTTAACAATTTCTCGAACTTCCCAAATATGCAAACATTTTATTGAGCATGTAAATGACATTGTAATTATTTTATAAAGTAGGGTTTGACAATTGTTCACGTGCTCTATTTGCCCCTGCTCTGCATATTTCTCCTAGTCCTCACCTTTAACAATATCTAGAGCTTCAGTTCGGTCATACTGCTAAACTTGATGGTGGTTGGGATCTTCCAAATTAAATTCCACTTCTCTAGACTTCCCAATTCCATTTTCATTCGGTTCTCCAACACCATGTCGGTTTGTCCTCTATTTTGGTGGGTTCACTATCAAGCCCAGCCCTAAAATATTTGTCATGTCATTCATATATTTGACATCACACCTATATACTAGAATATCTCAAAAAAATAGATAAAAGTCGATATTGTACTTTCAAGTACAAATAAGTTGATCTATACCTCGAACTAGTTAAAACAGGGATTTTAAAGTGAAATTGAGAATTTCATAATCTAGGGATGGCTTAAAATGGCAATTCGGAGTTGTAACATTTGACCCTAAATTATTTGTGACATGTCATTCACACGCATTGGATAACAGATTTGCCTATTGAATTGTCTCGGAAAACTAGTTAAATGACTATATTGCCCCTAGTAATACCATTGAGTCGATTAAACCTCGAACAAGTTTAAACAAGAATTTTAAGAGTGAAATTGAGGATTTCACAGTCTAAGGATTAATCAAAACAGTGATTCAGAGTTCGAGGTTCAGTTTGAAGTCAAATGGGATAATTGACCGATTAGGGACAAAACGGTCATTTTGTCGTTTAAAGACAAAATGGAGATTTCTATAAAAGATTTTGATCACATTCGACCAAGATCAACTATTTGAAGTATAATATGATTATTGGAGCATAATATGAAGTTTAGCAGTGATAAATTTAATTTCTCAGTAGTTTTGGAACATAATGGCAAAATAGTAATTTTGCCATTAGAGGCCAAAAGGAGAATTTTTGGAAAAGATTTTGACAACAATTGATCAAGATTAATTATTTAGATTATTTAGAACATAATTGGAGGATTTAGCAGTGAAAAGTTTCAATTTTCAATACATTTTGGAGTATAGGGGCAAAATGGTAATTTTACCATCGGATGACCAAATTTAATTTTTCGAGAGAATTTAGATCAAATTTGATAAATTGGAGTGTGGTATGAGTTTGAGGAGTGTGGCAATTTTTCAATTTTTGAGGTAAAAATGTAATTTTACACTTTTGGGGGGCAAAAGTGTAATTTTGTAAAAGTACACCACCAAAATTTTTGGAATGGTCCAGAAATTTCATGAAGGCTTTGGATAAGGGAAGAAAACTTTGTGGTGGAAAATAAACTCAATTTGGAAGACTAAAGATCAAATAAATTAATAAAAAATTAAAAAGTATAATAAAATAATATTATTTTATTCAACTATAAAAAGGCCAAAATTTTCAATTTGCTGGGCATGTGAGGGTCGGCTAAGGCAAGCAAGAAGGGGAGAAGGGGAAAGGAAGAACCCGAGGTTGAAAATTTAGGGAAAACAAGGAAAAATCAAGTATTCAAGCAATTAAAAGGTAAAATTCATTAATTTTCTATGTGATTTCCATTACCCAACCATTCTTTTTTCATTTCCATGCAAAATTGACATATGGGTATGATGATCCCTTCCTGAACCAACATCCTTGGGTGGGTTTTGATTCATTTTGTTGGTAGATTTTATGGTGATTTAATGTTATTAGGTGGGTAGAAATGGAAAATAACAAAAACTAGTGTGAAAAATGATTTTTCTCCATTGAAACCCTTAATGCCGAAATTTCCAGGAGAGAAATGGCTATTGAAAGTGATGAGATTTCATGTTATTTAAATGAATTATGATGAATTATGGGTGTAGAAAAATTATGGGAAATTTTGGTGCAAAAAATCAAAATTTTTGCCTAAAGTGCAGACTGGTGCACTAGGTGATTTGGACTGATGTTTAGCATCACATTCACAGTCATTAAGTCAATTTGGGTGTAATTGGAATATAGAAATTGAAATAAATCAATTCGAAATTAAATCGGAGACTTTAGCCAATTTAGACACGTGTAGGCGAGTCGGTCGGACACCGTAATTGAACGACTGTCCGAACCATTTTTACCTAATTTTCAAGTTTGTAGAGCCTGAAATAAATTATAATGGTTGGACACAAATAATGGAATTTTGTGTTGTGGATCATGTATAGGTGGTGGGCTCTCGGACACGGGAAAAAAATACGGTGTAGTGGAAATTGAAAACAGGAGTATCGTGCACTCCTGATGAGGTGAGTGGATAAATTATCGTCTTTAATATCTAAAGTGGATTTATTATGAATTTATGCTTTTTAAAGCATGATGAATTTGAAAGTGTAAATATTACAATTTTCAATGAAAAGGTATTTCGATGAAATACTATTTTTGAAATTAAATGTCAATTTTATGAAATTGAGTAATGGAGACCTATTTAATGAATTGTATTATGTATACATGAATTGAAATATGTGGCTTATGACATTGGAAAGCATGCTGGCCGAATTCTATATTATTGTGAATGACATAAATTGTCTACTGATTTTGATGACTGGATATAATTATATTGGCCATGCTATGCTACTAGACTTTATAAATTTGGTGGACTACGATTAATAAAACACTGCAGTGAGGGTTTGCCATGGACTGCCTTTAGGAATGGCACAGTAAAACTTGATAAATTGTTACCTCGGTCGGAGAGGCGCGCAGGGGAACTCCTGAGGTAATGTTAAAATTCTCTTCATGTTAAACCACCACGTGAAGATGAATTCAGTCAACGCCAAGGAACGGTTGTACTTCTAAATGAAATATGTTTATAACAGCCTTGGTGGACTCGGTTAGGGTGCCTCAGGCCAAGGCATCACCAAGTAAGGATTTTGGCTTAAGCCCGATTCTAAGAAAATCATAAGCCCTAATGATTTTATAATTTTGACAATTTTGATGATAATTCATGAAATTGAAATAAATTGCTTGAATAGAATTCAAGTGTGTGCTATAAAATGTGCTATTACTCAATATTTGCACTTGTCTCCATCTACTCGACTTTAGATGTCATAGATGGTAATTATTTAACTCACTGGGTTGTAAAACTCACCACCCTCTCTTCCCTCTTTCAGGCTCGAGATCATTGGTAAGCACTCGGAGTGCATATAGAGGCTTGATTGAAGCCGCGTCCTTAGCATACAAAGGTACATAGTTGTACATGGTAAGGCCCACGTGTCATTGTAAACTAATTTATATATTTTAGTTATTTACATATTTGTATGTATAAATTTATTATACCTTTACATTAAGAAAACTGGATTTCAAAATTTTTGAACAAAACAAAAGAGGAAACTGCTCTTGCGTGGTTAATTAAGCATTTCAACTGTTTTAATCTAAAATATAAATTTTATTCTCTGAAAAATGTTTCTCGAAAATTATTAACCACGGGAGAGATGAAAAACTGGTACAAGATGCCTTACGAGGTCTCGATAGAGTACTCGGGGATTGAGTGCTTATCGAAACATCGCTGCAGTTGTCACGGGCTTGATGGGAGATTTTGGATCGTGATAGGAGTTCGAGGGCCGATTTGGAGTTAATCGGGACATTGACCGATTAGGGGCAAAATGATCATTTTGTCACCTAAAAATTTAAATTTGGTTATTTGATGAAAATTTTGATCAAGATTAATCATTTGAAGTATAATATGATCATTTGAAGCATAATATGAGGTTCAGCGGTGAAAAAAAATTTTAATTCTTGGTATTTTTGGAGCACAAGGGCAAAACGGTAATTTTGCCACTAGAAGACAAAACGAGAATTTTTTGAAAGGATTTTGGCCCCATTTGATTAAGATTGATCAATTGAAGTGTTATGTGAGGTTGAAAAGTGGAAAAAATGTAATTCCGGTACATTTCGGAGTATAGGAACAAAATCGTAATTTTGCCACCCAGGGGCAAATCAATAATCTTTTCGCCCTCAACATTTTTCGAAACCAAGGGATTTTATTCATCATGGAATTGAATAAATATGAGAATTGTGTGGTGGAGAATTAAAGGATAAAAAGTCAAATATTTAAAGTACGGGCCAATGGAAATGTGCCACGTGTCAAGCTTTTAATATTTTAATATTTTCTTTGTAAAAACATAAGAAATCAGCCCATTTTCACTCTAAGGGTCGGCAAGAACCAGAACAAAGAGGAGAAAGGAAAAAGCAAGAAAACCTAGGTGGAAAATTGGAGAAAAAGTGTGGAAATCCAAGGATTTGATCAAGCAAAGGTAAAATTTCTTTAATTTTGCTAGTGATCTAGCTTACCCATGCATTTCTTTCCATTTTCCATGCTTAGAACTTGAGATCTCATGTTGAACCCATGCTGGCCGAACCTTCAAGGAGGAGTTTTGGTTCTTCATTTTGCTAGATCTCAATGGATCTAGGTGTTTTTAGTTGATTAGTAAGGTTAAGTCTGAAAATCTAGTAAGAAAATTATTTGTTCTTCATTTAACCCATTTAGGCTGAATTTTCTAGGGGGAGAATTGATGCTGAAATTGATAATATTTCACGCTATTTTGGTGATATTTGATGTTTGGTGAGGTTAGGAATTAAATGGGAATTTTTGGCATAAAAATCTAAATTTTTGCCTAGTACATGGATCGGTGTATTTAGTTATTCGGACTGATAAATTGAATTTCATTTACAATCATTAAGGTAATTTAAGTATAATTGGAGTATAGAAAATGAAAAGAATTGATTTGGAATTAAATTGTAGATCTTAGCCGATTAGACCGAGTATAGTGCGACTTAGGTCGAAAATCGTATTTAAGCGATTAATCGGACATTTTGTGTTCCATCGCCTGCATTCATTTAGATTTAGAGAGCCTAAAATAGTTTATGATAAATTGTCACAAATTATTAAATTTTGTGTCATGAATTATGTATAGGTGGTGAGCAAATTGACACGGGTAGGAGACTACACCCGCAGATCGAGATTAGGAGTATTTCTACTCCTAATACTGTGAGTAAACTTATTATCGTCTTAATTATCTAGAGTAGATTTTATTCAAATTGATGATTTCATGAAAAATCATTTTATTTGGTGAATTATTTATTTTAAGAGAAAAGTGTGAACTTTATAAAATAAATTGGATTTATAAAATAAAAAGAATTTTTATAAATTGATTTAAAAATCGAATGTTGGATTTAAAACTAGAGTAATTGGAGACCACATGATTTATTGTAAATTATGATTTGAATCAAATGGCTTATGATATTATGGCATGATTGGCTAAATTGTTTATTGTATTGAAAAATGTGAATTGCCTGCTTGTATTGATAAATTGCTTAGCAATGAAAATGCCATGCCATGCAATTGTAATTTTATTGTTATGGTGGGATTTAATCTACACTGCAGTGGCAGACTTTCGTGGACCAGCCTATTAGAGGGGGCACGGTAAACCCGGCTAACTCTTACCTCAATTGGAGAGGCGCGTAGGGTATCTCCCGGGGTGAGGTTTGAGTTCACTTCACGCCTAACCACCAAGGATCGGCTATGTTTTGAACAATTAAGAAATTGTTACAGCCTTGGCGGACTTGAATGGATGCCCCCATACAAGGTTTCCCCGAATACAGGTTTTGGCATAAGCCAGGTTTTCTGAAAATTCATAAGCCCTTTTGAGTAATGAGATAAAATACAATTATTTAAACGAGTTGGGATAAATTTTCAAGTTACGAAATGTATATCATGATGGGATATTTTATTTGTCTCCTCTTACTCAGCTTTAGATTATTTTAATGATGTCTGTTTACTCACTAGGATTTTATAATCTGAACCCCTCATTTCCTAACATTTCAGGCTCAGAACAGCCCGTAGTTAGCGGATTCGATCAAGGACCATAGTGGACTTGAATCGACAAGAACTGTAGGTTTCCAGCTTCTGACACAATTTGATTAGTTGTGGGCCCACATGTCACTATAATTTAAACTCCATACTTTGGTTGTCTGTATCATAGTATGTATCAATATATTTAGCTTTTACGTTGCAAAAAATAATTATCAATAGCTTTATAAAAATTGTTTTATAAGAAATTATATTATTTTATTGAATATTTTTATTTTATTCAACTAATTAAATTTTTGCCTCAAACAAACGTTTTAGATACTTAAATTTATTTTTAAACATGATACATGTGTTTTTACGCATTTACTACGTTTTTAGCTAATTTTGAAATTTTCAATGAAAAATGACGAAAATGCCCCTGTGAGCCAGAAGATAATATATTTTCGTTATTGAATCAAAAATAACTTTTGATTCTACAAAGGTGATATTTAATAACTGTTGCTCACCGAGGAGATGTGGAAACTGATGGTTCCGGTCGGCATTCCAAGTATGAGTGCCTATCGGGACGTCGCGGCGGTTGTCATGGGCCCAATGGGGAGTTTCGAGTCGTGGCATTCACTTTGCACATAGTTTTTCTTTTTTTCCAAATTTACAATCTGTGCATCACCTTGCAACGCTTGCATCTGTTTCTGTGGTACCTCCGGGCTCTGATTTTTTTTCCAACTCTCCTAACAATGGACCTCCCTGCCTTTCTTTCATCTGCTTCAGAGGTACCTTCGGGCTCTGATTTTTTCTTTTTTCCATATCATCTATAACCTTCTATAACAACGTATTTTCCTCTATGGCATCAGCAGCATCGAATCGGTTATAAGTCGGTATTTGCACCTGTCACAAGCCACCAGAAAGAGGATCCATCCTATTCGGGTTTTTTGTTCCGCTCATCCCTAGTTTACCTACCACTTGCCATTTTGTAAACTATTTTTGCTCGACAGCCCGAGACTTGCCATCTATCAATTCCTGATCACCTTTTTTGGCTTTTCCTTACCACCATCAGTCCCATTCGTAGTCGTTTTTCCTTTCACAGGCTGTGCTCTCATCTCCGATCTATATCCCGTCACCATACACGTTGAAATACCATGTCCCACATGACAATAGTGTGAGCAATACTCCGGTAGCTTTGCAAACTCAACTTTCTTCATATAACCACCTGTTACGGATCCTGTTTGTCTGTCCCTAGTTACAATCCAGATGTGATCAATGGGAGGCGTTTGACAATCATACTCAACACACACCTTCGCCATACTAGGACGTGTTCCGTTCGCAGTGGCTTCATCAACCATTAGAGGCCGACCTACTTTTTTGCAATCACCAACAGGGCATACTTCTCATATAAGTGAGCCCTCAGATTTGGGAAAGAGATCCAAACTGGAACCATTGAAGATTCCTTCTCCGGTTGGAAGTCAGGGGACCATTTAAAAACCAGCATTTTTTTATTCAATATGAACCATGACTGTTTCATCCAGATCCGGTTGAGATCATGTTCATTTAATTAAAGTTTCAGTTTATTAGTTTAATAATTTTAAATTTAATTGTTTGGATAAGATTAAAGTGTTCCAATTTTAGTAGTTATTAATAAGAAATAATTCAATTCTTTGTGGGATCAACATTCTACTCATTACTGTACTATCTTTGCGATACATATACTTGCGTGGGTAAAAAATTGAACAACAAGTTTTTTACGCTATTACCAAGGATTTGGTTTTTAGTTCTTTCTTGTTAATATTAATACCAAGCATTGTTAATTTTAATCTAGACTTTTCTTTTCTTTAATTGTTCAGGTATTTTTAGTCGTTGTATGCGAAAAGCCCGAAATTTGGAAATTGTTCATTTTGATCTAGAAATCGAAAAGACTTTTTGATGACTTTGGAGGAAAAATAAAAAGGTTTATGCTCCAAGTAAAACAATGGTTGATCAACAAAAGGAAGAGTACGAGCCTTTGAGGGATTATGCTGTCCCATGAGTACAAAATCTAAACTCTAGTATCCGAATACCTCATATTCAAGCCAACAACTTTGAAATTAAGCCATCAATCATTCAGATGATTTAGACTGCTGTTCAATTTGGGGGTTTGCCTAATGATGATCTGAATGCTCATATTGTAAATTTATTAAAAATCTACAATACATTCAAAGCTAATGGTGTTACTGATGATGCCATAAGATTGAGACTTTTCCTTTTTTTTTTTTTAATTGAGAGATAAAGCAAAGTATTGGTTAAATTTGCTTCCTACTGATTCCATTAATACTTTGGACAATTTCGCTATAAAATTCTTAATAAAATTCTTTCCACATGTTAAGTCAGTAAAGATGCAAAATGATATCACTTCTTTCATGCAATTTGATTTTGAATTACTATATAAGGCTTGAGAGAGGTATAAGGATTTGATAAGAAGGTGTCTTCACCGTGGATTACCTAAATGGTTGTAAGTTCAGACTTTTTATAATGGTTTGTTGGGTCCTTTTAGAACTACCATTGATGCTACCGCTGGAGGTGCACTAATAAGTAAATTCATTGATGAGGCTTATTATTTGCTTGAAGAGATAGCTCCTAATAATTATCAATGATCATATGAAAGATTGGATACAAGAAAAATTACTTAAATTCATGAATTAGATGTGATAAATACTGTTTCTACACTATTAGCTTCTCTCACAAAAAAAATAGATAAACTGAGTGTTAATACTATTCAGAACTCCTTACGTGTGAATTTTGTTGGGTTTGAGACTTTAATTGATGCAAGAAGGGCCTGCTCAATGATTGACGGGCCTTGGCTCATCAACCAACGATTGAGCGTAAATTTGGCGTGGTTTGATATAAGGGATACATATTGGAGAAGGTTTCTAACTCAAAACCCAAAACCCTCTGCCAAAGAGCAAGCAGGTCACCAACACAGGTGATCCTCGAAAAACCCAAGGTGAGGAATAAATTTATGGGTGACTCAGCCTCAATTATTGCCGAATCTTGGGAGAGCTGAGGACTTTTTCACGACGTTGGTTGCTACTGAACGCGTCTAATTACAGCTATTGCTACCTTGGATTTCTCTATTTTATTATTGGTGTGTGGAGCATTTACTGCCCACGTTTTCAGTTGTGGTTGCACTTTGTTGCACTGATTTTTGGCGTTTGTCTTAAAGATTTATGATGCAGGGGATCTTTCTGGCTCCATCAATTAATAAGGGCTTTTTTCGCAGGTTGTCAGTTATCTAGTCATGATAAATGAAGATATCATTGGACTTAATACAGTTGGCCTGTTTTGGTTCCTCATTTATTCCATATTTCTTCTTAGCGAGTATGCAGCTCCGAGTTACAGCTCACAGGGATCTACCTTGAAATTGTGTGCATGTCTTGGCTTTCTCTGACTCTTGTCTAAATCATCTTTTTTGCTGCCAAAGGTGTTGTATGCAGGATGAAAATTCTGACAAGAAATGCACATGGGCTTGGTAATAATCTGAAGTGCAATGTTGTGAGGATGTTAGTGTAGACAAACAAGATCGATTTTCTGCTTCTGCAAGAAACCAAAATGGAGCACATGGGAGAGATGCGAATCAGGAGCATGGGCTTTTCTGACGATTTGGTTTGGATTTTTGCTCCATCAAATATTGCGACCAATGGAGTTGCTCGAGACCTAGATATGAAGAGGATGATCAAGTGCGGCTTTTTCTTTTCCTTTTCCCCGATTTTTAAGCTCTGTGCTATTCTACCATTACGTTAATCTTTTCTGCAAAACAACCATTTCATTGATTTTGGCAAATTTGAACCCACTAACATTGTCAGAGCGGAGACATCCAAAAAAATGTGGTCAATCCTGTCAAAAAAATGGCACTGTATGTACTTTCTCTCAATAATTGTTTTTTAAAAAACAAAACTTTGAAATTCTTTGGATTGTTCTTAGCTTTCTTGTTGTCCATGCACAAGTGGTCTAAGCCAAAACAATCTTCGAGATTCTTGAGATTGTTCTTAGCTTTACTCTCGTCCATGAACAAGTCATCCTCAGTTGAGAACCCAGGCGAAAACTAAAACTTGCTATTGTCTGAAGCCTCCACCATGACGGAAGAAGAAGTAAAGAGAATAAACTAGAGAGTAACGATTGCAAATCTTCTGCCCCCGAATTGGTGCCCCGTTCCCTGTCCCCTTTATAAAATTATGCCATCTGTCTAATAAATCCCTGCCCCCTTTATAAAATTATGCCATCTGTCTAATAAATGGAAGTTTATTAACGGCACGTTAACTCCCTTCTTTTTTTTTACTTTTCCAATGTTTTCAATCGTTTGAAAAAATTATTTATTAATTTTTTAAAATTTTCAAAATGCTTAATTATTCTTTTAGAAGACCACTCAACAAAATATTTTCAATAAAAAGATTAAAACATTTAAGTTAAAACCTATTTAATGCATTCAGTAAATGCTCTTTCCTTTTTATTTCCATATTATTTCATATTTTATATATATATATATATATATGTTTAACAAAATATTCAATAAAGAATTTATTCAAACTTTTCTTTTCAATAACAAGCCAAACAATTATCGACAATTATCTTTAATACACCAATACTGAAATTTTTAAACTTTACAACCAGGTTTGGATTATTGACACGTGTCTACTCAATTATAAATAAGGAAATCGTTAAATTGACAGAATTACTTAAATGCACATGTATCAATAATTTAAACCAATTAGTGAAGTTTAAAAATTCCACACTAGTTTATAAGATATAAAGATAATGGAATAAATTACTTTTTTGGTCACTTAAATTTTTTTAAGATTTTATGTTTTAATTATTCAATTTTGAAAAATAATATTTTGGTCACTAATTTTATACATGTTATTATTTTGGTCACTCAATGATCAAAAAATAATAAAAGACCAACATGAAAGTCTTTATTTTTTAACAATTAAATAATAATACTTATAAACATTGATAATTAAAATATTATTTTTTTAAATGGATGACCAAAATAAAAAAATTTGAAAATTTAAATAATTAAAAATTAATATAATCAAGAAATTAATCCAACAATTTTTATAGTATGAATTCAATACTTAAAAATTTCAATACTAAAAATTCAATACTAATTTTTAAGTTTATCAAACGAGTACCTTAACTAATGAAAATACATATACCTCTAAAAGTTATTCTCATATATCATATCATATCCATTACTATAAGAAATAAAAGGAAAATTTAATAGGGAGGGATTGGCGTTGAAACAATTTTAAATATTAACTTCTATTCATTCATTTTCTTCTATTATTAGATTTATGTTTCCACTACAAAAATTTGTCTATTTTCAACGGAATTTTTCGTTGGAAATAGGCTTTTTTCTGTTGGAAATAATTTTCAATAGAAAATTCTGTTGGAAATTCCGTCGGTACAAGCCTTGTGGTTAATACGTTCCATTGGAAATCTGTTAAAAATTTTCAACGGAATTTTTTGTTGGAAATCCATTGCAAATTTTCAACGGAAATTCAGTTGGAAATCCATTGGAAATTTGTAAAATTCCAATTGATTTTATAAATCCATTGAAAATTTTCATCGGATTTCCAACAAAAATTCCGTTGAAAAATAATTCCATTGGAAAAGGTAATTCCAACAGGAATTTTCTGTGGAAAATTTCCATTGGAAACCCTATTTCCAACATCAAAATCTGTTGGAACATTTCTCGTTGAAATTAGGATTTCCAACGGAAAAATCAATTGGAATTTTTTCCGTTGGAAAATGGGAAATTCCAACAAAAATTTTCATTCGAAATCGTTGTTCCAACGGAAAAACCATTATCATTTCCAACGGAAATTTCTGTTGGAAAAATATTTCCAACGAAATTTTCCATTGGTAATATAATGGCTTATTTTTTTTATAATAAATTTTTAGAAAAAATTAACAATTTTTATTTTGATACTAAATTTAATTCTACATTCGAATTGTAAAATATATAAAAGAAATACACATTACAAAATTGCTTTTCAATTCTAAACACAATAATTACAAATTATCCTAAACACACAATACATAAAATAGTTGGATACATATGAATATTAAACATAACTATATTAAAAAGTATCCAAGTGTTCAATTGAAAATTATACATCATATGAGGAAATTTTTTGTTCTTACTTGTCAAGTCTTGAAGGTCCCGCATCACCAACCGTTGAACGCGCATTACGCATGAACATGGTTTCCATACATGCCATAAACTCACTCATGCCTTCCGCCATTCTCAGTTCTTCACGTATTTTCACACGTATTTCGTCATGTATCTGTAACATCCTGTACCTTCGTTGGACATAAATAAGATTTTATTGCTCAAACAATTGATCATTTAATGTGAATTGGTATGCTAAGAAACGCTTAAGAATAAATTATTTCGCACGCACAGAAGCGGTAATTAAATAATAATTTTTTTGTCGGAGAGGAATTAGCGAGCTCAAGGATGATTCGGAGGTAAACCGAGACATAATAATGTGTTTCGGGACCAAAAAAAAAGAGTGAAAATTTTTAGAATAAAATAATGTAATATTTTATTTAATAAAATAATATTAAAATATTAATATTTTATTTTATTGTCGAAATTAGTCATGAAAGATGGTATATGACTAATTTAAGTGGGGGAGAAGAAATAAAGAATAATTTTGAAGGAAAACAGTGGAAATCGTACGACGTGTTTTAATCGAGTGAACGCAATAAGTGAATATTTAAATATTATGATGATACCGCGTTGACATACGATTTTGATATTTTGGTCATACACGTGTAAGAGTATGAAGATAGATGGAAATTAGAATTTTACACGTGTTGGGAGGATTAATTTTAAAAATATGAAAATTTAATGGAGGTAGGTTGAATAAAATGAAATTAAGGTATAATATGTAAATTTTATTAGTTTGAAGAAATAAAAATAAAATGAGTGATAAAATAATAAAGACAAGAAATGAAATGAAGAAAAGTTAAATTAATTTTTAAGTGTAAAGGCAAATGTACATGACATGAGTGGTATGGTATGACAAGGAATAAAGGGAAGAAAGAAATGAAAGGAGAAAACAAAAGCAAGCAAAGAAAAGTCAAATAAACAAAAAGAAGAATAGATAAGGGTTGGTCATTTGATGAGGAAGAAATAAGAAAAGGTAAGGAAATAAAGGAGACAAGAAAGACAAAATAGATAAAGAGAAGAGTGTAGAAAGATGTGGAAGGCTCAGTCAAAAAAAAAAAAAAAGAAAAAAGCAGACAAAGAAATAAAAGACAAAGTCAGTTTATGAGAAAGAGAGAAAGAGTTGTGTTTTGTGGTGACTAACGAGGAAAGAAAAAGAGCAGAGAAAAGAAATAAAAACCGAGCCAAAAGAAGGAAGAAAATGAGAGAGAAAGTGCCGTGAGGGAGGAAAAGAAAGGAAGGCCGAAATTCAGTAACTTTGAAAGGCATGAAGAGGCTGATTTTTCTACATTTTTTTGGAATGGTTTTGTTACAATTTTGAGGTAAGAAAAGCTGCTTTTATTTAAGCTTTTATGGCTAGAAATTTTGGAGGTTTGTTGTTGAATTTTTTGAAGGTTCTTGGCTACTGAAAATTTAGGCAGAATTAGAGCTAAAAATCTACTGGTTATGGAGGCTTGAAGGTGTGGTTTGATGGCTGATTTTTTTGAGCAGAAAATTTAGCTAAAAAAATTATGATTTTTGTGTTGAAAAATCTACTAGTTTGGAAGCTTAAAGGTGACGTATTGATGGCTGGAAATTTGCTGGAAATCCTGGAGGTTTTGTGGCCTTGGAATGAGGCTTTAATGATCGAATTTGGGAGGAAGAAAGGAAGGAGAAAGGAGGAGGAACGGTGGGGCTACCACCACCGGCGATGGTGGAGAGGATGGGCTGCCACAGTGGAGAAAGAAGCCACGGCTGGAGGAAGAAAGAAAAAGAAAAGAAAAAAGAAAAAACGTGAAAAAGAAAGAAAGAAAAAGAAAAAAGGAAGAAAAATAAAATAAAAAGCCCAAGTAGAAAAATAAAATTGGGCAAGGCCCAATGGAGAATTAAAATTGGGTAAGGCCCAATGGAAAGATTTAAATGGGCAAGGCCCAATGTGAGGAAAAGAGGAAAAGCCCATTGGAGAGGGGCCCAAAAAGGAAATGAAGAAATGGAAAAGGTATATGGTAAGTTAGTATTGTATTTTAAGATTTATGGATAGTTTAACATTTTGCATATTTTAGATGAAGAATATGCAAGTTGTTTAAGAAATTTTAATTAAGTTGCTATACATATAAATGTGTAATTAAGTATATAAAAATTTAAATGATTGCTAGGAACGTTTGTCGAGGAGACGAGACAGTGTGACAAAGGATCGAGAATAGGAGTATTACGAACTCCTAGTACGGTGAGTGAACTTGCATTTCAACTATTTTGGGAATTCTAATTAAGTTGAAATGAATTGCTTGAATGATTATATATAATACTCATTTAAAAATGAGTCTCGGGAACAAGCCTTTAGTGAAAATATTTTTGTGATGTTGAAAATGACTATGATGAATTTATGTACGCCTATATGATGCTTACCCGTATGGTTAAGAAATTTATGTGAACTTGATGTAACTATGTACGTGTGGAGTGGATAATGCACATGCCTGTAATGGTGTGCAACATGGCGACAGCGAGACGTAACGCCCACAAGAGAAAGTGGATAATGATATATGAGCAGGGAGTGCACACATGGTTAATTGTTATGTGCGAGTAGGGAGTGCACACATGATCTTATTGCTTGGTGTGAGTAGGGAGTGCACTAGAGTGAAGAGAGTGGGGTGATGGATGTTATTGCATATGATTTTATATATATATACATATATATACGTGATATAATGTGTATGATGGAACATGTGATTGCATTGAATGTGAAACCCTTATTTTGTGACGGTTTGTGATAAACCGTTGATTTTGCTATCTTACTTGATAGAATAATTGGTGTAAATTCATGGATGCTTTATCCTTGAATGCATGATAAATTTTGAATTAAGGGAAAAATGGTTTAAACATTAGCTAGAACAAAAATTGTCTCGTTTTCAACCAGTGCATCATGTTTAGCAAATTTCCTGGTTGATATTGCTTGTTCCCTTCTAAGGTTCACTCATTGAGTTTCATACTCACAATTTTATAAAAATTCATGTTTTCAGATTTAGTGGCAATTGCGACTTGGACCAAGTCATCTAAGCAGGCTCGCCTTTTGGTAGGTACTACGGCATCTCAGTAGCTGTGCCTTTATTCAAAGTTACTTTGCTGATGGTCAAGAGTCTTTGTCTGTGTACAAGCATATATATATACATGTTGGATTGATGATGCCTTGATGAGATGGCATTGAATGACAATGCTTTGAGATAATGCAATTGTAAACATGTGGTATACATATTATGTTTTGAAATATATTGAGTTGTGAATGACGAATTTTGGTTCAGAATAGTAATGCAAGATTTATAAAATGTCAAACATGATTATCAAAAAAGGCTTGCTTAGGTTTAGTGGGCTATGCCCATTGGGCCCGTGCGCCGGTCATGGCCCGTGAAATTGGGTCGTGACAGTATCTTATTCAAGTTTTGTGCAAGATTTTCCACTTTTTCTTCCAATGCATTTACGGGACTGTTAACATTTGAGTTGATAGGGCCACACGCAGACTCAGATGTTGCTACATTGTGTTGTGTTCCAATAAGTAACATTGTAGCAGGGACACGAGTGCCAAACCCATACACATGAGTGCGTGTAGTCTCCTTCCCTCCAATAGCTTCAGTCTAAGCATGCGGATCGAATTCTGGCTGAAAAGATGAATCATTGCCATACTTCTGCGTTAGTACAGAGCTATACACTTCCTACATAAAAACCATACTTAATTATTAATATTAAAGTAGAACATCAACTTTAAAGTAATAGTAAAAATTAATCAATTTTTACTTACACTCGTAGACTTGGACTTGTTATCAATAAAATCACCATGACCCCCCTGACGCTTATGAGTACAGCTGAACACTTCCAAGAATGTAACATCTCGTTTCAGCTCAATTGCCTGAATTTATTAACAATTATATATAGTCAATCATAATCGATATATATATATATCATGATATATATAACATGTAAAGCAAAATCAAAATCCAACTACTAAACTTACAATTTAATTGAAATTGATGGGAAAACATACATATAAATTCCGTTGTAACAGTAATTCATACCATCCTTTTTGCATGAACCACAAATAGAACTGAGCTGCCAATGTGCTTTGGAAAGCTTCCTTGTTTTGGTGTTAAACGATTTTGCCTTGCTTTTCGCGATTTGTTTTACTCCTCTTCTGTACCCCATACTGTATCGATCAGGATGTCTCATATCTCATTTGTGATCCATTCCCTCGACATGCCTCTGTATTCTATAATGTTGTTAGTTTCGGCTTCAGTCATTGCTTTATGCCTTTTTTCTGAAAGCATGTCTCTTAATCGATCAGAACAAATTTTTTCCCATATGTGTCGAACTAAAACATCTTGATGTGCATACCAAACACATTTTTCCTACAACATAATGTAATAGCGTAATTTAGCAAAGTTATACAAATTAATGGAAAAGAAAACGCTTAATAAATGAATAAGTAATTGTACCTGAAATTTTCGAAACATTAAGTCTTTGATATCATCAGGGACTTTCCTCCATGTCGCCCATGGACCATGAAAGTAATTTTTGATGATTCTTGTTATTATAGATGTGACCCCTTTCTCGAAAAACGTGCTTGTAAAATATCCCAAATAACATTTTATATAGTAAAATTAAAAAAATAAAAATTTCTTTGAAAAATATAACAAGTTTAATAAGATGGCATACCTATCCCCAGTAGGAGTTATACGCAATCTGTCCGATGGATCCACAGGAGTCTATAATCCTACACTGGGTCCCCTACCTCTTGATCTTGACGATGTCTCATTTGCATTTCCACCTAAATCAATATATGGGGATCTTATAATATCATGTGTAGATGTCTCATTTTCTACGTGCTCTGCAAATGCATCGTACAAAGATTGTGTCTCAAATGGGGCGCATCATTATTCTCCTGCTGGACTTGTCTTGGAATGGCTATATCATCACACGCTTGCGGACTTGGCGGCACAGCCATACTGGCCGATGCATATGAAGACCTAGGTGTCGGTTTTGATTGCTTCCCTTTAACCATCGTTCCTGTAATATTGTATTGTTAAAATCCCATTAGCAATTTATTATAAATATATTGGAACTATAATTGAATAAAAAACATCAATTCACAGCAAATAATATTCTATAATTTGCATGTTATTAGAAGCAAAGCAGTAATTATATATTAACTAATTTCATCATTTATATATTGATTTCAACTCAAACGACCCATAGAGTTTTACATCATGTCCAAATACTTTAATATTATAAAAATAAAGTTAAACAATTCCATAAAAAGAAAATTTGAAACCAATATCGTACGTGCATACCGTTATCATTCACTTCTTGAATAATCAAACTCATGTTCTGCATTATTATCACTATCATCATTATAAGTTTCACAATCGTCATGCTCCACATGATCTTTATCTTCATCTTCATCTTCATCTTCATCATCATCTTCATTATCTTCTACTTCCATGTCATCTTCTTCATCTTCATCTTTATCGATATCATCTTCTTCATCCTCAATCGATAAATTAACCTCTTCATAATCACCACTCACTAACTCTGTTAAATCCACTTCTTCTTATTGTATACTAGTAATTGAATTGGACACATCTTCTTGGTATACTCCTTCATTCAAATCACTTTCATTTTTAGAATCACCACTAATAGGAAATTGAAATCTACTCCTAGCTTTTGTTTTAAACACTGCCTACCAATCACCTCGATTTCTTCGTCTTGATGGATAACTACTATAATAAACTTGGTAAGCTTAGGTGGCTAAAACAAATGGTTCATTACTGGCCAGTATTGTGTTGTATTTCACATCAACAAGACCATGCAATCGATCTACCTTTATTCCTTTGTCAATATCAAACCAATGACACTTGAATAGAACAACTATGTTTCCTATACCAAAATACTCCAACTCAATTACATCCACTAAGATGCCATAAAAGTCTCGCTCATGATCATTGTAAAAACTCCCTTTTATCCAAACCCTACTATTCATTGTCTTATGATTTTGACCGTAATCTAAGGTGTGAAACTTAAAACCATTTACAAAATATCCATTGTAACACCTAATCATACGTCCGGGACCATAAAAGATTTCAATTATACGTGGGTCTATTTCATCATTATGCTTTGTAACCTACGAACATGAGATACAAGAGAGTAAAATAATAAATTTCATAATTTATTCGTCAATGATATTAAAAGTTCACTTCTATGTTAAGGAAACTTACATAATTTTTAAACCTTTTAACGAATCACGCATCACGTACTTTCTCCAATTCCTATTCCGAAATGTCCACAACATCTCCCTTCACAATTTCATCAAATTTCCTAACATCATATCCACGAGTACGTGATTAAGTTCAATCTTATTATAGGGTAATAACAAGTTAAAAAAAAGTAATGCTACTTACTTTATATATGGGAGCATCTCTTCACATTTTATTAAAACATATAACTCAGCAGCATAAAACTCATCCTCATCTAAAAATCGAGATTTATTTACTGGACCAAAAGCTCGCCCTGATTGAGTGAAAAAATATAAACGACCCATAGAGTCCACCTCTCCCCCATCATCATTTCGTGGCACTCTATTTACTCTTGTGAGCACAGCAGGTTCAAAATACCATGAGTAAAACAACGATACTTCCTCGATAACATATGCCTCACATATGGATCTTTCAACAAAAGCACGATTTTTAACTTTCTTCTTCAACTGTTGCAAAAACCAATCGATAACAATATTCATCAATCATAGGATGTACTTTAAACTCTTCAAACGAAATATATTAAAGCAAATAACAATTATATTACCTCTCAAATGGATGCATCCATTGATACTGGACAGGTCCACCAACCTTAGCCTCGTAAGGTAAATGAATCGACAAATGCTCCATACAGTCAAAGAAAACCGAAGGAAATATCTTCTCTAGTTTGCATATAGTTTCACATATTTTTCCTTGCAACGTTTCCATATGGTCAATAGGTATTTCAGTTGCACACAAATCCCTAAAAAAGTGAGACATCTCAATAATTGCATCCCAAATTGTTTGAGGCAGCATATCACGAAAGCCAATTGGGAGCAATCGTTGCATAAAAACATGAAAATCATGACTTTTCATCCCATAAAATTTTCCATCAACCTCATTAACACACTGAGAAATGTTCGACGCAAAACCATCTAGTAACCTCAACTATTTGACCAAGCACAGACAGTTCTTATTTCCTCATTATTTAATGTGTACGCAGCCTTAGGCTTGTACAGTTTTCCATTATGATCCACCAATTCCAATTCTGGCCGCTTGCAATACACCTTCAAATATTGTCGTGCTTTTATGTTATCTTTTGACCTTCTTTTAACATCCATCACTGTGTTGAGTATATTCTCAAAAAAATTACGTTCAATATGCATAACATCTAGATTGTGACGAATAAGAAGCATATGCCAATAAGGTAAAGCCCAAAATATACTCTTCTTCACCCAATTATAACAAACACCATATCCTGAACTCTTTGGCTCACCATATTTTGTTCCGAATGGGAGATGAGGAATCGAATTCAAACTTGTCAATATTTCCTCGCTTGATAATTGTCGAAACAGTAAGTCATGTTCAACTCTTTTTTTAATAAATTTGTCTCTCTGCCTCCTAAAAGGATGATTAGCTCGCAAGAATTGCTGATGACAATCAAAGAAACAAGGTTTCCTACCATGTTCCAATATGAAAGATTTAGAATGTTCCATGCAATATGGACATGATAATCGTCCATGTGTACTCCACCCTGACAACATACCATAAGCAAGAAAATCATTAATTATCTACAATAATCCTGCCCTCATATGAAAATTTTGTTTCCTATAAGCATCATATGTCACAACACCTTCTGTCCACAATAATATCAACTCATCTATCAAAGGTCTCAAGAAAATATCTATATTTTGACTTGGACTTTTCTTGCTCGGAATAACCATGTTAAGAAATATATATTGTTGTTTCATACACATCCATGGGGGTAAATTATAAACACAAAGCATTACTGGCCAAACAGAATACGGTTTGGCGGTCAATCTAAAAAGGTTGAAACCGTCAGCACATAACCCGAGTCTCACATTTCGAGGTTCCATTGCAAAGAATTCATGTATGCGGTTGAAGTGTTGCCAAGCCTCACCATCAATAGGGTGTCTAAGGAGTCCATCATCACTTTGGTGTTGCGCATGCCACGTCATATGTTCAACCATTTTACATGACATATAAAGCCTTTGAAGCCTTGGTATAAGTGGCAAGTAACGCAAAATCTTGTAAGGAATTTTCTTCTGCCTTCTCACACTTGAATTCCTCTGTTTATACTGAGGATGTCCACATACCATACAATTCTCAAAGGTAGCAGTTTCCTCATAAAATAACATGCAATTGTTCTTGCAAGCATGAATTTTGATATATCCCAAACTAAGCTTTCCTATCTTCTTCTTCATCCTATAAAAATCGATAGGTGAATTCTCATTAAATGACAACATATTCTTTAGTATCTCCAATTGTCACGACCCGAAACTCCCCATCGAGCCCGTGACAAATGCCGCGACGTCCCGATAGACACTCTTTCCCTCGAATGCCGATTGAGACCTCGCAAGGCTCTCGTATCAGTTTTTCATCTCCCCTATGAGCAACCTTTACCAAATATCATGTTTTAAAGATGTATATATTTTTTTCAACTCAAAACTGTAGAAAATAATTTTCGCCTCACAGGGGCATTTTCGTCATTTTTGCCCAAATTTTTAAAATTTACATAAACATGGTAAATGAGTAGAAAACGCATATTTCAAAGTTAAAAATAAGTTTTATTATCTAAAATAGGCATTTAAAACCAAAATTTTAACTATTTGTTTATAATAAAAATTATTAAATCAAATATTCTTATTTCCTATAAAACAATTTTTATAAAGAAATCCATAAATAATTTTTACAGTGTAAAAACAAAATAAATTCTTTTGTACAGCAATATAAATAATCAGAGTATGAAATTCAACATACAATGACAAGTGGGCCCCCAACATAAACACAAAGGTATAAGGCTATAACCTTTGATTTCTACGGATGCACCTCTGAAATTGTTTCTCGACCAATCAGCTATCTAAAGCCTATCTCGAGCCTGAAAAATGCATAGGAAAAAGGGTGAGATTACATGGATCTCAGCGAGTAAACATATACCCTCTAAACTATCTACAATCAAGTAAATTGAGACAAATAAAATTTTCCTTCCAGTAAGTTTTTCATAACATAAATTTTCAATGTACTCAGATAATTGACTTGGCTTATGGATTTCACAAAACTTGGCTGCTGCCAAAATCATTCTCGGGGATACCCCGGCTGAGGCATCTAATCGAGACCGCCAAGGCTATTAAATTTCTTATACTCACTTTTCATCTGAAAATCTAGCCATTCCTTGGCGTTGGCTGAGTCTCACTCTCACGTGGTGGTCTGCGTCAGGTGCACTCAAACTTTACCTCGAGAGATGCCCTACACACGACTCCCCTTATCGAGGTAAGAATATATCTGGTTTCTGTGCCCCCTCTCTTAGGCTGGCCCACAGAACCCGTTATGCAACTGCAGTGCGTATTTTATCTACCACCAGATTCATAAAATCATAACTGCATGATATGGTTATTTATTTTACTGTACAACCAATCAAAACAAAATGCGCAATTCACATTTATCTCAATACAAATATCAGTTCTACCATTCATGCTAACAAAATATCATAAGCCATTCATTTTATAAAATCATGAATTTATAACAAATCAAGTGGTCTCCAATTACTCTAATTTCAAAATCATCCTTTAATTTTTTCAGAAAGTTTATAAAATTATTTTATAAAATCACATTTTCCATAACACACATTAATTTGCCATTTAAACCATTTTTCTATAAAATCACATAATTGAATAGAAAGTACTATAGATAATTAAGACGATATAAGAGTACTCACCTCGCCAGGAGTGTAAAATACTTCTGTTTTTCAATTTCCACTAGATTGAAATTTTCTCGCGTCTGGGGGAAACTCACCACCTATACACGAGTCACGACACAAAATCTCATTATTTGTGTCCAACCACTATAATTTATTTCAAGCTCTACATGTATGGAAATGGGATGAAAATTGTCTGGACAATCATTTAATCGAGGTGTCCGACCAATTTACCTACGCCCGGCTTAATTTGCTAAAACCCTCAATTTAAATCCGATTTGACCCATTTCAATTTCTAACTATCCACTTATATCCACATTTCTCAATGACAATGAATATGGGTCAATTTATCAATCTTAGAATGAAAAATTATGATTTTACCCCTAATGGGTAAAATTTTCAATTTTTGCACAAAAAATTTTCATTTAATTCCTACACCCATAATTCATCAAATATTACCAAAATGCCACCAAATCTCAACAATTTGCTTAATTTCTAGTAATCAAATTCAAACTAGAAAATTCGACCTAAATAGATAAAATGAAAAACATTTCATTTCTAGTTAAATTTTCCATTCCGTTATTTTTTTCCTACTTGATTTCTACACCATAAATCACCATTTTGCCATCCAATTCTCTCAAAATAAAATCAATTCCATCACCACACACACAACACTAGGTTCAGCCATGGATGGTTACTATGGCAAAC
The DNA here is from genome assembly GCA_036013995.1 of Theobroma grandiflorum. Taxonomy (NCBI): domain Eukaryota; kingdom Viridiplantae; phylum Streptophyta; class Magnoliopsida; order Malvales; family Malvaceae; genus Theobroma; species Theobroma grandiflorum. Next base: position 15,354,743 of record CP142133.1, read on the forward strand.
AAATTTATTTCTTCTAGTTTTGCTTATATACATGCTAAACTAGCTAAAAACACTAACATATATCAAAATCAATTATTTCCATCAACTTTCTCTCTCTAAACCCATATGACCAGAATTGAAATCATCCTCAAATCACATGATTCAACCATGGAAAATGATGGGAAATGCATGGGAAAGGTAAAGCACAAGAAAATTTTAAGAAATGTTACCTTTTTCAACTTGATTATTAAATTTCCACCAATTTTCCCTGTAAATTTCTTGGCTAAGGTTTTATTTTCCCCTTTCTCTCTCTTGTTTCTTGCTTGGCCGAATGTTGAAGAAGAAGAATGGGTTATGGGCTGATTTTTTTATGCCTTTTTATTAGTTTAATTAAATAATATTATTTTATTCACATTTTGAATATTTTATTAATTCATTTTTTTCTAGCCATCCACTTGTCCTACTTTTTCCACCATGCATTCCCTTTGACTTATCCAAGTCTTAGATGAAATTTCTAGATTTTTTCAAAGTTTTGGTGGAGCAAATTTTTTAAAATTACACTTTTACCCCTGAACTTTTCAAAAATTTCATTTTTACCCCAAAAATTGAAAATTTACCATAATGCATAATTTTTACTCCTCATACTCATATCACACTTCAAATAATTAAATTTGATCAAAATTCTTTCGAAAATTCAATTTTCGGATTCGGGTGGTAAAATTACCATTTTACCCCTATACTCCAAATATACCGGAAACTCATATTTTTCACTGGTAAATCTTTCAATTGTACTTCAATACTCATATCATACTCAAACATGTCAAATGGGGCTTAGAAAATCTTTTCTAAAAATTCCCTTTTCATTTTCAAATTGCAAAATGACCATTTTACCCTTAATCGGTCAATTCTCCTTATTGACTCCAAATTGATCCTCGAACTCCGAATCACCATTTTGAGTCATCCCTAGACTGTGAAATTCTCAATTTAATCTTTAAGATCTTGATTTTATCTTGTTCGAAGCTTAATCGACTTAGCTGTACTTCTAGGGGTAATATCATCTTTTAACGATTTCTCAAGACTTCCTCAATATGTAGACATTCTATCGAGCATGTGAATGACATTGCAATTACTTTATAGAGCAGGGTTTGACACCAATAGTCGATCAAAACATGATTCACTCAAATTGTACTCCGTCTTAACATTTAAAAGTTGCGACACAGCTGAAAGCGTTTTATGCTTTGTGCAACCTACCCACAAAGGTTCCTCTGCATTGCTTAACAAAGAGTAAAAGGTTGATGCATTTGGATTGGGATCTTTTTCGACAAAACTCGACTCATTTGAAGAACCATGGTTGAAAGCAACTTCGGGACGCATAGCATCCCTAACCATTCTAGTATATGGATTTTCTATTTCATCATCATATATAGGTTCTCGAAAAGCAACATCTCCTTCAAAGCTAAGGGATGGTTCATCTCTAGATCTACTTCTTGATGTTTCTCCAACATCAGCTTCCCCGTGTAAACTCCAAATTGTGTAAACCCTAATAAAACCCTGGTTTAGGATGTGTTTTGTAGCGACCACTTTCTGGTCACTACCAACGTTCAAGACTTCCGGAAACAACCCGCCAAGTTTCAAACAAGCCTGTCTCAAATTACTCATTAATTCACACTTTTCACTTTTCGTATAGTATTTTACTTTCATGTATTAAATTAAATCATAAATATAAAAATCAGTACAAATTTTTTCCTTATTAATTTACAAGTACATACACGAAAATTTCGTTCGACACGCCTCCTCGACAAACGTTCCTAACAATCATTTAAATACAATATATTTAATCGTACATTTGTATGGATAGTAATTTAATTAAAAATACCTCAAGTAACTTGCATATTTTTCATCTAAAATATACATAATATTAATTACCCAAAAATATTTAAATATACAATTCACTTACCATTGGGGCTTAGGCCTTTTCTTTTCCTCCTAACTATTGGACCTTGTCCAGAAGCCTCTCCAATTTTCCTATTGGGCCAAGCCCAATTTCATTTCTCTTTTGAGCCTTGCCCAATTTTATTCTCTAATTGGCCCATTTTTATTTTTCCTATTCTTTCATTTTCATTTTCTATTTTCTTTCTTTTTCTCTTTTCTTTTTCTTTTTCTTTTTCTTTTTTTCTCTTTTTCTTCTTTTCTCTTTTTCTTTCTTTCTTTTTCACGTTTTTTCTTCTTTCTTTCTCCTCCAGCCCGTGGCTTCCTCACCATCATGGTAGTCCGTTCTCCGCCAGTCAGCTCCTCCGTTCCTCCTCCACCGTCAGTGGTGGCAACTCCTCCATTTCTTCCTCTTTTTTCACTCACCGTGGCAGCACTTTTCTGCCCTTTTTAGCTTCAATTTCCAGCTGTTTTGCTGCCCCTTTTCCACCTCCAAATCCAACAAAATTTGAACCTCAAAACCAGTAAAAATTTTAGCTAAACTTTCAGCTCAAAACCAAACATCAAAACCGCACTTTAAGCCTCCAAAAACAATCAATTTTTAGCTCAATTTTCAACAGCAATTTCACCACTTTTTCAGCACCAAAATCAACCATAAAAACCTCAATAAAATCAACTTTCCTTACCTCAAAATTTGTAGCAAAAACTTGAAAATTTTCAGCTCTCTCATTCCTTCAAAAACTTGCAGCAAAATCGCACCATGAATAGCAGATTTTTCGTCTTTCCTTCTCTCCTCCTTCATGGTTCTTCTTCTCTTTTCAGCTACCGTTCTTTCCTTTATTTTTCTTCCCTCTCTTTCTTCCTTGTTGCTTGGTTTTTTTTTTGTTTCTTCATGACCGACTTTGGTTTTCTTTTATTCTTCTTCTTCTAGACTCTTCTCTCTTCTTGTATTTCTTTTGTCTTCTTATCTATTTCATTTCTTTATCTTTTCTTTTACTCTTTAATTCAATGACCAGCCCCCAACTATAAATTGCTTGACTCTTCTTTTCTTCCCTTTTATTTCTTGCACCTTTCTCATCCGCCACACACACACACATTTTCCTTTCTTTGACTTTTCTTTGTTTCTTTTATTTTGTCTTACTTTTCTTCTTGTCTTATGTCCATGTGGTCACTCATGTATATAAACAAATATTTGTTTGACTTTTCCACCATCTTTCTTTATTATTTCTTCACCTATTTTACTTTCATTTTATTTTTATTTATTCAAACTAATAAAATTTACATATATACCTTAATTTCATTTTATTCAACATACCTCCATTAAATTTTCATACTTTAAAATCAATCATTTCAACACGTGTAAAAATTATAATTTCTATCTATTTTTCTTCTCTTACATGTGTATAATCAAAATATTAAAATCGAATTTCAACGCAATATCACCATAATATTTAAATATTTACTTACTGCGTTTACTCGATAAAAATCACTTCTCACGTTTTTCATCGTTTTCCTTCAAAATTAATCTTTATTTCTTCTTCCCCACTTAAATTAGTCATATTTTGTTTTTCATGACTAATTTTGGACATTATATAAAATATTAATATTTTAATATTATTTTATTAAATGAAATATTATTTTATTCTAAAAATTTTCACTCACCTACTTTGGTCCCAAAACACATTATTATGTGTCTGTTTACCTCTGATTCATCCTTCAGCTCACTAATTTGTCTCTAACAAAAATATCATTATTTAAATACTACTTCTGCGCGTGCGAAACATTTTATTCTTAAACGTTCCTTTGCACGCCAATTCGCATCAAATAATCATTCCTTTGATCAATAAAATCTTATTTATGTTCAACGAAGGTACAGGGTGTTACATGTTCTGTGACTTGATCTTTATCTAAGAACTTGTTGTTACTACAGCGCGTGCAAGGGCATCTAATTTTATTCTTCCACATAAATGTTGTCTTCGAACATGCAAAATTTGAATTTAGTAACTCCATTTACAAAATCAGATATAATGAATCCATTATGCAATCGACGGTACATCTAAGAGCGATCTCCCGACATTATTGCATCCTAAGTGTTATACAATATCATTTAAAAGTCTGTCCGATGTATTTAGGAGGGAGAATTACATAAGAGGAAAATTTCACTTAACTTAATATTTTAAGTTAGTTGTAGAAGATTTTTTTTTAAATCTCTTATTATTTTAAATTTGTTGAGTATGTACTTCCGATTAAGCTCAAAATTGTATATGTTTGAATGTGTATACAAATCAAAACATGCTAAATTATACAAATTGGAAGACAAATAGAATCCATATTGGCGGTGGCTGAGTATTAGTGATCTCAACTAATCATACATATATTTGATCAAACTGCTAATTTAATTCAATTATTCTCAAAACAATTATATACAAAGAAAGCATCTGAAATAGTAAAATATAAACTTGTATATATATCATCAAATTTCCATATATTCAAACTACAAAAAAATTAAATGCTGTGTAATTTAATTGCTTTAACCATGAAATATTGGGTGATACATTCAAATTCTACAAATTAAGATCAGATTGAACAGCATGAGTATTGTAGATGGGTAAAAATGTATGTATTATTATTTGTTGGTCTAATTTTAGTACCATTATTTATAAAATTGAATTAAAACATGGGTGCTCAGTTATCAAATACCAACATTTAATTGCTTGTGTGTTTGTCTTGCTCACCTCTAAAATTAGACTTAAACACAATCTTGTTTGGAAGCAGAGTGCACACTGTTTTGATGCTTACACAGCCAACGAATTGCCAATGACTGAAATTAAATCAATAAAACGTTTAGCCTTGTAATTGTTGGCTCCATTAGTTTTTGATGATAATAAAACATTCCCATGTCATTTGTGTCTAATATTTTACCTAAGTGTGCAGGAGAAATGTCTACAAAGAAACAATGAATCAATCTTCCAAATAAGCTTCTAAAGATGTAATTTGGATAAGGAACAAGGTTGACCTTTATAAAGGAAGTCTCTTGATATGACAAGGAAGATCATTGGTTGAACAAAGGTCACAATGGAGAAGTGTAAGGCTGAAGCTTAGTGAAAAACAGAATCCAGTTAGTCGACTAAGAAAATGTGTTAGTCGACTAAGTGCTCTTTGGAATCGGCGTCTGAAACAGAACCAACTTAGTCGACCAAGGGAAAAATTTTAGTCGACTAAGTGCTCTCTGTTTGCAACATGCACCAGGCCACTACAAGACAGAATAACGGCTAGAATCTTCCCCAAACTGTTTTTAACGGTCATAAATATCCCAACAGCCATCAAACAAGCCTCTCCAGCTATAAAAGGATCTCCAAATGCCAAGGAACGAACTTTTGACAACTTTTGGCTTCATTAACAAAGACTCTATCATATCCAAGCCAAGAAATAGTAGAAAACTTGCAAATCCTTTGTACTCTTCATTGCACTCAAATGCCTATCCTTTGTATTTGTGTTTAACACTTAAACTTGTACCACTTAGATCAACCATGTGATCAATAGGTACTTTCTCTACTTCATCTCTTTGTATTCTTAGAGTGAGTGTTTCACTCTAAGTGTTTGCTTTAAGCAAGGTTTGCTTGAATGGTTGCAGGTTCCAACTTAGCCTTGAAAAGTTGAGTGTAAAGGTTGTGGTTGAGTCTTGAAAAACCACATTGGGTTTTAGTTTAGCCCAGGAAAAATTAGTGATAGGTTGTGGTTGAGCCTTGAAAAACCACATTGGGTTTTAGTTGAGCCCGTGAAAAACTAGTGTAAAGGTTGTGGCTAAGCTTTGGAAAAACCATTGCAAAAGCTTGGTGGAAACTTGTGAATTCCACCGTCTTAGTGATTTATTTGAAAATCTTTGGTTGGATAATCAAGGTAGTGGATGTAGGTCTTGGACCGAACCACTATAAATACCTTGTCCATTGTCTCTCTTGCTTTGCATTCTTTGTTTTGAGATTAAGTCTCAATCTCACCAAAAGAGCCGAGATAGTGCTATTTTACCCCCCTTCTAGCACTCACTTTGGGACCAACAGTAATAGCAAATCAAATAAGCTCAAACATGGGTGGTCAGTTGTGAGATCTTGTCAAGCCCAACACTATAAAATATTTGCCATGTCATTCATGTACTTGATAACATGCTTGCATACTTGAATATTTCAGAAAAAAATCATTAAAAAGTTGGTATTATACCTAGTGGTACAACCAAGTTGATTTAAGCCTCGAACTAGTTCAAATAAAGATTTTAAGATGAAATTGAGAATTTTAAAACCTCAGAATAACTCAGTATGGTGATTCAGAGTTTGAGGATTAATTGGGAGTCAAATTGGAATTTTCATGATATAGGGGCAAAAAAGTCATTTTGCCACCCAAAGACAAAATTGGAATTTTGCACCACCCAACACTTGTCATGCCCATGGATTTTATCCATTAACATTTTATATTATGGGTAATTGAAATATTTTATGTGGTGGAGGAAGAAAGCTTAATTGTTAAATGTTAAATGTGGACCAATGGTATGGTGACAAGTGGCAAGCTTTCATTTCTTTATAATTTACATTAAAAACCAGAACATAAACCCTCTCAACTCATTTCTCTTAGTCGGCCAAAGCAAGAAAAAGGGAGAAAAGAAGAAGAACAAAACCCTAGCTAAGAAATTTAAGAGGAATTCATTGATTTTCAAGGAATCAAGTGATTAAAGGTAATATTTCTTAATTCTAGCTTGTGATTTATCTTTCCTATGCATTCTTTTGCATTTTCCATGGTTAAATCATAAGATATCATGATGGATCTCTTGCTGGCCAAACATATAGAGAAAAGATTTGATGATGAATTTAGTTGGAAAACATGTTATTTTAGTGTTTTTAGTTGGTTAGTGATGTGTAGCATGAAAAGCAAACAAGAAAAATTCATGTTTTTCCATCACCCTTCATTGGCCGAATCTTCCTTATGGTATGTTGATGGTGGACTTGATTTTATTTCAAGTGATTTGGTTAGGAATTGATGATTTATGGTGTAAAAAAAAATTAGGTATGAAAAACCGTAGTGTTTATGCACCCACCATGGCCGAATTTCATAAGAAACCTAGTGATGATGATTCTTGTGATATCTTGTGTTATTTAGGTAGGATTTAATGAATTGTGGTGATAAAAACCGAAACTGGTGATGGAAACCAAAAATGGTGATTTTTAAAGTGTAGTTCTTTTAGTAAATACGTTGAATAACAATAAGAAAGTCAAGCTCATTGAGGCACTTTGGTGTATTTTGGGACATTGAATTATATGTTGTGTATTGTGTATAGGTGGTGAGCCCTCTAACAAGGGTAAAGACATTGTACCAGAGGACCAAGAATAGGAGTATTTCGAGCTCCTAATACAGTGAGTGAACTTGCATTTCAAACTGTTGTGAGAATTTTAATTAAGATGAGATGAAATGCTTGAATGATTTATATCCAACTTCTTATTTAAAAATGAGTCTTGGGAACAAGCCTTTGACAATTATTTTAATGTTATGAGTATGTGCATTGTGTAAAGAAAATGAATACATGCTCATTTATTGTGTTGATAATGATATGAATGAATAGGTAATATGTATTAATGACCAAGGGATTGTGTGAGTAAGGAGTGCACACATGGTCATATTGCTATGTACGAGTAGGGGATGTACACATGATGACCAAGCGATGTGCGAGTAGGGAGTGCACACTTGGTCTTATTGCTTTGTGCGAGTTGGAAGTGCACCAGAGTTGAGGAGAATGGGATGGTGTATGTAATTGCACGTGATTATATATATATATGCGTGATATAGTGTGCATGATGGAAAAATGTGATTATATGGTTTGTGAACCTTGAGAATTCTCCTTTATTGCAAATTGATTTAAATTGAGGAAAAGGGTTCTAATACGAAACCCTCATATAGTTGAGCGAAACCCTTGTAAATTTCTTTTCTTCTCAACTCATGTTGAACATGGTTGATTTATCATTGAATGTTTAATATCTCAGGGTTAAGTAAAAAGGGGTTTTAATATTAACTTGATTTAAATTGTCTTGTTTCCAAATAAGTGCATCATAGTTCTCAACTTTCCTTGTTATTATTACTTGTTCCCTTCTAATATTCGCTCACTGAGTTTTGTACTCACTGTTTTAAAAATTCATGTTTTCAAATTAGGAGACTGTTGGATCCTAGGTCGAGGAGTCCCCATGGTTCGTCTCCTATGTAGGTGCTTGGCATTCAATAGCTACCCTTTTACCGTAGTTTCTCCGCTGGAAGTCATAGGTTCTTTTGTTTTGTGAATATGTTCATGTAATGTAAATTACTAAGTTACATGTCTCAAACAGAATATGTATATTTTAATCGATAATGCCATCATGAGTTGGCTACGTTCACACCAGTTGGAATGCGTATGGATGCATTAGTTGATAAGACGTTAAGCAATATAAATGGGGTAGGCTTGCTTGGGCTTGGTGAGCTACGCTCATTAGGCCCATGCACTGGTCATGGCCCAAAAATTGGGCTGTGACATCAGTTCTCAAATACCAACAAGAAATTAATACAAGGTTTGTCTTAGTCACCTGCAAATTTCAACATGAAGGCTAAATCTCATTTTGCAGCAAACATTAAACTTCCATTCGATGCTTCTAGAGCCAATCTTTAACTTTGCCTGAAATACAATGAGCCTGTACGTTTAGGCTTCAAACCCTAAATCAAATAATTAAAACATAATATAAAATCGATAAATTAACCTAGGCTGCATCAATTGATAAACAAGTATTGATAAAAATAATATAAATAACATATAAAAGATTAACCCTAGGGCTGGATTTGTGGAAGGGATCAGACGGTGAAGTTTGAAAGACCAGGGGGACTAAAGTGACAGGGACAAAAATTTTCGAAGCACCAAGCTTTGGGTCACGACAGGGAAGGATCAAACAGATAGTAGTTGTAAAGAGGTCGACGGGGTATAAGGCGATGGAGAGACAACGAAAAAAGTTGAATAAGACAACACCGTGGAATGGAGAGAGGCCACCTGCAAGGGGACAGCACCAAGGATCTTTGATTCAATCGGGCACAAGTAGAGAAAGAGAGGGGAGAGCGTTGCAGGTAGAAAGAGAAAATTGTAGGGGAAAAGTCGAGTTTAGGGGGAAATTTTGAATTTTAAAGTTAGGGTTTGGGAGTCAAAACCACGTCGTTTTGACGTAGGGATAAGGACACCAGACTTGTTGTAGAATGGCGACATTTTGAGTAAGGGTATATATATTCAATTTGGTTTAATAATAAATTAAGTTGGGAAGATAAATATTGAAGTTTGGGCTAGTGGAAGAAATGGTTATCATTTAATTCTTTTTGAATAATATAAAATTACACTAATTTGGTATTATTAATCAATATTGTATGATTCATTAAAGTGAAAAAAATTATACAAATTTACTCAAAGGAAAACATATTACTCCTCTTACAAAATTTTACTTCAATAACTATGTATTTCCTTTTAGTAATATATAATTTTTTAAAAAAAAATTAATTAAATTTATAAAAATTTTACATTTTATAAGGGAAACTTTGATTATTATTCCCAACAGAATTAAAGTAAGAAAGTCATACACTTTTATTAGGGGATTTTTTTTTTGGCCTTTGAAAGAACGTGTTTTTTGAATGTGTGAAATGACTCAGTGAGAATGTGTGACACAGCCTGGTTTATAGTCTGTGACATGTCATGGTCAGACGTGTGACACGACAGGGTTATAATCTGTGAAAAGGCATGTTTAATGTGTGACAAGGCAAGGTTTAGAGTGTGTGACACGCCATGGTCAGACGTGTGACACGGTAGGGTTATAATGTGTGAAACGGCATGGGAGAATGTGTGACACGGCAGGGTTTAGAGTGTGTGACACGCCATGGTTAAACATGTCACACGACAGGATTATAATGTGTGAAACAGCACGAGAGAATGTGTGACACTACTGTGACACGACAGGGTTTAGAGTGTGTGACAAGCCATGGTTAGACGTGTCACACGACAGGGTTATAATGTGTCAAACGACACTGGAAAATGTGTGACACGGCAGGTTTAGAGTGTGTGACACAGCATGGTTATAATGTGTGTGACAAGCCATGGTCCCCACGTATGACACGTCATAGGTTGAAGGCCTGACACGCCATAATTTGAAAGAAAGCGAGCAAATAACGAGGCGTAATAATGACCAAACCCTTTGGACTTCCACCGAATTTATGAAATGAATATAAAAGGCCATTAAATTTTAAGCAAATATTTTTCTAAAATCGCAACCCCCTTTATGAAGGAAGTTAGAGATTTTGAATTGATCATCATCCCGAAACGTAGCAAAGAGTTCGACCTCATGGTTTATTGTTTGCTCACTAGTATCACAGCAACAATGTCCGTTATTAGTGAACAGGTCAGTGAGTCTAAAATTCAAATTAAAACTTTCTTTTGTTCGTTGTTTTTTTTTTATTAGGGTTAATTTGATAAGTTGGTATTTTTTTCCCATTTGTTATGCTTGAAAAACCCTTATCTTCGTGGTTTATGGTTTAGGGAAAATGTTGTAGAAGGGGGTTCACATCTGCATACAGTGTCTTGTGGGCTTACTGGTTTTTTGGGTTTTTTGGAGTGTCACGGCTTAGGGTAGCATGTTGTGGGATAACTAGTTTTTTGGGTTTTTAATGTGTCATGGCTTTAGGTGTACAGGAGTCAGTAGTTGTAGTGCATGGTGTGTCACGACACTTATGCATGGCGTGTCACTACACTGTAATGCATGGCGTGTCACGACACTTACACGTGGTGTGTCACGACACTGTAATGCATAGCGTGTCACGACATTTACGCATGGCGTGTCACGACACTGTAATGCATTGTGTGTCACGAAACTTACGCATGGCGTGTCATGACACTTACGCATGGCGTGTCATGACCTTTATGGATGGCGTGTCACAGGATTTATTTCTTTCTTTCCTTTTCTTTCTTCATTGTACCTTGATTCCACGTTATGGGCTAACTCAATTATGCATGGATCCCATGTTTTGTAGATGCAGCCCGAACAACATAAGGACCTTGATAGCTTGCTGCTTGTGCCGAGAGAGAAATGGGCGTTCAATGTCGGCATCAACACCCACTGTAAGTGGTCGCAGCTGCATTATATCAACAAGACTCTCCAAGAGAAAGGGGAGTACGATGCAGTAAAGAGTACATGTTTCGGACAGCTTCTGAACGTATATCCACAAGGCTACTTCAATGTTGGTCTCCTGCATAACATCATGATTTGTCAAATCAAGACAACAGAATCAGTGGAGCACGAGCTGTGGTTTGCCATTGGCAAGAACAAGGCACGAATATCTAAGCAAGAGCTCTGCCTTATCACCAATCTGAAGTTTGGTCCAATGCTTGATGTGTTCACACGACCGTACGAGGTTGTTGCTGACAGAATTCATGCACGATACTGAACGGGCAGCAAAGCATTAAGCTGCAAGAGTTGCTGAATACATTTCGCGGAGGTAGCTTGCAGCGACCAGGTGAAGCGACCAAGATGGCGCTTGTCTTGATCGCGAATAACATTTTATTCGGTCAAGACTACTGTAGACGGGTGACGCCTTGGCTATTATCATTGGTGGAGGACATCGACTCCTGGAATGCCTTCCCATGGGGTCATTACATATGGAGGCTGACCAAGGACTACCTTTTGAAGGGGTTCGAAGTGCTTGCCTCAAACTTGCTTCCAGTAACCCATTTACGCTACAACATTTACAGATTCGCATGGGTGATTTAGGTACGAGCACTTAACATTGATGAGTTTCCTTTTGACTTAAAAATTTATTATTGCACTTGTTTATCATTTACGGTCTAACGATGTTAAATATGACTTGTAGTTCTTGGCAATGGAGGCAATTCCAGCCTTCCGAAAACTAGTTGCCCCATTTGCTCCAAAGGACGTCTACCCACGTATGCTAAAATGGGAATGCAATCAAAAGCCGACAATCTTCTATAAAGCAGTTGAAAAGTTAGAGTCATTTCAACATGTGAGTGAACAACTTGGTCAATTTCTGATGTGCATTTTTATAATAATTTTCCATAAAATTATATTTAATCATAGTCCTTATTTTGCAATTGTGGGCAGTCAAGACCTTGGAGCCCACCCCGGATGAGGCCAGGCAGGATTACTTCATGGAAATTGATGTCTTACTTTCTGAAGGCCACCAATACGTGCCTATAGGGCACATGGAGGATCGTGCGGACTAGGGCTTAGGTGCAAGGGAAAAGAAGAGGCAGCTAAAAGACAGAAGAGCCAGTGGTGCCATTAAGCGAAGGCGCACCACCGTTGTTTTAGAGGATGAGGATGAACAGTCAGTCCCTAAGTTGGAAGAAAGGGGTGACCATGCTATGATAACTTCTCAACCACCAATAGCTCCTCTTCATACGCACAGTGATAACAAGCCGGCTGTAAGATCGGTTGTAATGGTTTGCGTTAAACATTTTTGCATATGTTTTTCGATTAACACAGTAATTTCTGTCATTGCAGTTAAGGGAGGCGACACAAACACCTCAAGAGTCGATCGGTCATGCTCAACCACACAATACCAACAACGAGCCACCAGTAAGGATTTTAGAGTTCTAAAAGTAAATGTTCAACAATTCCATATATGTACACGTACACTAATTTATAGCATATATGTTATTGCAGTTGACCGAATCCACAAGAGTCAATGACAAATTAGTGACGAATCGTCAGCTGAAGCGTCAGCTGTGACGGTTAGAGCTTCGACATAAAAAGGAGATGTCGGAGCTGAAAGCTTCAATCCAGTCATTGACTCTATCCCTATAGATGTTTGAGGACCGCGTCGTCGCTCGGATTCTAGATGGACTAAAATCACAAGTACAATATTCAATCATTGTGTATAATATTTGTTGTTTATGTTTATTACGGTAAGTTCTAATTTGAGGCATCGGTTTATGCTAACGATTTTCTCATTTGTCTCATTCTGTAAGGTGGTCCTTCATCTCACGATGCCGATGAGGACCACAAGGATGACGTTGATCCATTAGACCATGATAAACCTAGTGTTGGCATTAACGATGATGATGTTGGTGGTGCCGACGAAGATGATACTATCGCAGCGGATGTTGATCCGGTGATCGATGCACCTGTAGGAGGGGATGGGAACCTTACAATAGTCGTCTATGAAAGGGACCATCTTCTGCACAGCACTCCTGAACCTAGCAGCTCACGATTGTCACCAATAGAGGCGTCTGATGTCCAAGATCGGGCAGCATTCATTTTAGACCCTACTAAACGGGCACGAGTGAGAATAGCAAGCAAGTACATTACAAGCCCGTACGTCGACCCCTTATTGAGCCTTCGAGATCAAAAGAGCTCGATGGTGGAAGCGTACGATGCTTTCAAGAAAGACGAATGGGTAAGGTCAGCTCATAAATAACATTGCAATGTTGTTTAATTAAACATCTATCCACCAAGGCTAAATTAATTAATTCATTATGTTACATATGCAGGCGTAACGTCGAGATCTCAGGGAACCAAGGTGCGAAATTTTTCATGTCATCAGAGGATCTTGAAGAAGAAATGACAAGTGAACATGTCGACGCATGCCTCAGCGTACTCTATAAGCAGATGGCAGGTCCGAAGTGGAAGCTGTATAATGCTTGTGCATGCGTGGTTGACACGATATTCTTCGTAAGTTTATTTTTCATTATTTTCAATTATGAAAATAGTAAGTTATTTATTGCATTAATTGTAAGCTAATGTATACATGCTTCGCAGAACACCCTCCATATGCTACACCAAGCGTTCCCCACTGAAGATGCCCGTGCCAACATAGAAATTACAGATGAGTTACGGGGATACGTGCAAGGTGAGAGGTCGACATACGCGAAAAAATGGGAAGATGTCGATTTCATCCTTGCACCTTACAATGTGGGTGGCTATTAGGTGGTGGCGAAGATCGACTTGGTGAGGTAGATGATCAAGGTGGTGGACTCCGCAATAACTTCGGCTGCTAAGGATAATGGAGTTCGTGTGCCTCAAATGACCCCCCTGACGACATTGCTGCCAATCATCTGTCACTAAGCCGATTATTTCAACAGAACACGCTGGAAAACACGAGATCTGAGGCCGATGCCTTTGGAAATTCATATGCCCAAAGCATTGGTAGAACGGTAGTGTCAATTGCGGTATGTTCCTGGTTGCATACATTGACAATATGTTGCAATCGGAAAAAATCAGAGTTAAACAGAATATGATTGCAAATTTGCGTCGCCAATACGCTCTCAAAATTTTTTCCAACAGTTGTGAGAGCGAACCTTGAACATAACAGCTTCACTAATATCTGTACTTGATTCTTTTTTTGTATATACAATTCATTTTATTAATTTTAATAATATTCATACAATTTATACATTACTTTCCCATTATTTTTGCAGAAATTACATTCGTTTCTATATTTTCTAATTGTTTTGATATAGTATGCAAATTTAAAGTTGTATAATTTTTTTGTTCAATTATCAATATTGATATCTTTCGAAGAATATGTGGGTGACATGTTCGAATAATTTGTATAATTATAATTTGTATAATTATATTATAAGTTTGCATGGCGTGTCACCATAATTCTGCATCAACTCAGTGTGTGGCCACAGAAGACGGCATCCACCTTGGCGTGTCACTACAGAAGTATTTGTGGCATGTCAACCCAAAATCCTGCATCAACTCAACGTGTGACCACATAAGACTGCATGCACTTGGCATGTCCCCAGCATGTCTGCCTGCAATTGGCGTGTCACCAGCATGTTTGCCTGCACTTAGCGTGTCACCAGCATGTCTGCATGCACTTGGCGTGTCACCACCATGTCTACATGCACTTGGCGTAACACCACCTGGTCCGCGCCTCTACCCGAAACATTTAAACTGCATGCGTCGGTTTATATTCCTCTACTATATATGGTTCACAACTCCTCAGTTCTCAGCGACAAACAGTACATCTCCTCAAAAGCAATTTTGTCGATGCTTCCTCGGTAGTTCTTTCGAACATGAGAAAGTCAAACCTTGGGTATTTGAAATCCAGAGTCTCGTTCATAGAAATTTGCTCTTGTGTAATTATATTTATCCCATTTTTTGTTGTAAATATTCATTACGCAATAGCAAATTTCGATGAAGAGACTCTGATTTCCAAATACCCAAGGTTGGAGAATTCTAAAGTTGAATATATCAAGGGGGGAGAAAGTCGTCACTGTTAGTGGTTTTAAGTTTGTTTTGAGTTGTTAAAGCAAAAGAAAACTTTCTTCTGTTGGATGTTGATCAATCCGATTTCTTTTGTTCTTATGTATTCTAAAGTTGAATATGCCTGCACTTGGCGTGTCACCAGCATGTCTACCTGCACTTGGCGTTTCACAAGCATGTCTGCATGAACTTGGCGTGTCACAAGCATGTCTGCCTGCACTTGGCGTGTGACCACCAGTGTCTGCCTGCACTTGACGTGTCACCACCATGTCTGCATGGACTTGGCGTGTTACTAGCACATAATTAAGTAAAAAATTAAATAATTAAGTAAATTAAAAAATTATTTTTGTTTGGAAAATATATATGGAAATTTTCGTTGGAACCCAAAACTACTTCAAAAATTCAGACATAATCTTCACATTTCCAACAGAATTTTTAACGAAATTTTTCGTTGGAAATTTCCAACGAAAATATTCTGTTGGAAACTTCCGTTGGAAAGTTAATTAGTGTCAATAAAGCATTGACTCTTTAAATTTTTCAATGGATTTCCAACGGAAATTTCGTTGGAAAATTCCAATGGAAAATTCCGTTGGAAAATTAATTAGAGTCAATAAAGCATTGACTCTTTAAATTTTCCAACAAATTTCAAACGAAAAATCTGTTGGAAATTTCCAAAGGAAAATTCCGTTGGAAATTCCATTGGAAAATTTATAGCTTCACCTGGTGGGTTTGATGAGTTGAGGGTTCCAACGGAATTTTCCAACAGAATTTTCCGTTGAAAATTCTATTGGAAATGTCAAGATTATGTTAGAATTTTGGAAGCAGTTTTGAGTTCCAACAGAATTTTCCAACGAAAATTTTCAGTTGGAAGTACCCAATCTTTTTACTGTTTAACATTTCCAACGGATTTTCAACGGAATTTTCTGTTGGAAATGTTAAACAGTAAAAAGACTAGGTACTAACATCAAATTTTCCAACGGATTTTTAACGAAAAATTCTTTTGGAAATTTCAATTTGCAATGGATTTCCGTTGGAAATTTTCCGTTGGAAATCCATCGGAACAAGTATTTAACAATTTTAGGTAAATTTCATTGAAAATCCGTTGAAAATTCGTTGGAAATTTCCAATGAAATTTTTTCCGTTGGAAATACAAAGATTTTTTGTAGTGTTCCTTTCAAAGTCATGAGGGTATATTTGATCTAAAATAGAAATATCGAAACTTGATTGAATATAATAGAAGAATAATAATTTATTTAAATTTCTTAAATAATTTAATGACTTTTTCAAACACTATGCCTTCTTTTGTTCATCTTTACGAAATAAAAGAAAAAAGAGTTTTAACTAATCAGTAATGTTCAAATTATAATACAATTTAATTTCATAGAAATTATTATAAATAATATAAATGTTAAAATATTAAAGAAAAAAAAAGAAAATTAAATTAACCTACTTTAACTTATTGAAATTCATTATGATATATGAGTCGCATAAATATAAGAATGCATTATTATTTGTATTTGTTTATACGTCAAAGTTTATAAAGAAAAGTTTTTTTAGTAGATCAAAACCAAGATAAAATTATACTTACATTTTGTAAATATTAAATGAATTGATGATGAATCGTATTTGTTAGGAGCAATTCTTTAAAAAATTTTAAATTTTTTATGAAAATTCAAATAAATTTTTATTCTTTTATTACATACACTCAATCAAGCTTGTATATTTTATTTTGAATCAAATAGACTTTTATAACTAATGATTGATTAATTGTCATTAATTAAATCACTGCTTGTCATTTTATACTCACATGGCATTGATGTGATGTTAACGTGGAAGGTCAAAATACCATGTGATCTCATAAACAGGCCACATTAACATTTATTATAACATGTCAGCATGTTACGTCAATATCACGTGATATAAAATAACAAGTGAAGTTTTGATTAACGATAATTAATTAATCAACTATTAATCATAAGTACAAGAACTTAATTCAATAAAATAAAAAAATAAAAATTTTATTTAAATTTTCTTGAATAATTCACAAAGTTTTTTAGATATTACGCTCTTATATTATTTTTATCCTTAATAGCAAGGTTAATGGACTAAAGATATTTGAAAGTTAAACCTCTTGTTGGATTATGATGATAAAGGTGGCAATTATTACATTTTTGGTCATACGCCTTGATGACTATAATTATATTACATAGTATTAAGTAAAAAGATGAAGAGGAAGGAGGGAAAAATCAGCTGCATCCAAAAATGTTTCCACAAATTAAACAACTAACAGTTCTTTTTTATTCTTCTTCTTTTTAATTAAATTTCACGTACATATAAATAGTTTTTGAAAGAAAAAATAAGAATGTGATGAATACAGAACACAGATTAGTCTTTTAGTTGGCCCTGGGGAGAAGCAAACCTAGAGGAGAAACTGGGATAGTAAGGGTCATTCTCTTTGTCTAAACGATCATCATCAAAATTTAGAGCATAGCCTGAAGGGCTGTAGGCTAATCCACTATTCCCTTCCTTTGGCTGCTGATCAGTTTTCCAAGGCTTTGCCTTTGTTGTGCTGCTGAACACACGTTTCTGCTTCGAGTTACTGCCTTTAGGCCTTGGAGGGAGACATGTTGAGCAAGAAACTGACTCTTCCTTGGTTTTGGTTTTGGCATTGGATTGAATCTGCTTCTTTTGGTTAGTGCTATGGGCTGATGGATACTCCATTTTCCAGATCAGTAGTTTTGGTTTGGGTGCTTGTCTCTTTTTAGGGAATAATAACAAACAGATGATAATTTGTGGAAACACATTGTGGTGTATATATAGACATATGCATGTAATCCCATGCATGCAAGCAATTTAAGCAAAACATAACACAGGATCTTAAGACAGTGAGAAATTGAATTGTTCATAATTAGGTAAGCACGAAATTGTTACTCTTGAATATTTAAATATAATACAGAATATTTATTTCAATAACAAATACATATATTTTGGAGAATAATAAAAACTTATAACAATTTCTTTTTTTTTTTTTTTTTGAAAGTTAGGAAAAAACTTGTAACCATTTCTAGAAAAACATTGTGATATACAAATATAAATGTACTCGCATGCAATCAACTTAAGTAAAAAGAGCAAAAGAATTTTAAGGGAATGGGAAATTGAATTGTACATAATTAGGTAAGCATGAAGTTGAAACATTTTAGAAACCCTATTTAATGTTAACATGCGAACATTGTTATCTCCGAATATTTAATTAATGTATAATACATCTGAATGTTTATTTCGATAATAAAGATATATATTTTTTGAAAATAAATAAATAAATAAATTCTCAAATTTTAAAAATAAAAATAAAAAACTCAATCCGGTGCCACCTCTACCGTACCCAAATAGTATATGACTAGACCCAACCTAACCAATCCTCATTTCTAGCGGTGATGTACAAATTTTCACAGACGAATCAATTCCAGTGAATTGGAATACTGGTTGCAGCATAGGCTATTCCCAACAGAACTGGTATATATATATAGAAAAGATAAAAGTCAACTTTAGATGCCTGAAGAGCAGCATGACCTAACTCCCAGGAGAAAGAAGAGGGAAGAATCACAAGATACAAGAACTGTACACTTACAAAATTTTAACTGTAAATTTGGTCAGAAAACACCAGAGTTTGCAACTTTTTAAATACAGTTTCCACAGAGGAAAAATCTAAATCAAAACCATAGCTCTGGCCTCCATACTGCACGTAAAGGAACTCTTTATAAGATGAAGGTGGTGGCAGAGTTAGAGAGATCCCGGGGAAGTCTGAGGTTGGTGGTGAAGGCAAGTCTTTCTTCTTCAATGAATAGTAAACATCAGCTAAAAGAAGCCATATCAGATCAGGGTCAATAGATGCAAGTCCCTTGATCGCGTTCACTGATGCATCACGAAGCCTGATAACTCCGCTGCAAGCTATGCCCACAACAAGACCACTGACCTTCTTCATAACAACTTCCAATGCCGAAGCACTTGTTTTGTTTTGGGACAAATCAGCAATCATATTTAGCAGTGCGACCTGTACTTTTAAGTTTGAAGTTTCTGCTACAGAGTCCTCTGAAGAAACGCTTCCACTCCTGTAAGGAAGTCGTAATGGGGTTCGTTCTTTCAAGTTTGGCTTCTTTTGGAAAGGGGATGTGCTTAAAAGTTTCCAGAAGTGGGCCCCATCGGTGTGGAACCGACGAGAAAAGAAATCTCCTCCACAAATTTGCACAACACTGCTTACAGTACTTAAACATCTCCTGACAACCTATAGAAGGAACCAAAGTCATAATTTGATATGATGCAAACAAAATCTCAATAAGTCATGTTACAAGAACCTACTATGTAAGTACACATAACTAATATGGAATTGCTACTACAAGAAGAGTTTGAACTCATTGTCAATAGTGATGGCCCGTATATGGAAATTTCATTCCACTTAAATTCAAGCAGTATATGAGCACATAGTCATCCTCAAAGGCGTTGGATGGTACTCACAATACAATAAGCAGATAAAACCAAACAGGAAGATGAACCTAAACTAATAACTATGCTACTTTGAGGTGACTTGGCAGGGTATAAAGAATAAATACTCACCACCGTGTTTCTTTGTTGAACACAAACAACCAGGAGCGGCCATATTTTATTCATTGCCGGAAGCAACCTGTTCTCAACAGTACTGTCATCAGCAGCACTCATAGTATCTTTCAGCTGATACAATGAACATGACTCAAGCTGTTCTTCAATTGCTTCTTTAGTCTCTTTCTCATGCCTGTAGGCTTCTTCCACTTTCACTAATGTTGCTACACCATCCTACATGTAAGAAGTTTATTAAAATACAGATATAAGATTTTGATGTATCCACAACTTGGTGTCTTCTCCTTTTCATAGAAATAATGGTTAATTGTTAAATTCTGTCTAGCATTTAGTGATATATACTGTAAGGGATCACTCTGTTCCAATGATATTCTGCTTCCTATAAATTTTAGGAGTTTAGGTTATGCTAATGTTTTTCACCAATATTCTATGGCCAACAGCAATTCTATACTGGCCCATAATTTCTCGTTATTCATAATTAGGTTATTCATGAATTTCTAACTATTCAACCACTCTCAACACCCCCCCCCCCCCCCCCCCCCTCTTTTCCCGGTTCTTTTTTTCTCTCTTTTTCACCAAAAAAGGAATTTAACTGTAAGGATAGGAATGAAAAGATATTTTTCATATCACATACTATTATTAACAACAGTTAAATGAACTTTCAAAGGTGACATGTAGCACCTGACATGCATAAAATTTGTCAAGGTTCAACGATCAGTCCTTTGACAGTTTAAATCTAAGTCAATTGCCCTACTTAAAATAACAAGTTGTACAATAAAATACCTCAACTATGTCCAGTGCCACCAAGCATGCTGCTTGACTCATAGAAGCCAGCAGAGGAGCTGCAGCTGTTAAACACGAACCAGCAATAGATCCAACAGTTTGTCTATATCTTTTGGAGTCATTCAACTTGAACAAAATATTCTCCCATTGCTCTAAAATCATGATACCATCATTTAAATTAGCACAAATGTTTCTGCTCTCCATCCAAATATTAAGATAGATTCAAGCTATTAAAACTTCAACTAAATATTAAAAAAATAATGGAAAAAAAAAAGACAAAGGAGGATGATTGATGTTGCAAAGAAATTGGTTGTCCACAATAATTACATACACTTGGTATAGGAGAAAAGAAAATTAGATAAAGGGTGAAAGGGCATAATGCCTAGGACCACATAGCAGCCAATGGCGAAAACACTGGCTGAATCAGGGCAACCAGTTTTTGACACATAATGCAGGGTCAGGAGAGTACCAATCCTAAGGAGCCTTGCTATCATTAACCCAATTGAGCCCTAATGCAAACAACAGGATCAATGTTTCTTGTTTCCCTTAATGTGTCAGGTAGTTCTCCATTTAGGCCCCTAGTCCTACCTAGATGCACTCACATATATGTCTGGATAAGCTTCTGATAATTAAAATTGAGTATTTGATCTGTATAAATCTTGTATTTTTAACCATAATTTTACCAAATCCTAATCATAGTCGAAGCAAGCCAATTGGCAAATTTAATCAAACCTGCTTACCACAAACCCTAATTGACAACTGATATCTTTATGCTATTTTAGCTCCATTTGATTGCCGCTTTTTTGTATGTATTTTTTGCTTCCTAAAAAATAGCTAAAACGTGGAACTAATCAGTAAAGAGAACATCCATAGTTAATTAAAAGTGAGCAAATTGCTGATACATGACTCGTGTAAGGGGAGAAGTCCCAGCGAGAGAGAGAGATGGAGAGATGAGTGGGCATGGGTTAGTTCAACTAATGAGAAGATGAACAATAGTGAACATCTAAAAAAGGCAGATACCTCTCTTCAAAGATTATAACATTTCAGTTCAGTTTAATTAAAAAACAAAAAAAAGAAAGCAATCACCTGATTCCAAGAGAGACCCATCAATCTCATCAGTGAAACCAGGCATTGAACCTTGTCTGAATTCTGGTCGAACTTTCTTTTCCCTCTCCGATATTTTGGACTTGACATGCATCAGATCACAGTATGCTTGAGAGGGTAGGGGAAAAGCCTCACGCTTAGATGCCTTCACAATTTCAGATACAGCCTAAAGAAAGCAGAATCATCAACAAAGTCAACTTGATGATAGCTACAATGGCAAACATGGAAAGGTTAAAATACACCCAGATGTGCATATGACAAGAAAAGAGAGAGTAGCAAGCATGATGTTTGAGACAACAATAGGAACTAGGTTAGACGTTACAAATGCATAAAAGTTCAAACCGAGCAAGCCTACTCATGACATAAGGTTTAGCTCAAAGAATCAAATATTAACTGACAGTCACATACAATAATTAACACTGAAAGTCACATCTAAATTTGAACTTTCTTCTCCAATACCTAAATATCTCCATAAATAAAATTAAAAGAACAAACCATTAAAAAAAACAAAAGAACTAAAAGAAGATGAATACAGCATCAAGAACAAAGGCAGTTTAAGCTGTAACTAAGCAGAATGCTTAAACCAGGCCAGGATAAGATGCATCTGTTTTGTTGTTTAAAGAAAATCTCCTTTAGATTCAAATCTTGATTCCTTTTGTTTACCTCCCATGACTTATGTAACCACATTATGAAGAGAAAAATAAATAACTAAAAAAAAGCACAGTTTTCCTTTTACTTAATTCCAATTGTATAAAAATAGCAAATAGAAAATTCAGAGCCACATCTCAAAATATGTAGAGTAGAATCATCAACATCAAATCTTAGGTGAAAGATATTAATAAAAATTCTATATTTCAAAGGTTTGAGATTAAATAAAAACAAAACTGGACACAGTGAATGCCAGTTTCAAATGTAGAATTAGAGAGGATGATAGAATTAAAATAGGTAAACTGGAAGTTCCTAGGAGTGAATTAATTTTGCTATCTAGGTTCAATGATTCAAAAGAGAAGTTTTAAAAGGATGTTAGCCATAAAATTAGAGAAGGTTAGATGAAGTTGAGAAGTGCCATCGCAAAATTGTGTGACCATAAGAAGCAATGTTGAAGGCAAATTGCTATAAAATTGCCATAGGCCGTAAAACCAGATATTATGATCTTGTATTTTGGGTGTATAAAAGATATCGCTTCCATAAAATCAAGTATCCCTGAGATAAGGATATTCAAATGGGCCATATAAGAAAAGATAGGATATAAATAGAAGATATCCATAAAATGATAGAGATGGCACTAATTGAGGACAAAGATTAAGGACTACTTAGAAGGTTCGATACCATGCAACACAGACCTAGATATTCACCAAACATAAGATTGAGTTTATCCAAATAGGAAAAGGAAGAGCTAGAGGTAAACCAAAAATTAACTGGAGTGAATCCATTAAAAAGGATTTGGTTAGCTAAAACATTAAAAGGATATAACCCTTAATCAAGCAGAATGGAGAAATTGGATAAATAATTTCGGATCAAGGATTAGCTGAGTTCAGTTTATTTGTAAGTTTATTCCAACACCAACCTCAGGTCAGTTGTACTATTCACCATATTAACCTATTTTCACCACAAAATTTGTTATAAAGCTCAGCCATCTTGCTTTTGGTTATCTAGAAGTTAACAGACTCAACAACAAGCATCAATGTTGTGAAGCAAAACTCAGTCCACAAGTCAAAGCCTGCAATCACTTTTATCCCCCTCTTAACTTCAAAATCATCATCATTATTTGATTCTTGAATTGCCATTTTAGCTGGCCTGAATATTCTCGCTCCTTATAATGCACTAGGTGAGTGAGTGTACATGCATTCTCGTGCGAGAGAGAAAGAGAGAACTCTTCTCCAATAGGTAAATAAAAGTAGCAATCATGCTCCTTAATGTTTGATCATAACTTATATTATTTTGTACTTTTCTTCCTAAGCATCTATGTCCATTTCTTCTCCTTCATTTTCTTATCAAACAAAAATACCAAAATATGATTGCTGCTCCCACTATCTAACTTTGAAGATGCCCTTTGGTCCAGCCGAGAGCAAATTTATGTGATGATCATAATTGAAATCCATAGGAAATAAAGAAAACTTAGTATTCATTACTCATTATTGGTAATTGTTGAAAATATAGCACAGTTCATCAAAGAAACGAAATGGAAAAGAATAGGAACCATAAATGAACTGACAAAAGAATTGAGGAATTACTGACTCAGCAAAGATAAAATTTATGACCTTTAAAAAGGGAACAGTTAAATCTGGGTGTTTATGCCTGCCAAGAATTTCAAGTTCCTGCGAAACAGACCGCATCTGTACAAATGTACACAAGTAGACTAGTTACAAGGCAATAAGTTCAAAGATCTGAAGGCAAATACAGTATGCAAAATGAATCAAATGAACATCCCGCATATAATCAACATTAAACCAGTGTTTCAGTAAAGCAGGGATACCTGCCATAATGTAAACAATTTAACAAAAAGTGCTCATCGGAAATTTCTTGAAATAAAATGCAGGAAATAAAATATTAGATACAGGATACTTTTTCAGGCCCCGGTACACTATTTTAACACCCTGCCCTCCCCCATTATTCTAGTGAGATCTAAAACAGAAAGCACTTAACCACATCCAGGTTAAATAATTTAAAAAGATCTGAAAGAAATATAGTGATAAAATTTAATAAGGCCTAAAAATACACATAATAATCAACATTAAACCAGTATTTCTATAAGTAGCAGAAAAACCTACTCCATGTAAATAATTTAATGAAAAACGCCCCTTCGATATTTCTTCAAATAAATCGTAGGAAACAGAATATCACATACAGGATTCATATTATAACCCCGTTTAAGTACAGTTTTCCCCCCATTATCTAGAGAGACTCAAAACAGAAAGGATATGGTCATTCTGCTGCGTCTTTGCATTTTGACATGTTACTCATTCAAATACATATTCTTCCCCACTTGAACATCTCTCTTGGAAAAATACAACTTTTTGATGTCTCACTTTGTCATTTTTCTGGTGCATAATGTCTCACATTTTCCATAAACCACAAGTGAGGAAAATATCACCACATCTCACTCTTATAAAGTGAAAATAGTTCAAATTATTGAGGGGGTTAAAGGGCCCATAACCAACAAGAGATCTCATTGTAGAAAAGATTAAACTTTTGCAACTTTTGCAGATGGTAAACCAACAGACAATCTTGAAATATTAGACAGTTTATCATGTTAAACACAATGAATAGCAGCTAATGCAGTCAGTTGTACCGGTTCCTCCAACAGAGGCAAAATTTTATAACCCACTCCAATGTAGGAAAGCATAGCAGCAAGCACATTTGGCACATGAGGGTTCAGATCCAAATGCCGTAATTGGCAGCATATAGAGTCGACCATATAATCTGCATTTGCCAAAACCAATTGCACAACCTACAAAAATCTTAGTCATGTACCATTGAATCAATTACATAATCTACAGATAATTATAGACAATAATATGCTGTACAAGCATACCGTTGAATGGCCAGACGTAGCGGAAAGAAGATGTAAAACAGCATCAGAGCCAGTTCTAACTTCAAAGTTTGAACATATAAGATTCTCAAGCAAGAGATAGAGGGATGAATGAAGGAATCCACTGGAAGCAAAATCACTTCCAAGGGACAAAGCAAAGATGCCTATTCCATCAATAATAACCTGTTTAAAAAAATGAAATAAGATCAATAAAATACACTGTGAAAAATAATGAAATCTCAAACCTTACATAAGTGACTTAAAAGGATAATGTTAATGTAATTTCCTGGTGCAACATAGCAATGTCACGGAAGAAATACAAGGTAATATCTTCAACTTCAGCATCAGACTGCGTTAGTGAAGTTTGATGATCTACTGGAAGATCCCAAACTTCAGAACACAGATATTCATGTAAGATTTTCCCAATACAATCAATGAAGTGACTCCTAGCCCCCTTTTGTGGTGCAATTTCCCAAACAGATTCATCAAACAAAGTGGCTTTAAGTTTGTGAGGCTGACCACCAGCAGATGCTTCATCAGATTCTACCCTTTTGATCCTCGATTTCTGAAATGTTCTTCTAAAAGCATCAAGTGCCTGATCCGATAGACCAAATATCATCTCATTCAGAATACATACAGCAGTACTGGACTGGCGCAGTAACTGCCCTGAACCAGTTCGATCGTACCAAGACTGCCAGCTTTCTTTATTGTATTCCTTCCTTCGAACTTCCGAAACCAATTTACGCAAGTAGCCCAAGGGAATATCAGCAATAACCGATAAATGACCTTCATTTTTATAGTCTAGCAACAAACAATCAAAAGATGCTAAGTAAAAAGCACATATGGCGTAAGTTTGATAAAAGAGTAGGAATTCCAAGATTCGAAATGACCTGCCATTAACGATAAACCTACAAGTCTAAGAATCCCAGCAAGAGCCTGGTATAGCTTCTGACCACCAACATAAACAAACCAAGGAGGCATGCGTGGAAGCTCAAAATATTTGTCTTCTGCTGTGTGTTGTTTTCCAATTTCATGAATATCCATTAGCTTTGAACTACTAGATGAAGCAGCATTGTGCAAGACCTGACAATCACCCACAACATGCAAGCCTCTCAACTCAGCAACAGACGGAAGGTATCCTATTGAAGACGGCCTTGTTGAAACAAGCTTGTTCAGAGAACCAGTAAAAGCTGAATTCTGACTCAGACAGAGGGCAAAAACATCCAAGAATCTGGCAGCTGTAACCTATCAACGCAGAAGATTATTATTAACATTTTGATAGTCAGCACTAAAATATGCCAAGCAACTTCAACTGAGAATAGTACTATTAATAACCAGAAAACTGGAAGAAACAGTTCACTTCCCAATACATAGCAGAAGGTTATCACAATCATATTATTTTACTGAAATAATGGATGTATAATGAACAACATTACTTCAATTTACCAGAAAATTTGTCTACGTATACTTCAGGGCCACTTCCACAAAGGGTATGCTAGCTTAAGGCTTGAAGTGGGCAAATGGTATTAAATGATAATGAGTTCTTCAAAGACGGCTGCGACCATAAAAATGGCAAGGTAATCATAATTCCACTCTTTAACCTCCCAGTTGACAGCTATTCAATTATATCATTACACCTTCAGACCTTTCATCTACTAGTAACAAAAACTCCTGAAGGACGATAAGCATATGTGGAGATAAATTTTTGCCATTAATCATGTACTGCAGTCAGCTACCACCAAGATATCATTTATGATAGGGACCTAAACAATTTAGCATTCAATCTCCTTCATGTCCAAATATTGAATCCTACCACCTCTTCTCATGTTAAAACGTAAAACTAATATTAGCACACGGTAAGTGGAGGATCCATGCTTTGACCACTTATCGAGCCTATACAGGCTTGTAACTAGGGGGATCATTGGGATGTATAAGATTAGTTCAGCCGAAACCTATCTTCTAAGCTGTTAGCTATTAGACACTTCCATCCAGCTCTAACAATCATGGCTTTAAGAGTAAAGTGCAAATAAGGAAATGAAAATATTAGATAGCTCTTCAAACAGTAATTAATGATTAGAAAGTGCTTAAGGAATAATTAACTATACTTTAGAAAGATGGGTCAAATAACCATGAGATTTTGAAGTTTGTCTTTGCAAGGAAATATGTTTATGTGATATAAACATGTCTTTGAACTGTAGCCTTTTTGGATTTTTACAAATGCACTGGATATTTTTTCAAGTTCACATTAGGAGATACAGAAGTTTAGGTATTATACACCATTACCCCAAACAACCAGATATTCAATTAAAATAGTACATCCTGGGATCTCTATTTGATAAATCACTGGCTACAAATAACACACAGACGACCATATCTGTACAAAATAATGATGGAAAAAATACATACAGGAGATTGCAGGTGATCCAACAGAAAGTGAGGACCAGAATAATATATCATTGTAAGCAATTGCTGAGCGTGTGAAACTGCAAGTAACTCATCACTCCCAAGCACCATCTTCGGTAGTTTTTCAATAAGCCTGTTTTAGAAAGGAACTTAGAAGAAAATGCCTTCTAAAAGGAGAAATGCACCTTGATGCTTACTGCTCAATGTTATGTCACAAGCAACAAACCTGCTAAATATCACAGCAACATCATGTTCTATGCGATGTTTCCCAGAGGCTGAGAACAAATGTTCCATAAACTCCTGGGCAGCAGCTGAAATCTCTTCAGACTCATCAAGAACCAAGACAAATAAGCACTCCTGCATGAGTATCAGATAGAAAATATATTTTAAAAAAAGTAGCTAAAACACTACCATTCAGACAAAATTTCACATCAATCGAATCAATTACATGAGAAAGAAGAATAACTTGGCAAATCCATACCATCAAAAGCATTAACATGAGATGATTAAAGCAATCCTTAAAATTTTGGAAAAGGACAACACATGATCAGACTCAAATTATAACCAAGAACTTGGAAGATGACTTTAAACCATTTCAAATCAATGAGTGCATCTTTTGGATAAAACATTCATGAAAGTCCAAGTGAAATATCAACTTCACAATCATGTAAATCTCCTCCCACTGAGGTTAAATATCTCAGAAGAAATACTATGCATGACAAACTAATGAGGGTACTACCTCATTCTTCCACAGAAATAATTATCACCTACCATCATAAAAATGTCCACCCACGGTGGTTACAAATCCTTTCTTCTTTTTTTATTTTATTTTATTTTTTTTTTTGTTGGGGGGGGGGGGGGGGGGGGGGGGGGTGGGGGGGGAGAGGGGAGGGGGGGAACTTTTCTCATTGATCATGTGATATACCACCCAACAAGTACAGTCACAATCGTGAGCTAAATCACATTGCCGATTACCCTCTCTTCTGTCTTTACAATGTAATTTATTATCACTTAGAAAAGCTATTTTAAACCAAAATAGATGTACTTAATTTTGTTTAGGTTCTTTTATCTGTACAAATATATAATACCGATATTGAGTTGGTATCCGGAGTCGAAAGACACCACCTCACTTGGTAAAATTACATGAAAATCAAATAAAATAATAAATGTAAATACAGACGCATACAAAAATAAGGATAGATAAATCATTTATTGTTCCTATGACTTAGGATTTTGGTCAAACTTTTAAATACTACTCTTTTTTTTTTTTGGCTTTACTTGCTTCTATGTGCACAGAAAACTGTTACTTCCCACATTTAATCATCCACCCATATTCTGAATGCCACAAAAACTAGTACTGTTTATTGTTTTGCTAATCTTCCAATTATTGGGACATTAGAGTTATAATTGGCACTGCAATTGAATTTCTTAATACTACTCTTTTGTTTTTTTTTTGGCTTTACTTGCTTCTATGTACTCAAAAAACAGTTACTTCCTACTTTTGGCCATCCACCCATATTATTAATGCCACAAAAACTAATACAGTTTATTGTTTCCCTAATCTTCCAAGTATTGGAACATTAGAATTATATTTGACATTGTGCAATAGAATTTCTTACTCTTAGTTCTTCTATCTCCTCCCTTTATTTCCTCTATTTCTTGCTAGTTTCTCTCTCCCTTCCCTCTAATTTTTTATTTCTCTATTTTCTCCTTCTTTCCCTCCTTATTTAGTTAAACCTTTTAAAAAATGTTTTCCCCATATGATGAGAGTAGCTTCACCATACACTAGAAAACACATGCATAATAGACATTGAATTA
The DNA here is from genome assembly GCA_036013995.1 of Theobroma grandiflorum. NCBI lineage: Eukaryota > Viridiplantae > Streptophyta > Magnoliopsida > Malvales > Malvaceae > Theobroma > Theobroma grandiflorum. The sequence continues at coordinate 15,384,164 of CP142133.1, forward strand.
TTAACAGAAAACAAAATCCTGCAGACCAAGTAACTTACAGAGCAAGGCAAAAGATTTTTACATTTAACAACTAAGCATTTGGTTCGTATCAAAGGGTATATAAGATTACTAAAAATACCATTTAAAACTATTGAAGTAGAAGTCACAAATAGGCAAGAGTTATTTGCAACTAAGTTTGCAGCAATATTTCAACATCTAAATTTCTCTCCTTTTTTCATTTTACATAGGAAATTGCTTTTGCATTTTTCCAAAATTCCAGCAAACAAAAGAAACACAATAAATCTCAAACTCTATGAATTGCAACCTAAAAAGTCCATATCTTGTGCACACCAAGGCATCACATACCAATTAACTAAACAAAGCTGAGTCTTCACAGCCCAGATGCAAGAAATTCATAGAATTCAACCTACCAAAAACATCACTTTGCTCTTTTCTAGCGTGAAATTGCACTTCAATAGCAGCCCTTGAATGGCAGCAAGAAGCCCGTGTCTCACCTTTTTTGCTTGATGAACACATATCTGGTACATGTAAAAACAGTACATCAAAACAAAGGTGCAGAACAAAATCTTGGATATAAAATTTTTTATACAAACAATGAATCAAAAGTAGATCCATACATAGGGAAATATTGCACATAATAGTTTGTTAACACGCTCAGATGTTTTCTCAATCCACTCTTTTGTACGATCCACATGCAAAGATCCCATTCCCTTGCCAAGATCAGGGCTACCTTTTTCTCCAGATTCAGTTTTCAGACTAACAATATTGACTGCTTCGCCATTTATATTTTCCACCAAAGTTTTGCTCTGTGCTTTTGATGGCAATTGACGGAGCTCCTCCAAGAATGAAGTTGTAGATTTGCAGTTACTTGAGTTATGCCCAACAGAAGCATCTATGTACATATCAAGGCCAGATAAATTGGCATCATCTTGGAGGACTATCATAAGGTACTCAGCCAAGCCCCTAATTGCTTGGTCAATAGCTTCTACACTTCCAGCAGCCCCACTTATTATTGTTTTTGAGATGTGTAATACTTTGGAAAACTGGCTAACGACACCAGGTAAGAAGAAAGCCAATGCATCGGCGGTACCAACCTGGAAAAAAAAGTAATGCCAACAGAATTAATCCAATTTTTCATGTGTGATGAAGCACTATTGCAATAAAAAGCAAGAAGGAACTTTTCTACTTAAATCAGATGAGCTCACATATTTCCAATGCCATATTTTTTTCCCACTAGAACAGCCTTCATCTCATTTCTCAAGTGATAAATGGTGCAAACCTCAATATTCATTTTTCAACCTAATGATTTCTACAAAGAACTAAAATCCTCTCACCACTAGAAACATAAGGAATATATGTTGGTATGCATACTCGGATACATATGAACATTGTGTATGCATAGAGAAAGAGTATTCCTAAAAGATTATGGGATTTACACTGCAAAAATGACAGAAGCAAACAGCATAAAATGTCATGGAAAGACATTATTCTGTTCATATGAAGGTTAATTTGTTTGTATTTCATGAGTCGAAAGTGAGGCCACAATCAAATTTCATTATCAAACCAGTAAATTCTACTAAGAATTAAAATCCTTTCTCAAATGAAATCATTAAGAATATATGTTAGTAAGCGTACTGTATTCATGTAAATGCAAAGAGTATTTCTCAAAGATAATGGAATTTACATAGCTAAAGCAACAAAAAAAAAAAAAAAACTCAAATCAAAAGAAATAGTAAGATGCAATTCCTTTCAAATAAAAGTTTAACTGAAACATATCTAGGGCTGTTGATGGTAGGCACTTAGGTCAAATGAAAGGCACAATTGAGTACTTACATAAAAGGAAAAAGGAAACAAATAATTAATTATTTAGAAGCCCCTTGTTCAGGGTCTAATGAATGTTGCAATTACCTTAGCAACAAGAACACGTAGGGTCAAAAAAGCTTCAATACGCAGATTTGCACTGCCCCGATGTCCTCGTGTAGCCTCACTGTCTGCAGCCTTAGCACAAGACCAATCATCAATTTCATAGAAACAATTAAACGAGTTAGCCCAAACACAAAAGTTAAATTTACTCCAGGATAAGTATAAATAAAAGAGAATCGACATACTTTGAGCAGAAGCGATAACCAGTGTCCTACAGCAGGCGAAGCTGCTTCTGACTGCAAAAATGCAAGTAAGCATTCTCCTTGTTCCAAGCCATCCTTCAAAGTTCCGGTTGGAGTCTGCATGTCTCTAGTTTCTAAGAGCATGGGTAAATCAAGACTTTGTTTGCACAAGCAGGACTGATTAGAACATGGATGAAAACTCAGAAGCAGAGCTCTGAAACACTTGATCACTCCTTCACGGAACTCTTCTGAAGCCTCAGATGGAGAAAGCAAAGCAGCATAAGTCAATTTTTTCAGAATCATGACCATCTGTAACAACACAGCATCACACTTCATTCAGCTTAAAAGAATGTTCAGGTAATAGTAACATGACCAGTCTAATATATATGCTAATCGGAAATACTAATATAGAATCAAACCATAAAACAAAAGGCTAGCATCAATTTTCTCATGGAAATAAGAAAAAACTGAATTTTAAAATAGAGACCTCACCATAGGAGACCAAATTCGTGCCAGACATTAGGGCTTCCACTAAGCACTTAAAGAGTTAAAACTAAACGAAAAAAATAGACAAATAAATTTCCTAGCTCGCAGTGGCAGAAGTGCTACTAATCTCTTTTTATATCATTCTTAAGGATAAATCTCATACCACATTTTTTTTTTTTTTGAAAGATATCACACCACATTATATAACTAAGCATTGGTTTGGTTGTTATTTTGCTACTTGGTTTTGCTTAAGAAAAAGAAAAACATTGACTTTAAAGACATATATCTTTTTATGGACAACAAAATGCATGATTTTGCTTTTATATGGAAAAATCTGTTTGAATGTATGTTACACTTACATTATTTTTCCTTTTTTCTTTACCGTTCAAGGTGTTTGATGAATTGGCAAAGTACCCTATTAAACTTCGTTAGCCCAATTTTTTCCACCTTTGAGAAGCTTCCCTTACAGGGCTTTTCTCATTTTTGTTTTCCCACTCATTTTGTTTCCCACTTTAAGATTCTTTTAAACGATTACATGGATATATTTAAGATGTTTTCTTTGATAAAAGGATAACTTTTGCTTAACTCATGGTTTAGTTGCTACTATTATTCGGTGACTACAAGTTCAAAGACCTATGCTTAATGCTTCCTTTCGAAACAAAAAGCAAAAGAACAAAATAAATACAAAAGCAACAATCAAGTTAAGCCTTTTAATCCCAGGTGAATTCTATCCTGGATGATCGCTGCATTGTCAATGCATTTCCCATATTCAAATTCAAGTCAGTAATAGTGCTATGTTATTTAAAATTAGAAAAGGAAAATTATATAAGTGAGAGAAGGTTTAATGAGAATTGAAAAGGGGAATGGACCTGATCAACAGAACCCAAATGGCATTTCTTACAGAGCTCTTCCAAACACTCCACCACTCCTTCAGCTACTTTATCACTCACTCTTATATAAGTATCATTACTTTCAATTTTCTTCGATGAGCTTCTGCAATTAACTGCTGCATCCAGCAAAAACAGAAACGGAAACAAAGTATAGCTACAAAAAAAAATTAACAATACAAAATCAAATTCAACTGCACTAGAGTAATTGCTTTCATGTCTTTAAATTCCAGAATCGCAAAAACTAAAAATAAAAATCAACCAATGTCTAAAAATTAGAAAAAAAAATAGAAATTGATAAAACGTAGAGTGACAAAAATGGGGAATTTATTACTCGAAGAAGGGCTGGAGAGAACTGGGTGGAGAAGAGCGAAGCAAGTGGAGCAATGCAGGAATGGCGGAGGAATGATTTTTAGGGTTTTGAGAAAGTTCTAGAAGCTCTATACAGCAGGGTTTTAGCTGTAAAAATAACTTGCTTCTTTCTTCTTCTTCTCGTTGGGCTTCGGTAGACCCGCAGGTGATTCTAAGAAAACCTCTTTCCTTTAAATCCATTCCACACAGAAACAAAGAAAAAAAAAACACTGACAGAGAAGAGGAGAAGAAGCGCGAAATGGGTGCAAAATGGAAGCCCTTGGCTTGGAATATTTTACATTATACAACTTTGGCTATGGATAGAATAACAAACTATTTTAACAAATATAATTTGTTAAAATAAATATAATTATTTTAACTCAACCCTCCATGCCGCTGAAACTAAAAATAATTATATTTGTTTTAATCAAAAATAAATATTTATTCAAGTTAAGATTCGAAAAAAAACTAATTGTTATGATGGAAACTCAAGTGTGAAAGTACAGTAATTGTGTGAAGAAGAAATTTGGACTTAAAGGTTATTTATTTAGTGGAAACACCTTTTATTCCTTTCATATTTTTTAAGTGTTTTGTGATTAACAACAAGTGTTTACAATTATAACGAGGGCAAAAAATACTCTAAAATAGTCATTTATATTTTTTTTGAATAAACTGAAAATGTATACTCTAGTATAATATATAAATGTATTAATTTTATATGTATTTAACTAAATAATTTTCTATTTGAAATATTTGGGTTATTTTATAACTATTAAAGTTGTGTAATATTAAATTTTGATAATTTATTTAAAAATTTTTTGAAAGAATTGAAATTGCAAATTAAATCAACTTAAAATATTTTATTTCAAATTTTACAAAATTATATTTTTCTATTTTGATTTATAAGTAACTCAATAGCATCAATTACGAATACCCTATTTCTAGCCAAACCTCTCTTAAAAGGGTGTTTAAAAACCTAAATTTGAGTTTGGTATAAAAGAAAGTATTAGTACATCAAAATTGAATAAATTGACTTAACCAACCGAATTCTATCAAGTTAGTTCAATCTGATCAATCAATTAATTTCAGTTAGAAACTCAATTCAATCTATTTGATCAATTTATTTTTAGTTAAAAATTTTAATTGATTGGTTTAATCAATCAATTATTGACATTCAAAAATACTAATCGAATCCGTTGAATAATTGACTTATTAAAAAATATATTTTATATAAAATAATATTTTTAATATTTTTAATAAACCCTGATTTTCAGTTTGACAATTGATTTTGAGGTTTAAAATGTAAAATTGAGACTCATATTTTTTCCAAAATTTTGGATCCTAATCGGATATTGGATTACATATGACATCTTCATGCTAGTTTATTCACTTCAAGCAACATTATTGCACCAATTCGAATTTAAGCCGAGAGCATCCTTGCCTAATACCTTTATAAAAAATGGTAACATCTAACTGTATCTGTCAAAATGGGTTTAATCCATTGAATCAACCCATTTATTATTGAAAATGGAGTGAGTTAAATTTGAAAATTTAAACTCATATTAAAACCAAACTTAAATAGGCCATCTCATCGGATTAGTGGGTTAGGGTGGGTTGGGGCCGGCCAGTCTTGTGAGCTAAAAAAAATTAATAATTTTAATTAAATTAATACTTTTATATATTTAACTATATAAAATTAATAATTTAGTTATCAATAATATTGTTTTTTTATGTATTTTAATATTTTTAATCTTTACTTGTCAAATTAATAATTTTAATGTAGATTAAAACTTATTATCTCTTTTTCTTTTATGATAATTAATATTAGATGATACATTAATAATGATTCAAACTTTAAGACATTATTGCTGTTTAAATAAGATTTAAATGTTTTGCATGAAGATGAGGATTAAGGGAGGTATAAATGAGTTTTGAAGTTTTTATTATTTGATTATATACTTATGTTTATAAGATGATAATTTGTGTTAAAGATTAAAATTTTATTTATGTAATTTATTTATTTATTTATATTTGGTGTGATTTATTTGTTTGTATTGTATTTTTATTATTCAATTTATGAATTAAATAATAAAATAATTTTATTGATAAAAAATTTATTAAATAAAAATATAAAAATAATTTTTTAAAACAAATAATAGATTGACCCAACTCCACTCATGAGCTAAAACGAGGTGGACTGAACTGAAATTTTGATGGTTTTGTAAAAGATGGGCTGATTCAGTTCAACTCACAAAAACTTGAGTCGGGTTGAACTAGACCAGCCCATATTGACACCTCTACACCTGGCTTCATCACAAACCTCAGTAGTCGGACTATGTCTCACTAGTTGGCCTGCTGCAGAATGCCATTCCAAGAGCAATCGAGAGACTACTGAAGGTCTTGGCCAATGACCCAAAGCAGATAGAAAAAACCCAACTCCAAAGATTCCACTGGTCAGTTCTCATGTCACCCGATCTGCATCACTCTTCACCATAATCTCCATAACTCCACAACCTTCCATAAAAGATAGCCACAATTTCCATGCTGCCACTTGGTTCCAACATCCGTACTCTTATGGCCATGACTGACTCTGTCTGGATTACCTTGTAGCTGTTCCTAGCATTGCTTCCAACACTTCTAGTCTTCTCATACGGTTCATGGCTCCATAGCATTCAGCGTTACCGTACTTGGGTTGGTTGTTTCCATCTTTACGTTAGTTGGAGCAGTGGTCTATTGGTTTCCCACCATAGCTGCATCATATAAAAATCTAGAATGCAAAGAGGAATTGAATTTTTTCGAGAAATCATTAAGTCTCTACAATACTTCTTTCCCATTTAAATACACCAGAATTCTCTACAGCTTGCAGCGATAAAGCCTGAAAATCTCAAAGACTTCCTCCGAAGCACATTTGAGATCATCACCAATAATTTTTGGCAGGCATGAAGCTCATCAATCCTCTCCAAATCAGTCAATTCAGATGAATGATCCTTTCACAACTGATCAAATGACCTGTATAAAGAGTACAACAGGGCATTTTAGTTTCTTTGGGGGCACAGTAGCACACATTTCAAATGAACTTCATTCGATCGAACAAGGAATAGGTAGCATAAATAATAAAATCAATCAAGACTTCAATCAATCCCAATCCCACCCCTTCTTTTATTTTGCTTTGGAGAGTGGATAAGGGGAGGGGACACTTATGAAATTTCAGGATACATACATACATATGTTATATGTTTGTGTATAGCAATTTACTACTTTGAATGAACAACCATACATTCAGACTTTCTTCAAGTATTTTCCCTGGGAAAGAACAAGTAGCAAACATCACAAATTCACATGTGCTTTAAATTTGATTAATCAAAAACACTCACAAATTAACATTAAAAAAAAGTTAAACTGCTAAGGTAATAGAAATTCCTTGGTTCAATCCCATATTTCTAATTAATTTCCGCCACTCGGTGGTACCAAGCCAATTGTGAGGACCACTTATTGTTGGAAAAATAAGTCTATTTCATGAAGTTTCAAACATCCCACATAGTCAAGAAACATGAAAGGCGTATGCCTTTTATATGTAAGGCCACTATGGGTTTGTTGTAAGTAAGAAAAAAAGAGTGGGTTTGCGCGTACACAAGATTGGGCCAAACCTTTAGAAAGTTCAGATTTCCTTTCCCTGCACGCGAATATACACGTGGGTTGATCCCAATTAAATTTTTGTACCTTGGTCTTATTTTTTTTTTAAAGTTTTCAGCCATTGATTAAATCAAACTCAAACACTTCAAGCTTACCCGACATTGATTAAATCAAACTCAAACATTTCAAGTTTACCCGTTCATCCTGATTTTCCTCCAACGTTCATGTCACGACCCGGAACCATCTCGAGTCCGTGACAACCGCCGCGATGTCCCGACATGCACTCATTCCCCGAGCACCATATCAAGACCTCGCAAGGCTCTCGTACCAGTCTTTCCAACCCCCCTGTGAGTTTCTATTTATTAATTTCACGCTTTAGAACATACCGTCCCTTTTCGAACCAAAATAGGGAAAAAGACGAAAATGTCTACACAGGGGCATTTCGGTCATTTTTCGTCGAAAATTTCAAAATTTGGAAAAAATGTTGCTTACGCGTAAAGAATTCATAATTTACAGTCGAAATTGAAATCGGATATCTAAAACATGAAATTTGAGTGAAATTGTATTTAATGGAATAAAATAATAATATTTCATAAAATATAATATTTTCTTGTAAAACAATTTTTATATAGATATCCGAATATAATTTTTACAGCGTAAAAGCAAAATATATTATTACATATGGTAATACAGATAACTGAAGTATAAAATTTAATTTACAATGCTACGTGGGCCCAAAATAGAGAAATATAGACTAGGAGATGAACCTGTGCACAGAAGGTTATCTCTTTAAACCTTTTCCTCGACAAAATCCTCTATCTACAACTGTCTATGAGCCTGAAATGGGGAAATTGAGAGGTGAGTTTTACAACCCAGTGAGTCAGATAAATACCATCCACGACATCTAAAGTCGAGTAGATTGAGACAATATAAATAAAACACAATGCTATCATATAGTTAATAGTACCAATTTAATACAATTGTATAAACAAATCTTATTTAACAAAATACCAAGCTTATGTTTTATTTATACAAAATCAGGCTTAAGCCAAATATCATACTCGTGGACACTTGATCAGAGTGTCTATCGAGTCCGCCAAGGGTGTTAGAATTTTATAATTTTTTTCAAATACAGCCGACCCTTGGCGTTGGCTAAACTCATCTTCACGTGGTGGTTTAACGTGAAGTGAATTGTAACATTACCTCGGCAGTTACCCTACTCGCCTCTACGACCGAGGTAACAATTAATCGGGTTTTTCCGTGCTCCTCCTAAAGGCAGTCCACGGCAACCCTCACTGCAGTGTTTTATTAGACCACCCAATTTATAGAAAAATTCAACAGCATGTCAAGGCCATTTTAACAATAACCAGTCTACACAGCAAACAGCAATTCATGCCAATTTTTAACACGATAAATCAGCCAAGCATGCTCACCAAAATCATAAGCCATAATTTAAATTTTAATAGAAGAACACAAATCTAAACTGGTCTCCACATACTCAGTGTTATTAAATCGATTTTTCGATTTGAAATTTATTTGTAAAATTCAATTTATTTTTTTATAGCATATAACCAAATAAATTTACTTCAGATATTGAAAACGGTAAATTATCCACTCACAGGTTTCAGAAGTCCTGAATACCCCTAGTCTCGCTCGTCCGTAGCTACTTCCTTGCCTTTTTCGGACGGTTCACCCCCTACGCGTTACGCGTGGCACGAATTTCAATAAATCAAATCAATTAATTATAATTGATTTTAGGCTCTATAATTTCTACATGAATGCATGAAATGCACCTTAAGCTGTCCGAATAACCGTTTAAACACGGTTTTCGGCCTAATTCGCCTACACGCGATTAAATTGCTAAAATCTTCATTTTAATTCCGAATCGATTTTTTTCACTTTCTATACCTAAATTATATCCAATTGGACTTAATGTCCCTTAGTGTGATACAAAATTTCAGTCCCGGACTGAAATTACGAAAATACCCCTAGTGGGTAAAAATTTTGATTTTTACCCTAAAATTCCCATAATTTTTCTACACTCTTTATTCATCATTATTCATCATCACACCTCAAAATAACCTCAAGATCAACAGCATTTCTCTCTCTAAAAATTCAGTCAAGCTTGGTGAAATATGGAAAATCTATTTTTCTTGCTTATTTTTGCTAGTTTTCATTTTTACACTTAACCACACTTTCTACAAACATTTAATCAAGCTAAAATTCCACCAAATCACACCTCAAATCCTCTCATCAAGACTCAACCAGCATGGGTGTTCATACCCACTTTTTAATTTTGCATGAAAATTGAAATAAAATGCATGGGTAATGAGAAAATCAAAGAAAATTAAGTGATTTTACCTTTTTCAAGCTAACTTCCTTGATTTCTCTCACTAGGGTTTGGATTTTCAGCAAGGGTTTCAAGTTTTCAGACCTTTCCCTCTCTTACACGGTTTGGAGAAGAAGAAATGGCCTGAATTTTTACTTTTTATAAGTTAAATAATTAAATATTTAATTTAACACATAGTTATTAACTTTTTCTCTTATTTTATTATTTATTGATTTTCTTTTTGAATTCTTTTCAGCCCAAAAATTCCAGCCCTTATCCTCTGAATTTCCAGGAGCTTCTAGAAGATATTTTAATAATTTTTATAGTATAATTTTATGAAATTACACTTTTGCCCCCGAAAAAGTACAAAATTACATTTTTGCCCCAAAAATTGAAAAATTGCCACAAGGCATATTTTTCACTCCTCAAACTCATACCACACTCCAATTTGTCAAATTTGATCTAAATCCTCTCGAAAAATTAAATTTGACCTTCCGGTGGCAAAATTACGATTTTACCCCTACATTCCAGAAATCACCGAAATTTCTTCTTTTTCCACTTTTCAATCCTCAAATAACATTTCAATTGATTAATATGATCAATCTAAATCAAATGGGATCAAAAAATCTTTTTCAAAAATTCCAAATTCGTCCTTTAATGGCAAAATTACTATTTTGCCCTTGTGTCTAAAAAATACCGAAAATTGCACTTTTTCATTGCTAAACTTCCTTTTATGTTCCAAACATCATTTTATATTCCATATAATCATTCTTGGTCATTAAAAATCAAAATCTTTATTAAAATCCTCATTCTGTCCTGAAATTGAAAAATGACCGTTTTGTCCCTAATCGGTCAATTTTCCCGATTAACTCCAAATTGAATCTCAAACTCCAAATCACTGTTTTAAGTAATCCCTGGACTGTGAAATTCTCAATTTCACCCTAAAATTTCTATTTGAACTAGTTCGAGGCTTAATTGACTTATTAGTACCTCTAGGACAATATCGTCATTTAACTAACTTTTCGGGCAATACAATATGCTAACATGCTTTCTAATGCATGTAAATGGCATGTTAAAGATAACACAGGGTCGGGCTTTACAGTTCATCTAACTTGGTATACTTGCTAACCAGATATTTTCTCTTTTTCCTGATATGGTGCAACGTTCACCTTATTTGGTGCAACGTTCACCAATCCTGCCGATAAATACAACCCCTCACCATCACTCTCAACACACACCGAAGCAAGCCTTTCATAAGCTTCTTAAATCCTCTTTACTTTCTTTCTTTCTCTGCTGAGTTCTTTCATCTGCTGAGTTCCTGCTTTCAGCTGTTCCTGTTATTCCCTTATAGTTTGTGCAAGCTATAAGGAAGGGTTTGTTGAATCTTGGGGGATAACCGTTGCAGTCCTTTGCACTGAGTTTCATACTCTGAATGGGCAAAAATTATCCTTAAGGACAGTGTTACCACGCCTCAGATCGTTTACTATTTCCTACTTATTTTATTGTTTTATTTTCCTTTGTTTCTTTTAACTTTATTTAATCAACATTCTTAAAGATAATGGATTCCCATGCTGAAAATGCTGCTACCACTGTTCCTAATGCTGCCTCAGTCCCCGCTGCCTCAGTCCCCACTGCCGCCACCACTGTCAATGGTTCTCCTATAGCTCATACCATTGACCATTCCTCTCGTGCCTTCGATTTCGTATACCAAACCATTTCCAGATATTTCCAAAATAGAAATATTTGATGGTAAAAACTTCAAAAGGTGGCAAGAAAGGATTTTTTCAATCCTCGATGTTCATCGGGTGGCTTTTACGTTAATTGACCCTAAGCCAGATGATGTCAAGATGTTAGAACCATGGATGCACGCAAATAAGGTATGCAGGCATACAATCATTAACACACTTTTCTAATAAGTTGTTTGATGTATACAGTCCTTATAAAAAAGCAAAGCAAATATGGGAGTCAATGATAGCCAAATACACTGCTGAAGATGTTAGGAAATTGAAGTTTGTGATTGGCAATTTTTATTGCTGGAAGATGATAGATGACAAAGACATCAAGAGCCAATTCAATGAATACCACAAACTGGTGGATGATTTGAAAGTAGAAAAAATCAACTTGCAAGAGGAGTTTGTTGTTGGGTTGTTGATTGAGAAGCTGCCAGAATCCTAGAATGGATACAAACAACAACTGAAGCACAAGGAAAAGCAGTTGTCACTTGCAGACTTGATCGTGCACATCATCATTGAAGACACAACTCAGAGGGAGATTAAGGCTTCCAAAGCTAAGGAAGTTGCAACTAAGGCCAATCTGGTACAAGGCAGGACCCAATGTCAACAAAGGTACCTTTACAAACCTGATCATAAACCCGGAGCTCCTCATCCCACCTTTAAAAAGAAGGGTAGTTGTTTTGTTTGTGGAAAGCTAGAGCATTATGCAGCACAATGCAGGAAAAGAGCAAAGGGAAATGACAAACCTGCTAATCCAAGAGTCAACTTGATCAAAGCAGATGAATCCAATGATGTAATTGCTGCGGTCATTTCACAAGCAAATCTAGTGGCCAATGAAAAGGAATGGGTGGTAGACTCAGGTGCTACTAGGCATATTTGTGCAAACAGAAATGCCTTTACCTCCTATACTCCAATAGGGGAAAGAGAAGAGATTATATATTTGGGTGATTCTCGAATCGCTAAGGTTCTTGGTAAAGGAAAAATCCTTCTCAAGCTTACATCTGGCAAGACCTTAGCTCTGAACGATGTTCTTCATGTTCTCAATATAAGGGCAAACCTGGTATTTGTGGCCTTACTAGGCAAAGTTGGGGTGAAAGTGTCATTCGAATCTGACAAGATCATGATGACAAAAAATAATGTGTTTGTGGGGAAGGGTTATTGCAATCAGGGACTCTTTGTACTTAACATTTCCAATGTTTTGAATGAAAACACTAGTTCTTCTGCTTATATGATTAACTCTATTGATTTATGGCATGGTAGACTAGGACATGTTAGCATTCCTTATATTAAGAAAATGCAATCACTAGGTTTAATTTCTAGTATTAAAAATGGATGCTTTAATAAATGCGAAATATGTGCTGAGACTAAATCAACTAAGAAAACTTGTATTTCAGTAAATAGGGAATCGAAACTATTAAGTTTAATTCATACAAACTTAGGAGATTTAAAACAAACTATGACTAGAGATGGTAAGCAATACTATGTTACATTCATTGACGATTATTCTAGATTTACTAAAGTTTATTTACTTAGGCATAAAAATGAAGCTTGTGACATGTTTATTAAATATAAAGCTAAGGTAGAAAATCAACTAAATAAAAAGATAAAAAGAGTTAGATCAGATAGAGGGGGTAAATATATACTAATTAATGATATTTGTGAAAAAGAAGGAATAATTCATGAAATTACTCCTCTATATTCTCCTGAATCAAAAGGTGTAGCTAAAAGGAAAAATAGAACATTAAAAGAAATGATGAACTCTATGCTTGTTAGTTCAAATGCGCATGAAAATATGTGGGGTGAAGCTTTATTATCTGCATGTCATATTCAAAATAGAATACCTTATAAGAAAATTGGTAGAACACCTTATGAATTGTGGAAAGGTTATTCTCTTAATTTAAAATATTTAAAAGTGTGGGGGTGTCTAGCTAAAGTAATGCTTCCTGAATTTAAGAAGAGAAAAATTGGTTCTAAGACATCTGATTGCATGTTTATTGGTTATGCTGAAAATAGTGCTGCATATAGATTTCTTGTATTAAAAAGTGATGTTCTTGATTATAATACAATTGTTGAAAAAAAGAATGCTGAATTTTGTGAGCATATTTTTCCATTATGAATGATACAATTTCTCATACACCTTTTAGCAAAAATGATTTTGAAACACAAAATGATAATTTGAGAAGGAGTGGAAGACCAAAGAAAGAAATTTCTTTTGGTAATGATTTTTATACTTATCTTGTAGATAATGATCCTTTAACTTATGCTGATGCAATTTCTTCTAAAGAAAGTTCATTTTGGAAAAAAGCCATACAAAATGAGATTGATTCGATTTTACAAAATAAAACTTGGAAATTAGTTGATTTACCACCTGAAGCCAAACCAATTGGTTGCAAATGGATTTTTAAAAGAAAATTTAATCCCGATGGTTCTATTGATAAATACAAAGCGAGATTAGTTGCAAAGGGTTTTACTCAAAAACAAAACATTGACTATTTTGATACTTTGCTCCAGTAACAAGAATTGCATCAATTCGTGTTTTATTTGCCTTAGCTTCAATTTACAAACTTGTTGTTCATCAAATGGGTGTAAAAACCGCATTTTTAAATGGTGATTTAGAAGAAGAAATTTATATGGAACAACCCGAGGGATGTGTTCTTCTTGGTCAAGAAAACAAAGTTTGTAAATTAATTAAATCATTATATGGCTTGAAACAAGCACCAAAACAATGGCATGAGAAATTTGATCAAGTTCTTATTAGTAATGGATTTTCTACTATTGGAGTTGATAAATGTGTGTACACTAAAACTGTTGATAGTGAATATGTGATTATTAACTTATATGTTGATGATATGCTTATTTTTGGTATATGCATTGATGTGGTTAATCAAACAAAATGTTTTTTGGCCTCTAAATTTGATATGAAAGATCTGGGAGAAGCCAAAGTTATTTTGGGTATTAAAATCATAAGATGTGATAGTGGCTTGATGCTAACACAAGAGCATTATATTGAGAGGCTACTTAAAAAGTTTGGACATTTTGATGTCACGCCTATGAGTACTCCTTATGATAGTAATACTAAATTAAAACAAAATAGAGGTGATGGTGTAGCTCAGTCTCAGTATGCACAGATTATTGGGAGTCTGATGCATTTGATAAATTATACTCGACCAGATATAGCTTATGCTGTATGTAGACTGAGTAGATATACACAAAGTCCCAATCAAGATCATTGGACTGGCTTGAGCAGAGTGATGAAATATTTGAAAGGTACCACAAACTATGGTATTTTATATAATGGATTTCCTGCTATATTAGAAGGATACAGTGATGCTAATTGGATCTCAGATTCAGATGAGACGAAATCCACGAGTGGTTATGTATTCACCCTTGGTGGGGGTGCTATAACTTGGAAATCAGCCAAACAAACAATAATTGCTAAATCTACAATGGAGTCAGAATTTGTAGCTTTAGAGTTGGTTGGCAATGAGGCTGAGTGGTTAAGAAACCTCTTAGCAGAGCTTCCATTGGGAATGAAACCAACACCTTCTGTGTCTATGAATTATGATTGCCACGCAGCAATAGCTATTGCAAAGAATAAAACTTTCAATGGTAAAAATAGACACATTCGTTTGAGACATGATGTAGTAAAATAGCTGCTTAGAAATGGAATAATATCGATTAATTATGTGAAGTCAGAGCTGAATTTGGTAGATCCTCTAACTAAATCCCTAGGAAGAAAACTAATTAATGTACATTGAAGGGAATGGGACTTAAGCCAAAAGAGGAAATCATCAAATAATAATAACCCAACCTATGTGATTGGAGATCCCATGAATTAGGTTCATATGGGTAATAACAAGTTATTTGTTGAAAAACTAATGCACTATTGAAATTATTGTCCCTCCTATGATGTGTGAATAGTGCAAAACTGCAATGTAAGGGAGGTTGAGTTAAACTCTTAATGAATTCCATATCCCTTATGGGTAGTGTATTATACTGCAGTATATACTTGATGGAATCAACCTATATAAGTGTGGAGTGGGGCCGCTCTTATGAGAATTGTGGCAAATTCTCTAAAGCACTTATGAATAACCAGGCACGCGCATGGCCTATTCGTGCAAAATCGTGTTGAACAGCAGAAATTGTGAATGTGTAATGTGATTGATGAAAATTATATCTCACGTAAAGAGTTTTGATTCATAGAAGTTACAAACTTCATCAAAATTCTGTGACTTATATTTCATTCTTTCTAAGGTTGGTTCATAGCCTAAAAAGCACCAGTCACGATGCATTACACTCAAATGAAATTTGACCCAGCAAAACTTCCTATGAAACTTTATGAAATATGTGGGGGATTGTTAGAAAAATAAGTCTATTTCATAAAGTTTCAAACATCCCACATAGCCAAGAAACATGAAAGGTGTATGCCTTCTATTTGTAAGGCCACTATGGGCTTGTTGTAAGCAAGGAAAAAAGAGTGGGCTCGCGCGCACACAAGATTGGGCCAACCCTTTAGAAAGTTCAGATTTCCCCCCCCTTGCGCGCGGCCCAATTGAATTTTTGTACCTTAGCCTTTTGTTTTTTTAAGTTTTCAGCCATTGATTAAATCAAACTCAAACACTTCAAGCTTACCCGTTCCTCCTAGTTTTCCTCCAACGTTCATCTGACTTGGTATACTTGCTGACCAGATATTTTCTCTTTTTCCTAATATGGTGCAACGTTCACCTTATTTGGTGCAACGTTCACCAAGCTCCTGCCTATAAATACAACCCCTCACCATCACTCTCAACACACATCGAAGCAAGCTTTTCATAAGCTTCTTAAATCCTTTATGCTTTCTTTCTTTCTTTGCTGAGTTATTTCATCTGTTGGGTTCCTGCTTTCAGCTGTTCTTCCTATTCCTTTATAGTTTGTGCAAGCTATAAGGATGGGTCTGTTGAATCCTAGGGGATAACTGCTACAGTCCTTTGCACCGAGTTTCATACTCTGAAGGGGTGAAAATTATCCTTAAGGACAATGTGACCACACCTCAAATCGTTTGTTATTTCCTGCTTATTTTATTATTTTATTTTCCTTTGTTTCTTTTAACTCTATTTAATCAACACTTATATATCACCAATTAAAATTGACATAGAGGAATGAGTAAGTCAGAGTATTTTTCTGTGGCTACAATTCCAGCTTTATCACCTGCTTTAACCAAATCTAGGCAAAAGTAAAAGACATGCTTCTCCAAAGAACCTAAAGTTTGCTTCATTTTCACATTAAACAAACTATGGCTCTTCTTTCTGCTTAAATATTATGTTTGCGGGAATCATTTTATTAACTGATTTCTCCATATTTATTGTGATTCTTCTTGAATTAGCTTTGGCATAAGATACTGTGTGGTTAAGATTTTTTGTGCTAATTTATTTTCTCTTTGATTTGGAAGTCAAAAAGTGGGATTATCCATTGTATTTTAGGAAAAAAAATGAAAAAATAGATTACTGAAATGACAACTTTACCCAAGCTCAAGCTTTATAATCCCTGACAAGCCAAATACAAAGAATATTAATGAAGCTTAAGATTGAGCAAAAGCTAGAGTCTGAAGGTGCCCCAAATATGCTGAAACTCGACCCAATTAATCAACTCAGCTAAGCTCAACTGCAGCTACTAAATGTACTATCACATCTTAACAAAACAGCGATAAAATTATCATAAAACCAAAAATGGGGGATGGGGCCTATATTTACCATCTCCAAGCAGGATTTGATTTAGGAGGGCAACACTTCATTGAACACAAGGTCACCATTGAACTCCTAAAGTCAAGCATGAAGTCCAATCCTGATTCAGCAGAAATCACAAAAAGTTAGAAACCAATCAAAAAAGAATTCCATAAAAGCACTTTTGCAAACAGAAAAACTATTTTGGCAGTTGACATACTCCCCCGAGAAATGTTTAATAAAGTTATCGGTACAAATACTATTTTTATCCCAGGGAAAGAAAATAACAATTAGGAAACAATATAGTCGCTCAGTGAGGTTCAACGTTGCAAGCATATACGAGTCAAACACCTGCAAAGAGAATCTATCCTTAAGCTAAAATAATTGGTAATGGCATCATTGGGTAAAACGTATGTTTCTAAATAAACAAGAGTACCCTTAAACTAATTCAGAAGCCTGACTAGCAACAGGGAATGACTAGTAACATGGATTCTAAAATTACAAGATCATGATTTTTCTCAACGGCTATCATTCATTAAGTATTGGATTCAATAATAACAAAAAAAAGAACACTTAATTTTAGTCAGTCTCGACCCACTTGTCCATAAGTTATATCATATTTATCTTTAGGCCTATAAGTTCCCAATCCAGTCACACATCCACCATTGCTCATAGAACACTTAGATCTTGTGTTCTGTTAACAGCTTCAACCATCATAAAAGGCCAATATCAGCCCAGCTAATTGTTTAACATTTCACCACCCATCACAAAGTTCACAATATCTAGAATAAATTAGAAAAGTATTTAACTTGATTGGTTGGCAACAAACATGTCAATTGATTCTTTTCATAAACCAAATTCAAATCTAATTTGATCTCTATTCCCACCCTCAATCCATGATGCCATATAGACCAGACATTAATCAAATTTTAGTACCAGCAACTTTGGAATCATCACAAATGAGCAAACAAAGTGTAGAGGCAACTGATGGAAGAGCAATGCAATTTATGCCAAGAGACTACTGGAGATAAAAGACTTAGGCTGCTAACATCTCCTTGCAGTCAAAGCTACTTTTGTTGCCTTCTCTATCTCCCTTTGGGACATATTCCAACAAAGATTGAAGAGTTTTTGAGTTTGATATGTCTGAAAACTTAATAATCCAATCATTAAATTTCCAAGAAAGCTTCCCTTGAATTATAGAAGCAGTAAGCCAGGATAATAGTTTCAATGTCAACGACTCCTCATGTGATGCCTCCTCTAAGATTATTGGGAGATGAGACCAAATTCTTTGCACTGAAACATTTTTCTAGACTTGGACTTTAAGGCAATAGAAGTAGCCAAATAAGAAAACTTGAGAGCTTCTCTCAATCCTGCAAAATACATCCGAAGGGAATCTATTGTTTAGTGAAGGGAACAAAGGAGCACAATAGTGGATATAGAGCAGAAGAAGTAACATAAGAAAATATGGATGGAAATAACTCCTTTCTATTCTTCTTGCTTACTTTCCTTCTTCATGTTGAGATTCGACCTTATGCTCGAACATGAAAAATAATCATTAATTAAAATATGACGCAGTGGAATAATAAACTAGTATTAGATCAGAGAAACAGTTGAATCCTACAAGATCAATGTTTGTGTTTTTCATGTAACTTTCAAATAAGTATGAACACTCATAAGTTTAAGAATTACATACCTTGCTCTGGATATCGTAATCAAAAGCCGCTTCAATCAAAATCTATGCTTGTTCACCTTTAGGATTTATCAAATCTTCAGCCACCCAAGTGTTTGGTCTCTAACAGTAATCCACACAGTGACTGAATGAGACCTTATCAAAGGTAGGATTTTTACTTGTGCTAGCAAGTTTTGTTTCAAAAACAAAAGGACCAAAACTTCTTACCGAATCTTATTTTTGTTAGACAAAGAAAACTATTTTTCTTTTCTTGTTTTATGAAATGATTGAGAAGTATTTTTTTTTTTGGCTGCTTATTTTTGGTTTGCCAATATAACATATTTATATAGCCAAATTAAGTTGTAACCCTAAATACAACAATTGTATTTTAATTTAATTAAGTTTTTGAGAACTTAATTAATTCCCACTTTACTTTGGTCTCTTTTAATTAAGTCCAACTTAATTAATTATCCTTATTTAATCGCAATCATGTCACTTAATGTGTGTGACCCATTAGGCTTCTAACATGTTGGCAATAAATATAAATCATAACAAATATCAATTTGATAATTAATTTATATTTATAGATCATGAGCGGCATCTAGCAATACATCATGATCACCCAAATGTTAGAGAGTCAATTAAAGAATTTGACAAAGCCCTTCAATGATAAGCTTTTTAGTGTAAAACAGTCCTTTTATCAAATATCTCGGATATATCATTAAGCATGGCTCGGTGTCTACTTATGACATTCCATATTAGTTCTCATAATTCATGACTAACTTTAAAAATTTAGAAAATTAACTTTCCTCAAATTTATCATGCTTTGACAAAGACTTTATACAAGTTAATCAAGAATTAAAAACAAGTAAGATACATCCCTTCATATCACTTGGGGTGATGAATCCTCTCTTGACCACTCATTCACCTTCACATGCTTCATGGCATACTCAAAAACACTCTGTTTAAGCATCTGGATGCTTCCAAATCCACAAAGGTAAAATCAAAGTATGTCACTCCCCATACAAGATGACCTGGTGTCTCAAGTTTGAGGATTAGTTGCACGACTATCACATGAGAACATTTTCCATAAACACTTGAGTGAAATACCAAATGGAGTTCTCATAGCGAGTCATGTTCAGTGAACTCGTTCTGTAACAAGCACCTACACGTTATCCTCAAGTATCCTACATACTTCAATCTATGAGATCGATTGCTTGCTTCCCAAGTAAAGAGGCTTAATATGTACCAGTCTTTGAGCATTGTCAATGCCTTGTCTTGACAATACAATGACCAGGAACAATTTTAAGAATATGGCTTTGATGCATAGTGATCTCATAATTGTAACAACTTTACAATTCTCTTGCAAGGCTTTTATGTTCCATGGGCTTCATCCAATTAGTATTTAATAGCTTCTTATTATTACACTAACATGAAGGAAAACCTCTATCACATATAAATATGTGATTTAGTATGCATTAAATGACAATATATATTTCTTGATCAATCCAATTAGCTCAAAGGCATATACCAAAACTTCAGAGCAAGGTATTGATTTAAACAACTCAAAAACCACATTAATCTAACCCAATAATGTCAAAGCATTAAATAAAGTGCTATATATTTATCTGACACATATGAACCTACTATGATGCATGAGGTACAAATAGATAAGCAACAATCTCAGGTAACAATCAATCCCACTTCTCTTTTATGCTTGGAGTTGCTGGGGAGTTATTCAACAAAACTTATGTGTAAAAATGTTTTTGTTGTCCTCCATTTTAAAGAAAAAGAAATATTAAAGGACCTTAATCAGCATAAATGATGATTGTACAAAATTATTTGACATTATAAAACACCAGTCGTAAAGTTTTGTCAAGATACATTATATACATGTAGATACATAACTATTTATACTCATCAAAAAAGGTAAAGAGAGAGAGAGAGAGAGAGAGAGAGAGAGAGGAACCATGCAAAACATGTCAATAGGAAGTGTGCTCATAAGGATGGCTTCAAGCCCACACTTTGCATTTCCACTACATCTTCTGATGTCATGCTCATTAACAGTTCGATAGATTTGAAACAAACCCTTAAGTGATAGGGTGAAATGAGGTTGGTTCATTTGCCTTTTCCGGGACAGTTTTAGTGTTGATATGATAATTTGTAAAGTTGCATTGACAAAAGCAGCATGTTCATTTATCAACTTCATGTCACCAACTAGAAGTATATATAAACAAGATGCAAGTTCCATCAACTGTTCAAGGGCACAGCTTTGCAACCATTCAGTGATATCTTTTGATGAAATAGCCTCGATGACAACCTAAATTAAAAAACAGAAACATGAGTAAATAAAGCATTAAAGTTAACATTTAACATATCCATGGAACACATCTGGCATTAAAGGTTCAAATACTATGAATTAACATTTAAGTGTTGGAACTATCTTAAATAAGTTGCTTATCCAAAAAAATTAAAAAATTAAGACTATATTAAGTTATATTAAAATGGTGAAATCCAAGCAGCGCCCATACCATTTGTCCTACCATAGCATTTGATTAAGAATTATTTTTCATCATAAAGCAATTTTGATAGTGTGCAGTAATGACAACAAAGATCAAAATACTAACTCAGTTTAAATTACAAAGGCAATGTTGAAATTTTGCTAAATTAGAAATCGATTTCACATGAATCATGAAATAGAGAAATTACATTCACCTCACAGTACATAAATCACACACTAATTCATTTATTTGGATACTATTCCAAAGTTTGCACTCAAAACATTGCATTGCTAATTTTAAGTCTTTAAAGAAATGCATTGTCAAGCCTAGTCCTAAAATATCTGCCATATTATACATGTGATTGATAGAGTGATTGTATATTTGAACAGCCCGAAAAAGTATTTAAAAGTCGATGTTATAACTAGAAGTACAACTGAGATGATTTAAACCTCGAATAAGTTCAAATAAAGATTTTAAGAGTGAAATTGAGGAGAAAAAAAAAAGAGTGAAATTGAGGATTTCACAGTCCAGGGATTACTCAAAACAGTGATTCAGAGTTCGAAGTCCGGTTTGGAGTCAATTGTGAATATTAATCGATTAAGGACAAAACGATTATTTTGCCATTTATAGACAAAATGAAGATTTCTATAAAAGATTTTGATCATATTCAACCAAGATTAATCATTTAAAGTATAATATGATTATTGGAGCATAATATGAAGTTTAGCAGTGATAAATTTAATTTCTCGATATTTTTGGAGCATAAGGGTAAAATTGTAATTTTACCACTAAAGGATAAAATGGAAATTTTTAGAAAAGATTTTGGCCCCATTTGATTAAGATTGATCAATTGAAGTGTTATTTGAGGTTGAAAAGTGAGAAAAATGTAATTTCGATACATTTCGGAGTATAGGGGCAAAATCGTAATTTTTTCACCTCGGGGGCAAATTAGTAAAATTTTCATCCTAGCACTTGTCAAGACCAACGAATTTTATTCAGCATGAAATAGGATAAATATGACAAAAATGTGGAGGAGAATTTAAAGATAAAAGTCAAATAAATAAAATTTTAGACGAATCAAGTGGTGACACGTGGCAAGTCATTATATTTTAGTATTAAACTATAAAAATCAACTTATAAGCCACATTTTCTCTCACCAAAGTCAGCCTAAACTAGAATCAAAGGGAAAGAAAAGGAAACAAAGGGGAAAAACAAAAATTTAGCCAAGAAATCAAGAGATTTCAAGGATTTTTCAAAGATCAAGCAACATAAAGGTAAAATTTCTTTAGTTTTGCTTAAAACTTAGCTTACCCATGCTTTGCTTCTCATTTTCCATGGCTGAATATTGAATTATCATGCTGAAATTGTGAAGGCCGAATGGGTATGAGAGAGATTTGATAATGGAAATAATTTGATTTTTAGTTATGTTGATGTTTAGTGATAGTTAATCATGTTTATAAGCAAAACAACAAGAAAAAAGTTGATTTTCCTCACCAATTTTCCATGACCGAATGCCTTAGAGTATGTGTGTGAAATGAAATGATTTCATTTCAAATGAAATGGATTGGAAATTGATCAATTATGGTGGGAAATTGATATAGGAAAAATTTTAGTGAAAATGCCCCTTTATAGCTGAATTTTTCTAAGAAGCAATGAAAAGGGAATTAAGCTGAATTTTGTGTCATTTAATTGATAATTGATGATTTGTGGTATTAGAAAAGGAATGACACAAATTAGAGTTAAATTGGACGCGTTAGCAATTTAATCAGGTAATAGGTCAAATTAGGTCGACACCGTATTTTAACGGTTACCCGAGTAGTTCACGCATTCATGTAGAATTTAGGTTAGGTTTATATCAAATTAGTACAATTGTGGTAATTAAATTATTGTGTAAATTGTCAAGGTGGTGAGTCCTTCGATCAAGGCAAAGAAATCGTACCGGAGGATTAGTAGTCGGAGTACTCAGAATTGATTTCCGAAAACGATGAGTAAACTTATTATCATCTTAATTATCTAGAGTAGATTTTATTAAATTTGATGATTTTGTGAAAAATCATTTTATTGGGTGAATTGTTGATTTTATGAGAAAATTGTGAAATTTATAAAATAAATTAGATTTATGAAATAAATTGAATTTTTATAAATTAATTTGAAAATGGAACAATTGGTTTTGAAATTAGAATAATTAGAGACTGCCTGCTCGTGTTATAAATTGTGTTTTAAATTAATTGGCTTGTGACAATATGTGAGCATGAATGACTAGACTGGTTTGTGTAAAAATTATATATACACTATGTATTCAGCCTTAAAAGGCTGAATTGTGATAAATTGCCATGTCATGCTAGTTAAGATTTTATAAATAAAGTGGTAGATAAAATAATCACTATAGTGACACCGGTTCTGTGTGCCAGCCTAAGAGAGGGGGCACAAAATCAGATATACCTTACCTTGATAAGAGAAACGTGTGTGGGGTGTCTCCGGAGGTAAAGTTTGAGTGCACTTCACGTGGACCACCGCATGAGAGTGAGACTCAGCCAACGCTAAGGAATGACTAGATTTTTAGATATAAAAATATATTCATGTGTAGATGACACTGAATAGTCTTGGCGGTCTCAATTAGATGCCTCTGCAGGGGTATCCCCGAGAATGATTTTAGCAAGAGCCAAGTTAAGATTTTGAGAAATTCATAAGCCATATTATTTATTTGAACATAAGCCATAGTAATTATTCGAGTAAAATAATTCTATTTTACTTAGTTAAAATGAGTTAAGATGAGGTGAATTGTAATACAAAGAATCAATTTGAAATTGTCTCATTTTACTCGATTTTAGATAATTTAGCTGGTATCTGTTTACTCACTAAGATTTTATAATCTCACTCATTTTCTTATCCATATTTCAGGCCAAGATTAGTTAATGGATAGCTGAGCATTGCTGAGGACTAAAGTTGGCTTGCAACCTCATCAACAGTAGGTTCATTGTCCTCTCTACATTTGTTATTATGGGCCCACGTGTCATCAAAAATGTAATTGCACACTTTGATTTTCTGTATTATAGTATGTACGAATATATTTTACTTTTACGTCCCAAAAAATTGTTTATCGACACTTTTATAAAAATTGTTTTATAAGAAATTAGCATATTTTCTTGAATATTTTTATTATATTTTAATAGTTATAATTTTACTTAAAAAAAAGAGTGTTTTAAAAGTCTAAATTTATTTTAAATCATGAATTATGTGTTTTACACTCACTTGCTACATTTTTTGTCAAGTTTAGAAATTTTGAAAAAAAAAATGAATGACCAAAATACCCTTGTGAGGCGAAAAATTATTTCCTACTATTTTGAATTAGAAAAGGTTTAAAATCCTTAAGAAAGGATGTGTGGTAATGATTGCTCACAGGGAAGGTAAGAAAATTGATACGAAAGCCTTGCAGGGTTTCGATAGGTATTTGGGGTATGAATACCTGTCGAGACGTCGTGGCGGTTGTCATGGGCCCAATGTGGAGTTCCGAGTCGTGACATGCATGGTCTTGTTTAGGTGGGTTGAAGAAACTGCACCTAAAACCAATTTTACCCAACCTTTCTAGTCTACTTAAATTATCAACAAGGATACAACTTCTATATCTAAATTACGTATCACTCACTAGGGATGGCAATTAGGTAGGTAAATGGTTGCCTACTCCGATTAAGGGTGTAGCCACATGGTAGAGAGTGGGGTAAAATGACACCACTCACCTTGAAGAAAATATAAGTTGTGTATTAAGTGAGTTATCTAATATTGACCTCAGTAAATCAAGTAAAAAACTTTTTAAGAGAATGGAGTCAAAGAGTAAATTTCATCTTCACTCTAACACCTTAATTAGATAATTTTCTTTTTATTAAATTATTTTGAATTTGTACATAAGCCACATGATAAACTTTAATCTAAAGTCATGTAAGTAAAATGGGGAAAAACTGACCCAAGCCTGAAAAACGTGCTCACAGGACAAAACCCAACATGACCTAATTTGAACTGACTTTAAAAGCCAACAATCCAAACCTAATCCTAGGGGTGTGTTTAGATGAGGAATTTTGAAATTTAGAATATTGGAGTTTGATGAGATAAAGAAAATAAAACAAGAACAGAAAAAAGAAAAAAAAAACAATGACGTTAGGGATAGAAAAAGAAAAAGATGGGGAAAACATGTTATATGAATGTCATTAGATTTGTAAATATGTATAGATGTTAGTAGGGGTGAGCAATTGGTTTTTTTAGTTAATTCGGTTACTGGATATCCAGTAACCGAACTAACCGAACTCTCAATTACAACTAACCGAAACCGAACCGAAGATCCTAAATAACTGAACTAACCGAAACCGAACTAATTCGATTAGTTTGGTTTGATTACCAAAAACCGAACTGATTAATAGGAGAGAGCTTCTTTCTTATTTTGTTTAATGGGCTGGAGGATAGCAGATTAGCAGAATAGGACAGCACAGTAGGCAGATTTTGGAGAGCTTGGACTTAAGATAGTGCAAATGGGAGTGCTAGAGTCCGACGGTAAAAAGGGAGTGGCTGAATAGGACGGCACTGCAGGCAGATTTTGGAGAGCTTGGACTTTGGAGAGTGCAGATGGGAGTGCCGGAGTCAGATGGTAGAAGGGGATTGGCTGAATAGGACAGCAATGCAGGCAGATTTTGGAAAGCTTGGACTTTGGAAAGTGCAGATAGGAGTGCTGGAGTCGGACGACAGAAGGGGAGTTATGGGATGGCATCGCAGGCAGATTTTGGAGAGTTTGAATGGACCGATGGAGAGTGCAGAACTGCAGATGGGAGTGTTGGGGTGGGACGATAGAAACCAGAAAGGGAGTGGGAGTGTGGAATGGTGGAGATTGGAGAATAACATTTAGGTTTAGGATTTTTTCTCTTATAAAATGTCTATAATACCCTTGTATAAGTTCGGTTAGAAATTTTTCTAACCGAAACCGAATTAATGTTACTAACCAAACTTCCATATCCGAATTAACCAAAAACCGAACTAATCGAACTGAAAAAACTGAACTCATTTCGGTTTGATTTGGTTATTTGGTTATTTGCTCACCCCTAGATGTTAGTAATAATATTGAAAAGATCAAGAAACATATTTAAAAATGAAAAGATCTAGAAACATATTTAAAAATGAGTTATTGTAGTTAGATTGACAGAAAATAAAAGTTACATCGACGGGGAAAGAGAACAAAAGTTTATGTCTTACTAACAAAATCAAAGAATTCACAAATGGTGTCATTTGAAATGAGAAATTTGGGCCTTCAAAATCCCTTATCCAAATTCCAAGAATTTTGACAATCCCAATTTTTATTGTCATATATAAACATGTATACACATAATAGAAAACTCATAACCCATAATGACCCAAAGTCCCAAACCCAAAACAACTCAACACAAACCTAACCTGACCCACCCTGCCCCCCAATTGCCACCTCCCGCCAAAGTGGCGACAGACCTTTGCAAATTATTTGATTAAATCATTTGAGCAAAACCTGATAGGGGAACTATTTATACTTTACAGACATATGCTTAGCATGAGCAAGAAATGACAAACAAGGGATCTCAATTTGGAGAAAGGAATTTGCTATAGATCATTGCAGAATTTTCAGAGACAAATCATCAAGAAAAGCATAAAAGAAGCTGTGCCTAAATGATAACCTCCTTTACAGCATGAAAGAAGATCTAGTTATTCATAATAGGGTAGGTGGATTAAGTTATATTTTGTGGTCATTAACAGTAGTGA
This sequence comes from Theobroma grandiflorum, assembly GCA_036013995.1. NCBI lineage: Eukaryota > Viridiplantae > Streptophyta > Magnoliopsida > Malvales > Malvaceae > Theobroma > Theobroma grandiflorum. The sequence continues at coordinate 15,411,329 of CP142133.1, forward strand.
CTGCCTCAGAATCAAGCTAAACGCATGAGGCCCGTGATGACATCAAAGAGAGAGAGCAAAGTCGGGATGCCACGAATTGAGGAGAAAAGAAAACTTTTATTAAAATGTTAAGGAAATAAGATCCTTAAAAATTTCGAAGGAAAAGGGCCAGTGTCTTAGAAATTGTAAGGTATAAGAAGGTTCCAACACAATGCCAAAAATCATAGTTCAAAGGTCATTTTGTAGAATCAAGTGGAAGAAGGTAACTATCTCTGTAACCACAGCCAGCTCAGTTAAGAAAATTCTCTTTTCATCTCCGAGCAGCACCCTGCTTGAAGACCAGTGAAGATTAAAAAACGCAGAAATTCAATATCATATATGAAATAGATCACCAGCTTCAAAGTTTCACAAGATAATGGGCCAAGCTGACATCTGAGTGTGTGTGTGTGTGTGTGTGTTCTTATCAAGAATACAACTTGAGCGCTGCCTTCGAATCATGGTTACATGGAGGGCAGAGAAAACAAAAGCTTCTTAAGGAACCTCAAATTAGTTAACAAAATCAAAGAGAAATAAATTTATGATTTTACCCTTTTTTGTAAAATGTTCATTTTTTATTTCTCTTTTTGATCTTTTGAATTGGCTTAATAATTTATTAAAATGCGGTTTTCCAAATAATAACTCTCAAAAATTTGAGCTAAAAGTAATTGCTAGAAGTTCACTAATCGAAATTACTTTTCTACCCCTATGATAAAAATTAGGGGTTCTATACACAACCTTGTGAGACTCCCCTGCGGACTTAGTTATGAAGCGTATAGTAGGACAAGGGGAGGCATTTCCAAATCTTGAGACATATAAATAGTTGGTTGGTAAATTGAATTATTTGACATTGACTCGTCTTGATATTTCTTTTTTAATGAGAGTAGTAAGTCAATTCATATCAATGCCTACTATTTATTGGGATGCTTTGGTTCTAATTTTAAAATATTTAAAAGGGGCATCTGGCAGAAGGGTTGTATATGGAGATCATGGACATACTTGACAACTTACTAATGCCGATTGGGTTGGGTCACTAGATTATAGGAAATCTACAAAAAGATATTGTGTGTTTTCAACAGGAAATTTGGTATCATAGAAGAGTAAGAATCAAAATGTATAGGGATGTCGATAGGTAGGATATCTACACTCGATTAAGTTGTAGAGTACTCGAACTTGATAATTACTAAAATATTTTTTAATTTATTATCTTAACCTGAACACTAATACATATTACATGATAATTACTCGAATCCGTTTACAAACCCGATTATATTAAAAAAATTTATTTAACTATTCATGAGTAGTTAATTATCCAAATCCAAATCCAAACCAATATCAATATACAATTAAATTATATTTTACAGTTCACATCTATATTCTATACCATTCACTAATAATTTAATTTATAAAAGCAAATAAATAATAAAATTTCAAGTTTATAGCAATCATTGTTTAATTCAAATTTATAAAAGCAAACAAACAATAATTATATTCTAATCTCACAACCTTTCTTTAAGTATATATATATTATAAGTTTATATAAATAAAGGAATATATATTTATAATTAATAATTTTATAAGTTATAATTTTTGTAACATTAACACAAAATAGAAAGTAAATATATCATAGTAATTATATTCTTTAAAAATTAACGTAATATATATATTAAAAGGTATTACAAGTTGATCAATAATCATATTTTCATAAATTAATTTAATTAACTTTATAGGTTTCTCGTTAATTACACGAAATTAAAAAAATTAAGTTACAAAACTATTTTAATCTCATAGTTTCTTTTTAAATATATATTATTATAAGTTTACGCAAACAAAGTTACATATATTATAACTAATAATTTAATAAGTTAAAATTTTTGTAAAATATAAAATAGAAAGTAAATATATTTATATTAAAAGTATGTATATATAATAGTAATTATATTTCTTGTAATATGATAAGATATTCATATTATTTAAAAAGAAAATTATAAGAAATAAGCTTTCTCATAAGTTTATTTACCCAACTGTAGCCATAAAATTACAAAAACACCCTTAAAATATTTCAAATAAATTAAATGCTTCTAATTATTTTGTCTCGACATTCGTCTACCATGCTGCTATGCTCTCCATTTTTCTCTCATGCCATCCAGCTTTTTTGAATTTTACCACCATCACCGTCTTTTTCTATATCTCATCATCTCACTATATTGTCATTTATCCGCAAACCCAAGAGCATAATATGAAATGTAACAATATATTTTTGGGTTTATTGATTTACATTTACAAAAATCTCTCATTGTCTATCTCTCGTCATCTTATCATTGATCTATAAATCAAAAAGCATGGCATGGTAAGTAACAATAGCTTTTTGAGTTTATTGATGTTGAGTTTTTCAATAATTTAAGTCTGATATAATATGCTTTGGCGTGTAACAAAATGATTCATGCCTTGACGTGTAACAAAATGATTCATGCCTTGGCATGTAACATCAATACAAAAAGGAATGTTTAACATGTAATATCTGGTGTTGAACCTTTGATCTTAGCGTGTAATATCTAGTGTTGAAGCTTTAACTTTTGAGTGTAAAATCTATTGTTGAAGTTTTGGTGTGTAACATTTTTATGAACACGATGTGTAACAACAACATTTATTAAATATGGCATGTAACTTGGTCCTTTGTATTTTACTATAACATAAATTCTTGTAGTTAAAATGTGTAATAACTTTTTTTTAACTGTAACAATATTTTTTTGAACATGGCATGTAATAATAATATTTTTTAAATATAACGTATAACTTGTTCTCTATCTTTATATTTCACTAAGATATAAATTCTTAGAGTTCAACACCTTCATGATAGAGATAAATTTTAAGTCAAAAAGGAATTTGACATAGAAATGAAGATGCATTGAAAAATTATTTAACATTAAATTGAGATAAAATGGATTTGGACAAAAAGATATTATCTTGAAAAATCATTCAACGTCAAATTGGGTTAAAATGGATTTGGACAAAAAGATATTATCCAAAATCCTTTAATTCGGATAATTAACTTTTGAGTTAGTTTATTTGTTATATTTCCTATAACTATAAAAAAAATGGCATTTAACATCAATAAGAAGAAAAAGGCTAAAAATGGAAAGTACTAAACTTTGAATATGAAGAGATTTCATTAACGGTAATTTTGTCTAAAAATATTTTCTCTTGAGTATAAACAATTAAAATTAAAAAGAAAACTATTTTCGAAAACATGTTATCTTTGAAGGCTAAAATAAGTTGTCCTTTATTTAAACATAACTAATAATCTAATAGTTTTTTTATTTAAATATATTAATAACATCACATTAATAATTTGACTAACAATCATATATCATTAATATATCTATCAAATTCTATCAAAATGAATTATTCATAAATTGGTAAAAAAGTGAAGTATTTCTCATCCTTACATAAGTTAAAATCCAAACACCAATAAAATTTTACATATTTAATTTAATTATCAATTATATATTATATAAATATTAATAAAATATTATATAAATGGGTTTAAGGTTCGAGGTCGAGGCAAGTACTCGCTTAAACTTGGATATTGACATAATCGAGTTCGGCTAGCAAGTACCCAAGAAATGATACCTGAATCCTACCCGAACTCGATATGGATAGTAAAATTACTACTTGAATCCATCTTAAACCCAATTATAAAATATCCAAACTCTATATAATCAAGTTGAGTACTCGTGGGTACCTTGTAACAAGGTATCCATTGACATCCTTAAAAATATGATAACAAGGCCTGGTGTAGAGTTTGAATATCAAGCTATGCCACAAATTACTTATGAGATTATGTAAATCTGTCATTTCTTGGAGGAGATTGGTTTTGCAGATTCTTCTTTTACGAGATTGTGGTGTGATAATCAGATAATTGTATATATTTCTTCTAATCTGATGTTTCATGAGAAGATAGAATATATTGAGGTTGATTGATTGTTATTTTGTATGAGAGAAGATTCAACAAAAATTGATTTCTACTTCCTATGTCAGCACAGGAGAACAGTTAGCAAAATTATTTACTAAAAAGCTTTCTCAGGTTAGAATTGATTATATTTGTAACAAACACGCATGAGGTCTATGCTTCTATTTAGTGGAGCATTAAAGGCGAGTAAAATACGAAAACCCCCATAATACATTTCCATAGTACACTTGGCTCCTCTTATTTCAATATACATTATTAGGCCCATAGACCTTTTTTATTTTATGAAAAGTTAGGCTCCTTGACTTTTTATTACCAGTAGTCAACATTATTTACAAATATAAAAAACCATAATTAACTTCAAATAATTGAGAAATAAAAAATAAAAAATTCATATAATCTAATTTAATTGAATAATAATGAGAATATTTTTATCAAACTTTTATCAACTTAAAAACTAAAAAAGAAACATATAATGATGAAAAAAGCAAAAAAAAAAAAGAAAGAAAGAAATTATTCATGATTATTTTATTAACAATTCATAAAACTCATGATTTTGAAGTGAAAAAAAATCTAAAAAAAATTAAATAATAATATTCGAATTAAACTAGATAAAATTTTTTAAATATTTTTCTTTTTCTTTTCTGTTCTTTCCTCTTTCCCTTCTCGTTTTCTTCTTGCTGATATCGAAAAATATAATAGTTCCTTCTTTTTATTCTCCTTTCTTTTTCTCTCCTTGGATGTCCACACACTACCATGACTACAATCCAAAACCATTATCATCACGACACCAACACCATATAGTGAAATTTTCAACAACTACCAAAATTTAATAAATTTACAATATTTTAATAAATTCACAAGAGTTGGGTTGGTTACATTTAAAATTGATCTCATAAGAGCCTGGTTAAAAAATACAAAAACCTCCCTAAATACAAAAAATTTATAACTAATTTAATTAGAATATTATTACTTAAATTTTTTAGATTATGATTTTTTTATATTTTTTTATTTTTCAATTATTTGAAGATAATTATGACTTTCATATTTGTAAATAAATGGTAACAAAATATCAAGAGACCTAACAATGCAATTTGAAATAAAAAGGATCAAAATGTACTTTAGAAGTATATTGAGGCAGATTTTTGTGAGTTTGAGACTGTCTTTTTTCATATTCTCTATTCTATTGTAAATACAATTAACCACATTATAGAAATAAACTTTTCTCATATATATATATGGAAATAAAAGTTTACAGTAATAACAAATAACTGAAGGCAATTTTGTTAATTTCCAACTATTGAATATGATGTAATTTGCATTTACAAACCGAACTTCTTGGGTCTTAGATAAGTAGAAGAGCCCTGTCGCAATCCAGGCATTGAAACTTGTTGCTGCTGCTTTGCTCTCTTCTGTCTCTCCTTCTCCTTGCTTTCTCTCTCTGCCTCGGCTTGCACCTTCCTCAAATTTTCCATTTCCTCCTCCATGGCAGTTTTCTCCTCCTTCTGTCTTTTCTTATGCTCTAACAATGTTGTATCTGACTCCTTCACAGAAAAGAACATGGGACCTAGTTCAGCCAGCCACTGTGGCTCCACTGCTGTAACGCACTGCATGTACTCCTTTGTTGTCAAAATCAATTCATGATAAACAACATACTCTGGAGTATAACCCAAACCATAAAGAGCACTGCTCGGGTGCAAATGGCATGGCATTCCATTCCTGCAATTAACATACTCCCCAACACCCTTCAATCTTGCAGCATTGTGAAAGTATGCAGAACAGATAGCTTTCCTTACAACATCCCAATCATATCCACAGGATGTTAGCGGGATTTTCAGTGTCTTGAGAATATCTAATAGCTGAGACCTCACCTCTCTGGCTTTCCTCAACCCTTTAACATGCAGAAAATGGTCATTACACCAGTCTCCTCGATACTGATTAGCTTTCCACTGCTGGTAAACATTAAGCAATGTTAAGTGATCAGATTCTGGTACAAAAAATTTTTCCCTTGCTGCATCACTCTCTTCTACTCTATCCTTAGGCCGGAAAAACACTGATGGAACCGAAAGCATTGAAACAATGGTCAAAACCTCATCTATGCATTGCAGCTGTTCACCCATCAACAGCATCTTCGCAAGTGGGGGATCCAATGGGAACTCCACCATTTTCCATCCGATGTCAGTCAAGCCCCCAACATTGTTAAGTGCACCCAGGACCCATAACTGGTACATAGAATTAAGGATATTTTCCTGCGGTGGTGGATCCATGAAATCAAAATCTAGCAAGTTCTCAATTTTAAGAGACTTGAGCAGCAACACCACATTGCCAAGGTTGGTCCTCTGTATCTCAGGTACAGGAGCAGGCAGCATCTCATTTAAGTAAGCACTCTCTGTATACAACCTATAACATGTGCCTGGCCCAGTTCTACCAGCACGTCCTGCACGCTGGTCAGCAGCAGCACGACTAACAGGGAAAACTTGAAGAGCATCCATACCCATCTTAGGGTTATAGACTTTCATTTTACCATAACCAGTGTCAATAACAAAAAAAATTCCATCTACAGTCAAGGATGTCTCAGCAATGTTGGTGGCAACAATGCATTTGCGAGCTCCATCTTCAGCCTTCTGGAATATCTTTGCTTGCAAATCAGCAGGCAACTGGGAGTATATTGGGAGTATCAGAAGTTTAGGCACCCCTTTCCTAGTGGAGGAGATAAGCTGTTCTATTCGTTCTGCAAGGGCATAACAAGCTGCCTCAATCTCATCTTGGCCAGTCATAAAGATGAGGATGTCACCTGGAGGGCTGGTGATGTGAATAGTCATGGCCTGCTTCACTGCAGCTTCAACATAATCCTCACAAGGAGTCTTACTGTACAAAATATTGACGGGAAATGTTCTACCAGGGATGTGGAAAATCGGTACACTACAAAATATGAAAAGATAATTATTTCTATTGGATTGATTAGATGCAGAAGATGCTAACACAAGCTGATATAAAAATAAGACTTGCCTTCCAAAGAAATTTGAAAATTTCTGTGCATTTAGAGTTGCAGATGTCACAATAAGCTTGAAATCACGACGCTGGGCAACCACCTTTTTCAGTATTCCAAAAAGCACATCTGTGCTTAGTGATCTCTCATGTGCCTCATCCATTACAATAACGCTGCAATAATAAAGTAAATAACATAGCTCTTATCACTAATTCAGTAGTTGCAATTGGGTTAGACAAGAAAATTTAAGATTTAGTTTCTCCCTACCGGTACTTGTCAAGATCAGCATCCTTCAATGTTTCACGAAGGAGAACCCCATCAGTCATATACTGTAAAGTCAAAGAAATAAAAAAGTTTAGTATATCATATCAGAACTAAAGCATGGCAAAGATACAGAAAAATGGGGCATTGCTCCCTACAATAAATTGGGGCAACTAATCAATTAGACCAAGATAATAGAAAGATGGCCAAACTGCATGAATATTAAACACAACTTAGTGCCCTCCTCCATCCCAAAAGATAACAATTTAAGCAATCAAGACTATGTTTAAGCATATAGAGATTTTAAAATTTGTTTTCTAATGTAAATGGAGTCACTCACCTTAATTATGGTGCTTGGCCCAGTCACATCTTCAAAACGTATGGCATAGCCAACTTTATCACCCAACTCAGTCTCCATCTCTTCACTAACTCTTTTTGCAACACTCATGGCAGCCACACGCCTAGGTTGGGTACAACCAACTACACCATTTATAGTGTACCCATCTTCATGAAGATACTGTGTAAGTTGAGTTGTTTTTCCAGAGCCAGTTTCACCCACAACAACAACTACCTGATTTTCTCGAATCACCTGTCAAACATATAATTAAAAACAGAATAAAGACATGGTCAATAAACACTACCTATTCTAAAAGCGTAGTCATATGATAGAATTTATCCTTGATATTCCTTTTGGAAAGCTGCAGTTTATCCTTGCACTTGCAAGGTGGTTAATACCCATTCCTCCAAGAGTAAGTGGCATGCTAGAGTTGTTATCCAATTCAAAATTAGACCAACATACACTAACAGAGAAAACGTCAAACCTGCAGTAACTCATCTCGCACTGAATATATGGGCAAGTATTGCCGCTGCTCCGCTATGCTTTTGGACTTCGCAAATTCACTTACAGCCTCCCCCTTCTTCATATGCTGTGCAAATTTGGCATCTTCCTTAAAATCAATTTCACCATGTTCGCCCACTTCAGCAGTGTCAGCATCAATCTAGCAACCAATGTAGAGATGAATTAGTAAATCAACTACATTGTCATTTTTTTAGAAAAAGAAAAGGTCAAAAAATTACATTTATAAACCATACCTGTTCTGCTGTTTTCTCAACTCCAAGGATATCACCAAGCTTAGAGCCTGCAAGCTCCCAAAATCGTTGGCGTGACTTATTCATGCTTTGCTTCTCATGAATTTCCCTAACCAGAGAAGATCCTTTGCGCGAAATTATAGCCATGTCTGATGTAGGATCTTTTATGGGCATGATTGGCTCTGCTTGTTTGGTGAAAACAATTCTGCCATCCAAGAATGGAGGTTTTGTATCTATGACAACAAAAGATATAGACAACTTTTAGCTAAAAGTACAAAGCAGACATCCTGGACTCACATCAGATAAAAACTAGTTTCATAAATTAATAGAAAGATTATGATATTCACTTACCATGTACAAGAAGAATCACCTTGTGTTCATCCTCATCATCAAACTCAGTTTGCACCTCAGTACCTCTAACAGCTCCAGATCTCAAAAGCTGCCGGTCTTCCCACTGAGCATTATCAGCGGTAAGCTGAGACAACTTTTTGCTCTGAGCAAGCGACATCCTTTTCCCATCCCTTCGAACCTGTTTAGGAGATGGCACAGGTGTTTAGAAACAATTATGTTCTGCAAAGGACAACTAATAGATTTAAAAGGAGACAACAATAATCAGTTCATCTCAATGACTAAAAAGGCGGAAAGGGGGAAACTACTTTTACCAAAAGGCAATCATGCATGGAAACATAACGAACAAACATAAGCTGATGCAGGCGCATTAGGAATTTTATTTTATTTAGTATTTTTTTTAGCTTAGGATTTTATTTTTTGTATTTTATTTAGTTTGAGATTATTTTTCCTATCTTTATTAGAATTTTAATACTTTAAGTCTTTATTTAGGATTAGAATTATTTTTTGATTAGGATTTATCCTGGCTATTATAAATAGGTGACCCTAGATATAGGATTATTATTATCTTTTGTTATTTTGGAATATTTATTCAAGAGGTTTATTTGAAAACCCAATTATCTTTCTATTGTTCCCAACACAGTCAATCCTATTCTAGCTCTAATTGTTGAGTTTTAATTGCCCTAAACCCTCCGGCTATACCAAGTGGTATTAGAGCAAAGGAAAGGATTTGAGTTAAGAGACTATGGTTGGCCGAGGCAGAGGACGAATTAGAGGCAATCAGCCCCAACAAACTGAGTTGGCAGAGATGCGGAGAATGATTGATGACTTGACCCGGGCTGTGCAAGCCTTGCAACGTCAGGAACCAGTGGAAGCCCGAATGGAGAATCCGGAAGGTGACCATAACCCCCTTGAGATTCATGATCTTGAGGATGATGATGATCTTGAGATTGAGAACCCCTTTCATGAAGATGGACCCGCAAATCAAGCAGCAAGAGTTGGATTGGAAGGTCAGTTGTTACATGCTCTTGATTTAAATGGTGAAGAAATCAAGATCAAAGTAACCGATTTTCATGGACAATTTCATGCGGAGGAATATTTGGATTGGGAAACTAGTTTGGAAAATTACTTTGAATGGAAACCCATGGCTGAAAATCGAAAAGTGTTATTTGTAAAGCTGAAATTGAAAGGTACTGCACTTCAATGGTGGAAGAGAGTTGAAGAGCAACGTGCACGACAAGGGAAGCTTAAAATCAGCACTTGGGAGCACATGAAAAGTAAATTACGAAAGCAATTTTACCTGCTGATTATACTATGGAATTATACGAAAAGTTTCATTGTTTGAAGCAAAATAACATGACTGTTGAAGAGTACACATCAGAATTCAATAACTTATCAATTCGGGTTGGTTTAGTTGAGAGTAACGAACAAATTACTCCTCGTTATCTTGCTGGTTTGAATCATTCTATTAGAGACGAGATGGGAGTAGTGCGTTTATACAATATTGAAGATGCTCGTCAATATGCTTTATCAGCAGAAAGACGAGTTTTACGCTATGGTGCTAGAAAGCCCTTATATACCCCCCATTGGCAAGGTAACTCAGAAGCAAGACGAGGTTATCAAACATTCCAACAAAATTATCGAGGGGCTGCCACAATCAATAAAACTAATAGGGATGCAACCAATGTTGAAAGGAACGATAAAGGTAAGAGTATAACGCCTTATGGTGGACAAAATAGTTCTGGTTCTTCTACAAATAAAGGAGGCAGCAATTCCCATATTCGATGTTTTACTTGTGGGGAGAAAGGACACACTTCTTTTGCTTGCCCACCACGAATGGTGAACTTAGCAGAATTAAGGGAAGAATTAGAGCCTGTTTATGATGAGTATGAGGAAAAGGTAGAGGAAATCGATGTTTATCCTGCACAAGGTGAGTCATTCGTGGTACGAAGAGTGATGACAATAACAGCAAATGAGGAAGCAGAAGATTGGAGGCGGCGAAGTATTTTTCGCACACGAGTTGTTTGTGAAGGTAAAGTATGTGATTTTGTCATTGATGGAAGAAGCATGGAAAATATTATTTCAAAAGAGGCAGTAGACAAATTGAAACTTCCTACAAGCAAACATCCTCATCCTTACAAGATTGGATGGCTAAAGAAGGGACATGAAATACCAGTAACTACTCAATATTTGGTAAAATTCATTATGAGAGGTAACTTGAATGATGAGGCTTTATGTGATGTTGTGCCTATGGATGTTGGTCATATTCTTGTTTGTAGACCTTGGTTGTATGATCACGATATGGATCATAAGACGAAGCCAAATACATATTCTTTCTACAAAGATAACAAGAGGTATACTTTATATCCTCTTAAAGAAGAGACTAAGAAATCAGCAACTTCAAACCCTACAAACAGCAAAATCAGCAAAATCACTGGGTATTTATCTGCTGAAAATTTTGAAGCTGAAGGTAGTGAGATGGGCATTATGTATGCCTTGGTAACTAAGCATTTGAAGAACGTTCAGATGGGTAAATCTCCTGAATATCCAACCGAAATTCAGCAGCTATTGAAGGAGTTTAGAGAATTGGTCAAGGAGGATTTGCCAAAAAGTCTACCACCTCTACGGAACATCCAACATGCAATCGATTTAGTACCGGGAGCATCATTACCAAATCTGCCATCATAAAGAATGCCACCTATGCAGCGAGCTGAGGTACAAAGACAAGTTGAGAAGTTGTTGGAAAATGGTCTAGTGCGTGAAAGTAAAAGTCCTTGTGCTTGCCCAGCTTTGTTAGCTCCTAAGAAAGATGGTTCATGGAGGATGTGTGTGGACAGTCGTGCCATAAATAAAATTACGATCAAATATCGATTTCCCATTCCTCGATTGGACGAGATGCTTGATCAATTAGCTGGTTCAAGAGTGTTTTCAAAGATCGATTTGAAGAGCGGATATCATCAAATTAGAATGAGGAATGGAGATGAATGGAAAACAGCCTTCAAAACTCCGGATGGATTATTTGAACGGTTGGTGATGCCATTTGGCCTTTCTAATGCACCAAGTACATTCATGAGAGTCATGGCAGAGGTACTCAAACCCTTCTTGAATTCATTTGTGGTGGTTTACTTTGATGATATTTTGATCTATAGCCGCACTAAGGAAGAGCACTTAAAACATCTACGACAAGTTCTAGAAGTACTTCAAAAGGAGCAGCTTTATATTAACTTAAAAAAGTGCAATTTTATGCAATCAGAAGTGGTATTTCTTGGTTTCATTGTGTCAGCAGAAGGTTTGAAACCTGATCCAGAGAAGATTCGTGCAATTTCAGAGTGGCCAGCACCTACATCTATCAAAGAAGTAAGGAGTTTTCATGGTTTGGCATCTTTTTATAGGAGATTCATTCAAAATTTTAGTTCTATTATGAGTCCTATAACTGAATCTTTGAAGAAAGATGGGTTTGAATGGTCACATTCTGCACAAAAGGCCTTTGAAAAAGTGAAAGCATTGATAACTGAAGCCCCACTGCTTGCATTACCAGATTTTGAGAAGTTATTTGTTGTTGAGTGTGATGCTTCACATATAGGAATTGGAGCAGTTCTTAGTCAAGATGGAAGGCCCATAGAGTTTTTTAGTGAAAAGTTGACAGACTCTAGACAACGTTATTCAACTTATGACTTAGAGTTTTATGCTTTGGTAAGGGCCATTCGTCATTGGCAGCACTACTTGGCTTATCGTGAGTTTGTTGTTTATTCTGACCATCAAGCTTTAAGGAACTTGCATTCACAGAAAAAGCTTAGTGATCGGCATGCTAAGTGGGAGTTCTTTTCTTGATGAATTTAATTTCTCTCTAAAATATAAATCTGGACAGTCTAATACTGTGGCTGATGCTTTGAGTATACGATGTGTACTATTATCAGTTATGAGCACTCAAGTCAAAGGATTTGAAGAACTTAAAAATCAGTATGGTTCTGACCCTTATTTCAGCAAGATAATAGCTGATTTGCAAGGTTCAATACAAGCTGGAAATTTACCTTATAGGCTCCATGAAGACTATTTATTCAAAGGTAACCAGTTGTGCATTCCAGAAGGATCTTTGAGAGAGCAAATCATTAGAGAACTTCATGGGAATGGTTTGGGAGGGCATTTTGGCAGAGACAAGACTTTGGCAATGGTGGCTGATAGTTATTATTGGCCGAAAATGCGCCGAGATGTGGAGAAGTTGGTGAAAAGATGTCCAGCTTGTTTATTTGGTAAAGGCAGTGCTCAAAACACTGGTTGATATGTTCCTTTACCTGAGCCAGATGCACCATGGATTCATTTGAGTATGGATTTTGTTTTGGGACTTCCAAAGACAGCAAAAAAGTTTGATTCTATCTTTGTGGTGGTGGATCGGTTTTCAAAAATGGCACATTTTATTCCATGTTTTAGGACTTCTGATGCAACTCATATTGCTGAATTATTCTTTCGTGAGGTTGTAAGACTACATGGAATTCCAACTTCCATTGTTTCTGATAGAGATGTGAAGTTTATGGGACATTTTTGGAGAACTTTGTGGAGGAAATTTGGGACAGAGTTGAAGTATTCTAGTACTTGCCATCCGCAAACAGATGGTCAAACAGAAGTTGTGAATCGAAGTTTGGGTAATATGTTAAGATGTCTTGTTCAGAACAACCCAAAGACTTGGTATATAGTCATACCCCAAGCTGAATTTGCCTACAACAATTCTATCAATCGAAGCATAAAGAAGACACCATTTGAGGCTGCATATGGGTTAAAACCTCAACATGTGCTTGATTTAGTACCATTACCACAAGAAGCTAGAGTGAGTAATGAAGGAGAGTTATTTGCTGATCATATTCGAAGAATTCATGAAGAGGTAAGGGCTGCTTTAAAAGCCAGCAATGCAGAGTATTCTTTTACTGCAAATCAACATCGTCGTAAGCAAGAATTTGAGGAAGGTGATCAAGCACTTGTGCACTTGAGGCAAGAAAGATTTCCTAAAGGTACTTATCACAAGCTCAAGTCTAGAAAGTTTGGACCTTGTAAGGTGCTAAAGAAAATCAGTTCAAATGCCTACTTAATTGAGCTACCGCCTGAGTTACAAATCAGTCCTATTTTCAATGTTTTGGATTTGTATCCATTTGATGGATGTGATGGGACTGCATCTACCATAGACACTCAAATTCAGCACCTTCCAATTGCTAAGACTGAAGTTATTGAAGATGTACTGGATGGGAAAGAGGTTCGATCTAGACGAGGGAAACCATATAGACAATTTTTAGTAAAGTGGCTTGGTAAACCTGCTAGTGAAAGCACTTGGATGGCAGAAGAAGAATTGAAACGAGTGGATTCCAATATCTATGAGAAGTATAGTAAGGCTTACTCGTCGGAGCCGAGTTTTTCTAACTCGAGGGGATTGATGCAGGCACATTAGGAATTTTATTTTATTTAGTATTTTCTTTAGCTTAGGATTTTATTTTCTGTATTTTATTTAGTTTGAGATTATTTTTCCTATCTTTATTAGAATTTTAATACTTTAAGTCTTTATTTAGGATTAGAATTATTATTTGATTAGGATTTATCTTGACTATTATAAATAGGTGACCCTAGATATAGGATTATTATTATCTTTTGTTATTTTGGAATATTTATTCAAGAGGTTTATTTGAAAACCCAATTATCTTTCTATTGTTCCCAACACAATCAATCCTATTCTAGCCCTAATTGTTGAGTTTTAATTGCCCTAAACCCTCCGGCTACATCATAAGCACACTTCATATAGTTTACGTGAGCACTCAGCCCATTAACAAATAAACCAATTTAGATGAATAACTGGTTATTGGTCACTCTCTACCTCCAAACTACACCAACTGAATGTAACTTGAGAAAAAGAACAAGTTATTATCCACCGTCATCAACAAGGACAAGTCGCTTCAATTTAACCCTAAGAAGCATGCAAATAGCAAAACATGCCTGCATCCAAGGAACACATCTTTGACTGATGTCATCTAACGCCAGTCCATTGCACCTACAAGCCTCTGAATTAAAACCAACTTTGCCTTTGTTCTCAAGAAACAACAGTTACCCGATAGTAATACTAGCTGGTGGTCAGTTAGTCAATTTGCAACAATATACCATAGTTTCAGACTCAAAGTAAAAAAGGGAAAGCAGCAATAACTTGTGAGAATATTGAGAAAATCAGCAAATTCAAACTAAGACAACTGAAGCCAAAAAAATAAAAGAAAATTAGATAAACGTTTATCCACTGATTTCAGCAGCAATAACTTGTGTGAATATTAAGAAAATCAGCAAATTCAAACTAAGGCAACTGAAGCCAAGAAAAAAAAAGAAAATTAGATAAAAGTTTATCATTCCACTTATTTCAATATCGAAATTATGAGGGAGATAAAATGACGAGAAAAGCTGCTCCAGTTTTCTGCAAAACATTTGACCCTAAACACACTGGCTTGAAAATAAACAAAAGGTGAAAAAGAAGAGATGAAGAACAAAGACCATGACAATTTATTTTATCATTATCGTAGAATAATGTCTCTGATGTCGTTATTTATTTCAATGTAAAAGCTAAACCAAATTCATATCAGAATTTGCAGAAGCACAAAAGATAGTTAAATGAACAACTGCCGTAAGATCATGCATCCACCATGTTTAATATATAGTACATAGCCATGAAACATGATGCATATATTTAACATCAAATTATAGAATAAAAAGGCACTAAAATGATACCAGTCTTTTGGCCAACTCTGCTTCTTTCTTTTGGAATGAAGCTTCATCCCCAAGGAAAAATGACGAACTATCAGCATCGAACATGGTGTTTCCTTCTTCTCTATCATACCTACACAAGGATATTCCATCAGGAAAGCTACGCCAACGTTGAAACAGAATGGATAAAGACCACAAATGAATGACAGAATCACTAATCAAATGAAGGGTCAAAAGCCACCAAATTGAGGCCAAATAATAGGAACTTATCACGATTTGAAAAGTAAAAACCAATATGATATGCCTTCATGCTTTAAAAACAATTCCAACAATTTTTACGGAAAGGAAAATAACAAATAGAGCTCATGTTGTCTGAAATATTTTTCCTAAGCTATGAACTTCAGTAATATTTCCATTTTCATCATATAAATACCATAAATTTTCATGCCCTTCAAAGAAAAAAAAAGTACCATGCACGGTCTGAATTATACTCCATCTCCAAACGCATACTTTCTGTAATCTCGTTATTTTGTTCTTCTGCTGGACCTGTCTTATCTCCTTCATCCTAAACAGTAAACATAACAAATAAAGACCCAAAAACATTGACAGAAGTAAAATGATTTCTAGAAAGAGAAAAACGTATGGAAAAACAAAAAGCAATCTATTCAAGTAGCCAAAGATCACTGCCATTACCCGCTGTCAATCAATGGTTCATTAGTTTTCCAGAAATATAACTTGGAATGGATCACTCCTTCACTCCAACTCCAAAGAAAAGTACTTAAGAGGGGAAAGTGGACAGGAAAAGAAAAGAAAAGAAAATAGGACAATTCCATATGCTACCTCAAATGATTGTGAACTTTCCCTTGAAAAGCTAACTTGATGAGATGTCCGACCATATCTAGAACTTGAAGATTTTATTGATGCTCCAGAGGCCCGTATCGGAACTGGAGAAGGAGATGCATAGTCCCAAGGAGAAGCACCACTAGCTGTACGTAATTTCAGCATGATGTTAAAAAAGTTGTTTGCTCGCTTCATTCAAAAATAAAGCAATAAAATAAGGCAAAAACAGTCAATACCAAAACAAGGCAAAGAATGGCTTTACATACAGAATAACATACCAGCTGAACGAGGAGTATGATCTCCCATCCATGGTGAAACTAATCTAGCATCAGGTGAAGCCCCAACAAACATTGGAGATGGAGAAGGTTGATGGCGCCTGTTACTACCGGAGTAATTATCCCGGTGAGGAGTATCTTCCCATTCCCATTTCCCATCATCCCAATCAGATCTGCCTACAAAAAAGTAAGATGTGAATAACACAATATCAACTACCCTTAATGCACTTCAGCTAAGATGCCATAAAATAACAAATCATAAATCTAACATAGTACAAGTTCTACAGCATGAACGAATTTATATGTTATCAAGAAATTATTCAAACTCAACTATGTCTTAGTACCAATAAATCAAATTTGGTTACATTACTCCATTTTCCCCATTCCATCCAGTGTCAAAAACATGCACATGATAAAAGTTCTTGCATGAAAATCCAAACGCAAACGATATTAGTTCAAAGATACAGAACCCTAACATGCACAAGTTCAATAAGCAGTTATCACATACCAAGTGTCCTCTTTCTACTTTCATATCTACTTCCACTTCTTCCATAATATTCTTCATATCCACCGTGAGTGTCTCTTCTATCCTCATAGTAGTGTCTTTTTCTTGCATTCCTGTTATCACTTCTAGAATCATCACTGAAATCTCTTCTCTCTCTATCACGTTCATCTCTCTCATGCCTTAGCCTATTAGAAGAGACACTACGAGAACTCCGCCTAGATGAAGTTGAAACCTTAAATTGAAAGTAAAATCAGGCGCATACGTTTGAAAAATGAAAAAGTAAACAAAAAGAACAATACATAATAATAATGACAACAAATTTTTCACTTACATCTGAACTCCTATGTTCACTTGAGCGAGGAGTCCCAAACATATCATCGCTGCCTCGTCTTTCTACAGTAACTGTACTTTCTGCAATACAGGAACAACAAAATATAATTGGATAATGAGACCCATAGCTTCAAGAAAGGAAACAAAAGAATACAGCAACACTATAAGAAACACAAAGAAAGGAACATATGTCCCTTCACAGAGAAGAGAAGCTTGAAGCTTGTCAAAACAATTACTAGCAAAAGATATGTATGTCATCAGCATCACCACATCTGCCCCACCCCAACCTTTTAATCAAAATGACAAAAGGGATATGATATAAAAAGAGTTCCTTAACTCTTTAGTGTAAACCATAAGGTTAAGAAAGCATGAGTTGCAAATCCATCTCAATAGCACTATGTCAAAGGCAAATGCTGGTGATCGGCATGCAATCAACTCAGTTGCGTCACTACCTTTAAAAGCTAGGCTGACATCTTACTATGTGTCGATGAGATAGTTACCCATTCCACAGGCAAAAATGCACACATACACAATTGTATTTCTGTAAAACACAATGGCCAATTTCAAGAAAACAAAAAGACACTGGGAAACAATGAGAGATCATAAGCACAGCTAAAGCTTAGCCTATACACCATAAAATTTTATGTTTGTGCCACCTTAACTAGAAACTCTTCCATTGGATCAATTTCAAAAACTCAAGCACGCTCTTAAATATGCAAGCTTTTGAAAAAGAATGGTAGAAAGGGGTACAGGATCAAGAAAATCTTCTAATAATCTACATGTAATCATTTAATTATGTCATTATTTTCTGTAAAAGTTTTAATTGGAAGTTGGAAAAGAAAATACAAGCATCATTCCTTACATAAAAAAACTATCATAACCTTAAAACCTTGCTTAGCTTGTTTGACACAAAGTACAATAAACAGATACCTGCATTAGTTGTTGCACTAGCTGCCTTATCACGATAGCGTCTGCTAGTATGGCTGCGGGTACCATTTGTAATAGTACTTTTAGTTTCTTCACCTCCAAAAGATTCAGCTCTCTCATCTTCATCAATAGATGCTGCAATGGAGGCAATGTTTTCCCTTGGAACCTTGAATCCACCATCAACTTTAGAATCTCCTCGCTTTTCATTAGCACGAACATCCAAACCTACTAAATTAAAAAAAAAAAATTAATAACAAAATAAAAAGACTAAGCTTTTTTTCTAGGAGAGATGCGTAAATACCTAGAAGAGGCACTGAATTGTTAGCTGTAATTGCACCCGCAACATTAACAAGGAAGAAGAAATGAACTAGCTACATGGTATAGTTAACAACAAATGTAAAAGTTACAAATGCATTAAGGTAATAGAGAAAACATCCTATTATTTGTCCTCAGCCAAAGAGAGAATTACTAGAATCATGATAAGATCAGTGAGACCAAAGTGCTCTCAAGAACAAAGCTACCAACAGCAACGGCTACAGACAAACCGCCATCTAAAGCCGCAGATATAACAAACCACTATCTAAAGCAGCAGAAAACAATATTAACAAGTAAAAGCAAATCAAAATATTCAGGTCATCTAAATTTCATCACCAAGCCATAAAGATGATATTTCAAGATGTATCAAATTTTGCAAGTGAATTGGTAACACTATTAGTTCTCTAAATTTATTCTCAAATAACACTATTAGAAAACATACTAATAGTTATCACACAGACCATATTCTATTCAATATCAACAATCTTCAGAAAGAAGATACATAAAACTAAAAAGTAATGCTTAGCATTATATTTTAGAACAGAGAATAATAGTGCCATGTTTACGCAAAACATACCTAAAACAGACTTCTTGCCAATAGGAGCTACATATTTTGGCCTATCCTTTGGGACAAACAATCCACCACCGCCATTGCTCACCTCAGGCTCCAACGTTTCCATCGTCTTATTCACATCAAATGACTGTTTGTAATCATAATACACATATATCAAAATCCAAAATATAAACTTCATCTATAAAAAAAAAAAAACTCAATCTAATAATCAACTAACCTCCATTTGCCAAGCTCAGTAAAACTTCACAGATATTAATATGACCTGAAAATGCAATTAAGAACAAACTTCATATCAATTTCAGTTAAACCCCAATTTCAAACTATTTTAAAAGGAAAAAAAAACTCTTAAGGTAATAGACGATGCAACTGGGGAGACAATTAACGAATGATCTAAAACTTTGATGTTGCGAAAGTTACCGAAAGACTTGAAGACTCACTTTGTCCGGGCTTGATTTCTTTTTGTTAAAGAGAGAAGACAAACACAAACAAACAGCAACCAATATTACCGAGAAAACTCAGAAAAGGAAAAGGTTTTCTTTTCTTTCGAGAGAGGGTCCGGCCTGGAATTGATTTTAGATATTGAAAGTTTTAATCGATGAGTGGGAAGACGAGTGACAGAGAAGAGAAAATTTGAAAAGAATCCAGGCTAATGGTGGCAGAAGGGTCGTTTTCCGGTGAGGTTTTAGAGAGAGAAAGGGGCAGAGAAGGGGTAGCGACGCAGGACAGAGAGTGGCAGAGCAGGGGCAGCGGCGCAGAAGAGATAGTAGGGAAGAAAAATAAGGCTAGGGTTTCACAATTAGATTTTATACATATGGTTGAAACGACACCGTGTGGATAAGGAAGAAAAAAGAAAAAAATAGGGGAAAGGAGTAAACGGCTCATTTTACACTTACGAAACGACGCCGTTTCACTGAAAGGAAAAGACAAACGGCAGAACCAAAAGGTACGTAGGGCCGGTATCGGTAAATTTGATATTTATTCGTAACAGTAAAAATAAAAATAATAAAAATAATATTCTGTTTAGGTCTTAATTTTTGTATTTTTTTTAATTTTTTAAGGAATAAACTAATTAGAAAATAAAAAAAAATTAGGTTTAAAAATTGTAACTAATGATCTTCCAGAATAAAAATTATTGTGGGATCTTACCATTAATGTTAGGGGTAATCTCATAAATTGCTTTTTATAAAAAAAAGGCTTATTTTAAATAATTATCAACAACGTAAAAATAAAAAATCATAGAAATAAAACAAAAAAAAACATGTTTAAATATAAAAAGAGTAAATATCAATTAATAAAAAAATTCATAACTATTTGAAGATAAATTTTTTAAATGAAATTTTTAATGAAAGTCACAAGTGGTACTTCTTTTAAATTTTATAGAGTAAAATTGACTATTGGACCTTGCCATCAGGAGTTTGGGGTTAATGTCATAAATTGTTTTTACAAAAAAAAAAAGTATTTATTTTTAGAATAATTATTGCAAACATGTGAAAATAATGATAATAAAACATTGGAAATAAATTGATTACAATTTGATATTCAACTTTATTCCCTTAATTTAAAAACAAAATTGCTTTTATTTACTTTATTTGCATATTTCTTTGATTACTTTACTTATTGTATATAATAAATGTGGTTTAGATAGAGGTTATGGGATGATTGGTCAAAGATTTGTGTGTTCCTTCTCACACATAACACATTTGTACCTAGGTTCTACCCTTTTAGGAGGAAATAGAATACCCTGCTCTCATGAGATGATTACCTCCGCATGGACATGCGAAATACTTCCTCTCAAATTGAATCATTTCTATTGGTAGCCAATCACTTATTATAGATGAGGATTGGGGTGTCTTACTAATCCAAGGTAAAAGACAATGTGGAAACCTTCAACTTCTTGTTAAATTCAAACTCAACATATAGAAAATCATAAAAAGTTAGCTTATTTCATAAAAACACCCTAAATTAAGACACATGAAGGAACAATTTTGTCCTAACATTCTATTTGTTGATAAAAAAAATGAACACATGTTTATAATTTTTGTCAAAGTGTTCTTCTTTAAAAAAAATGTTTTAATCATTACTTTACATAGTTTTATTTTCCTTTATTTTTTATTATGATATTTCATATTTATGAATAATCAATGACGGGGAAGAAAAGTGACAAAGAAGAGAAAATTTGAAAAAAATATAAGCAAATGGTGGCATGAAGTGTGGTCGGAAGGATCATTTTTTTATGAAGTTTTACATAGAGAAGGGGGCTGAGAAGGGGTAGCGACATAGGTAGGAGATATAATGGGAAAGAAAAATAAGGTTAGTGTTTCATGATTAGGTTTGTAAATGTGGTTGAAATGATACTGTGTAGATAATGACCAAAAGAGAAAATAAAGGGGAAAGAAGTAAACGGCAGAGGCACTTAGACTAATCAAATGATGCCATTTCACTAGAAAGGAAAAAGATAGAAACGACAACATCAAAAGGTTTGTAAGGTAGGGGTGAGCAAAATGTGGTCAAAACTGAATTAACTGACAAATTCGATTAATATGCCTTCAATTAATTTGGTTAATGTGGATAAATCATTTAAAAAATTTAATCAAATTGGTTTTATTAGTTTGGTTTGATTAACCGAATTAATCGACTTTGAAATAAGTATATTAAAAGGGCTTTTATTTCATGTATGCAGTCACAATGATTTTCTATATATATATATATATATATAAATTAAGGTTAGATTTAATCATTAAGAGTATTTTTTTACATGTATTAACTTATACATTTTTTTTCTATACTTATATATGAATAAATGACTTAGACTTAATCATCAAAAAATAAAAAATTAAATACACTTTATTTAGACATTACTATTATTAAATATTTATTTAAATATAACCATAAAAAATTAATGTAAAATTAATGCAAAATATATTGAAAACTATACCTTAAGCTTAAATTATTATTATTTTTATATTAAGTTATTAATATATTATATTATATATAGTATATTTTGTCAAACCCTACTCTATAAAATAATTACGATGTCATTTACATGCTCAATAGAATGTTTGCATATTTGAGAAATTCGAGAAATCGTTAAAAGACGATATTGCCCCTAATGATACTATTAAGTCGATTAAGTCTCGAATGAGTTCAAATAAGGATCTTAAGAGTGAAATCAAGAATTTCACAGTCCAGGGATTACTCATAATAGTGATTCGGAATTCGAGGTCCAGTTCGGAGTCAATCGAGAAAATTGACCGATTGGGATAAAACGATCATTTTACCATTTAAGGACAAAATGGAGGTTTTTATAAAAGATTTTGATTACATTTGACCAAGAATAATTATATGAAATATAATATAATCATTTGAAGCATAATATGAGGTTTAGTAGTGGAAAATTATAATTCTCGGTATTTTTGGAGCACGAGGGTAAAATGGTAATTTTACCACTAGAGGACAAAACGAGAATTTTTAAAAAAGACTTTGGCCCCATTTGATTAAGATTGATCAATTGAAGTGTTATTTGAGGTTGAAAAGTGAGAAAAATGTAATTCCGGTACATTTTAGAGTATGGGGGCAAAATCATAATTTTACCACCTGAGGACAACAAATTGAATTTTTGAGAGAATTTGGATCAAATTTGATTAATTGGAGTATGATATGAGTATGAGTAGTCAAAAATATGAGTATTGGCAATTTTTCAGATTTTGAGATAAAAATGTAATTTTTCACTTTTACGAAGATAAAAGTGTAATTTTTGAAAATTTACTCCACCAAGACTTTGGAAAAATCTAGAAACTTCATTTAAGATATGGATAAGTGAAGAGGAATGTATGGTGAAAAAAGAAAGTCAAATGGATGGCTAGAAAAAAAATAAATTAATAAAATATTCAATATGTAAATAAAATAATATTATTTTATTTAGTTTTTAAAAAGCCATAAAAATCAGCCCATTCATCCCCTTGGTCAGCCAAAAACCAGAAAAGAGAGAGATAAACCAAAAACAAACCCTAGAGGGAGAAAATTAAAAGAAAAAGTAAGGAAATTCAAGAAAATCAAGAACAAAAAGGTATGATTTTTCATTTTTGCTTGAGATCTCTTATTTCTAAGCTATTTTCCTTATTTTTCCATGCTTGAAATGCATGTTTTCATGGTGAATCAAGGGCTGGTCAAATGGGTTTAGAGAGAGAAAGATGTTAGATTGAATTAATTTTGATATATGTTAGTGTTTTTAGCTAGTTAGCCATGTTTAGGAAGAAAATTATTGAAGAAAATCATGTACTCTATGAAAACCCATTTTGGCTGAATATTCAAGAGAGAAATTGATGCCTAATTTGTGACATTTCAAGGTATTTAGATAGTGTTTGATGATTAGTAGTGTTAGAAATTAAATTGGAAGAATTGGATATGAAAATTTAGCAAGAAAGTGAATTGTTCACCATTGAACCCTATATGGCCGAATATGAGGAGTGAGAATTTGATGATGAATTGATTTCATTTTTGGGTGAATTAGCTATGAAATGGTGAATTGTGATGTAAAAAAAAAATCAAGTGGGAAGAATCAAAGTATTAATGTTCACCATGGCCGAATTTTTTTTTAAGGAAATTAGAGTAATGAATTTTGGTGAAATCTTGTGTTATTTGGTTAAGAATAAATGGTTTGGAATATGAGAATCAAGCTTGAAAAATTTGATTATTGGTGAACCCTTCAATGGCTGAATTTAGTATATGGAGTGTTGATGATAAACTTGATTTTATTTCAAGTGAATTAAATGGGAAATTAAAGATTTATGATGAGAGAATTAAGCTTGAGAAATTATAATATTAGTGCACCCAATGTACCGAATTTTCCTTGGAAAATATGAGAGTGATTTTGGTCATATTTCGAGTTAATTAAAATGGAGTTTGATGATTTGGAATATTGGAAGAAAAAAATGAGATTATTTGAAATTAAATTGGATGTATTGGTCAATTAATTGAGTAATAGATCGAATTAGGCCAATACCGAATTATTGAAGTACAAAATCGAATTTATAATGAATACTGAGTTTAAATAGTTACTGAGCATTGTGCATTTCATTACATGCATTAGTAAGGAGCCTGATTTGGTTTTATATTAATTTAGCACCAATTCAGTGAATTGTTTGCTAAACATTGTGAATAGGTGGTGAGCAGACTACTGGTGGAAGAACAGAAATTGTACTTGAAGATTTGGATTAGGAGTATATCGACTCTAGTACTATGAGTGGACAATTTATTGTCTTAAATATCTAAAGTAATTATATTTGTTGATGCTTTTATTGAATGGTGGATTTAAATAATAAAATATTATGTTTTCCAATTAAAATGTATTTTAATAAAAATGAGATTTATATTGGTTTTGAAATCAAACATTATTTTTGGGGAAAATTGAGTATATGGAGATTGGGTTGAATTTATAATTTTATATGCTATTGAAATTGTGGCCTATGACACTATGGTAGCATGATAGCTAAATTTTTGGGGTTTGACATGAAATATATGAATAATTTTGGTTTGGTCTTGGTAGACTAGATTAAATTTTATTCGCCATATTATGCTACTGGAAATTTTATGGTTTGGTGGTATATTAAATGGTCACTGCAGTGGTGGGGGTTTCCGTGGACTACCTATGAGAGAGGCACGGTAACCCAATCAATTATATACATACCTCTAAGGGGAGATGATGGATGAAGTATCTCTTGAGGTAATATTTGAGTGCACCTCACGTTCAGACCACCACGTGAGAGTGAGACTCAGCCAACGCCAAGGAATGGCTGTGTGTGTCAGATGGGAAAACATGGTTATGGGTATGGGACATTTAACAGCCTTGGCGGTCTCAGTGGGATACCTTGACGAAGGTACTTGCGAGAATGATTTTGTCAGGGGCCAAGTTTAAGAAATTGTTTGGTATGGATCGGAACAAATTTTGAGTTATGAATATTATTGTGATATAACATTTTTATAGTGTCTCCATCTACTCAGCTTTAGATGCTTTTGATGGTAATTATTCACTCACTGGGATTTTATAATCTCACCCCTCTTCCTATTCACATTTTAGGCTTAGGATAAGCTGTAGATAGTCGGTTGCATCGAGGACTGCAATTGGATTGCATTCCCAGAAAAGTTATAGGTTCCCAACTTTCAATGCATTTTGGTTAGTTGTGGGCCCACATGTCACTGTAATTTAAGTTTCACAATTTGATTTTTTGTATACTAGTATGTAAAAATATATTTAGCTTTTACGCTATGAAAATTATTTATTGATGTTTTTATAAAAATTATGTTATAAGAAAATAGATAATTTTATTGAATATTTTTATTTTATTCAAATAGTCCAATTTTTATTTTCAAATGAACATATTAGATTTCTAAAATTATTTTCAATTATAAAATATATGTTTTCTACTCATCCTTTATATTTTTACTCGGTTTCAGAGTTTTCGAGGAGAAATGATGAAAATGCCCCTGTGAGCTAGGAGATAGCATATTTTCATTTTTAAATCGAAAATAACTTTTGATTT
This sequence comes from Theobroma grandiflorum, assembly GCA_036013995.1. Taxonomy (NCBI): domain Eukaryota; kingdom Viridiplantae; phylum Streptophyta; class Magnoliopsida; order Malvales; family Malvaceae; genus Theobroma; species Theobroma grandiflorum. The sequence goes on from CP142133.1 coordinate 15,437,029, forward strand.
TTTTGAAATATAATTTTAATGATTATTGCTCACTAGGGAAGTGCGGAAACTGATATGAAAGCCTTGCGGGGTTTCAGTCGGTATTTGGGGTGTGAATACCTATCGAGACTTCGCGGCATTTGTCACGAGCCCGATAGGGAGTTCCGGGGCGTGACATATTTATTAATATACAATATATAGTCTATGTTATATAGACTATATACTATAATAACTTATTTTTTATAAATTATTAATAAATTATAGTAATATAGTATAACTTTTATAGTTATATTAAATAATTAATATTAGTGTACTATAGTAATATAACTAACATTAATAATTTAATATGGTAACTTATTAATATACTGTATTTTAATGTTATTATAGTATAACTTATATTACTAAAGTAACTTATATTAATAATTAACTACATCATAATATATAACAATATATTATATATGTAACACCCCGTACCTTCGTTAGATGCCAATAAGGCTTTGTTGATTAAACGAAGGATTAATTGATACGAATTAGTGTGCTAAGGAACGATAAAGAATGATTCGGAAGTAAACCGAGATATAATAATGTGTTTCGGGACCAAAGAAGACAAGAGCAAAATTTTGAAATAAAATAATATTTTATTCGATAAAATAATATTAAAATATTAATATATTATTTATTATCGAAATTAGTCATGAAATATGAAATATGACTAATTTAAGTGGGAGAGGAGCAGTAAAGAAGAATTTTGGACGAAAACGGCGAAAATCGTACGACGCATATTTTAGTCGAGTTAACGCTATAAGAAAATATTTAAACGTTATGGAGACACCGCGTTGAAATACGATTTTAATATTTCGGTTATACACATGTAAGAAAAGGAAGATAGATAGAAATTAGAATTTTTACACGTGTCGGATGAATTAATTTTAAATTATGAAAATTTGATGGAGGTGTGTTAAGTAAAATAAAGTTAAAGTATAGTATGTGAAATTAAATTATTTTGAAGAATAAAAATACAATGGAGAGGAAAATGATGATAAGATAATGAAATAAAAGTATTAAAAAGTCAAAAAGATTTTGGTGTGAATGCATGGTCACATGAAGATAAGAAAAATAAACATGAAATGAAGACAAAAGGAAAGAGAGGACAAAGAAATAAAAGGCATGGGGTCGTCCATATAATGAAGTGAAACATTAAGGAAACAAAACAAAGAAAAGTCAAAGAAGAAAAAGAAAGAAGTGAAGGTCGGCTAAGGAAATGAAGAAAGACAAAGAAACAAAGAAAACCAAAGAATAAGGATGAAGACAAAACAAGTAAAGCAAATGAAAGAAAAATGGAAATGAGAAAAAAAAGATGGTGGGGACGGTAATACTTGGTCAAGGAGATAAGGAAGTGAAAAAGTGAAAGACAAAGTGAAATCTAGAAGAATGTGGAAGAGAGTTCGGTCAAAAAAGAAAGAGATAAAGGAAAAAGAAAAAAGAAGAGAAAGAAATGAAGAAACAAAGAAAGAAAAACCGAAAGAAAGGGAGAGAAAGAAAATAGCGTGATGGAGGGAAAAAGAAAGAGGAAAAATTTGGCCATTTTTGGTAGGAGGAAGAAAGCTGATTTTGTTGAACTTTTAGAGAAGAACAAGAGCTGATTCAAGTGCAGGAAATTTTCAGCAAAAAGGAGAAAAAAAGCGAAGAAAATTCGATTTTTGAAGAAGGTGAGAAAATATGAAAATTCTGCACTTTGTTGGGGGCTGTTTTGGCTGCACTTTAAAGGGATTTTGGTGCTGAAAATTTCAAGTTATTGTTGTTGGAAATTGAGCTTGAAGTTGCTGAAATTTTGAGAGTTTTAATGGCTGAAAATGACGATGTTTGGCTGCTGAAATTTGAATTAAAGTGGGCAGCCTAGTTGCTGAAATTTTCAGGTTTCATGCCATGAAATATGAGCTATATGGTGACCAATTTTGGGAGGAAGAAAGGGAGAATACCATGGTGGTGAAGGGAAGAGGCCACGGTGGTGAAGGGAAGAGGAAGAAGAAAGAAAAATGGGCTGGAAAAGAGGAAGAACACAACGTAGAAGAAAGAAAGAAAAAAAGAAAAAGAAAAAAAATAAGAAAAAAATGGGTGGGCATGACCCATGAAGAAAATAATTGGGCATGGCCTAATAAAAACTAAGGTTGGGCATGGCCCAATGGGAGAAAAGCGAATGGGCTTAGCCTAATAAGAGAAAATTGGAGAAGCCATGGAGAGGCACAAAGAGTCATAAAGAAATGACAAAAACCCAATGGTGAGTTTACTATCAAATTTCAAGGTTTATGGATAATTAATATTATGCATATTTTAGATGAAAAATGTACAAGTTATTTAAAGAATTTTAATTAAATTAATACCCATACAAACGTATGATTAAGTATATTGGATTTAAATGATTGCTAGAAACGTTGTCGAGGAGGCGAGTCGAGCGAAGTACGTGATCGATAAATAGAAATAATTATATACGCGTACAAAAATAGCGATGTAATATCCCGCTATTTCAAGGTGAGTAGAGGGTGTCGATTTTAAAGTTTTCCTATATCTATACATATATATATTTGCATGATTTATTACATGCGAATTATTGTGAAAATCACACGTTGGTTAATTTTAAGAAAATTGTGATTGTAATCATTTTAAAAATTATTTTGGATATGTATAAGTATGTCGTGTAAGTAAAGCGTTTTAAAAATGAGAAACAAACTTTTCAACCCGATTTATCTCCAAAAATCATGCCTTATATACTTGTGAATGTGTATACATGATTACAAGGTTTGATTTCCTTATGCTTAGTGTTTTATAAAGCACGCATTAAACTTTATGTTGTGAACATAATCATAGATTTTTATGACATTTATATTGAAAGTATTCAATAAATTTTGGGCGACAATTCAATGATATAAATGATTTTAAGACAGTTTTTATAAATAAAATGAGATTTCTAAATTGTTTTGAAATCCAATGGCTTATGATATTATGGCATGATTGGCTGATTGTTAATTGTATTGAAAATGTATACAGTCTGCTTTGTACTGATAAATTGCTTAGCAATAAAATTGCCAATCCCTGCTATTGAAATTTTTATTTACTTGGTGGAGTATTATCTATTGCAGTAGGCGAGGTGGCATGGTAAAACCCCCTATATACTTTTATCTCAGTTGTAAAGGCGTATATGGTTGTCCTGAGGTATGACAGAGTTCACTTCACGTAAACCACCATGTGAAGCCGAACTCAGCTAACGCTAAGGAACGGTTGAGTTTTGAATAATTTAACAGCCTAGGCGGATTCGGTTGAATACCCCAGCGTAAGGTATCACTGAATATGAGTTTTATGGCACGAGCCAAGATTTTAAGTAGTCATAAGCCTTGTTGTTTATTTTTGATAAAATATAATTGTTTTACATGGATTGAAATAAATTTTAACATTATGAATCATGTTTCTTGGCATAGTAAGAAAATTGAATTAAAAGGTTTTTTGCAGCTCTCCTATTTGTTTTCAGTGAACTAAATTAGTAATTCCTCATGTATAGGTGAGCTATGATTTGTATATGATTTTGAATAATATTTGGTTTCACGGGAGCTGGCTCGATTTTATCGATTTGATACAAAAGAAATGGTTATAAGGCACAAAACCCCTGTTGGAAATAAATTGTTTTTATGATTCTATATTTTATATTCAACTGATCTGTCGTTTGCTTGTTTCCTATCTATTCCCTATTCACTAGGTCAATGATATTCACTGAGTCTATGAGACTCACCCCTCATTATTTTCTTTTTTGCAAATAGGGATCGATTTAGTGCGTAGTTATTGGCGTGCTCAGTTATTGCAGATAAGTAAAGGCATCTCCTAGCAATTTACTTCGAGTCACTCCGTTGTCTAGAGTGTAGTCGCTTACATAATTTTTCATATTATCAATATTTTGAATCCATAAATATGAATAGTTAAAATTTTGTATTTTAAATTTAAATGCTATTATTGAAAATAGAATATTAATAGTACAGTTGCTATTATTATTATTATTAACTATTTGTCTATTTGCTGGTATGTTTAATAAATATTTTGGAAGTTTCGTAAAAGCTTGTTTGGGACTTGGCGGGATCTCTCGAAGGTTTCGGACGTCGGTAGCGATCGGGGAGAGGTCGCTACAATATATATATATATATATGATATAGTATACTTATTAATACACTAACTAGTCAATAACAATTTACTATTATATATAACAATATATTATTATATAGTATATGTCACATCACATTTTGCGTTGGGATATGACCGATGCGTGGACTTAGAAAAATATAACCCATGTGGCCTAAGTAAGCTTCATTCTATTCATTCATTAAACATTCATAATCATGTACAGCAGTATACATTCAATCATCTATATGCATACATTGTAATTGCATGCATGCAACCATAACAACATTACATAGTTGTAGAACTTCTCATTATAAATAGTGTAAGTACAATTATCTCATGTATCATCTGTAGCGACCTTTCTCCGGTCACTATCGACGTCCGAGACTTTTGGGAAGACTAGTCAAATCTAGAACAAGCCTTTACGGAATTCTCGTTAATCTACTACATTCAATCACCATATAATACTGATACTTCCATATATTAAATTAAACTATAAATATAAAATTTAGTATAAACTTTTTTTCCTTTTTTTATTTGTAAGTTTATACATTAAAATCTAAAATCTCTAAATTAATACTTATATAAAAATTTAAAATCCATTTACCACTTAATAAACGAATTGTAAAAATTCGACTTTTAGCAATGGAGCAACTCGAAGTAAAATGCTAGGAGATGCCTTTACCTATCCGTGGTAGACTGATCGCGTCGATAACCACATGCTAAGTCGATCCCTGTCTACAAAAAGGGGAAAAATGGAGTGTGAGTCTCATAGACTCAGTGAATATCATTGACCTAGTGAATAGGGAGTAGATAGGAAACAAGCAAACGGCAGATCATTCGAGTGCAAAAATACGGAATCATAAAAATAATTTATTTCAAACAGGGGTTTTGTGCCTTATAACCATTTTTCACATCAAATTGATAAAATCGAGCTAGCTCCCATGAAACCAAATATTACTCAAAATCATATACAAATCATAGCTCGCCTATACGCGAGGAATTACTTATTTAGTTCACTGAAAACAAATAGGGAAGCTGCGAAAAACCTTTTAATTCAATTTTCTCACTATGCTAAGAAACATGAATCAAAATGTTAAAATTTATTTCAATCCATGTAAAACAGTTATATTTTATCAAAAATAAACAACAAGGCTTATGACTTTATAAAAACTTGGCTCGTGCCAAAAACTCATATTCGGTGATACCTTGCGCTGGGGTATTCAACCGAATCCACCCAGGTTGTTAAAATTTCATATTTCTCAAAAACGCAGTCGATCCTTGGTGTTGGCTGAGTTTCACTTCTACGCGGTGGTTAGGCGTGAAGTGAACTCAAATCCTACCTCAGGAGTTACTCTACGCGCCTCTCTACCGAGGTAAGCACAATAGTTAGGTTTTCGTGCCCCTCCTAAAGACACTCCACGGAAAACCCCCATCACTGCAGTGACTACAATTATATCCCACCAATTTAATAAAATTATTACAGCATGACATGGTCCACAATCCTTACTTTGCTTATCAAGGCAAATCAGAGCAGTTTACATATTTATCATATCATAAAAACAACCAGTCATGCCCACATTCATCATAAGCCATACAATATAAAAGTCATAAAAATATATGATTATGCTCACAACATAAAGTTTAATGCGTGCTTCATAAAACACTGAGCATAAGGAAATTAAACCTTGAAATCATGTATGCACATTTATAAGTATATAAGGCACGATTTTTGGAGATAAATCGAGTTGAAAAGCTTGTTTTCCGTTTTTGAAACGCTTTACGTATACTGCATACTTATACATATTCAAAACAATTTCTAAAATAATTTACAACCACAATTTTCTTCAAATTTTACTATCTCATGCTTTTCATAGTAATTCACGTGTAATAAATCATGCGAATATATATATATATGAGAATTTTAAAATTGACACTCCATACTCACCTCGTAATAGTGGGATTTTTCCTTACTATTTATTCGTTCACGTATCGATAATTGTTCTTATTTATCGATCACGTACTTCGCTCAAGACGCCTTCAAGATAATTTTTCCTAACATCAAATTTAAATTCAACATGCTTAATCGCACATTTATATGGGTAGTAACTTAATTAAATTTCCTTAATCAATTTGCATATTTTTATCTAAAATATGCACAATATTAATAAACTACCCATAACTTTAAAATTTTACATTTACTTACCAATGGACCTTTGCCATTTCTTTGTTACCTTGGGCTTTTCCATGGCTTCTCAAATTTTCTTTCCATTGGGCTAAGCCCATTCACTTTTCTCTTATTGGGCCATGCTCACACAATTTTTTTCTTTTTCTCTTTTTTCTTTCTCTTTTCTACATTTCTTTTCTTTCTTTTTCAGCTTGGCAACACCTCCCTTCCTCCTCTGCCGATGGTGGTAGCCTCTTCGTTCTTCCATTTTTCTGCACTCAAAATTAGCAGCAAAACTCAACAATTTCAGCCACCAATTCAACAAATTTCCAACTCAATTTTCTGATCATTTTTTGCACCATTTTTTGCACTTTTTAGCATTATTTCTACACCTTTCAACACCATTTTTTGCATATTTTTTGCACTATTTCTTGCACATATTTTGCACTATTTTTTGCTCAATTTTTTGCACATTTCAGCAACATAATTCAACAATTTTCAGCACCTAATTCAACAGCTTTTCAGCTCAAATTTCAGCAGCAAATTCACCAATTTTCAGCAACCAAAAACCTTCAAATTTTTCAGCAATTAACCTAAAAAAAAAAATCAGCTTTCTTTCCTCCAAAAATTGTAAAATTTTCAACTTTCCTCTCATCCTCTTTCACGCCACTTTCTCTTCTCTTTCTTGCTATCTTTTTCCTTTTCTCTTTGGCTCAGTTTCTCTCTTCTCTTTTCCATCCTTTCTCTCTTCTCTTTTTCGGTTCTTCTTCAGCCGAACCCCACATTTCTTCTTCTGTTTCTTTTTCTTCTCTTGCTCGATTTTTTCCTTTCTTTTCTATCTTTTCTCTTTTTCTTCTTTTTGACCGAGCCTTCTAGTGTCTTCTTCCATCTTCTTTTTACTTCTTTTATTTGCCTCCTTATTTGACTGACCACCTTATCTCTTTTACTTTCTTTTGTTTCCTTTTTATTATTTTTGTCTTCATTGACTCTTCCTACTTCTATTTACTTTACATGTCATGCCACTCCTCCACATAAAAATTGTTTGTTTGATTTTTCAACCTCTTTTCTTTATTATTTAATCACCTATTTTATTTTCATTTTATTCTTACTTCTCCAAACTATTAAAATTCACATATAAATTTTCAACTTCATTTTATTCAATACACCTCTTTCAACTTCTTCACAATTTAAAATTAATTCATCCGACATCTATAAAAATTCTAATTTCTGTCTATCTTTCTTCTCTTACACGTGTATAACTGAAATATTAAAATTGCATTTCAACATGGTGTCTCCATAACATTTAAATATTTTCTTACCGTGTTAACTCGACTAAAAATTCGCGTTGTGCGATTATCGTCGTTTTCGTTCAAAATTCTTTACTGCTCCTTCCCCACTTAAATTAGTCATATTTCGTTTTTCATGACTAATTTCGATAATAAATAAAATATTAATATTTTAATATTAATTTATTAAATAAAATATTAATTTATTTCAAAATTTTTCACTTACTTTCTTTGGTCCCGAAACACATTGTTATGTCTCGGTTTACCTCTGAATCATCCTTTAACTTACTAATTCACCTCCGATAAAAATATTATTATTTAATTATTATTTCTAAGGGTGCAAAATATTTTTCTTTTGAGCGTTTCTTTCACACTCTATCGTTCTTTAACACGCTAATTTGCATCAATTAATCCTTCGTTTAATCAACAAAACCTTATTGGCGCCTAATAAAAGTACGGGGTGTTACATCATCAAAGTGCCTTAATCTCATGAATAGTATCATATACACATTTATCAACACCCTCTAGTGTTCATGTAGACTTTCGAGCCACCTTTGCACATTTATGCATAACATTAACAAAATAAAATGCCAAATATTGGCTACATTATCATAAATGTGTTCATTATTCATAAACATAAACATAAATAAAGACTGACTTGTCAGAGGAACGTAACTCAACCTCTAGGCTGCAAGTGGTTGCTAGATCACCTATCAAAAGAGGAACGAATCACGTCCTGATGACACTAGCTGCTCGTAAGATAATGTTATTATCATTTGCAACAAAAGTAGTAAGGGAAAATAACATGAGTCACAAAGATTCCAGAGTGGATACGGGGAAAAAGACAAGCCAAGAGAAAGAGTTTTTCGTAACCATGCACTTATAAATACATATGATTCATAAATCTTTCCTTCATTTCCATAATAATCATAAAACATAACATCTAAACTCAATTTAAATAACGTATCATGGAAAACAGGTTTACATAAACCATTGGAAATCTTTCGCCTTTGAAAACCTTTTGGTAAACACTTGAAAAACTAGGAAAAAATGTATCGATACGTTTGTTACTTTTTACATAGAATGCCTCCTTTTGCATTATGTCTAAAATGTATCAATACATGCTCTTCATGTATCAATATTTTAGGCACAAAACCCAATTTTCTAGGTAAAATCCTGCATATAACTATTCCATATGTCATATTACCTCTTAAGACCATTCCTTAGGCTAAGGTTCAGTTTAACCAAGCTCACATTTGTCTCGTACTAGAGTGTATAATATCAACCATACTCAATTAGCATATTGAATATAGTTAAACATGTATATCAACAATCATTCGTAGTACACATAATGTAGACTTATGAGCATACATTCATAAGCTTTATAATAAACCATAAACTTTTCCTAGTTATGAGTGGTCTTTGCCCTATTCAAATGGATAATGATTTAATCCTCACTACCAAGGATTCCTAGCATGTTTTTGTGAGTGGCACATGGGCCTCACCCATAATCTTTGAGTGGTCTTGTCACGACCCAGAACTCCCCATCGAGCCTATGACAACCGCCGCGACGTCTCGACACGCATTCGTACCCCGAATATCGATCGAAACCCCACAAAGCTTAACATCAGCTTTCGTACTTCCCCAGTGAGCGACGGTTATTAATTTTCACATTTCAAGAAATTATAAGTCATTTCCAAACCAAAATGATAAAATACTATTTTCCGGCTTACATGGGCATTTTCGTCATTTTTCTTCAAAATTTCTAAACTTGACCAAAAATGTAGCAGGTGAGTGTAGAACACATAATTCATGATTTAAAATAAATTTAGATTTCTAAAACACTCTTTTTGAGTAAAATTATAACTATTAAAATATAATAAAATATTTAAAAAAATAGGCTAATTTCTCATAAAATAATTTTTATCGAAATATCGATAAATAATTTTTTTGGGACGTAAAAGTAACATATATTCATACATATTATAATGTAGATATCCAAAGCATAATATTACTTTACAATGACACGTGGGCCGACAATTAACCAAAATGCATCGAGAACGAAGAACCTACAGTTCTTCTCGATTCAAGTCCACTATGGTCCTTGATCGAATCCGCTAACTACGAGCTATTCTGAGCCTGAAACGTGGATAGGAAGAGAGGTGAGATTATAAAATCTCAATGAGTAAACAAACACCATCTAAAGTATCTAAAGCTGAGTAAATGGAGACAAATAAAATATCCCGTCACAACACGTTTTTCATAATTTGGAAATTCATTCCCTCCCACGCAAACAATCTTATTTCATTTAATGAAACAAAAAGGTTTATAATTCCTTAAAAACACTTGTCTTGTGCCAACACTCATTCTCGAAAATACCCCAGCCAAAGCATCTTACCGAGTCCACCAAGGCTGTTTATTATCATATACACATAATCATCTTTTTACATCTGATAACACAGCTGTTCCTTGACGTTGGCTGAGTCTCACTTTCATGTGGTGGCCGACGTGAAGTGTACTTGAATCCTACCTCGGGAGTTATCCTATGCGCCTCTCCAATCGAGGTAAGCACAATAATGGGAACCGTGCCCCTCTAAATAGGTTGGCCCATGGAACCCCCATCATTGCAGTGCCCACTCTATATTTATGTATACACATATATATATCCCACCAGTCAATAAAATCTCACTAGTATGACATGGCCCACATAACATTTTTTTCACATATCGTGACAAATCAAAGCAGTTCACATATTATAAAAATAACCAGTCATACCCACAATGTCATAAACCATTTAATTTAACAAACAATTTGCAATACAACCAGACAGTCTCCAATTACTCTATTTTCCAAATTCGCCATTCAATTTTCAAAAAATTTATAAAATCATTTTATAAAATCATCTTTTCCATAAAACACAATAATTTGCCATATGAACCATTTTTCCATAAAATAACACAATTGAATAAAAATCACTCTAGATAATTAAGACGATAGTAAGTTTACTCATAGTATTAAGAGTAGAAATACTCCTATTTCTAGTTCACGAGTACAGTCTTTTACCCGTATCCAATGGCTCACCACCTATACATAATTTTCGACACATGTTCAATTAATTGTGTCAAACCACAATAAATGATTTCAAGCTCTACATGATGCATGAAATGAGATAAAAATGGTTCAGACAGTCGTTTAATTGCGATGTTTGACCAATTTGCCTACGCCGACCTAATTTGCTAAAACCCTCAATTTAACTCCGATTTGACCCATTTCAATTTCTAACAATCTAATTATATCCACATTACTCAATGACAGTGAACATGGGTCAATTTATCAGTCTTAAACTGTAAATTACACTTTTACCCCTATTAGGTAAAACTTCTAATTTTTGCACAAAATATTCCCATTTAATTCCTACCTTCATAATTTATCAAATATTACCAAAATGCCCTAAAATCTCATCAATTTCCTCAATTTTCAGCAACCAACTTCTATCCAAAAATTCGGCTAAAAATGGTGCACTAATACCAAAATTTTCCTATTTAATTTTTTCTCTCCATAATTAATCAATTTCAAAACCATTTCATTTGAAATGAAATCATTTCATTTCACACACATATTCTAAGGCATTCGGTCATGGAAAATTGGTGGGGAAATGGATTCTTTTCTTGTTGTTTTTCTTACTAGACATGCTTAACTATCATTAAACACCAACATAGTTCAAAATCAAGCTAATCCAACATCAAATTCTCTTCCATACCCATTCGGCCTCAAGGATTTCAGCATGATAAATCAATATTCAACCATGGAAAATAAGGAATAAAGCATGGGTAAGCTAGGTTTCAAGTAAAAGTAAAGAAATTTTACCTTTATGTTGCTTGATCTTTGAAAAATCCTTGAAATCTCTTGATTTCTTGGCTAAATTTTTGTTTTTCCCTTTGTTTACTTTTCTTTCCCTTTGATTCTAGTTTATACCGACTTTGGTGAGAGAAAATGTGGCTTATAAGCTGATTTTTATAGTTTAATAATAAAATATAATGATTTGCCACATGTCATAACCTTATTGGTCTATTTTTATTAATATTTGACTTTTTCTCTTTATTTCTCCACCACACTTTTGTCATATTCATCCTATTCCATGTTGAATAAAATCCTTTGGTCTTGACAAGTGCTGGGATGAAAAATTTACCGATTTGCCCCTAGGGTAAAAATATTACGATTTTGCCCCTATACTCCGAAATGTACCAGAATTTCATTTTTCTCACTTTTCAACCTCAAATAACACTTTAATTGATCAATCTTAATCAAATGGGGCCAAAATATTTTCTAAAAATTCTCGTTTTGTTCTCTAGTGGTAAAATTACCATTTTGCCCTTGTCCTCCAAAAATACCGAAAAATTAAATTTATCATTACTAAACTTCATATTATGCTCCAAATAATCATATTATACTTCAAATGATTAATCTTGGTCAAATGTGATCAAATTCTTTTATAGAAATCTCCATTTTGTCTTTAAATGACAAAATGACCGTTTTGTCCATAATCGGTCAATTCTCCCGATTGGCTCCAAACTGGAGCTCGAACTCCGAATCACTGTTTTGAATAATCCCTGGACTGTGAAATTCTTGATTTCACTCTTAAAATCCTTGTTTGAACTCATTCGAGGCTTAATCGACTTAATGGTGTCATTAAGGGCAATATAATCTTTTAACGGTTTCTCGAACTTCCCAAATATGCAAACATATCATTTATAGAGTAGGGTTTGACAGGTCTCATCCCACTTAGATGAGTAATAGACAAAGTTCTCGTTACCGTGTAGTTCACCTTGTGTAAACAATCATCATGGCTATGTGAGTGACACATTGATCTCACCCACAATCTTTGAGTGGTGCCACCCCATTTAAGCAAATAGATGTCATGACTTTGTCCTAAGTTGTAATCGACATGAGAACTCGATGGAGGTAATCCACCAAGCTGACGTAAGTCGTATATATCACTATTGTTACTTAGTTTATCATTTGAATCTAAACATTTTCATAAGTCATTGGTATGCCATAACATCTTAGTTTATATACATAAAGGAAAAATTAATGCAGAAACATTGTGGTTTTCTTGAAATCAGCATAATGTATTACATTCAAAGTTTGCCAACTCGTGGCTACACAACCTTACTATGGGCAGTTATAACTTGTCACATAAACCGTATAAAAACATACAAAATGTGGTCAAATGACCCAACAACATACGAATCCATCTACCAACTACTAGCGGAGTGACTCAGGAGCGAAAGATTCTATTGAATGCCATGGTCATTTCACTTATCAAAAAAGAGTACATTGATCCCTAATGTGACTAAGACTCGAGGTGCTCCATATCTACAAAACATTAATTGAAAGAGTGAGTACAATTATTCAATGAGGGATATGGAGGGAAACAAGCACAACTAAAAATAAGCTTTAAAAATAGTGCTTAATTTACTTGAAATCATGCACTTGTCCTTAGGCAAAAATCATGATGCATTTAGGTTTCCACCTATTAAAACTTACATCATTACATTTAATTCCATCATTGACATCAGCATATAATAATGCATACATAAGCCTTTTTTTCTAGAGTGGTACTTCTCTAACCCACCAAGGCAAAATGTATATAAGTGCTTCGACCCTCATTGTCTCCGATGGTTTTACTCCATTCCACTAAGGCCATAATATTTAGTTACTTCGACCCCTTTATACAGTGGTTTTCCTCCACCCCACCGAGGCCATTGTTAGTTAAATTTCTACCTACGCAAGTGAATGTATTGAAAAATAGTATAATGGTAAGTAGAGTGTCGATCCCACAAAGAATTGATATAAAATTTTAGTAAGTACTAAAATTAGAATAATTTAATCTTACCCTAACAATCAAATTTAATTAATTACCTAAAACTAATTAACCAAAATTTAAACTAAAAGGAAAAATCAAAATAATACAAACTTGGGTAAAAATAAATCAAACAAACCTAGGATTAAAATATCTTTCACACTTCATTTAAATCTTACCTCTTTTCCTTAACTTATTTCAATGAGTTGAATTGCTCACTTAAAGTCCTCAATTATTTATAAGGGTCTCCCGACTTGTCTTATAAAAATATCTATTTTAATCAAAACACTATATCCCTAGTGAATTGAAATTAAAATAGGCTTATTACGTTCAGGTTTTAATCCGACTACGTATGACATATAAGTATATCTGTATCATATACACAATCAATTAATATGAACATATGCTATCCCAATTTTAGTTTACACTAAACTCCCTTTTCCAAGTTTACTTAGGTTCTTAAATCAATTTAATTGGTGATTAGGCAATTAAAGGCTTTAAGCTCAAATTGGAATAAACAATTCAAATCCCATTAAAGTTAAGCAAAAAGAGATTAAAATTTAAGATTACATGTGAGTTCAATTGCAATCATAGAAAAATAAAATTAGCTACTCATAATTGCAAAGGCAAATAACATTATATAAATTTCAACAATTGAGAGTAATAAGAAAAATAAAAACTAAGGAAGACAACAAAACAATTAATTGTAGCCTTGTTTTATGAGTTTTTGCCTCAACTTTCAGCTTTTTGAATCTTTGAAAGTTGTCTAACCTAATGTCTCTTAAAAATATCCTATTTATACTAACAATCTTAACCTAAAATTCCCTAAGTTAATCTACTGATTCTAACTTTGGGCTTAAAAGTGTAATGAGGCCTAAACATCAAATATAATCTTTCAAAATTGCCATTCTCGAAGCATTACGCCTAGCCATTTTCCAACATGATTTTCTCTATCTTCAAGGTAAAACTGGACAAAATGATCTTCATAAAAGTTGTAGCTTTGTCTTTAACTTTCCAATAGTCCAAGAATAGCATCATTTGGAGTTCTATAATGAGAGTTATGGGCAAAACACAAAAGCATATGCAAGTAGAATTCTGAGTCATTCGAACACCTTTCTTTTGAAAATTAAGTCTTATTTCCTTAAATCCTACAAAAGCATAAAAACTAATAAATAATAGCGAAATTAAAGTAAATAAACATAAAATTAAAATAACTTAATAAAAATAAGCTAATTATAAAAATAACTAAAAATAATTAAATTCTAATTAAAAATTAAGGACTTAGCTAATATTTAATAACAAAATTGGGCTAAAATAATTCTATAAAAGAGACTTATCGACCATATTGCTCATCATTAAATGTGGAAATCATATAATTCTTTTTTTTATATCATGCTAATACATACACACATAACACTCATCCATAACTATCATTTATAGCTCAACATATATGATCAAAGGAATGTATAGATCTCACCTTATCATAGGGCTCATGCAACTTCAAAGAAACATAACTTGTTCCCATGCATTTATTCTTTGTAAAACCTTTACATAATAACATACTTGAACCTCATTTTATGCATTTCTAAATTTATTTGAATGCAATATCCACTCACCTTATAGTTTACCTATACCAAAATTCTGCTTGTACAGTTGATTTTATCTCCTTTTTACTAGACTTGGTGCTTTAAAGATAGGTTATCAGTGAACTAATACATAAACATCATTAATGTATGTAATTCATTGTTGTTCTTTCTAATTAAATTCAACCTAACATTCCCCAAAACTTTTTTTTTTTTTTACAATTCCTACTTAGTTGTAATTGAGGTAAGTCTAGTAAACTCACCTTTATTCAACCTATTTCTAGCACAATAGCCTTTAGAAACCTTACTTGATTGAATTTTGTTTCTACTTTATATTACAAATCCATAAAAATTCCAATTTAGAATTTCCTCTAGCTTCTTAACATTCATGGACATCCATGCATAACTTTTTAGTGCACAACTAAGCATTTAATTTTTCCCATACTTCAAACAACAACCTTAAGTATCTTAACCAATTAAACATCAAATCCTTACCATTTTGGCTAGATTAAAACCACCAAAATCTCTAAAACCCTTAAGCTTGAGGAAAAAAAACAATATTGGAACATCACCAAATTTGGAATTATAATTGGTACATTTGAAGTTCAAGCATTAAAGAATCTTGTTCTTCCCTCATTTCCCACTTTTCTAGATTTAATTCACTAGTAGGGACGCTCGAAAATCCAAGGGAAAAGCTTTAAAACCATCAGCCAAAAGCAAACTTTAAAAACCTTTTTCAAACCAAAATGAATGGTGTTTGTCGGATTTACCATGCAAGTGCATGTATTATTAACAAGTAATATAGTAGAAAGTAGAGTTTGTTCCCACGATGAATTAACTAAATCCTTTCACTAATTACTAAAATTTAAACACTTTAATCTTATCCAAACAACTACATTTAAACTACTGAAAATTAAATAAACTAAAATTAAAACTAAAACTGAAAGCAAAAGTAACAATTTAACTAAAATCAAATAATCAAAAGTCTAGAACCATAGTATCCTCTCAGTGTCTCATTTGAATTTCTTCTATTTCCTTTTTACTTACTAGATAGACTTGAGTTGTTAATCTAGAGTTTTACTTTATTTATAAGCATCCGTCGAGTTTCTTATAAAAATATCTATCTTAATGTTGTTCAATTTTCTACTCACGTAAATGTACGTATTACAAAGATAATATAGAGATGAGTAGAGTGTCGATCCCATAGAGAATTGAATTAATCCTTATTGTTAACTACTAAAATTAACACACCTTAATTTTATGTAAACAATTAAAATTAAAAAGAAAGATTTGAAACTAATAAACTAATAACTATAACTAAAACTAATATAAAATCTATTAGCAAATTTACTTTATTAAATATGAATGACTACCAGACCTAAGATTATGATATCCTTCAATACTTCATCTGATTATTGTCTCTCTTTCTTTACTTAGTTTATTGGATTAAGTTGCTAACCAAGGGTCCTAAATTATTTATAAGTCTCTGTCGAGTTTTTTATAACAATATCTCTCTCAATTAATTTATTATATGTTCATGCAAATTATATTAAAAAAAGATTCATTAAGTTTGTGCTTTAATTTTGGCTACGTATGGCTTATAGGTGTATGTCTACCGTATATGCAAATCAAACCACCTAATCAATTAAGTGCATTCGATCATATGCTATTCTATTCAAAGTCTACCTAAATCTCCTTTGTCAAGGTTTAACTTAGGTTTCCAATTCAATCTAATTGGTGATTAGGCAATTAGAAGCATTAAGAACAGAATAAAATAAACAACTTAAATCTATCTAACTTGAGTAAAAAAGAGACAAATAATTTAGACTACATATTGAGTTCAATCATAATATTAGATTAACAATTTAGTTACCCATCAAGTCACACATCATCATTGAATAAAATTTAAATAATAATGTAACATCCCTTGGAAGAAGAGAAAAAGAGAAAAAAACATGGAAGAAAGAGAAGAAAGAAATGAGGCTCGGTCAAAAAGAGGAGCAAAAGATAAAAGAAAGAACAAAAAGAAGGAAAAAAGAGAAGAAAGAAAGTGTAACACCCCATATCCTCGTATAATAATCAACCTAACCATCCCGAAAAGATAAAGGACTGATTGATTCGAATTGGCACGCTAAAGAACGACAAAAGATGAAAGGAACGTTCAATAGTAAAATGTTTCGCATGTGCAAAAACAATAATCAAATAATAATATTTTCATCAGAGACGAATTAGTAAGCTAACAGATGATTTGGAAGTAAACCGAGGCATAATAATGCATTTCGGGACCGAAGAAGACAAGTGAAAAATTTTGAAATAAAATAATATTAAAATATTAAAATTTAATCGAGCATTGGAATTAGTCATGAAGAGGGACTATATGGTTAATCCAAGTGGGGGGGAAGAAGTAAGGAAGAATTCTAGAGAGAAACAACTATAATTGTGACCGCGTGATTTTATTAAATTGAGCTAACGCGGGTAAGGAAATATTTAAATATTATGGCGATACCGCGTTAAAACGTAACTTTGACATTTTGGTTGTACGCTTGAAAAGGAGGAAAGATAGAAGGAAATTGAAATTTAAAATATGTTGGAAGGATCAAATTGTAAAAGATAAAAGTTTAGAAGGTTACACGGTAAATAGAGAAAAATTTGAAAACTTATGTATAATTTTAATATTTAGAGGTCAATGGAGGAAACCATGGTTTGGCAAGGATGTGCCATGGTAAACAAGTAAGAAAAGTGATGTGATTTGATGAGAAAAAGGTTTAAATATAATATTTATGGAAAGAAAACAAAGAAAGGTAATAGGTGGCTTGACATGTAAAGTAAAAAAAAGAAATGAAGAAAGAATAGAAGGATGGGCAGGTAAATGGTTCCAAGGCATCTTAGACTTGCAATCTTACTACATGAAAAGAAAAGTCAACAACCATTGAAGCATGGGCCATCCGGCCATGCATACGATGGAGAAAAAGGAAAGGTAAATGATGAAGAAAAAAAATATTCAAGAAAAGTGGTTGATGGGAAAGGTGCACAAGTTTTTTGACTTTCAATTTCAATCACATATGAGTAATAAGGAATGAGCCAAAAAGCCATGAATAAAAGTAAAGAAAAAAAATAATAAGGAGAAAAGATAAGTATAGGGCAAGCCGCCCATGTGAGTAAAAACAAGAAAAAGAAAGTGAATTTTTTTTCAAGGTTTGGCCTTTAAGTAGCTGCCATGTCCAAAGAAAGAAAGAAGAAAGGATAAAGTAGACAAAAAAGAATAAGAAGGCAGTTAAGAAAGACCGAGAAAATGGAGAGAAAAAAAATAAGAAGGCATCCGAGAAAGATCAAGAAAAAGAAGAGAAAAATGGAGAGAAAGATGTCGTGAAGTGAGGAGAAGAGAAAAGCTGATTTTCAGCAATTTTGAAGGAGGTAAGAAAGCTGAGATTTTTTACAATTTTTAGAGGAAAAAAAAGATGAATTTTTGAGGCTTTTGGTGATCGGTTTTGAAGGAGAAAAGAAGCAGCTTTGGCTGTCGGTTTTTGAGCAAGAAAGGACCGCTTTGTGCTGCCAAAATCTTGAGGTTTTACTACAGGAATTTATGGTTTTTGCTGTTGGTTTAGAGGCTAGAAAATTGTTGGAGTTGAGGTTGAAAAAAGGGCAGCTTTGGCTACTGATTTTGAGGGAGGTATGAGAGGTTGTCAAGCTAATTTTGTGAAAAAAAAAAGAGAGAAGCCAAAAAGAAGAAAGAAGAAACATGAAAGAGAGAAGAAAAAGAAAAAAAAAAGAGAAAGAAAGAGAAAGAAAGGAAAAAAAAGGAAATAAATGGGCATGGCCCAATAGGAAGAAATGAAAAAGCCCATTGAAAAGGCCCAATGGCAATAAGGAAAAGAAAAGTCCAAAAGAGAAAATAAATGTGAAAATTTGGAAGTGCTTAAGTGAATATAATGCACTGTAGTGGCATACTGGAGGAATTGACGAGCGATCGACAAGTAGAAAATAATGATGTAATATCCCGTTATTTCGAGATGGGTAGGGGGTGTCAATTTTAAAAATTTTGTATATATATACATGTACGTATATTTTACGTGAAGTGCAAAATTTGTGGATAGCATGAGCTGGTAGAAATTTTAAAAAATTGTGAATGCAATTTATTTTTAGAAATTGTTTTGAATATACATATATAAATTATACGTAAAGTGTTTTAAATCGGGAAACAAGCTTTTCGAAATGATTTACCTCAAAGAAAATTGTGCCTTATTGTTTGTGTGGTGTGTATTCATGAAATTTATTATCTATTCACCATGCTACTTTGATATAAAAATTTCATGCAAATATTTACAATGAACATTTTATGAAAAGAGAGTTTTAACGTGATACGGGGATCGATATTTTGAGAAGGATTTAAAATATGCCCTTGAAAATCAAATTTGGATTCTTTTAAAAGTGATTCAAGAGTAAGCGGAGAATATATATTTGTGTTATATATATAGTTTGAATTGATGGCTTATGACAATGTGATAGCATGGATGGCTGATTTGTGTTTGTGTGAATTACCTGAACTGTTTTGTTTTTACTTTGATAGACTAGGTAAAATAATATTAGTCATGCCATGCTACCGAAATTTTTATGGATATGGTGGGTTAATTGATTAGTCACTACAGTGGCGGGTTTCGTGGACTAGACTATTAGAGGGGCACGGTAAACCCGGTTATATCTTACCTCGGTACGAGAGGCGCGAAGGGTATCTCCTGAGGTGAGGTTTGAGTTCACTTCACGCAAAACCACCACGTGAGGGTGAACTCAGCCAACGCCAAGGAACAACTATGTTTTAACGTAAAAATTTGTTTTATGTGTATAAGACTTTTTAACAGCCTTGGCAGACTCGGTTGGATGCCCTGACCAAGGTGTCCTCGAGTATGAGTTTTGGCATGAGCCAAGTTTTTAAGAGAGTGATTATTTTTGATGAAATGTAATTGTTTTATATGGGTTGAGATGAGTTTTAAATGTTATGAATCATATTTCTTTGCATGGTGAAAATGGAATTAAACGGTTTTTTGCAGTTTTCCTATTTTTATGGTGAAATGAATTTTAACCCCTTGAGTACGAGGTGATTTGTGATTTATGTATAAGTTTGATTAACATTCAATTTCATGGGAACTTGTCCGAATTTATTGATTTGATTTGAGTAAGATGCCAATTGATTTTGACTATGGAAATCTTTATGTAAAATGGTTTTAAATCAATATTTCAAATGATTGACTTGAATAAAGTTATTGGTTTTTTTGTTATTGAAAAATTTTATCCACCTTGGATGATTTATCACTTAAAGTGATTACAATGCATAAGAAATTCTCGATTTTTATATAAGGCACAAACCTCCGTTTAAAACAAATTATTTTTATAATCTTGCATTTTTATATTCAACTGATTTGCTGCTTGCTTGTTTCCCATCTACGTCTTACTCGTTGAGCTGATGATCACTAAGTCTGTGAGACTCACACCCTTCTTATTTCCCATTTTGCAGACAGGGATTGACCTAGCATGTAATCATCGGTGTGCTCAATTTCCCGCAGATAGGTAAAGGCATCTCTTAGCCTAGTTCCGAGTCGCTCCACTATCTAGAGTTTAGTCACATGAAATTTCTACATGTCATCAATATTGTAAATTCATAAATATGTATTGTTAAAAACTTTGTGTTTTAAATTTAATTGCTATTATTGGAAATGGAATGTCAATAGTGCAATTATTATTATTATTAATCATTTACGTACATGTTAGCATATTTAATAATATCTTGGGAATTTCGTAAAGGGTTTGTTCTGGACTTGACGGGATCTTTTGGAGGTTTTGGATGCTGGTAGCGACTGGGGAAGAGTCGTTACAGAAAGGAAGAAAGAGAAAGAAAAAAAAAAGAAAAGGAAGAATGAAAAGAGAGGGAAAAAGCAACGGATCGAGCAAAAGAGAGAGAAAAAAGAGAAAGAAGAAAGAAGAACGAAGAAGTAAAAGGTGAAGAAAGGAGAGGACAGATGCGGCACCGGGAAGGAAAAAGGGAAGAAGAAAAAGGAAGAAAAGAGAAAATAAGAAAGAGAGAGTAGGAGAGACGCGTCACCGGGAAGGAGAATGGAAGGAAAAAAAGAAAGAAAAGAGGAAAGAAGAAAGGAAGAGAAAGAGAGATGAGCACCAGGAAGGATAAAGGAAGAAGGAAAAATGAAGAAAAGAGGAAAGAAGAAAAAGAGAAGAAGAAAGAGGAAGAAAAAAGAGTAGCAGCACTTGCACCAAGAGGAAGAAATAGAGGAAAGAAAAAAAAGAAAAGAAAAAAAAATATGGGCATAGCCTAATAAGAAGAAATTAGAAGAGCCCATGAGAAGGGCCCAATGGCAACAAGAAAAGAAAAGTCCAAAAGAGAAAAGGAAGGTGGAGACTTGGGCCACTTAGCCCAAATTAGAAGTCCTAGTAAAGATAATGTACTATAGCGGCGTGCTAGAGCAAGTGACGAGCGACCGGTAAATAGAAATAGCGATGTAACGTCTCGCTATTGTGAGGTGAGTGGGTGCTAAATTTTAAAATTTATGTTCCTATATTATATTATATACCTTGTGTTTGACAATTGATGAAATTGTGGATAGCATGAGCTGGTAGAAAATTTAGGTTGTTTATGGATGTGACAGAATTTTAAAAAAATTCATTTTCTTGATATTATACGTACTACGTATCTATATGTTTAAGTATGAGGAAACAAATCTTTGATTGATTTTACTTCAAAATCATGCCTTGCAATTTATGTATTGTCTAAGCCAATGGCCATTATACTGCTTTTCAAGATATGATGATAAATTACTTATTTCTCTTAGTATGCAAATTTGGCAAACATGCCATGTTTTAAATGATTCATGTATAATGTGCAATTTATGAGCAAAATGTTTTAATTTATCATGCTTTGCAAATGCTTTAAATTTTCAATGACTATTACTTGCACGTGATTGAGAAACCTGGGGGTAGACCTTGTCACCACATTGGGTTAAGTGTGGTCTTTGTGCACAAAGTAGAAACTACTATTTATCGGTATTCAATTTTAGCAAAAGGGGGACCTGAAGCCCCGATTTATATACAGTGACGTGGGTAGTCCCTATGAGTAGGTAAAGGGGGACCTGAAGCCCTGATTTATATACGGTGACGTGGGTAGTTCCCACGAGTAGGTAAAGGACGACCTGAAGCCTCGACTTATATATGGTGATGTGGGTAGTTCCTACGAGTAGGTAAAAGGGGACCTGAAGCCCTGATTTGTATTGGTGACGTGGGCGGTTCCCACGGGTAGGTAAAGGGGGATCTGAAGTCCTGATTTATATACGGTGACGTGGGCAGTTCCCACAAGTAGGTAATGATATCTGAGAATAAGCCTAAGGGCTATACTAAATCTACCCGAGGATGATGCTCACTCGTCTATTGTTTTAGTATACATTGCATGTCATTGACACACAAATTTTTATTAATGATTGATAAGTGAAATCTACATATACATTTACTTGAAATTCATCATTTTTAAGACTTGCAATGCATAAAATACCTTTCCGTTTAATAAAATATTTTTCTACGCGTACTCTCGAATTTATAACTAATCCATCCTTATGTTGTTTCCCCTTCTCGCTTGCTCACTGGGTCAATGATTATCACTGAGTCTATGAGACTTACACCCTTTTATTTTCCTTTTTGCAGATAAGGATTAGCTTTAGTTGAAATCTTAAATAAGGCTTGTTCAGGGCTCGGTGAGATTTTTCGGAAGTCTCGAACGCCGGTAACGGCTACAGAGCGGTTGTTACAAATAAGAACAAAACCAAGAAAATAAGAGAATAAAAGAAAATATAGAAAAACTCAAGAGTTGTATTCTTGATCTCCAAATCTCCTTGAATCCTTCAAATTCTTCTTAGCTTCAATGACTTTGTGGCTTGACTTTCAATTGTTAATCTAGTTTTTTTTGTTTTTTTTAAGTCTTCCGAGAGGTTATTTTTATAGGCTTTGAAGTTAGGCTAAGTTGGGTGGAGAAAGAAGTCAATTTCAACTAGAATTTCCTCACCAAACTATGTGAGTCACAGCTTTGCCTGATTAATTAACAAAAATCATACTTGTTATAAGATAGCTACAGTATGTCAAATTTGACAAGATTTTTAACTAGCTTTTAGCCCAAACTTGGTAAAGTGGTAAGCATGAAAGTTGTATATTTTTCTCTTATCTTTTCAATGGTCTAAGAATTGCTTCGTTTGGAACTTTGTAGAGAAAGTTATGGCCAAAATACCGAAACATATGTATTGAAAGTCTACACTTTGAAATTGCTCTCCTTCTTCCATTAAAATTCTTCTTTCAATCACCTACAAAAGCACAAATAAATCAATAATACCCTATCTTATCCACATTAACACCAAATTAAGCATAAAATTAACCATGATTAGATTGACTCACCTAAACTAACTAATTTAAAATAATTAAATAAGATTTACTAATTTCTATGCATTACTATAAGAATTAAGCTAAATTACTATCAAAATTAAGCCCAAATAACTCTATATCATAGAGTTATTAACCCCTAAACTTAAGATTTTGCTAGTCCTTGAGCAAAATATAGAAAAGAAACTAACTTACAAAAATTAAATTTAGTTAATGAAAACTAACATAAATATAGTTGCTACTATGGCTACTACTCCTAAAGATAAAGTGCACCAATTTAATGATTCCCTCGATTTCCTCAAAAGTATGTCTATCGATTATTAACCTAAGGAAAATCATAGGTCCCATTTAAATTTATGTTTCAATTCTAATGCAAGCACATTCTCAAATGGATTTTCATGTGTGTGTGAAATCTTTGTGTGACATCCGGATAAGTTTATGCCAACACAAATTTCAAATTAGTACTAGATTTCCATAGGATTACTTTTCATCTCTCTCTCCATTAATTGTAGACTAATACAAAGCTAGGGATCAATAGGACTTTATAAAGCTTGTAATGTATGGCTAGGGTTAAGGTATGATAAAGGATATTAATGTGGCTCAAATCACCCTAAGCACATAATTATTCTAGGACTTATATATAGAGCTCTATTTTTCTTCTCTAAGTACACCTTTTCTTCCACATTTGAACTTTTCTTTCATTCAACACACTTTTTTCCTTTCCACAATTTCACACCCTCGAACTTATTTTCTTTATATTATAGGTAGTGGGGTTATTTTTCATATTTTGAATTTTTTTTTCACATAAACATCACCTTTCTACCTTTTTCAACATTTATATTTCCTAAAACAATATACATCCTTAGAAGTGAGGGTTGCAAAATTGGAAAATTAATTTTAAAGTTAGGCTCAATTATCATGTAGTTAAACAAAGAAAAGGGAAATTAGGCTCAACAGGGGTATACTAGGGATAAAATTTAACAAGATTGGCTTTTTAGGCTCAAATGATCCAAATATGGCCTTGATCATCTCCCTAATTAAGTATTACCTAAAATTTCATCTCGAGAGAAAATCAAGTAAATTCTAGAATTCATAACAGAATCTAAAATTCATGACAGAATCTAAAATTCACATCAATATAAACATTCTCTAGATATTCAGAATAATTCAAAGTAAATGATATAGTGCTCAAAATTATGAAAATCACATCTTAACAATGATACTTAACAACAGAATTTAGCATGAATCCAAACAAAAACCTTATTCACCAAAGGCTAAAAATTCAAGACAACTAGTTATCATTATTGGATAAAAAAAATCATTGAAAAAATGGGCACAACTTTACTCTAGAATCCTAAAATTTAAACAAAAAATAAATTCTTTTACAAACTAATCCTAAATTATTTATAAACACGCATGCAAATAAAATTGAATCTTAAACTTTCACAAAATATTTATCACTAGAAAAATAAATTCACCCCTCCAAACTTAAACTAAACATTGTCCTCAATATTAGAAAAAATAAAGGAAAGGTAAAGAATACTCCCCTGATGGTTGGATGAATTTTTGAAAAGCTTTAATCCTCATCCTTATTGTTATCATCTTCATTGTCACTTTTTAGGAGGACATTTTTTTTCCTACAAAGAGAAAATAAATCAAGATTAATGTATAAATAAATAAATAAAATAATTAAAAATAAAATAACTAAAGAAAACATTTTTTTTAATGAGTAAATTGGTAATAGGTTAGTGGGTAAGTGGATAGTAGGTATTTGGTTGTCCAAAAATAAAAAATTAGGTTTGGTTAGTGGATAGTGGGCTATTGGCAGCCTATAAAAAAAAATGAGGGAACGAAAGGGTTATGGGGAGTGGGTAGAGGGCTGCCAACCACTTAAAGGGGAGGAGGGCCCGCTGATGGCCTTTTATTTTTATTAATAGAGGGAGTTGCGACTTCTAGCCTAGTGAGCCACAAATCACGTTGTTTGAAGTTCGGGAAGTCGCGGCTTACCACTTTTTTTAATTATTTTTAATTTTTTTTGAAAATTTTTCTTTTCTTTGAAAAAAGTTTTTTCTCTATTTTTTTGAAATATTTTTTTGACATGAAAAAATTTTGTTTTTTGAAATATGTTTTTTTGAAATTTTTTAAATTTTTTGAAATATTTTTTTTGACATGAAAAAAGTTAGTTTTGAAATTTTTTGAAATTTTTTTTGAATTTTTTTTAAAATTTATTTTTTTTTGAAATTTTCTTACGTGAACCTACACAAATAAAAGAGAGTGTTAATAACTTAATAATTAAATAAAAAAATAAAAAAAATTTAAAGTGCTTGGGTTGCCTCCCAAAAAGTGATTTTTTATAGTCATTAGCTTGACTATAATACCCTATTCTGCATTACTTTATATGGTTCAAGATTTTCTTTATTGACCTTGACTACTCTAGTAAGTCCATTATAAATCTTGATAACATTAGAAAGATGAATCTTTACCACTTTAAACTTATTCCTCCAATATGGTCTAAGATTCCATGGCAAAAGATGGAGTTGTGAATCAGAAAGTACTACTCGCTGTCCAACCACAAAATCAAGATAGTTGGAAAGTAGTGGTGGTTTTGTCTCAAGAATTAGCACCTGCTCTGTTGAAGGTGCTGGAATAGGCTTACTTTTAGCTTCATTGACTAAATCCATTTTATAGCAACTATCTGTATAGGGATACTGAGTTGCATTGAACAAATTAAATACCACTTCCTCTTTTCCAACTTTGAAAGTTATTTTTCCATTCTTCACATCAATAATTGCTCCAATTGTAGCTAAGAATGGTCTTCCCAAAATAAAAAAGAATTTCAACATCATCTTCAATCTCAAGCACAATGAAGTCCATCGGAATGTATAAATGCCCAACTTTAAGCAAAACATCCTCTATAATCCTAATTGGGTGCTTGATTGTTCTATCTGCTAATTGCAAGGTAACTGTAGTAGGTTGTATCTCTTGAAATCCAAGTTTTCTGGCAATAGACAAAGGCATTATTAAAACACTAGCACCTAAATCATATAAAGTTTTAGAAATTTTAAAACTACCAATAATGCAAGGAATAGAAAAACTCTTTGGATCTTTAAGCTTTGGTGGAAGCTTATTCTGGATTATAGCACTACATTCTTCAATAAGTGCAACTGTCTTAAACTCTTCTAATTTCCTCTTTTTGGTCAAGATATCTTTCAAGAATTTAAGATAACTTGACATTGTTCTAAAGCTTCGGCAAAAGGAATATTAATATGTAGTTTTTTAAATACCTAAAGAAATCTTTGGAATTGTTTGTTAAGTTTTTGCTTTTGAAAACATTGAGGAAAAAGTGGTGGAGGTGTGGGTGCAGATTGTGATTTTTCTTTAGAATTTTCAATCGATTTTTCAACCACAATTTCTTTTTCAACATTGTTTGCAATTTCTTTCTCATCTGATTGAATTGAAATCTCAAGATTTAATGCTTGATTACTTACCTCTTTACGTACCACTTTTCCATTATGGAGTGTGATTGCCATACAATGTTCCTTACCTTCTCTTCTCGGGTTGGGTTTAGTATCATTTGGTAAAGTACCAAGAGGTCTAGAATTTAAACCACTGGTAAGTTGGCCCACCTATGTCTCAAGATTTCTAATTGAAGTTGCTTGATTTTGAATGGAGGCATCAATCCTTATCATAAATGCATTAGTCTTTGTTATGAACGCATCAATCTTTGTCATGAATGCATCAGTCTTCGTTATGAATTACATGAACATATCCTACATTGAAGGCTTTTTCTCTAGCACAAGGGCTCTAGATGAAAATCCAGGAGGAAAGTTTGACTTAGCCACTGATGAAGACCCTTGGTTTTTATTCCATGAAAAATTAGGATGATTCTTCCAACCAGGATTATAAGTGTTGGAATAGGGATGGTTTTGTTACCTATTTTCAACAAATTCATAAGACTTAGAATATTTGAGACAATTGTTATTGGAATGTCCTTCCCCACAAAATTCACATGTCATAAAGGAGTTCTGAACAACATTAACACTTAGTTTATCTATTTTCTTTGTGAAAGAAGCCAATTATGTAGAAATAGTGTTTATCACATCTAATTCATTAAGTCCAACAAATTTTTTTGTAGCCAATCTTTTAGACGGTCATTGATAATTATTAAAAGCTATCTCTTCAAGCAAATCATAAGCCTCATAAATGGATTTACTCATGAGTGCACCTCCAGCAGCAGCATCAATGGTAGTTCTAAAAGGTCCCAACAAACCATTATAAAAAGTTTGAACTTGTAGCCACTTAGGTAATCCATGGTGAAGACATCTTCTTATCAAATCCTTATACCTCTCCCAAGCCTTATATAGTGATTCAGAATCAAATTGCATGAAAGAAGTGATATCATTCAACATCTTTGCTGACTTTATAAGTGGGAAGAATTTTGTCAAACCCTGCTCTATAAAATAATTATGATGTTATGTACATGCTCAATGGAATGTTTGAATATTTGGAAAGTTCAAGAAAATGTTAAAAGACAAAATTGCCCCTAATAATACCGTTAATTCGATTAAACCTCGAACTGATCTAAACAGAGAACTGAGAATGAATTTGATAAAACTAAAACCCACAGAATGATATAAAATAGTGATTTGGAGTTTGAGGTCCCGTTTGGAGTCAATTGGGAAAATTGACCGATTAGGGATAAAACGATTATTTTGTTATTTAAGGACAAAATGGAGATTTTTGTAAAAAATTTTGATCACATTTGACCAAGATTAATCATTTGAAGTATAATATGATTTATTGGAGGATAAAATGAAATTTGACAGAGATAAATTTAATTTCTCGGTATTGTTGGGACATAAGAGCAAAACAACAATTTTGCCATTAAAGAAGAAAACAAGAATTTTTAGAAAAGTTTTTGGCCCCATTGGATTAAGATTGATCAATATTAGTGTTATTTGAGGTTGGAAAGTGAAAATAATGTAATTTCGATACTTTTGGAGTATAGGGGCAAAATTGTAATTTTACCATCCGAGGATAAAAATTGAATTTTTGAGAGAATTTGGATCAAATTTGACAAATTGGAGAATGGTATGAGTATGAGGAGTGAAAAATATGCATTATGACAAATTTTCAATTTTTGGGGTAAAATGTAATTTTTGACTTTTTCGAGGGTCAAAGTGTAATTTTTGAAAATTACTCTACCAAGATTTTTTTGGATGACTCTAGAAACTACTTATGATGAATGGATAAGTGAAGGAAGCTAAAAGTGGATAAAAAGTCAAAGAAAAGAAAAAAAATAAAATAAATTAAAAAGAATAAAAAAGTATAATAAAATAATATTATTTTATTTAAGTTATAAAATAAAGGCAAAATTTTCAGTTTTCTTTCCCAATAGTCTGCCTACTTGAAGGAAGAGAGAGAAAACACAAACATAAACCCTAACTAAGAGAAAAATCAAGAAAAAGTAAGGAAATTCAATAGATTCAAGAACAAAAAGGTGAGATTTTTCATCCTTGGCTTAATTTCTACCTTACCCATGTAATTTTCATTATTTTCCATAGTTAGATAGCATGATTTCATGATGAATTTAAAGTTGGTCATATGGGTTTAGAGAGAGAAAGTGGTTAGATAAATTTAATTTTTAGATATGTTGATGATTTTAGTTAGTTTATCGTGTTGGCTAGCAAAACACTAAGAGAAAATTTTATTTTCCCCATCATTCTTCCGTATCCGAATTTACCCTTGAGTGTGTGAGGATAAATATGATTTTTATTTCAAGTAAATAGGTTAGAAAATGATGAATTATGGGATAGGTATTGAGTAAGAAAAATTCGGTGATTTATGCCACACCATGGCTAAATTTTTCAAGAAGGATTGTGAAGGTGGAACTGATGAATTTTAGGTAAATTGGCTTGCATTTGGTGAATTGAAGTATTAGAAAAGAAATGGAATTGATTTGAGTTAAATTGGATGTGTAAATCAATTTATCGGGTAAAAGATCGAAATAGGTCAAAGCGATATTTAGGTAAGAAAATAATTACTTCCCATTTTACCCACCTTAGGCCGAATATTATGGAGAGAAAATTGTTGCTGATTTTAATGTTTATTTGGGGTATTTTGAGGAATTATGATGAATTATGGATATAGGAAAATTATGAGAATTTTCAGTGCAAAAATACGAGGGGTAATTTCATAATTTGTGATCCAGATTGATAAATTGGGCTGTATTCACAGTCATTAAGTCAATTTGGGTATAATTCAGGTATAAAAATTGAAAGAAATTGATTCAAAATTAAATTAAAAATTTTAGCTGATTTGGATAGTTTGTCGGGCATTCCATGCATTTAGAGCCTGAAATAATTTATGATGAATTGATACAATTTATTGAATTTTGTCTCATAGATTATGAATAGGTGGTGAGTAAACTGATTCGGGTAAGAGACTGCTCCCGAGGACGGAGGATAGGAGTATCTCTACTCCTAGAACAATGAGTAGACAATTTATCGCCTTAATTATCTACAGGAATTTTATTCAATTTGATGATTTTATGAAAATTATTTTAAATGGTAAATTTATTGTTTATTGAAAAAAATGTGAATTTATGAAATAAATGGAATTTATCAAATAATCGGATTTTTATCAATTGATTTGAAAATCGAACATTGGATTTGAAATTAGAGTAATTGAAGACCTCGTGTTTTATTATAAATCATGTTTTAAATTATTATGGCTTATGAAAATGTGGTATGACTGACTGCTGGTTTATTGTGTTGAAATCTATATGAACTGCTGTTTTCCGTGCAGGCTGGTTAGTAATAAGATAGCCTAGTCATGCTGTTAATATTTTATTAATTAGTGGATTGGTATCTGCTGTAGTAGATGGGTTTCCATGGACTGACCTAATTAGAGGTGGCACGGTAAAACCCCTTTATATTGATATCTCAGTTGTAGAGGCGTACATGGTTATTTAATTATCCTGAGATATGATAGAGTCACTTCACGCCAACCACCACGTGAAGGTGAACTCAGCTAACACTAAGGAATGGCTAATTTTGAACAATTATGAGAACTTTGATAGCCTTGGCGGGCTTGGTTGAATATTTTCTGATCAAGGTGTCATCGAGCATGAGATTTTATGGCACAAGCCATGATTTTGTGAATAGACATAAGCCATGTAAATTTCAAGTGAAATGAAATTAATTTACTCACTGAAAGGAAATAAAATGTTGTGATCATTTTACACTAGTTTATGTTAATTGTCTCCTTTTACTCGACTTTAGATAATTTAGATGGTAATTGTTTACTCACTGGGATTTCAAAATCTCACCCCTCATTTCCTCACATTTCAGGCATTTGAGTATCCTATAGTTAGCTGATTTGATCAAGGACCATAGTGGACTTGAATCGACGAGAACCGTAGGTTCATAGTTCCCGAGACACTCTAGTTAGTTGTGAGGCCGCCATGTCATTGTAATTAAATTTTAATATTTTAGTCATTTGTATTAAAGTATGTAAAAACATAATTAATTTTTACGCTGCGAAAATTGTTTATCAATAGTTTTTATAAAATTTGTTTTGTGAGAAAATATATTATTTTATTTTATTAAATATTTTATTGTGTTCAAATAATCAAGTTTTATTTCCAAATAAACATTTTAGATACTTAAATTTATTTTATCATAATATAAGTGTTCTATACGCATTTACTATGTTTTTAGCAAATTTCAAAATTTTCGGTGAAAAATGATGAAAATGCCCCTGTGAGCTGGATGAAATTATTTTAGTGTTTTTAAATTGAAAATGACTTGTGATATTTGAAATGTGAAATTTAATAACTGTTGCTCACCGGGGAAGCGTGAAAACTGATACGATAGCCTTGTGGGGTTTCGGTCGGTATTCGGGGTGTGAATATTTATCGAGATGTCGCGACGGTTGTCATGGGCTCGATGGGGAGTTCCGGGGCGTGACAATTCAGTTGGTATCAGAGCATGGTTTTGATTTTAAAAGATCATAGTTTTGATTTTAAAATTTTTTTAAGAAATCTGCACTGACATTGTGTGGTCCGAGTCAAGTTAGGTCAAGGGTGTGCACTAGCATATAACATCTAAGAATTTTCTAAAATTAAATTGTTTATTTTATAGATTACCATGTCTAGTGAGGGAACGTTGGAATCCACAGCTGGGAGTCGTAGACGCTCAGTACCCAGTAGCCCAAAAAGGTATCCTTTCAGAGTTCTTGAGAATTAGGATCCCTCAAGATTGAGAGCACAAGTTCAGACACTTGAGAGTTCTAGTGATACTGAGACTGATGAGAGCATTAGTAGTAATGATACTAATATGTGCATTAGAAATTCTCTCTTGAGAGAGATTGAGAGAGGTGAGGAGGAGAGAGAAATAATGAGTATGGTGGGAGAAGATTATCGTGATAGGAGAGCACCTTAATCAGTTATTAGGTATTTTCCTCTCGGGGGTGAAGGAAACGCAGTACTTGTGAGCGATGAAGAATATAGGAGAATTCAAGAAGCATGGCTCAAGGAATAAAGGGAAAGTACGAGGGGATTAGGAGAGACTTTCGCGACTAGGAGACCTCATTTATTGGTAATTAGACCCTTTCCTTTTGGCAGTGGACCAAGTGTAAGAGGTCGACAAGGAAAAAGTAAACCAAGTATGTCTATGATTGATCCTTCTTATGGAAAACCACTTGTGATACGAGATTTTCCTCTTGGTTGTGGAAGGAATGCTGCACCAATAAGTGATGACGAATGTCTGAGGATCCAACAAGCTCGGACGGAAAAACGGAAAGGAAAGACTCAAATGATAGAGGAGGATACTGAAGGGGATGATTCGAGTGATACTTGATGGGTTAGTTAGGCTACCCACAACCTCAAAATTTGATAGAAACAATGTAAGCAGAAATAGCCATAAATAACTGTATAAAGGAACTGAGAGTCAACTTTTGTTCTGTGTAATATGGACGGATTGTAGCATAGCTGCGTATTGACTTGATATATATATATATATATATATGTAGAGGTCTTTTGGTATAATAAAATTAGACTAGCAATATAAGTAGTAAGACTGAATATTTATCGTGATGGCATAATTGGTTTCCAAATAATGGAATAAAGTTAAGAATTGTAATATTGGAATATGGTGGAAATTAAATAGTGATACCACAAAATTTTAAGATGAGAATTTAGTATAAATATGGTTTATTAAAGGTAAACTATGGAGTTTGGTAAAAATAAATTTTGATTAATAAGGATTAAAGGGAAGAATGTACCGAAAGATGAACAGCTATATGGTTTATGGTATTGAGATAAATAAATCAAGTGAGTCATTAGATAGGAAGAATAATTAAATATGAATAATAAAAATAGTAGTGGGGTGCGATCATATTAATACTGATGCATCGGATCTTATCAGCACTCTGTAGTTAAGCGTGCTTGGGTGGGAGCAATAATAAGATAGGTGACCTTTTGGGAAGGATGTCTTACAATAAGTGGGAAATATGAGAAATTTTAAAAATATCTATTGGTGGAAGTACAAATGGTACAATATGGTTTCCCTCATAAATTTCAATCTATTTGAGAAATTATCAGGGTAAAGAAGCTAATAAGAGTAACCAGGACTGAATTGTGATCCAAATATTTAAAGATTGAGGGTGATGTGGATTGATTAAAAGATACTGTCAATGGAAAGAAAATAGAATTATGCATGGGAATTGTAGAAATTTATTCAGAAAGGATGATCTTGATATGCTATAATGGATGATATGGACAAGTTAAAACTAAAGTTCTAACCATGTAATGTGTGATAGAAGATCAATATTGTTAATTGAGGTACAAATTCAAAAGGAAGTTGAATGTATGAATTGAATTGAAATTACTAAACTTGATTCAAATCTTGTAAATTGGAGTTCTAAGGTTCTTGAAAAGTATTGATATAAATGAGTTGAAAATTTCTTTACTGCTCTATGCAATGGTATGTAAGAGAAGGAAAAAGTTAGAAAGCTACCAAGATGGATAAATACAGATGAATTAATATTTGTAATGTCAAGATGAACCATATGTTGACTAAAGTCAAATTTTAAGAAATAACAAAGACGAGAGATTAACTTATGTTAAAGACTAAAGAGAAAGTGATGGAAAGGTTAGACGAATGTATGGGATACTGATAAGAGATGTTGATATTAAGTAATGAGAGTGTGAATGGAGAGGACAAGAATGATATAGTAAGTAAATACATATACATAGAATATGGTTATGAAAGTTTCTAAATATTGATTTGATTTGGTTGGGAGGAAAGGTTTTGGATTCGAACCTCTCCGTGTCTAACTACAGGTTGCAGACTGCAGGGAAGACTGGTGAGGGGGATGAGGATCCAGACATGATGATACCCTAGAGAGATAATCATTTGAGGAGGATGCTACATGTGGAATTGGCAATTTGAAATTAAATGGTTCAGAAATGTTGAATTTGGGTTAAGTGTCAAGTAAAGTTTTGTAATGGAGATTGATATATAAGTTATTTGAGAGACCAATTTAAAAGCCTATTGAGTTTAAGTGTGACTTATAACATGAACAATCGAGTCAAGGAAAAATCTTTAGAATACTAATGACCTTATAAAACATACATGTGTATTCCATTACAATTTGGTGGAAACGATGAGGTGACATAATGATACGTAGGATCAAGAAATGTAAGTATATATAATTAGGAATAATAAGAAAAGAGTATAAGCATGCAAATAGTATAAGACTATGCACGGATACGATGAAAATATTGATAAGAATTATGGAAAGTATTCTAGTAGATTTTGGTTATGGAGAAGAATGAACAAAAGAAAAAAAATGGTTCAAAGAATTAGAGAACAAAGGCATTTATATGTAATGAGAAGTATGGACATCTGAAAGTACATACACATACGCGTATATGGAGTCAATGCATGATCAACTATAGTAAAGGATTAATTATAAAGATTTAGAATTTGAACTTGACATATTCGATGAGTGAGTAAAACGTGAAATGAACAATAATTTTATTAGAAGTTGAATTATGGAGACTTGGGGAAATTTGGAGAAATAATTAAGGAAATGTAATCTATGGCAAGATTAAGCCATATGAGAAGGACTTATAGTTCAAATTCGAAGAAAGTAATTGGGACATACTTGGAAACTCTATATAAGAGATCATGATTATGAAAGATAGTACAGAAATGATTTTAAAGGACAATGGTAGATAAGAGTGAAGTATTCAAGTTGACCCAGAGGTGAACAAATTGAAGTTCTCTACAATAAGTGATGACGTGGGAAAGTAAATATTAAAGGATAAGATAGTACCCCCGTTTATTCTTCAGATTTGATCAGTGAAATTTTGAGGACAAAATTTTATTTTAAAGGGGGTAGTGTTGTCAAACCCTGCTTTATAAAATAAATATGATGTTATGTACATGCTCAATGGAATGTTTGAATGTTCGTAAAGTTCGAGAAAATGCTAAAAGACAAAATTCCTCTAATAATACCGTTAAGTCGATTAAACCTCGAACTGATCTAAATAGAGAACTGAGAATGAATTTGAGAAAACTAAAACCCATGGAATGACATAAAACAGTGATTTGGAGTTCAAAGTCCAGTTTGAAGTCAATTGGGAAAATTGACCGATGAGGGACAAAACGATCATTTTGTTATTTAAGGACAAAATAGAGATTTTTGTAAAAGATTTTGATCACATTTGACCAAGATTAATCATTTGAAGTATAATATCATTTATTGGAGAAGAAAATGAAATTTGACGGAGATAAATTTAATTTCTCGATATTGTTGGGACATAAGGGCAAAACAGTAATTTTGTCATTAAAAGACAAAACGAGAATTTTTAGAAAAGGTTTTGGTCCCATTGGATTAAGATTGATCAGTATTAGTGTTATTTGAGATTGGAAAGTGACAATAATGTAATTTCAGTACTTTTTGGAATATAGGGGTAAAATTATAATTTTACCACCCGATGACGAAAATTGAATTTTCGAGAGAATTTGGATCAAGTTTGACAAATTGGAGAATGGTATGAGTATGAGGAGTGAAAAATATGCATTATGGTAAATTTTCAATTTTTGGGGTAAAAATGTAATTTTTGACTTTTTCAGGGGCCAAAGTATAATTTTTGAAAATTACTCTACCAAGATTTTTTTGGATGACTCTAGGAACTACTTATGATGAATGGATAAGTGAAGGAAGCTAAAGGTGGATAAAAAGTCAAAGAAAAGAAAAGAAATAAAATAAATTAATAAAAAAAATCAAAAAATATAATAAAATAATATTATTTTATTTAAGTTATAAAATAAAGGCCAAATTTTCAGTTTTCTTCCCCAAGAGTCGGCCTAATCTGAAGGAAGAGAGAGAAAACACAAGCATAAACCCTAACTAAGAGAAAAATCAAGAAAAAAAGTAAGGAAATTCAATAGATTCAAGAACAAAAAGGTGAGATTTTTCATCCTTGGCTTAATTTCTATCTTACCTATGTAATTTTCATTATTTTCCATGGTTAGATAGCATGATTTTATGATGAATTTAAAGCTGGTCTTATGGGTTTAGAGAGAGAAAGTGGTTAGATAAATTTAATTTTTAGATATGTTGACGATTTTAGTTAGTTTATCATGTTGGCTAGAGAAACATTAAGAGAAAAATTTATTTTCCCCACCATTCTTCCTTAGCCGAATTTACCCTTGAGTGTGTGAGGACGAATATGATTTTTATTTCAAGTAAATAGGTTAGAAAATGATGAATTATGGGATAAGAATTGAGTAAGAAAAATTCAGTGATTTATGCCCTACCATGGTCGAATTTTTCAAGAAGGATTGTGAAGGTGGAACTGATGAATTTTAGGTAAATTGGCTTGCATTTGGTGAATTGAAGTATTAGAAAAGAAATAGAATTGATTTGAGTTAAATTGGATGTGTAAATCAATTTATCGGGTAAAAGATCGAAATAGGTCAAAGCAATATTTAGGCAAGAAAATAATTATTTCCCATTTTACCCACCTTAGGCCGAATATTATGGAGAGAAAATTGTTGCTGATTTTAATGTTTATTTGGGGTATTTTGAGGAATTATGGTGAATTATGGATATAGGAAAAATATGAGAATTTTTGGTACGAAAATATGAGTTTTTACCCAATAAGGGTAATTTCGTAATTTGTGATCTGGATTGATAAATTGCATCGTATTCATAGTCATTAAGTCAATTTGGGTATAATTGAGGTATAGAAATTGAAAGAAATTGATTCGGAATTAAATTGAAAATTTTAGCCGATTCGGATAGTTTGTAGGACATTCCATGCATTTAGAGCCTGAAATAATTTATGACGAATTGACACAATTTATTGAATTTTGTGTCATGGATTATGAATAGGTGGTGAGTAAACTGATTCGGGTAAGAGACTGCACCCGAGGACAGAGGATAGGAGTATCTCTGCTCCTAGAAGAGTGAGTGGACAATTTATCGCCTTAATTATCTAAAGGAATTTTATTTAGTTTGATGATTTTATGAAAATTATTTTAAATGGTAAATTTCTTGTTTATTGAGAAAAGTGCGAATTTATGAAATAAATGGAATTTATCAAATAATTGGATTTTTATCAATTGATTTGAAAATCGAACATTAGATTTGAAATTAGAGTAATTGGAGACCCCGTGTTTTATTATAAATTATGTTTTAAATTATTATGGCTTATGAAAATGTGGTATGACTGGTTGCTAGTTTATTGTGTTGAAATCTATATGAACTGCTATTTGCCATGCAGGCTGGTTAGTAATAAAATAGCCTAGTCATGCTACTAATATTGTATTAATTGGTGGATTGATATCTGTTGCAGTAGATGGGTTTCCGTGGACTGGCCTAATCAGAGGTGGCACGGTAAAACCCCTATATATTGATATCTCAGTTGTAGAGGCGTACATGGTTAGTTAATTGTCCTGAGATAGGACAGAGTCACTTCACGCAAACCACCACGTGAAGGCAAACTCAGTTAACGCCAAGGAATGACTTATTTTGAACAATTATGAGAACTTTCACAGCTTTGGCGGGCTTGGTTGAATACCTTTGATCAAGGTGTCACTGAGCATGAGATTTTATGGCACAAGCCACGATTTTGCGAATAAACATAAGCCATGTAAATTTCAAGTGAAATGAAATTAATTTACTCAGTGAAAGGAATTAAAATGTTGTGATCATTTTACACTAGTTTATGTTAATTGTCTCATTTATTCGACTTTAGATAGTTTAGATGGTAATTGTTTACTCACTGGGATTTCAAAATCTAACCCCTCATTTCTTCACATTTCAAGCATCTGAGTATCCCGTAGTTAGCTGATTCAATCAAAAACCACAGTGGACTTGAATCGACGAGAACCGTAGGTTCAAAGTTCTTGAGACACTCTGGTTAATTGCGGGGCCCACATGTCATTGTAATTAAATTTTAATATTTTAGTCATTTGTATTAAAGTATGTAAAAACATGATTAATTTTTACACTGCGAAAATTGTTTATCAATAGTTTTTATAAAATTTGTTTTGTGAGAAAATATATTATTTTATTTTATTAAATATTTTATTGTGTTCAAATAATCAACTTTTATTTCCAAATAAACATTTTAGATACTTAAATTTATTTTATCATAATATAAGTGTTCTATACGCATTTACTATGTTTTTAGCAAATTTCGAAATTTTCGGTGAAAAACGATGAAAATGCCCCTGTGAGCCGAATGAAATTATTTTAGTGTTTTTAAATTGAAAATGACTTGTGATATTTGAAATGTGAAATTTAATAATTGTCGCTCACTGGGGAAGCGTGAAAACTGATACGATAGCCCTGCGGGGTTTCGGTCAGTATTCGGGGTGTGAATACCTATCGAGACGTCGCATCAGTTGTCATGGGCTTGATAGGGAGTTCCGGGGCGTGACAAATTTTGTTAAGAATTTTTGAGCTAAATCATCTCAAGTATTAATGGAACCAGTAGGAAGCAAAATTAACCAACTCTTTGCTTAATCTCTCAATGAAAAAGGGAAAAATCTTAATCTTATGACATCAGCGATAACACCATTAGCCTTGCATGTATCACAAATTTCCAGGAAATTTATAATATAAGCATTCAGATCATTTTTAGGCAAACCTCCAAACTAAACAATAGGACAATCATCTAAATGATTGATGGCTTAGTTTCAAAATTGTTGGCTTGAATAGGAGGTCTTTGGATACTAGAATGGAGATTTTGTACTTGTGGGACTGCATAATCCCTTAAAGGCTTGGTCTCTTCCTCTTATTGATCAGCCATTATTTTACTTGGAGCAGAAACTTTTTTATTTTTTATTTGAAGTCTTTTAAAAGTTTTTTCGATTTCTGGATCAAAAGGAACAATTTCAAATTTTGGGCTTTTGCATAAACGACCAAAAATACCTAAAAAAAATTTAAATTAAAGAAAAGAAAAGTCTAGATTAAAATTAAGAATGTTTGGTATTAATATTAACAAGAAAGAATTAAAAATCAATTCCTTGGCAATGGCACTAAAAACTTGTTGTTCAATTTTCTACTCATGCAAGTATACGTATCGCAAAGATAATATAGAGATGAGTAAAGTGTCGATCTCATAGAGAATTGAATTAATCCTTAGGTGGCGTTTGGTACTTTACAATGCAATGTGATTGCAGGTAATGCGATTGCAAGTAATGTGATTGCAGAGAAAATAACATTGCATTGTTTGGTATACAAGCATAATAATGATTAAAATGCAGGGAAGATAACATTGTAACGTTTGGTTTACAAGTACTTTATTGGGAATGTAATGTTAATTTTTAAAATTACCCTTATTTGTTAAAATGCAAGTTTAATATACTTGTATTTTTTATTGTTAATTTTTATATAAGATCATCTCTTAAATATATTTTTAATGTGATATATTTTATTTTTATTTCTTATTATAATCTTATATATATTTTTTTATTTTTTAAAATAATTTTTTATGTTATTATTTTATTTTAATTTCTTTTACCTGTATTATATAATTTTAATTTTTTATATTTTTATTTTGTTTTAATTTTTGATTTTTATGTTATATATTTTATTTTAATCTTTTTATTTTAATTATAACATTACTAAATGTTTTTAACAAGGTAATAAAGTTGAAGGGTAAAAATGTCTTTAAGAACATTACAGAGTGCAATGTAATGTGATTGCATTAGTTTAACACTACAATCACATTACATCCCTTGGCTATAATGTGATTGCATTGCAATCTTACATTGTAGTGGTCTGTTGCAAAACAAACACCACAATGTAATTTAATTGGGCAAATTGCAGGGAATACGCTCTCACTTCCTTCATACCAAATGCTACCTTATTGTTAACTACTAAAATTAACACATCTTAATTTTATCTAAATAATTAAAATTAAAAAGAAAGATTGGAAACTAATAAACTAATAACTAAAACTAAAACTAATAAAAAATCTATTAGCAAATTTACTTTATTAAATATGAATGACTACCAGACTTAAGATTATGATATCCTTCAATACTTCATCTGATTATTGTCTCTCTTTCTCTTAACTTAGTTTAATGGATTAAGTTGCTAACCAAGAGTCCTAAAGTATTTATAAGTCTTTGTCGAGTTTCTTATAAAAATATCTTTCCTAATTAATTTACTATACGTCTATGCAAATTATATTAAAGAAAGATTCATTAAGTTTGTGCTCTAATTTTGGCTACGTATGGCTTATAGGTATATGTCTACCCTATATGCAAATCAAACCACCTAATCAACTAAGTGCATTCAATCATACGCTATCTATTCAAGGTCTACTAAATCTCCTTCGTCAAGGTTTAACTTAGCTTTCCAATTCAATCTAATTAGTGATCAGGCAATTAGAAGCATTAAAAATAGAATAAAATAAATAACTTAAATCTATCAAACATGAGTGAAAGAGAGATAAATAATTTATACTACATATTGAGTTCAATCATAATCTTAGATTAACAATTTAGTTTACTATTAAGTTACACATAATCATTGAATAAAATTTAAACA
The DNA here is from genome assembly GCA_036013995.1 of Theobroma grandiflorum. Classification (NCBI taxonomy): domain Eukaryota; kingdom Viridiplantae; phylum Streptophyta; class Magnoliopsida; order Malvales; family Malvaceae; genus Theobroma; species Theobroma grandiflorum. Next base: position 15,477,574 of record CP142133.1, read on the forward strand.
ATAAGAGCAAAACCAAGAAAATAAGAGAATAAAAGAAAATATAGAAAAACTCAAGAGTTGTATTCTTGATCTCCAAATCTCCTTGAATCCTTCAAATTCTTCTTAGCTTCAATGACTTTGTGGCTTGACTCTCAACTGTTAATCTAGTGTTTTTTTTGTTCTTTTTTAAGTTTTTCGAAAGGTCATTTTTATAGGCTTTGAAGTTAAGCTAAGTTGGGTGGAGAAAGAAGTCAATTTCAACTAGAATTTCGTCACCAAACTTTGTGAGTCATAGCTTTGCCTGATTAATTAACAAAAATCATACTTGTTCTAGGACTGCTACACTATGTCAACTTCGACAAGATTTTTGTCCATCTTCCAGGCCGAATTGGGTAAAGTGATAAGCATAAAAGTTGTATATTTTTCTCTTATCTTTTCAATGGTCTAAGAATTACTTCATTTGGAGCTCTGTAGAGAAAGTTATGGTCCAAATACTGAAACATATGTATTGAAAGTCTGCACCTTGAAATTGCTCTCCTTCTTCCATTAAAATTCTTCTTTCAAACATCTACAAAAGCACAAATAAATCAATAACACCCTATCTTATCCACATTAACACCAAATTAAGCATAAAATTAACCATGATTGGATTAACTCACCTAAACTAACTAATTTAAAATAATTAAATAAGATTTACTAATTTCTATGTATTACTACAAGAACTAAGCTAAATTACTACCAAAATTAAGCCCAAATAACTCTATATCATAGAGTTATCACTTAACCAATTTACTATATGTCTGTGTAAATTGAAATTAAGAAAGATTCATTAAATTTCGACTCTAATCTTGACTATATATGACATGCAAGTGTATGTCTACCTTACATACAAATCAAATCAATCATCTCATGCAATTGATATTGAACTTACGCTATTTCATCGATGGCTGCTCTAAACTTCCTATTTCAGTTCCATTTAGGCTGCCAAATCAATCTAATTAGTGACCAATCAATTAGATGCGTTGAGAACAGGATTGAAATAAACAACTTAAACACTATCAATTATAAGCAAGAAAGAATATTAAAAGCTCAGATTATGCATTGGGTTCAATTGCGATTCTAAATTAAAAACTTAGTTCGACATAATGTATGTAAAAATCATCTGAAAAAGAAATTTAACCATCAAAATTAAATAAGAAAGTATAAAGATAACAAGAAAAGAAAGAACTTTAATATTTATTACATTTCTAATTTGCAATCTTCCTTGCTAGCTTCAATGCCTCTTTTTTTTTTTTTTCAAAAAGCCTAGCTTAATTCATCTTTTTTTGTGCTTGTCAAAGGGGAAATAAATAGGGCTCCAGTCCAACACCAAATAGAAGTCAAATAGCTTTCAAAGTCTTTTTTCTTTATTGGGCACTATAGCCTTCCTTGCTAGGGTGTTGTGGTGCCAAACACTTTAATTTTTTTTTTCACAATTGGCTTTTGGGCATAGCGGCGCTAGGTGCTTGGTGGTTGTGGCACTGAGGCTCATATGTGCACTAAGACATACTTCCTAGTTGGGCCACTACGGTGTTGGTCCCATGGTGGTCGTTGTTCTCCAAGCTCTTTATTGCTCAATCAGACTTTATGGTGCTACTTTGATTTGACATGATTTTCGACCATTTTTCAGGTTGAACTGGGTGACGTAATAAACATGAAAGTTGTATTTATGCCTTTTAGCTTTCCAGTGGTTTCATAAATACATTAATTGGACCCATGTAGTGAAAGATTTGCTTGAAATATCGCAACATGTGTCGATGTAGTCTACACCTCAAATGCATCTCCTTCCCTAGATATGCTATTTTTTCAAAGCACAACTACAAAAATATAGAATTTATCTTAAATAATAACTAAACTTAAAATAAAACATTATAAAATATCTTAACATAATTGAACCCAATATAATTAACTTAAATTAAATTCAATAGATGGCTTAAAACTCTTAATATTTAAATTAAATCTCAAGAACTTATACAAAATATGTTAGAAATTAAGACTAAATAACTGTATAAAATAGAGTTATCAAATGGGCGGACAAACCAAGGCCAAAATGTATCAGCCCCCACTTAAATGAGCTTAATGGGCTAATGACCCTTTACTCTTTTCATTTTGGTTTATTTACATAATTCACCTCTTTCTTTATTTTTTTTAATTTAGTCCCTAAAAAATATTTATTTTTCTTTTTCATTTAATCTACCAACCTTTTTTTATATTCAATTTAATCCTTCCCTCAAACTTTTCTTTTTTCGCAATTAAGTCTGTGCAATTGAGAATCAATTCTTTCTCTACAAGGTGTTGGTTCTTTTTACCCAAGAATTAATTCTTTATCCATGAGGTATTGGTTCTTCTTGCTTCAGAGTCGATTCTTTCTCTATGAGGTGTTGGTTTTTCTTGCTTGAGAATCGATTCTCTCTCTATGAGGTGTTGGTTTTTCCCACTAGAGAACCGACTTCTTCTTTTCAAAGAATCTATTCTTCTCAAGGCAGAATGTTTTTTTTTTTTTTGCTTTTGGAATTTGAGAATCGACTTCTGCTATTCAAAAATCGATTTTTCTCAAAGAAAGTTAACTTTTAGGCCCTTTTCCAATTTCTTTTCTATTCTTTCTTCTCTTAATCCCATTTTCTTACAAGATTTAGCCTTAAACCTCTTCATTATCACACTTATTTCAATCTCACCAACCAATTTTAATCCAACATAACATTCAACACATCCAATATGTCACACAGTTTATTCATCCATTATTTCTTCTACAATATGTGTTTATATACATATCTCAACAAATCTACACCAATATTAACCTTAAATGCATATATTTTATACAGGAAATCATTTTACCTATTTCACCAAAGGATAAAATCTTAGAATTGTTAACTATAATGAAATTGAAACTACATGACATGTAGCTTAGCTAACACGCCCCTTAGTATATAATCAACAATCAATCCTCATTAGTATATCTACATATGGTCATACATATTCATATATATATATATATATCTATATATTTAGATTCATCACTACATGCATGGATGCGTCATATAAATCTTAAACACATTTCAACATGCTAAGGCATAACCAAGGCCTTTTCAAATCTTTAGACATTTGCTTTCAATCATGCTATGTCTCATCATATGTTTTTTTGTTGTACATGGATACTCTATGTACTCTTAAACCTATGCACATACACATTCACATTTATACAATGAAAATTCATAGCATAGATGCATGGAACAATTTATTCATCAATCATATACATATCACTTTTACCTAACTTACTAGGAAACTTAGTTTTCATGTTGTAGTCCTTTTGCTTGGGTTGGGCCAATACAATAGTGATCAATCCCCATTATCATCATAAAATTCCTCAAGTTTAGGATCTTTCTCATCAATAACTTGCATCATAAACATATAAACGTTTTCATAAACCATTTTTGTGCTTAGTGCATAATGTATATGAAATTTTCAACACATACATCTCATAGCATACATTTCATAATCTCATAATTAATTCCCATGCTTAGCCCATAATGTACATAACTTAATCAAAACATACATTTTATGGCATTCATGTCATAATCTCATAATTCATCTAATGCTTAGCCTATAGTGCGTTGTGTTGTCCCAGAGTGAGTGCTAGAGGGGGGTGAATAGCACTATCTCTGCTCTTTTTCAAGATTGAGACTTAATCTCAAAACAAAGAATGCAAATCAATGAAAGCAATGGACAAAGTATTTATAGTGGTTCGGTCCAAGACCTACATCCACTACCTTGATTATCCAACCAAGGATTTTCAAACCAAACACTAAAACGGTGGAATTCACAAGCTTCCACCAAGCTTTTAGAATGGCTTTTCAAGGCTTAGTCATAACCTTTACACTAGTTTTTCATGAGCTTAATTAAAACCCCAATGTGGTTTTTCAAGACTTAACCACAACTTATCACTATTTTTTCATGAGCTAAACTAAAACCCAATGTGATTTTTCAAGGCTCAACCATAACCTTTACTCTAGTTTTTCACGGGCTAAACTAGAACCCCAATGTGGTTTTTCAAGGCTCAACCGCAACCTTTACACTCAACTTTTCAAGGCTAAGTTGTAACCTATAAGCATTCAAGCAAACCTTGCTTGAATCAAACACTTAGAGTGAAACCCTTACTCCAAGAATACAAAGATGAGTAGAGAAAGTGCCTATTGATCACACAGTTGATCTAAGTGGTACACGTTTAAGTATTAAACACAAATATAAAAGATAGGCGTTTGAGTGCAATGAAGAGTACAAAGAATTTTTGAGTTTGTTGCTCTCTCTTGGTTTGAATATGATGGATTATATCAATAATCTTCCAAAAGTTGGCTCTTTGGCATTTGAAGATGCTTTTATAGTTGAAGAGGCTTGTTTGATGGCTGTTGGAACATTTTTGATCTTTAGAAATAGTTTGGGCAAGGTTTTAGCCATTAATCTGTCTTGTAGTGATTTGGTGTATGTTGCAGACAGAGAGCACTTAGTCGACTAAAATTTTTCCCTTGGTCGACTAATTGGTTCTGTTTCTCACTAAGCTTTAGCCTTCCACTTCTCCACTTTGACCTTTGTTCAACCAATGATCTTCTTTGTCATATCAGGGGACTTCCTTTATAATAATCATCCTTGTTCCTTATCCAAATCACATCTTTAAGTGCTCATTAGGAAGATTGATATATTATTTCTTTGTAGACATTTTCCCTGCACACTTAGGTAAAATATTAGACACAAATGACATGGGAATGCTTTATTATCATCAAAAACTAATGGAGCCAACATGTTGCTTTTGGCTATGGAGGGCATGCTCAAAATGCGCAGCGGAAAGAAAATTAAAACTTTATAATTTAAATAACAAAACATGCCTCCACCCATGGATCACCTTGGTGATATTTAACATATAAAAGCACAAAATAAATTATAATTCAGAAAGTTACTGTCAAGTCCAGCCCTAAAATATCTGTCATGTCATTCATACATTTGACATTATGCCTGCATATTTGAATATCTCAAAATAATAGATAAAAGTCAATATTGTACCTAGAGGTATAATTAAGTTGATTTATGCCTCGAACTAGTTAAAATAGAGATTTTAAGCTAAAATTGGGAATTTCACATTCTAGGGATAACTTAAGATGGTAATTCGGAGTTCGAGGACCGATTTGGAGTCAATTTGAAATATTCAAGATCTAAGGGCAAAATAGTCATTTTGCCACCCAAGAATTAAATTTGGATATTGGATGAAATTTTTGACTGAAATTGATCATTTGAAGTATAATTTGAGGTTTAGAAGTGAAAAATTTTAATTTCGGTATTTTTCGAAGCATAGGGGTAAAATGATAATTTTGCCACTTCGGGGGTAAAATGGTAATTTTCACCCCCAACACTTGTCAAAAACTAAGGATTTTATTCATTATGGAAATGGATAAATATGTCAATTTATGTGGTGAAGATTTAAAGGTTAAAAGATAAATATTTAAATTATGAGTTAATTATAGTGTGACACGTGTCAAGCTTGATTTATTTAATATTTAACTTAAAAAAATCAGCCCATATCTTCCCCAATACACCTCCTATATTCGGCCAAAGGAAACAAAAGCAAGAGGAAAAGAAAACAAAGAGAAACAAACCCTAGCTAAGAGAAATTCAAAGAGAAATTGTGAAAATTCAAGCAATCAAGTGGAAGAAGGTGAGATTTTACAATTTTTGCTTGAGATCTACATTACCCATGAATTTCTCACCTTATGAAAAATTTTTTAAAACTGTGAGTACGAAACTCAGTGAGCGAACATCAAAAGAGAACAAGCAATATTAGTCAGGAAATTTTAATAACCATGATGCATTGATTGGAAACTAGGCAATTTTCATCTAGCTAATATTTAAACTTTTTTCCCTTAACCCAAAATTTATTATGCATTCAAGGATAAAACATCCCTGAATTTACACCAATTATTCTAGCAAGATAGCAAAATCGATGGTTTATCACAAACCGTCATAGAACAAGAGTTTCACATACCATACAAACCACATTTTCGATCATGCACATTATATCACGCATATATATATATATATATAAAATCACATGCAATCACATACACCACCAACACTTCATAATCCCTGGTGGTAAAAGAGATAATTATCAGAGCACTCGGCAAAGGGTATCACTCAGCATCCTTTCTAGGCTCCAGGTCGAAAAATCACTCGGCAAAGGGTATCACTCAGCATCCTTTTAAGTTCTTGGGCGGAGAGTCACTTGGCAAGGGGTATCACTTAGCATCCCTTCCAAGCTCTGCATCGCCTCTGTTCACATACGAGAGTTCCCAAGAATCGTGGGCTTCACGTATCGCCGTCCCCACTTTGCTCAACTCTGAGTTTCTAGAAATCGTGGGCGTTACGTATCGTCGTCCCCACTTTGCTCAACTCTGAGTTTCTAAAAATCATGGGCGTTACGTATTGCCGTCCCCACTTTGCACACCATTTTAGGCATGTGCATTACCCACTCCGCACGTGCACGGTTACATTAATTTCGCAGAAATATATTAACAACACATGTAAGCATTATATGGATGTACAGATATTTATCACAATCATATTCAACATTAGCGAAATATTTTCACTAGAGGCTTGTTCCCGAGACTCATTTTTTTATGAGAATTAGATATAATCATTCAAGCATTTCATTTCAATTTAATTAAATTTCCCAAAACAGTTGAAATGTAAGTTCACTCATGAATTTTTGGGAGTCAAATTTGGGTACTTCGACTACTAATCCTCGGGTACAATTTCTTTGCCCTTATCGGAGGATTCACCACCTTGACATATTGCACAATCAAGTAATTACTACATTTGTGCTAAATCGTATTAAAACTAATTTAAATTCTATACGAATGCATGAATCGAGATAAAAATTCTTGGGTAACTATCTAAATACGGTATTGATCTAATTCGATCCGTCACCCGATTAAATGGCCAACACATCCAATTCAATTCTAAATTACTCCATTTCTTTTCTAATACTTCAATTCACCAAATGCAAGCCAAATAACCCAAAATTCAGTATAACCATTTTCACATTTCTTCATGGTAAATTCAGTCATGGTGGGTGCATTCGCACTAATATTTTTCCCACTTAATTTTCTCACCATAAATCATCAATTCTCAACCAATTCACTTGATACAAAATCAATTCATTCTCAACACATTACAAGGTAGGTTCGGCCAATGAAGGGTGGGTATTGATCATGCAATTTTTCTCACTTATTTTCTTTCTAAACATAACAAACTAACTAAAAACATTAACATATATTGAAATCTAACCAAATTCAAGCACAAAAACCCTTCCTCCATATTCGGTCAGCCATGATACCCATTTGCAAACTTTGATTTTAGCCATGGAAATGAGAAAATAAAGCATGGTAATGTAGATCTCAAGTAAAAATAAAGAAATTTCACCTTATTTTGCTTGATTCCTTGAATTTTCACACTTTCCCTTTGATTTTCTCCTCCTAGGGTTTTGTTCTTCCTTTGTTCTTCCTTTCCTCTCGTTTGGTCGACCATGGGGGTGGAAATAAGGTTTTTATGGGCTGATTTTTCAAGTTTAATATTAAATAAATCAAGCTTGACACGTGGCACTTTCTCATTGGTCTAAAATTTAAATAATTGACTTTTACACTTAAATTTTCAATCACATAAATTGTCATATTTATCCATTCCCATAATGAATTAAATCTATAAGCTTAACCAGTGTTGAGGGTGAAAAATTACCGTTTTGCCCCTAGGTGGTAAAATTACCGTTTTGCCCTTATGCTCCAAAAATATTGAGAATTAAAAATTTTCACTGCTAAACCTCATATTATACTCCAAATGATCAATCTAAATCAAAATTTTCATCAAATATCCAAATCAAATTTTTAGGTGGCAAAATGACCATTTTGCCCCTACATACTCCATATTCTCGATTGACTCCAAATCAGACCTCGAACTCCGAATCACATTTTTAAATCATTCTATGGGTTTTAGAATTCTCAAATTCATCTTAGAAACTCTATTATAACTAGTTCGAGGTTTAAATCCACTTGATTGTACCACTAAGTACAATATCGACCTTTTGAAAATTTTTCAGAGGTGTTTCAAGTATGCAAGCATTTTATCTACGGGTCTTATAGAGGTTAAGGCTTGACACCAACACCATAATTAAACGGTTACCCAAGCATTTCATGCATTCATATAGAATTTAGGTTAATTTTATACCGAATTAGCATGAATATGGTAATTGATTGATGGTGAAATATGTCTAGGTGGTGAATCCTCCGATAGGGGCAAAGAAATCGCACCCGAGGATTAATAGTCGGAATATCCATATTTGATTTCTGAAAATTGTGAGTAAATTTATTGTCGCCTTAATTATCTAGAGTAATTTTTATTCAATGTGCTGATTTTGTGGAAAATGATTTTTAATTGGTGAATTTCTTGTTTTATGAGAAAAATGTGAATTTATAAAATAAATTGTATTTTTATAAATTGAATCAAAAATTGGATGATTGATTTGAAATTAGAGTAATTGGAGACCACACGTTGTATTATAAACTTTTATTTGAATCAAATGACTTATGATATTATGGCATTATTGGCTGACTTGTTAATTGTATTGAAAAATGTGCACTATCTGCTTTGTACTGATAAATTGCTTAGCAATGAAATTGCCAAGTCATGCTATTGAAAATTATATTTAATGGGTGGATTATTAACTACTACAGTAGCCAGGTTCCGTGGACCAGCCCATTTAGAGGTGGCACGGTAAACCCCACTATATATACCTTTATCTCAGTTGTAGAGGTGTAAAGGGTTGTCTTGAGGTATAATAGAGTTCACTCACGCCAAACCACCACGTAAGGGTGAACTCAGCCAATGCCAAGGAACTGTTGTATTTCCAAATGTAAAAATGTGTTTCATGCATATATGAAACTTTTACAACCTTGGCGGACTCGGATAGATGCCTCGGCCAAGGTATCCTCGAGTATGAGTTTTTATGGCACGAGCCACGATTTTCAAGAAATCATAAGCTTTAGAAAATATTCGGGTGAAATGAATTTATTGTAATTGATTTAAATGAATTTTCATGATAAGAAACTCTTTTGGAGATAGACAGTTCTTATTATCTCCCTTTACTCTTTTGGAGATAAATAGTTCTCATTATCTCCTTTTACTCGCCTTTAGATATTTTAGGTGATATTTGTTTGCCCACTGAGTTGTGTAAACTCACCACTCTCCTTTCCACCCTTTCAGGCTAGATTTGTTAGTAGATATTTGAGTTTGCTGAGGACTACAATTGGCTTTGCAACCTCATCAACAGTAGGTTCATTGTCCTTTTTACTTTTGTGTATTCGGGGGCCCACATGTCGCTGTAAATGAAATTGTATACTCTGGTTAACTTTAATATTGTATGTAAGAATTTATTTTACTTTTACGTCCTAAAAAAATTATTTACGTAGTATTCTAAAAATATTATTTTATAAGAAATTATAATATTTTGCTAAATATTTTTATTATATTCTAATGGTTACTATTTCATTTAAAATGAACATTTTAGATAGCACAACACGTTTCTGATTTTGAAATACGTGTTTTTCACTTATATGCTTCAAATTATCTAGGTTCGAAATTTTTTGAAGAAAATGACTGAAATGCCCATGTGAGTCGAAAATTATTTTATTATTGTTCTGATTAAAAATAGATTGTAATTTTGTTAAAACATGGTGATCGGTAACTGTTGCTCACAAGGGAGGTATGAAATCTGATATAAAAGCCTTGTGAGGTTTCGGTCGGTATTCGGGGTATGAATACCTATCGAGACGTCGCGACGGTTGTCACGGGTTCGATGGGAGTTTTGGGTTGTGACAGAAAGTTACCTTGCCAAGTAATTTCGTAATCATAATGGCACTTCCTGAAGCAATCCCATGAACACCACAAGGAGCAAAAACCCTTGCCAATCAAGTGCTTGGCCTCCAATGGTAATACACACGATTGCACTTGAACCTTTAACAAAGGGGGGAGTTTTTTAACTATACTTTGTGTTAGCAAAGAGGACAACAATTGTCTTTTTTTTCTTTTTCACAATCTTAGCCGAACCTGTCATGACCTGGTACTCTTTTCTAGCTCATGACGACCGTTGCGATGTCCCGATAAACATACCTTACCCGAAATGTTAACTGAAACCTCGTAATGCTCTAGTATCAGTTTTTCACCTTCTTTGTGAGCAACAGTTACCAAATATCATGTTTTAAAGGAGTATAGACTATTTTCAAATCAAAGACAGTCAAAAAGTAATTTCTACCACACATGGGTATTTTGGTCATTCTACCCAAAAATTTAGAAACCTGCTAAAAATATAAGATATAAATGAAAAATGTACATTTCATATCTAAAAATAAGTTTAGTAATCTAAATCATCCATTTAAAATGAAATTATGGCTAATCAAACTAAATAAAAATATTAAATAAAAATATTTCATTTTCATATAAAATAATATTTATAGAATTCTATGTAAACATTTAATGCAATGTAAAAAAGATAAATTCATACATATAGTAGCACACCGTGCTAGGTATACAAAAATGTCCCACAATGACATGTGAGCCCCAAAATAACCAAAATAACCAAAATAAACAGGACTGTAGGCCTACGATTTATAAAGGTGCGAACCCAACAACGAACCCTCGACAAAATCGATTGTCTACAGACTGTTTTGAGCTTGAAATGGGTGAAATGAGGGTGGTGAGTTTTTATCAACCCAGTGAGTGAGCAAATATCATCTATAACATCTAAAGTCGAGTAAATGAAGACAATAAAAACATTTCATCAGAATATGATTCATAACATTAAAACTCATTTCAACCCATATAAAACAATTACATTTCATCAAAATAATCAACAAGGCTTATGACTCTCTTAAAAACTTGGCTCGTGCCAAAACTCATACTTGGTGACACCTTGGCTCAGGCATACAACCGAGTCCTCCAAGGTTGTTAAAATAACATTTACACATAAAACATGTTTGTACATTTTAAAAACATAGCCGTTCTTTGGCGTTGGCTCAATTTCACCTTCACGTGGTGGTTCGGCGTGAAGTGAACTTTAAACTACCTTAGGAGATACCTTCCGGCCTTTCATACTAAGGTCAAATATAACAGGTTTTATCGTGCCTCTCTAATAGTCAGGTCCACGGAAACCCGCCCACTGCAGTAAGCTAATCAAATAACCCACCAAATCAATAAAATTTCGGTAGCGTGACATGGCTAATATAATATTACCTAGCCTGTCAAGGTAAAACAAAACAGTTCATATAATTTGTAAAATCTGAATCAATAAAATACTTACCATGTCCTCTCTATGCTTGATAGCATATTGGCATACTCTGGTATCTCAGAAAAACATTAAAAGTCGGTATTACCCCTAGAGGTATAGCTAAGTTGAATTAAACCTCGAACTAGCTAAAATAGGGATTTTAAAGATGAAATTGAGAATTTCACAGTCCAGGGATGACTTAAAATAGTGATTCGGAGTTCGAGGGCTGATTTGGAGTCAATTTGGAATAGTGACTATCTAGGGGCAAAATGATAATTTTGCCACCTGAGGAAAAAATGGGAATTTTTAGAAAAGATTTTGATCCCAATAGACTAAGATTGATTATTTGTAGTATAATTTGAGGTTCAGAAGTGAACAAAATTGTAATCCCGGTATTTTCGGAGCATAGGGGTAAAATCATAATTTTGTCACATCGGGGGCAAAACGGTCAATTTTTACCCCTAACACTTATCAAGGCCAAGGATTTTATTCATTATGGAAATGGATAAGTATGACAAAATGTGTGGTGGAGAAATAAGGATTAAAAAAATATATTTAAATTTTGGGCCAATGGGAACATGCCATGTGTCAAGCCTTTATTATTTTATTATTTTCCGTATAAAAGGCATAAAAATCAGCCCATTTCCCCCCATGATGGTCGGCCAAGAAAGAACAAAGAGAGGAAAGAAAGAACAAAACCCTAGGTGGGAAAAATCAAAAGAAAAGTGTGAAAATCCAAGGAATCAAGCTAGGTAAGGTGAAATTTCGTTATTTTTCCTTGAGATCTACACTACCCATGCATTATTTTCTCATTTCCATGGTTGAATGACATGTTTGCATGATGAATGAGTGGCTGGCCGAATGGGTATGGAGGGAAATTCATGATGGGATTGGCTTAATTTTGAGTATGTTAGTGTTTAGAGTTAGTTAATCGTGTTTGGAAGCAAACCCACAAGAAAAAGATTCATTTTCCCCACCATCCATCTATGGCCGAATGCCCTATGTTGTGTGTGTTGGTGGATTGATTTTTGATTCAAGTGAAATGGTTGAGAAATGATGAATTATGGTGAGAAAATGAAGTAGGACAAATTTCAGTGTGAATGCACCCATAATGGCCGAAAGTTTCAAGGAAAATTGTGAGGGTTGATAAGCTTAATTTTAGGTAAATTGGTTTGTATTTGGTGAATTGAAATATTAGAAATGAAATAGTGCAATTTGGAGCTAAATTGGACACGTTGGCAATTTAATCGGGTGATAGGCCGAATTAGGTCAACATCGCGTTTAAGCGATTAACCGAGCATTCCATGCATTCATATAGAAATTAGGTTAATTTTATTCCTAATTAGCATAAATGTAGTGATTAACTTATTGTGCAATTTGTGAAGGTGGTGAGCCTTCTGATAAAGGTAAGAAAATCGCACCCGAGGATTTATAGTCGGAATACCCAGAATTTGGTTTTCGAAAACAGTGAGTAATCTTACTATTATCTTAATTATCTAAAGTAGGATTTTATCCGATTTTGTGATTTTGTGGAAAAATGATTTTAAAGGGTGAATTGCTTTGTTTTATAAGCAAAGTGTGAATTTATAAAATAAAATGAATTTTATGAATTTTTTAGAAATTAAATGATGATTTTTGAAAAATAGAGTAATTAGAGATTGTTTATTTATTGTGTTATAAATTGTATTTAAATTGAATGGCTTATAGCAATATGTGAGCATGATTGGCTAAACTGGTTTTTGTATTGAAATTATATGTACTGTGTACTCAACCTTGAGAGGCTAGATTTGAAATGGTAAAAGTGTTCCTTTAGGGGAAAGTTTAAATAGATCTGGGGTTCAAAACTTGGCGAGAAGGTTCTGCCGGACCTGTGGCGTTATCAATAAGTCCAGTAAGTTAAGTGATGAGGACCTAGACCTATCAATAAATTGCCATGTCATACAGTTAAAATTTTATGAAAACGGTGGTAGAAAATAAAATAATCCCTATAGTGGAGTTTCTGTGGGCTAGCCTAAGAGAGGGGGCACAGAAGCAGATATACCTTACCTCGATCGGAGAGCCGTGTGTGGGGTGTCTCTGGAGGTAAAGATTTGAGTGCACTACATGTGGACCACCACGTGAGAGTGAGACTCAGCCAACGCCAAGGAACGGTTAGATTTTCAAATGTAAAAAAATATGTTCAGGGGTGTACTACAATGAACAGCCTTGGCGGTCTCAGTCAGATGCTTTGGCTGGGGTGTCCCTGAGAATGATTTTGGCAAGGGCCAAGATTTTGAGAGATTTATAAGGCATATTAATTATTCGAGTAAAATAATTCTACTTTACTCAGTTGATATGAGTTAAGACAAGATTAATTGTAATACCAAGAATGAATTTGAATTTATCTCCATTTACTCGACTTTAGATACTTTAGATGGTATCCGTTTACTCACTAAGATTTTATAATCTCACCACTCTCCTTTCCACCATTTCAGGACCGGAATAGTTAGTAGATAGCTGAATTTGCTGAGGACTAAAGTTGGCTTGCAACCTCACCAACAGTAGGTTCACCGTCCTCTTTACTTTTGTATATTCGTGGGCCCACGTGTCACTGTAAATGTAACTATATACCTTGGTTATCTTTGCTATTGTATGAAAGAATTTTTTTTGCTTTTACGTCCCAAAATTTATTTACGAACTGTTCTATAAAAATTGTTTTATAAGAAATTAAAATATTTTCTTGAATATTTTTATTTTACTCAAATTGTCATAATTTCAATCAAAAAGGGTGTTTTAGTTAAATTTATTTTTAATTATGACATATGTGTTTTTCAATCACCTACTACATTTTCGGTCGCGTTCGGAAATTTTGAAAAAAAATGTCTAAAATGCCCCTGTGAGGCGAAAACTGTTTTTTCTACTGTTTAAAGTGAGAAGAAGTTAAAATCCTTTGGACATGATGTTCAGTGTTGATTACTCACAGGGGATACGAGCATAATGGTACTAAAACCCTTGCGGGGTTTCAGTCGGTATTCGGGGTATGAATGCCTATCGAGACGTCTTGGCAGTTGTCACGGGCTCGATGAGAGTTTCGGGTCATGATATAATTCACACAACCAAATCCAACCATTCATGCCATCACATTGTCATAAGCCATCAATTCAAACCATATATCAATTACAAATCCCGTTATGCCGAAACATTCATTACAAAGCAAGGTCGACATAACGAATAATAGTCAAAACATATATATAATACAAGTATATGGTCTCTACTTACTCAATTTCCAAAACCAGCATTCAATTTCAAAACAATTTTTGAATCTTATTTCATTTAATCAACACTTCAATTGTAAAACATAATAATTCACAGTTTAAGTTCATTGTTCTTTAAAATCATAAAAACGAGTATAAACTACTTTAGATAATTAAGATGATACTCTGTTTACTCACAATAACGGGAGTCAGAGTGCTCCTATTCTTGGTCCTCAGGTACAATATCCTTACCTTTACCAGAAGGCTCACCACTTATACATAATACACCACAAGGAATTCAATACATATGTGCCAAACTGTTATAAAACTATTTCAGGCTCTATATGAATGCATGAAATTGAATGAGAAATGTTCAGATAATCACTTAGAGATGGTGTTCTACGTAGGTTCGATGGTTATCGGACTGAAATGGTATTTGACGTAACTCGAACCATACATTGTTGAATTAACCAAAACATCCGATTCAATCTCCAAATATATTCATTACACTTCCGATATTCCAAATACACCAAAGTACCTCAATGAACTTGATTGTGACTTAATTCATCATATCCAAAATTCATTCCGATTCCGAACAAACGTGCTAATTAATGTCAACACTGTCCAATAAGTTCATCTATATCATTAGAAATCAAATCCAAGTCCATTTACTATGATTTTCTCGTTATCATTCAAGTTGTTTACTATAGGAACTATATCTTTCGATAACTGTTTTCGATATCCGACACCATAAATCATCAATTACGAGCTAAATAACATGAAATATAACATAATCCATCATCAACATGTCACCTATAAGATTCGACCAAGGAGGGTTTGTTGAAGAGCATGTGATTTTCTTGCGTGTTTTTCATACCGAACATCACAAAACAACTAAAAGCACCTAGATAGCATGAAATCTAGCAAAACCCATCATCAAAACTCCCCCCCTCCCCTTAGGTTTGGCCAGCAAGTCTTCCTTCATGAACACATGAGTTTCAGCCATGGAAAATGAAAAAGAAAGTATGGGAAAGGTAGATCTCAATCTAAAATCGTGAAATCTTGCCTCCGACGTGTTGTTTTCTGATAACTGGTGAATTTTCTTGAATTTTCTTCCTTAGGGTTTGTGTCTTTCTTTTCTCCCTTTGTTTTTGGCTTGGCTGAACATGAGAGTGTGAGTGAGGAAGAGTTTGTGCTGGTTTATAAGGGAAATTATAAAATAATCAAAGCTTGACATATGTCATCATGTGATGGTCCATGGTTAAAAACTTAACTATTAAGCATTTTATCACTACCACATATAATACCTCAATTATCCAAGATGTAAAATGATTCTAGATGAAATTCATGGGCTTGACAAGTGTCATGGTGGTGTAAAATCTCAAGAATTCTAATTACGTCCTTGTGGACACGTGAAATGACCGTTTTGCCCTTATGATCAGAAAAATGTCGGAATTGAAAATTTTCACTTCTCAAATTCAAATCATTCTCTAATTAGTCCAACTTAGTAAAAATTTCATCTAACATTCCAATTTTACACATAAGGGCAAAATGACCATTTTGCCCCTATGTTATGAAAATTCCTGTTTGGACTCCAAATCAATTCTTGAACTTCGAATCACCATATTAAGACATTCTAAGGTTCAATAACTCTCAAATACATCCTAAAATCTTTATTTGGACTAGTTCAAGGTTTTAATCAACTTAATTGTACCACTAGGTACGATACCGACTTTTTAACGATTTTTTGAGGCATCCCAATATGCAGACATGCTATCAAGTACATGAATGATATGGCAAGTATATAATAAGGCTGGGCTTGACAAAACCTCTCTTGAAATTTGCTTCATAAGCAATTTTCTCTTTCACACAAAGGGAGTGGTGCCAAAGAGATAAAACGCTTTTCTTTTTTTGACAAAAGCTACGTTTTCTTCAATTGTCAAAAAAACTCTTGTAAAAATAGTTAAAAGGTGACTTATATAGTTAGGTTAAAATAACTTCAATTTTGCAATTAAGCCCTCAATATTATGACCATTATAATATTGGGCCCATTACTTAATTAAACTCTTTTAATTAAGTTCTTGGAAATTAAAATCAAAATTAATTTCCTTTATATTTTGCAATCAAGGCCTTATAATTATAACTATTTATAATTATGTCTAAAACTTAATTAAACTCTTTTAATTAAGTTTATGGACGTTAATCACCTAACATGTGATTTAAGTCCAACTTAAATAATCGCTCTCCCAATTTAGTTCAAATGTAATCATTGTGTGTGACCTATTAGGTTCCCAATATGTTGGCAATGGAATTGATTAATGATTCAATTGATTAATATAAATTTCAATCAATTAATTTATAATCAATTCCATAGACCAAGATTGGCATCTAGCAATGCATCATGGCCACCCAATTGTTAGGAGAGTCAAATGGTCCTTTGACAACCTTTCAGTGTACAATCTATCAGTGTAATTCATTCCCTCATCATATATCCTAGATATGATAAGAGCTTGGTACAATGTCTACTCTTATTGACCTCTATTTTTGTTCGTGCAGTTATAGCATTAGCTTTATAGAGAGTTATGAAACCTTTTCATAATCTCCATGTTGCCTTGGCCAAGGACTTCAATAAGCTAATGTTAACCAAGAACTGATAGGATATGTCCTCCAAAACACTTGAGGTGATGATTCCTATCTTGACCACTCATTTGCCTTCACATACTTCATATTATACCCAAAAGCATCATGTTTTGGCATCCTTGGTTAGGCACTTGTAGAGATGAAATCAAAGCATAACATTCCACATATAAGACAACCTAATGTCTCAAGTCTAGGGAGTATTTGCACGATTGACACATGAGAAATGTTGCATATACACTAGAGTGTATTACCAAATGCACTTCTCATGGCGGGTCATGTCCAGTGAATTTGGTCTCCTAGGCAAGCACTTATATTCTAGTTCCAAGTATCTCTATACTTTAATCTATGAGATCGATTGCTTACTTCCAAAGTACGGAACATAAAATATACCAGTCTCTAAGCATCATTGATGCACTTCTCATGGCGGGTCATGTTCAGTGAATTTGGTCTCCTAGGCAAGCACTTATATTCTAGTTCCAAGTATCTCTATACTTTAATCTATGAGATCGATTGCTTACTTCCAAAGTACGGAACATAGAATATACCAGTCTCTAAGCATCATTGATGTCCAGTCTTTAAGCATCATTGATGTCCAGTCTCAATGATACATTGACTAGGAACATTTTGAGATTATGCTTTGATGCGTAGGAATCTCATAACTGCAACCCATTATAGTTTCCTTGCAAGGCATATTAATTTCATGGACTTCATCCAATTAGACTTATAACTGATTATAATTAATGTCTTATTGATGAAGGAAAACCTTTAATCATTCAACATGAATGATACTATTGCATGATTGGAATCAAGCCTTAACCAATCCTAATTGGCTGCAGGGCTTATCCCAACATAGTGTACATGATATTCTCCACACATACATCTCATGAGATACATGTCAAAATGTGAGACCCTGTCAAGCTCATTAAAATACGGTATTGTACTGAGTAGTACAACCAAGTTAATTTGAGCCTCGAACTAGTTCAAATAGAAATTCTAAGAGGAATTAGAGAATTTTAAAACCCACAGAATGACTTACAATGGTAATTCAGAGTTCGAGAGCCGACTTGGAATCAATTGGGAAAATTGATCGATCACCATTTTGCCATTTAAGGACAAAATGAGAATTTTTTAAAAAAATTTTGACCACATTTGATCAAGATTGATCATATGGAGTATAATATGAGGTTTGGCAGTAAAAAATTTTAAATTCTCAATATTTTTAGAGTATAGGGGCAAAACGATAATTTTGTCATATCGGGGGTAAAATAGTAATTTTCACCCCCAACACTGGTAAAGCTTTTAGATTTTATTCATTGTGGGAATGGATAAATATGGCATTAAAATGTGGTGGAAAATTTAAGTGAAAAAGTCAAATATTTAAATTATGGACCAATCACATTATGCCGCGTGTTAAGCTTAGAATATTTTATTATTTTGTTATAAAAATCAGCCCATATCTTCCCAAGCACACCTCCCATATTCGGCTAAAGCAAGCAAAAGAAAGAGGAAAGGAAAATAAACCCTAGCCAAGAGAAATTCAAAGAGAAAGTGAGGAAATTCAAGCAATCAAAGGGGAAAAGGTGGGATTTCTCAATTTTTACTTGAGATCTTCACTACCCATGCTTTATTGAGAT
This sequence comes from Theobroma grandiflorum, assembly GCA_036013995.1. Classification (NCBI taxonomy): domain Eukaryota; kingdom Viridiplantae; phylum Streptophyta; class Magnoliopsida; order Malvales; family Malvaceae; genus Theobroma; species Theobroma grandiflorum. Next base: position 15,496,455 of record CP142133.1, read on the forward strand.
TTCTCAATTAAAGTGAGGAAAATGGGTTAGAAAATGATGAAATATGGTGAGCAAATGGAATAGGAAAATTTTAGTGATAAGGCACCGATATGGCTGAATTCCCATGAAGAAATGGGAAGGTTGTTGTGTTGAAATTTTGGATATTTGGCTTGTGTGTGGTGATTTGAAGTATTAGAAAAGAAATAAAGCAATTTGGAATTTAATTGGACACATTGGCCATTTAATCGAGTAACAGGCCGAATTAGGTCAACACCGCGTTTAAGCGATATTCGAATAATTTGCATTTCATCTCATGCAATAGTATAGAGTTTAAATTAATTTATTTCGGTCAAGCACTAATGTGTTAAATTTCTTGATTGTGCAATATGTATAGGTGCTGAACCCTCAAACAAAGGCAAAGGCATTATACCAGAGGGTCGAGAATAGGAGCATTTTGAACTCTTAATACTGTGAGTGGACTTGCATTTCAACTGTTTTGGGAATTCTCGTTAAGTTGAAATGAAATGCTTGAATGATTATATCTAATTCTCATTTAAAAATGAGTCCCAGGAACAAGCTTTTAGTGAAAATATTTCTGTGATATTGAATATGATTGTGATGAATTTATGTACATCTATATGATGCTCACATGTGTTGTTAAAATATTTCTGTGAAATTAATGTAACCGTGCACATGTGGAGTGGGCAATGCACTTGCCTGTAATGGTGTGCAAAGTGGGATGCTGAGTGATACCCCATTGCCGAGTACTCTGTTAAGTCTCCACCCAAGAGCTTGGAAGGGATGCTGAGTGATACCGCTTACCTAGTGCTCTGAGAGGTCTCTGCCCAGGAGCTTGGCAGTGACGCTGAGTGATACTGCTTGCCGAGTGCTTTGATAGTTATTTCTTTTACCTCTAGGGACGGTGAAGTCCTGGCGGTGTATGTGATTGCATGTGATTTTATATGTATATATGTGTGATATAATGTGCATAATGGAAAATGTGGTTTGTATGGTATGTGAAACCCGTGTTCGGTGATTGTTTGTGATAAACCGTCGATTTTGCTATCTTGCTAGAATGATTGGTGTAAATTCAGGGATGCTTTATCCTTGAATGCATAATAAATTTTGGGTTAAGGGAAAAGGGTTTAAATATTAGCTAGGAAAAATTGTCTCATTTCCAATAAGTGCATCATGATTATCAAATTTCATGGCTAATATTGCTTGTTCCCCTCTAATGTTCGCTCACTAAGTTTCGTACTCATAGCTTTAAAAATTCATGTTTTCAGATCAGGAGACCGTTGGATCTTAGATCGAGGAGTCTCAGTAGTTCGTCTCCTGGGTATGTGTTTGGCATTCAATAGCAACCCTTTTGTTGTAATGTCTTTGTTGGAAGTCACGGGTTCTTTTGTTGTGAATATGTACCTGTAATGCAAATTACTAAGTTACATGTTGGAATAGAACATGTATATTTTTAATCGTTAATGCCATCGTGAATTGGTTATCTTTACATTGTTTGAGAATGCGTATGGCCGCATTAGTTAACAAATCGTTAATTAAAATAAATGGAATATGCTTGCTTGGGCTTGGTGAGCTACGCTTATTGGGCTGTGACACAAAACCTCATAGAAAAGAACTCATGCACCCATTATACCTTACACGCTACATGATGTCAAGCATGTATATCATACCATTCATCTCATTTTGAAAGAAAAAATTTGAAAAGACTTGTCCTCTTTTGCTAAAAAATAGTACATAATAGCCTATTTACAAACAGTAAATTCACAAACAATTGGAAAACCATTGGTGTCAGTACACAATCAATCATCATGGCATACATATCATAACCTCATAGTAAGGAACTCATGCACCCATCATACTGTGCATGCTACATTATGTTAAACATATATATCATTCCATTAATTTCATTTTGAAGGAAAATATTTGAAAGGACTTGTCCCCATTTCTTGGAAATTAATACATAGTAGCATATTTACATATATAATAGATTCATAAATGATTGGAAAACCATTAGTGTCAATACACAATCTATCATCATTAAATTAAATCCTTTAGTCATTCTTTCAAATTATAGTTAAAAACCTTGAAACTCAAATTCTTTGATAAACCATTCCTTAAACAATATTTCATCATGTATGACAAATCATTCCTATAAAAATGTCACAGCCCAATTTCTAGGCCATGACTGACGCATGGGCCTTATGGGCATAGACCGCTAAGCCCATGCAAGCCTTCCTAGATGAACCTATACATTGGCCTATTGATCATCCATATTCCCTTTTAAGTTTTATAAATCATGATGTTCAAATAATAACTTCATTAAAATCGATTCATAAAATCCAAGTATATACTCATAGTGTTATTTATCACTCATAATATACATAAATAGCTTGCCAAACAATTCTTAGAAATTTACATCTAGTTTACATATACACATTCAAAAACTCTGATTGTTAATGGAGTGACTCTAGGCATGGTTGCTAACTTTTAGTGCCATGGAAAACCTATCAATCAATGGATAGGGGGGAGCACCTCGTCATAGGATTCAATCATCTTTAATTCAAAAAACCTAAAACATGAAGTTTAAAAGAGTGAGTATAAACCCAGTGAGTGAGCATAGGAAGGGAACAAGCAACTAATACAGAAAGTTTTAACAAAATCATGATGCACTTGTTTGAAGACAATGCAATTGAGTTTAACTATTGTTAAAATCGCTCAATTAAACCCTTCGTTATTAAATCATTTAGTGATAAAGGATCCATGATCAGTATAAAAACGGGAAAGAGTGAAATTTCAGTAAATATCCAATCAAGGCAACATAATAGTCCGTTCTTTGCTACAGTGAAAAGGCATTCTCGCTGTAGTGAGAATCCATTTTCGCTACAGCAAAATTCAAGGCAGAGGGAAATTAAGGGGTTTTCACATGCCATAAAATCCATCCTTGCCATATTAAACATCAAATTGAACACATTGACAATAATCAAGTTTTCTCAATATTCAAGGCAATCACATATCATAATCATAAACTTTTTATCGCATATACATATATAAACATATTTAAACAAGTACACCACCTGCCTCATTCAACTTATGTGCACTATTTACTCGCACATTTCAACATCATCATGTGTGCACTCTTTACTTGCACATTTCGTTACCACCACGTGATATTGCTCATCAATGCACAACATATATTCATATATATATATATTAACATAATATAGGAGCACATGGAATCATTCTTTTATACATTTCACATTTTCACAACACCAAAACATTTTATCAAGGGCTTGTTCCCCGACACACATTTTTAAAGAAAAGTTGAATAAAATCATTCAAATGTTTCATCCAAATACATTTACATTTCCCAAAACAATTTTGAAATGCAAGTTCACTCATTGGTCTTTGTTGACATTTTGATCGACCCTAACTTCAACTAATGTTCCGAATGGGGATGTGCGGTCTCATTGAAACCTTAGATTTTCTTCATAGTTGAATTCCTTTCCAAAAGCTTTCAAACTATTGTGAAATCTCTTTTTTCTCTCTAAAATGCCCAGCTAGTGAGAGAAGGTGTTAACGAAAGACTTTTGAAGGCTGTTGAGATTAAAAGTGGAAGAGCATGAAAAACCCTATGGAAAAGTGGGCAAAAACATGAAATTTGGACTTTCTATGAGAAAGTTATGGAGGATTCAAGGTTTCTTCCCATGGAAGATGAAAAATTTCACCAAAAAGAGAGAAAAAATGGAAAGAAGATGAAGAAGATGCTTGAATCTTGGAGAAGGCTGCTGGAAATTAGATATTTATGGCCAAAGTTTATCCAATGTTTCATGCAATTTACAATAATGCCCTTAATAAGTGGCTTTCTCTTCCTCTTTTCCTTTATGCAATCTTTTTACTCTTTTGACATTGAGAAAAGGTCCAAAACCTTTGAAAAGGGCCACTTAAATAGCCTCCAAAAGCCTTAACCTCCAAACTCTCTTAAGCTTGTTATTTATGGAAAATATGGTGAAGGCCGCGGCTCTCCATTTCCAGGGTCGCGGTGTTCAAAGGTTCTACCCAATTTTATTTTTTTGGTGCAGTACTTTCACCTCAACAAAAATTTTGACCACCTTACATTCAGAATTGGGCAAAGTGGTAGATATAAAAGTTGTAGCCCTACCTCTTAACTTTTTAATGGTCTAAGAATCATATCATTTGAACTTCTGTAGTGGGAGATATACTTGAAAACCGAAACATATGCAAATAAAGCAATAGTCTATTATGCACATTTCTTCACCAATTGAAATTATTTTTGATCCTACTTCTATAAAAACATAAAATAAATATAAATAACATAAAAATAACATTATTAACTGAAAATAAACATTTAAACATAAATTAAACTAAACTAATAAAATAAAAATACCTAAATTTGATCATAAATCTAGTCCAACTTAGACTAATTAGATTTTTAATCTCCCGTTAAATATATGAATTTGATGCACTTATCAGTCTAACTCTAGTTACACATCTATGGAGGTCGAGAGTTTCACAAAAAATCATGCTCATTTTACATATTAAAATACTTGAAGAGGTGTTTTCGCTCACTTAATTAAAGATTCGATGCTTAGCTCTGATCACGACTCCATTTTGGTCGATTCCTCGAAGTTTCCAACCATTCCTAATTAATCAACAAACATCACAATCATTATCAAGTTTAATAATTTTGTACTAGTCATTTCCAATACTTTCAAAATTACTTGATTTCAACTAAAACTAATTTTCTAGCTTCAACCCACTGTTACATTAACTAAATAATGCTTAAGAACCCATTAATCCTTTATCCTAATTTTAAGTGAGATTAGATGCTTAGGAAAATCACAAAGCCTTGAGCTTTAAGAATCAATAGAAAAATCTAGGCACACGAACAACATTTTCAATGTTGAAAAATCAAGATTTAAAGATTTCAGGGTTGAAAAATGTCATCTTCTTCATAAAAACCCAAAACCAAGCCCTTAAATCATAAAAATGGTGATTTGGACTAAAAATAGGTTGAAAGAGCTTTAGTGTTGGAGTTTACCTTGCAAAAACAATTGAGGGCTACCAACCCTTGAAAAAAGTAACATATTTATAAGCTAATGTGTGAAAATACATTTTTACCCTTTTTATTTTTTTGAAAACGATGAAATGTAATGATACATTGAGTCCATGCATCGGTACATTGGTTTTTAGAAAAATTTTATTGATACATTTGGCTATGTATAGATAGATGTTCATAAAATTCTAAATCTATCGATACATTTTATGTGTATAGATACATGTTCTTCCAATCTCATTATTAAAAGCCTTCTAGATTAAATCTATCGATACATGAGGGTCATGTATCAATACATTTGCTCCGATATGCAAAAATACATTTAGAAACTTATTCAATTGGACTTTTTTAAACATCCAACTTTGGTAAACATCATACAACATCAAAACATGAAATTTTTTGAGGTTAAAAACCAAATTTAATGTTTCAAAACAAAAATTCCACATGCTTACCTAAGGTTTTTCTTAACTTATCCTTTACTTAAAGTGGGATTCCACATTCTTCCTTTTTTATGAAAATTCATCTTCAAATTTAAATAACGTACTAACCTTCGTGAAATAAGTGTGGATACTTTGCCCACATGTCGTTCTTGGTTTCCCACTTCACTTTCTCACTTGAGTGATTTTGCCATTGTGTCTTAACTAATGTTACCTTTTTAGAGTATAATTTCTTCACTTGGCTATCTAAAATGGCTATTGGTACCTCCTTATAGCTTAAGTTATCTCCTAGCTATAAGGACTCACATTAAATCATTTGAGATGGATTTGGTTGGTACTTCCATAGTATTGAAAGACTCATGCTGAATCATTTGAGATGGATTTGGTTGGTACTTTCATAGTATTAAAACATGAAATATGGGATAAATGCTAGCAATATTCGACAGAAGTGGTAACTGATATGCTACCTCACTAACCCTCTCTAAAATCTAAAATGGTCTAATATATCTTGTGCTTAACTTGCCTTTTTTGCTAAACCTCATAATGCCTTTGTTTGGCGAGACCTTCATGAACACATGGTCATTGACCACAAACTCCAATTCTCAACATATATGGTTGGCATACGACTTTTGGTGACTTTGTGCAGTCAATATCTTCTCTCTAATCAATCTTATCTTGTTGGTGGTTTTTTAAACTATCTCTGGTCCAAGTAACTTTTGCTCACTAACCTCAAACCAACATATGGGCACTCTACATCTTCGCTCATAAAAAGCCTTGTAGGATGTTATTTAAATGCTAGCTTGAAAGCTTTTATTGTAGGCAAACTCAATCCATGGCAAGTGTCGAGCCCAAGAAACTCTAAAGTCTATGACACAAGCCCTCAACATGTCCTCTAGTGTCTAAATGGTCCTATCAAACTATCCATCTATCTGTGGGTGGAAAATAGTACTAAAATTTAACTTAGTCCCTAAAACTTCTTGAACTTTCCCTAAAACTAGACTTGGCAATTTTGGGCACAACATGGTAACATGACACGAGAAAACACAAAGTTAAACAGGTTTGGGTTTAGCCTTATCAGATTTTGTATCTTAATCATGTCCATGGTTAATGCGTTTGATTAATTATGTTATCATGTTTAAATGTGTATAAGTGACACATTTAATCATGTTTATTAATCGTATTGTCTCGTATAAAAAATTTTAACACATTCAATAAATGTGTTAGTCGTATTGTGTTACACGGTTATTAAACATATTCATATACGTATTTCAGATGCTGACACGAATAATTATTTGTGTCGTGTTCATGTTTAACTTATTGTATTTTGAGTCTTGATCATGTTGACAGGATTAAGATACGCAAATAGAAATTATTAAGTCTACCCAAAACTGACTAGTAAACTGTGTACCTTTGTCTGACACTATAATGACTGGAAATCCATGCAATCAGACTACCTTATCAATATGCAACCTCACATATTGTGCCACTCCATAAGTGGTCATCACTAGTAAGAAATGAAGAACTTACTTAGCTTATCCACAATCACTTAAATTGAATCATACCCTTTACTTGTATGGGGTAGTCCAGTCACAAAATTCATAGAAATATGCTTTTACTTCCATTCAGGAATAGGTAAAGGTTGTAATAATCCAACAGGCCTTTGATGCTCTAATTTAACCTGTTAGCACACAAGACACTTAGCCATAAATTCAACCACATCCCTCTTAAGGCTTTCGCATTAGTGTATTTCCCTTAAGTCATGGTACATTTTGGTGGTGCCTGAATGAACAACATATATTGCTACATGGGCCTCATCTAATATTTGTCATCTCAAATCATCAATATACGACACATATACTCTAGATCCATATCTAAGTAATCCATCAATGCCTTTAGTGAACATTTGCCCTTATTCCCTTGAGGATCCTTTAAAGCCTTTACCACTAAATCATCCTTATCTTGGGCTTCCTTGATGTGATCCTTCAACATTAATCTCACTTTAAAATAAGCTAATAATGCCTCTAAATTATTAACCTCAAATTGCATGCCCATATCGCCCAACTTATGCCCATATCACCCAACTTATGCATACATTGCATCGATAATCTCTTCTTAACTAAGATGTGGGCTAAACTTTCCATAGACTTCCAACTTAAAGCATTTGCTACCACATTGGCTTTGCTATGATGGTACAGTATTGTGCAATCATAATCTTTCAATAACTCCATCCATTGATGTCGCTTGAGGTTAAGATCTCTTTGCTCAAAAATTTACTTAAGACTCTTGTGATTCATATAAATTTTACAAGTTTCCCCGTAAAAATAATGCCTCTAAATCTTTAAGGCAAACACTATCATAGCCATTTTCGAATAGTGTATAGGGTAATTTTGCTCATGCCTCTTGAGTTGCCTCGATATGTACGCAATCACCTTGCCATGTTGCATCAATACACATCCAAGTTTTACTCATGAAGCATCGTAATAAAGCATAACACTCCTTGTACCAAAAGGTAAACTCAACATTGGAGTTATTGTAAGACAATTCTTAAGCTTCCCGAAGCTCTCATCACATGTGTTTATCTATATAAACTTGATACCTTTTTTATCAACTTAATCATAAAAGTAACGATCTTGGATAAATCCTTGACAAATCTCACATAGTGTTTAGCCAATTTTAAGAAACTCTGTATCAAGGTCACGAATGTAGGCCTTGGCCATTTCTCTAGTGCCTCAGTCTTTTTTGGATTCACAATCACCCTATCCTTAAGTGGCCTAAGAAATTAGCATTATCAAGCTAAAAATCACACTTGGAGGACTTGGCATACAATTGGTGCTCTTTTAAAATTTGTAGCACATTCTTTAAGTGTTGCTTGTGTTTTTCTCGACTCTTTAAGTAGACCAATATATCATCAATGAACATGAACACAAACTTATCCAAGTATGGTCTAAACACTCAGTTCATCATATCCATAAAAGCTGTAAGTGCATTAGTCAATCCAAAAGATAACTAAAAACTCATAATGACCATACCTCATACAGAAAGCAGTCTTACGTAGGTCTTTACTTCTAATCCTTAATTAATGGTAACTCGATTGTAAGTTAATTTTAGAGAAACACTTGGAGCCTTGAAACTGATTAAACAAATCTGGTATATGTGGAAAATGATACTTATTCTTTATGGTCACTTTGTTCAACTGCTTATAATCGATACAAAGTCTCATTGATCCATCTTTTTTCTTCAAAAATAAAATCGGTGCACCCCATAGTGAGGCATTAGGGTGAATGAAGCCCTTGTCTAACAAATCCTCTAATTGATTTTTAAGCTCTATAAGCTTGATCGGTGCCATTTGGTATGGTGGAATAAAAATTAGACTGGTTTCCTGCACCAAGTCTATGCAAAACTCTATCTCTTGATTTATAGGTATTTTGGCTAGCTCTTTTGAAAATATATTTGCGAACTCATTCACAATAAGCATATCTGCCACACTAGCTACCGTTGTTTAGGGGTTTAACACCACGACCAAAAATCCTTTGACACCCATGTCTTATCAAGTGATTAACAGTCATAGCCAATATCATGCTACTTGAGTCCATGTTACGATCTCTTTGTAGAAAGATGGCTTTTTAGGGTAGTCAAACCTAACTCTCTTGTGTTGACAATCCACATTAGCATAGTTTAGAGATAACCAATCCATCCTAAAAATCATATCAAACTCTAGTATATCCATCAATACTAAATTGGCTTGAGTGTTATTCTCCTTAACTCAGACGACGCAAACTTTATACTTATACCTCACTATAAACACCTTTATCAAGGATGTGGAAACTACCAATTCTTGCTCTTTCTTGGAACACTTTATACCTAATCTAAATGCAAAGTATGGGGACACGAAATAATGTGTAGCACCAAGGTCATACAATATATGTGCATAAATAGAACAAATAAGTAAAATACTTATAAGAATTGCATTGGATGCTTATGCTTCTTGTGTATCAAAGCATAAACTCTAGCTTGTCCTCGATTAGTTATACCTTAGGCTCTAAACCCTTTACCTTGTGATGAGCTATTAGCACCTCGAGCATTAGCTCATCTTGTCTCTTTAACAAGTTACACTGCAACGAGTGAGGTAGGTAAAGTTAGTTATGTTTGTCCTTAAGTCGATCTTTTAAACTTTCGACCATTGGGACATTCACTAGTAAAATAACTAGTCAACCCACATGAATAACATGAAGTGGATTTTTGGAGATATTGCCTTCAGTACCTCCTACCACACGAAGAACATGGTGATCTATCTAGATGAGATTGCCCAATAGTCTGCTATTTAGGTGGTTTGGCAACCTTTTTGCTTTTCTTAAAGTTGCCAATTGAACTACTCCTCTATTGGGATGTTTGTGAACCTTGATGCTGGCCTTTAATCCTTCCCTTCTTGGACTTATCTTGACTTCTTTAAGTCTCCATATCTTTCATCTTAAGTCTTTGAGCATAATTCATTACCTTGGAATAGTTAGTAAACTCATGGGGCACTACGACCTTATATAGAGGTCGCAGTAATCCATTACCTCATAACGCTTATCTCCTCGGTAATGACCAAGTAAGGTGCATATTAAGATAATTCAATAAACCGTATGTTGTATTTTGGAATTGTCATCCCTAGAGTCTATACTCGTATCTTAAACTCTTGGGTTCTAGCCTCCTTCACACTAACTTGTAGGAAATGCTTTAGAAAGGCTATGCTAAACTCTTGCCAAGTAATTAGTGCAGCACCAAGCACTTTGCCTCTATGTAACTGATCATACCATTGGCTGGTTGTCTTACCTAGTTGTCACATTCCATCTTGTGGTAGGACATGGCCAGCGCATGGACCTTGACAAGTATAGCCTGCTAGGCCTAAGCAAGCCTCTTTACATTCATTCATTCATAACTTGGCCTATTAAACAAAATCATAATCCATAAAGGCATATATTATCAAGCACATGCATGCATCCATAAGTAATATTACACAGTTATGGAACTTCTCAACATAAACAGTATAACTTAATTCATTTAATAACATAGTTAAAGTTAAAAACTCATAGACCATGCCATAATCATTTGTCAACACCCTCGAGTGTCCATATAGGCTTTTGAGCCACGTTTGCACATTTATCCATAATTTTCATAAAGTAAATGCCAAACATTAGCTACATCATCATAAACATGCTCAATATCCATAAACACAAACATAAAGTAAAGACCGACTCATCAATGGAACATGACCTAACTCTCTAGGCATCAAGTGGGTTACTAAACACTTATCAAATGAAGAAGAATAAACCATACCTCCATAACTCCGGAACTGATTGCTATCATTGATATGCAAACAAAAAATAATTGGGGCAAATAATGTGTGAGTGATAAAGACTCTGTGGTGGATATAAGGAAGAGGACAAGCTAAAGGAAAAAGTTTTTGCACAAATTATATTATTAATGTAAACATGAACCTTAAGGTAAACATGCTTCCTTTCAAGTTTCTCATAAAACAGAGTTAGTTTAAACAAATCTCATTTCCATAGTGAAATTAATATTTCATAAACATATAGCTCTTTAAATCATTTAAACGTTTACGAAAAACCTTAAGAAATAACAAAGAAGTTGTACCTTACGTGCGGTATCGGGTCATCCCTAAGAGAAATGATACTTATCCATATAAAGCCCAAACTATGGGTAACTTACCCTAATTTTTTATATACCATGTGAACTACTTATGTACTCAAGATCATCTAAAAGAATTCGATCATAACATTTTGTAATCATATAACCCAAGTAATCATTTATCAATTCATATAACTTAGTGATCAATATCGAATCCATAAAACTCAACCAACGTATTAGAACTTATTCTATCTAGTAATCTATCTTGGTTAACTTGCAACTTAGAGTTTAACATACCATTCAATCAAACATTTAAGCATAAGAAGCAATCACAAGTAACATCACAATAACAAGAGTAATTTGCAATAATTATGAATGTAATGGGGATGCCTACTTGGTATTGGCCCACATTTGGGCCTTGTTGAGTGGCACATTGGCCTTACTCATGTTGAACGTCACCATCATGTATTGCGGATCATTCGATACATATAAATAGGCATTGGCACCACGTGTGGAATATTACCTCACACCATGTGGAACGCCATCATTCATCATACTAGACGTATTCACTACGTGTGTAATATTGCTTTACATCGTGTGAAAACACCATCATCCATCATACTAGACGCATTCACCACGTGTGGAATGTTGCCTCACACCATGTGAAAATTCTAGGAAACATTTTCATTCAAAGCATTATCTCATATATCAATATATTTCTAGCACATAATCATCTTAAGTGAACTCATACTACACTTTTAAGCTTCCTATAAGGTATGTGGAACTACATCACATATTATCCCAAAGAACCATGTTTCACATGTTCTAATGTTGCTCACGTAAAGCATACCATAAGTTTAAGGGTGGGAATGTCTACTTCCATATAAAAATCAATGAGTCTTAACTTAATTCTCATTTCCTATCTTAATGGAATATAAGTTTTTGAAGTAAAATAGTTGAAAGGATTTGGACCTTCTTGTTGAAAACAAAAACATAATAGAATATTTACATACATAGTAGATTAGAAAACTAGTTGAAAATCATTTGTGTCATCTCACATAATAAATCATCATTAAATCAAACCCTGCAATCATATTTTTTGAAATCTAGTTGAAAACATTGGAAGTCAAATTCTTTGATAAACCATCATTTGAAATGACATTTCATCATTCATAAATAATCATTTCCATGGAAATCATGCCCACTTTACATATTAAAATACTTGAAGAGGTGTGTCCACTCACCTTCGAAATGTCGACCTTTACTAATAAGCAAGACTTTAATTTAACAAATTCCTTGGAGTTTTGATCGTTCCTAAAATGTTAAACAATCATTACGGTCATTATCTAGACTTATAATTTCGTAATAACCATTTTAGGTCCTTTCGAAACTACTCGAATTCATCAAAAACTAATTTTCTAGTTTAAACCCACTACTACTTAACATAATAAATGCTTAGAAACCAATAAATCCTTCATCCTTATGTTAGGTGAGCTTTAATGCTAAAGAAAATCACAAAATCTTTGAACCTTAGTGTTCAATAGAAAATTAGGGCATAAACATAATATTTTTAGTATTGGAAATTTCATAAATCAAGGTTTCAGAGTTGAAAGATGTCACATTTGTTTGAAAAACCCAAAACCAAGCTTTCAATCTTTCAAAATAATGATTTAGGGTGAAAATGGGTTTGAGAGAGCTTAGAGTTTTTGAAAAACTAATGAAAGGTGGCTTAGAATGAAAAACCCTCGGAGTAGGGGTCATATTTATATTATGGGATGAGAAAATACCATTTTATCCATTTTATTTTTCAAAAATTGATGAAATGTATCGATACATTTGGCAATGTATTGATACTTTTGGTTTTATGAAACTTGTATTGATACATTATAAACATATATCAATACATGTTAATTAAACCTCTTTCTGGGCTAAATGTTTTGATACATCATGAACACGTATCGATATATTTGAGACAGAATGTAGTTTTTGAGACAAATTACTTATAAAACTTGATCACATTATTTACTTATTTCTTTTTTACTCTCCATTTACTTAAGATATTTAATGTAAATAAGCAAACATCCCTCATTTGAATCCAATAAAAATATATAAAAAAATCAAAATCCATAAGAATCAAAATCTAAATTTTGGTTTCAAAACAAATCAAAAAAGTTCTACTGAAATTAAATTTACGATTGTCATTTACTATAGCAAACGTACTTTAAATATTATATGGAAAATCATTTTTGATTATCTAAATATCAAGAGAACAATTACCTCCATATTTTATTTTCAAAAGATTGTTCTATAAAAATAACTTATTTTTACCCATTCAAGATTTAAAAATTTTTTTGCTTCAATAGAGGCAGCCAACCAAGGTGACAATGAATTCTTTTTTTTTTTAAAGATTAAAACTAAGTTTGATGTTCAAAACATAAAATCTACATGTTTACCTAAAGATTTCTTAGTTTATTGTAACGACCCCCCCTTCGGTCGCTACTGGCGTCCAAGACCTCCGAGAGATCCCGTTAAGTCCTGAACAAGCCTATCTAAAATTGCCTGTCAGTTAACTATATATGATCACTATTTCATATTAAATGCATAAATATTATACTTTCATAACATGGATTGAAACATACATATACTTATTTATTCAAGCTCTCATGCATTTAATCATAAGTTTATACATTGAAATTCACAGTATTTAATTATTTACTTGTAATAAAATCAATATCTTTTACAACTTAATAAATGAAATACTACGACTCGACCTCTAACAATGGAGCGACTCAAGATAAAATTCCAGGAGATGCCTTTACCTATCCTCGGTGGACCGAACGCTCCGATGACTACATGCTAGGTTGATCCCTATCTGCAAAAAGGAAATAAAAGGTGTGTGAGTCTCACAAACTCAGTGATCATTGGCTTCGTGAGTAGGACGTAGATGGGAAACAAACAAGCAACATATCAGTTAAATATAAAAATGCAAGATTATAAACATAATTTGCTTTAAACGGGGGTTTTGTGCCTTATATAAAAATTGAGAATTTCTTATACATTGTAATCACTTCAAGTGATAAATCATCCAAGGTGGATAAAATTTCCCGCATCAAAATACGTTAATCACCATTTTTTAATCAAATCGATAAAATTGAGCAAGCTTTCGCGAAAACAAACATTAATCGGGTGTATACATCATTCACAAATTGCCTCACACGTGAGGGTAAAATTCATATAACTATAAAACCAGGGGAGCTGCGAAAAACCGTTTAATTCCATTTTCACCATGCAAAGAAATATAATTCATAGCATTGAACTCATTTCAAATCATGTAGAATAATCACATTTCATCAAAATATCAACAAAGCTTATGACTCTCTTAAAAACTTGACTCTTGCTAAAAAAACTCATATTCGGTGATACCTTGTGTTGGGGTATCTAACCGAATCCGCCAAGGCTGTTAAAATTTCATATACACATAAAACATATTTTTATATTTCGAAACACAGTCGTTCCTTGGAGTTGGCTGAGTTCACCTTCATGTGGTGGTTCGGCGTGAATTGAACTCTATCGTTACCTCAGGAGTTACCCTCCGCTACCTCTCTACCGAGGTAAGCTATAATCGAGTTTACCGTGCCCCTCTGCTAAGCTAGTCCACAGAACCCGCCACTGCAGTGTCAAATAACTTAACCCAGCATATCCATAAAAATTTTAGTAGCATGGCATGACTAATATTTTACTACATAGCTTATCAAGGCAAAACAATAGTTCATATAATCCCTACAAACACAATTCCAGTCATCCATGCCCTTACATTGTCATAAGCCATCAGTTTAAACCACACATATATATAACACAGATATTTATTCTCCGCTTACTTTTGAATCTCTTGGTTAAATAAAATCATTTTAAAAAAAATTCAAATTTAATTTTCAAGGGGATATTTTAAATCTTTCTCAAAATATCGACATATCACGTTAAAACTCTCTTTTCGTACAATGTTCATTGTAAATATTTGCATGATATTTTTATATCAAAGTAGCATGGTGAATATATAATAAATTTCATGAATGCACATAACACAAACAATAAGGCACAATTTCCTTTGATGTAAATCGTTTCGAAAAGCTTGTTTCCCGGTTTAAAACACTTTACGTATAATATATATATTTCAAATTATTTCTAAAAATAACTTGCACCCACAATTCTTTAAAATTCTATTCGACGCATGCTTTCCATAAATCTTGCACTTCATGTAAAATATACGTATATGTATATATATATGAACTTATTTTAAAATTAACACCCATACTCACCTCATAATAGTGGGATATTACTTCACTATTGATTCGTACGCGTAAATAATTATTCCTATTTGTCGGTCACATACTTCATTCGGCATGCCTCCACGACAAACTTTCCTAGCAACAAATTTAAATCCAATATACTTAATCACACATTTGTATGGGTAGCAACTTAATTAAAAATTCCTTAAGCTACTTGCATATTTTTCATCCAAAATATGCACATTATTAAACTACCCATAAACCTTAAAATACAACATTAACTTACCATTGGGCTTTTTCCATTTCTTCATTACCTTTGGGTCATTCTCCATGGGCTTCTCCAATTTTTTTCCTATTTGGGCTAAGCCCATTTATTTTATTTTTTATTTTTTTATTTTTTTTCTTTTCTTTTTTTCTTTCTTTCTTTCTTTCTCCTTTTCCAACCCGTCACTTCCTTCACCACCATGGCTTCCTCTCTTCACCACCGTGGCAGCACTTTCCTCTTCCCTTTTCACTCATAAAACTAATAGCACAAGGCTTTCTCTTTTCCCCCACAAAACTGGTCACCAAAACCTCAAAAATCAACAACCATAACCGCACCTTTCAGCCTTCAAATCAGCAACAAATTTACATTAATTCAGCAATAAAACCTTGAATTTTCAGCACCAAAATCAATAGCAAAAATTAGCTTCTTACCTCAAAAATTTTCAGCTATTTCTTCCTCTAAAATTTACAACAAAAGCTCTCTTTTCCTTCCTCAAAGTGTAGAATTTTTTTCAGCTTTCTTCCTTCCTCAAAGTGCAAAATTTTTTTCAGCTTTCTTTCTTCCTAAATTTTGCAGCAAAATTGCCCCAATAAGAGCAAAATTTGTTGTCTCCCTTCTTACCCTATTTCTCAACTTTTCTTACTTTTCTTCCCACGATTTTTCTTTCCTTATTTTCTCTCTTCTCCTTTTTTCTTTTTCAGCTGTCGTTCTCTCTTTTCTTTTCTTCCCACGTTTCTCTTCTTCTTCGTTCTTTCTTCTCACCCTGTTCTTTCCTTTCTCTTCTTGCTTTTCCTTACTTTATTTCTTTCTTCTTTGACCGACCACCTTTCTAGCTTTTTCCTTTGTCTTCTTTTATTTTTTTCCTTGTCTTCTTTTTCTTTCTATCTGTGCCTCCCTTTTAGATTTTTCTTCTATCTTCCTTTTGTTTTTCTTGTCTTTTATCTCTTTCATTTGTTCTTTCTTTATGTGCATTGGCCGGCCCCACCATTCACACATGATCCAAAATAGCCTTGACTTTTCTTTCTTCTTTATTTTCTTTGTCATGGACGGTTTGTCCATGTTTCCATGATCTTTGACTTTTCAACATCTTATCTTCATTATTTGTCAAACCCTGATCTATAAAATAATTATGATGTCAATTACATGCTCAGTAGAATGTTTGCATATTTAGAAAGTTCAAGAAAATTGTTAAAAGACGATATTGTCCTTAATGGTACCATTAAGTCAATTAAGCCTCGAATGAGTTCAAATAGAGATTTTAAAGTGAAATAAGGAATTTCACAATCTAGGGATTACTCGAAATAGTAATTCGGAGTTCGAGGGTAAATTTGGAGTCAATTGGGGAAATTGACCGATTAGGGACGAAACAGTCATTTTTGAATTTCAGGACAAAAATGGAGATTTTTAATAAAGATTTTGATTTCAAATGATCAAGAATGATTATATGAAGTATAATATGATTATTGGAGCATAATATAAAGTTTAGCAGTGATAAATGTAATTTTTCGATAGTTTTGTAGCACAAATATAAAATGGTAATTTTACCACCGGAGGATCAAATTTAATTTTCTGAGAGAATTTAGATCAAATTTGATAAATTGGAGTGTGGTATGAGTTTGAGGAGTGAAAAATATGTTTGTGGGTAATTTTTCAATTTTTGGGGTAAAAATGTAATTTTGCACTTTTTCAAGGGTAAAAGTGTAATTTTGTAAAATTACACCATCAAAATTTTTGGATTTGTCCAAAAAATTCATGAAGGTTGAGGATAAGGGAAGGAAATTTGGTGGCTGAAAATAAAGTCAAAAGATAAAGATTGAAAAAAAAAATAAATTAATAAAAAATTAAAAAGTATAATAAAATAATATTATTTTATTTAATGGCTCAAAAAGGCTAAATTTTCAGCCTTCTTCCCCTAAATTTCATCCAAACTAGCAAAGAAGAGAGAGAAACTAAAAATAAAACCCTAGGTGGAAGAAAATCAAAGAAAAAATGTGATTTTTCAAAGATTCAAGTGTTTAAAGGTATGATTTTTCAAGCTTAGCTTAAGATCTACCATTTTCATGCATTTCTCCTTATTTTCCTTGGTTGAATTTTGTGATTTGAGGATGATTTCAATTCTGGTCATATGGGTTTAGAGAGAGAAAGTTGATGGGAAATAATTGATTTTGATATATGTTAGTGCTTAGTGTTAGTTTAGCATGTTATGAGTAAAACAACAGAAAAATATTCATTTTCTCCATGAATTTCTCTAGGCCGAATCTAGCCAATGGTGTGTGAGGATGAGGTTGACTTTATTTTAAGAGAATTGGATGGCAAAATGGTGATTTATGGTGTAAAAATCAAGTAGGAAAAATAATGGAATGGAAAATTTAACTAGAAATGAAATGTTGTTCATTTTATCCATTTAGGCCGAATTTTCTAAGGTGAAATTGGCTGTTGATTCTGATGCAAATTTGTGGTGTTTAAGTGTAATTTAATGAACTATGAGCCTAGAAAAATTATGGGAATTTTCAGAGTAAAAATCAAAATTTTTAGTCGTTAGGGCTAAAATCATAATTTTTGGTCTAGGACTAGTAAATTGACCCGTAGATGCTGCCATTGAGAAATTGGATTGTAATCGAACAATTAGAAACTGAAACGAGTCAAATCGGAGTTGAAATGGAGATTTTAGCAATTTAGACGTGTGTAGGCGAGTCGGTCGGACACTGTAAGAAAACGACTGTTCGGACCATTTTTACCCAATTTCATTCATCACATAGAGCCTAAAATTGATTATAGTTAATTGACACAATTTATTAAAATTGGTGTCACGCGTAACACAGAGGTGGTGGGTTCCCGGACGCAGAAAAGATTAAAGTGTAGTGGAAATTAAAACAAGAGTATCGTGCACTCCTGTGACGATGTAAGTGGACAATTTATCGTCTTAATTATCTGGAATAGATTTTATTAAATTTAATGATTTTATGAAAAATTATTGTATTGGGTGAATTATTGATTTTACGAGAAAAATGTGAAATTTATAAAATAAATTGGATTTAC
Source organism: Theobroma grandiflorum (assembly GCA_036013995.1). Taxonomy (NCBI): domain Eukaryota; kingdom Viridiplantae; phylum Streptophyta; class Magnoliopsida; order Malvales; family Malvaceae; genus Theobroma; species Theobroma grandiflorum. The sequence continues at coordinate 15,515,184 of CP142133.1, forward strand.
TAAATAAATTGAATTTTTATAAATTGATTCAAAAAATGGAATAATTGGTTTTGAAATTAGAGTAATTGGAGACGGTTTAATTGTGTTATAAATTGTGTTTTAAATTATATGGCTTATAGCATTATATGAGCATGAATGGCTAGACTAGTTTATGCAAACATTATATATATTGTGTTTTTAGCCTTAAGAGGCTAAACTGTGATAAATTGTCATATCATGCTAGTTAAGATTTTATAAATGAGGTGGTAGATAAAATAATCGCTGCAGTGACACCAGTTCTGTGCGCCAGCCTAAGAGAGTGGGCACAGAATTAGACTATCTTACTTCTATTGGAGAGCCAGGTGTGGGAGGGGGGGGGGGGGGCGGGTTTCTGTAGAGGTAAAGTTTAAGTGCACTTCACATGGACCACCGCGTGAGAGTGAGACTCAGCCAACGTCAAGGCATGGCTAGATATTATTTTTAATGTAAAAATATGTTCAGTTGTATACTACATTGAATAGTCTTGGCGGTCTAGGTCAAATGCCTTTGCAAAGGTATCCCCGAGAATGATTTTGGCATAAGCCAAGTTAAGATTTTGAGAAATACATAAGTCATTCTAAATATTAATTTAATCGAGTAAAATAATTCTATTTTGCTCGATAGAATGTTTTATTTGTCTCTACTCAATTGAACTGAGTTGAGATAAGACGAATCGTAGTACGAAGAAAGAAATTTGAAATTTGTCTCCTTTTACTCGACTTTAGATAATTTAGCTGGTATTTGTTTACTTATTGAGATTTTATAATCTCACCACTCTCTCTTCCACCCATTTCAGGCTCGAGAAAAGCACTAGATAGTTGTGGCATCAAGAACTAGACGGAGTAAGAATCTAGTGCATTTAAGGTACATAGTTGTACATATTGGGCCCATGTGTCATTGTAAAAGTAATTTTATACTTTGATTACTTGCATTTTAGTATGTATAAATATATTTAACTTTTACGCTATAAAAATTATTTACCGATGTTTCTATAAATATTGTTTTATAAAAAAATTAGTTATTTAATTGAATATTTTTATTATATTCATATATTCAAAATTTTTGCTTTAAACTAATGTTTTGGATGTTTAAATTTATTTTTGAATTATGGAATTTGTGTCTTCTACATATTTATTACGTTTTTGGTCGGGTTTTGAGATTTTCAAGAAAGATGACGAAAATGCCCCTGTGAGCTGAAAAATAATATTTTATTGTTTTAATTTGAAAACGACTTATAATTCTTTTGAAATGTGGCATTTAATGATCATCGCTCATCGGGGAAGTACGAGAGCTAATACGAAAGTCTTGCGGGGTTTCGATCGACATTCGGGGTAGGAATGCCTATTGAGACATCGCAACGGTTGTCATGGGCTCGATGGGGAGTTCCGGGGCGTGACATTATTTCTCTCATTCCACTCCCCATTTCAATTCTTTTCTTTATTATTTTATCATTCATTTTATCTTGTATTTATTTTATTTCTTCAAAATATTAAAATTCACATATAAATTCTCAACTTCATTTTATTTAACACACCTCCCTCAAACTTTCATATTTTAAAATTAATTCTTCTAACACGTGTAAAAATTCTAATTTCCTTCAATCTTCTTTCTTTTACACGTGTATAATCAAAATATTGAGATCGCATTTCAATACGGTGTCACCATAATATTTAAATCTTTACTTACCCGCGCTAGCTTGATTTATTAAAATTGCACTGTGCAGTACAATTGTCGTCATATTCCTCCAGAATTTTTCTTTACTTCTTCTCCCCCACTTAAATTAGTCATATTCCATTTTTCATGACTAATTCCGATAACATATAAAATATTATTATTTTATTATTATTTTATTGAATAAAATATTATTTTATTGAATAAAATTTTCACTTGCCTTCTATGGTCTCGAAATGCATTAATATGTCTTGATTTACTTCTGAATCATCCTTTATCATTCTTTAGCACACCAATTCGCATCAAATGATTGTTTGTTTGATCAATAAGGTCTTATTTGTGTCCAACGAGGGTACGGGGTATTACATTTATTCTCTTACATCAAGGTAAGGTTTCACACCAATCTAAATTCTGTTAGCTCCATCGTCTAAGTACTAGTGCAGCTTAAAGCATTGCAAGTGACCTCAATATCATCCAAGAAATCTCGGGCATCCTATGATGTGTCTAATCTAAAAAATAAAAGAGGTTTTAGCTTTATGAACTTAAATAGTTGAACCTCAGTCACCACTCTAACTATATTGGCATGCTGTTGGTCACCCTAACTTTATCACCCGGGGGATGCTTGAATAATAAGATGATCCTCACCTTGTAATTTCTGATGTAAGATCTCCTGAGCAAGAAGTTCCATAGTTTGATTGACTTTCTGTAAGTGTGCAACTAGATCCTTTAAGGTCACTACCCTTGCTAAGGGCATTATAACCTCGAGAGTTTGTCTTTCTACCAATGTTTTGGGATCTTGTCCCTTTGTTTGTGCAATGGTGAATGTATCAACCCTTTTCGAACTAGTGGCTCTACTACCTCCACCATGGCCTTTAACAGTATGTATATGTGGTATCTTAATAGCCCTTGTAGGAGCCTTGCACTCTATTGTGCCTTTAACACTAATCGTTGTCTTAGGTGGCATATCTCACCTATACAAAAGCAAACATGTATTGTAAGACTCAACATTATAGACTCACAATAATTCTAGACATATCTTTTAATATAAAGTGGGTAAATAGACAAGGAATTATATACGGGTCTCTTGTTCTCGGTTTGTACTAGAGTACACAAAATAAAAACAATATTCCTAAATACATCTTCATGCATTCTCCTGACAACCAAAGAAAACCTAAGACTTTATGAACTTAGAGCTTTGATACCAACATTGTCATATCTCGTTTTATAGTAAGATATGATTGGTGCATGGACTCAGATAGGTATAGCTCGCTAGGCCCAAGCAAACCTTTTTCCATTCATTCATTAAACATTCATAATCATGTGATGAAGCATACATTCAATCATCCATAAGCATACATTTTAATTACATGCATGCAACCATAGGCAACATTACATAGTTATGGAACTTTTCAACATAAATAGTGTAAGTGCAATCATCTCATGCATCATCAAAGTGTCATAATCTCATGCACAGTATCATATATACATTTATCAACACCCTGGGGTGTTTGTGTAGACTTTCAAGCCACCTTTGCACATTTATCCATAACATTCATAAAGTAAAATGCTAAACATTAGCTACATCATGATAAATGTGTTCATAATCCATAAACATAAACATAAATAAAGATTGACTCGTCAACAGAACATGACTCGGCCTTTAGGTTGCAAGTGGCTACTAGATCACCTGCTAAAAAAAGAATGCATCACGTCTCCATGACATTGGTTGCTAGCAAGATAATGCTATCACTGATTTGTAACAAAAAAAGTAAAGAAAAATAACATGTAAGTCATAAAGACTTCGTAAGAGGATATGGGGAAAGGGACAAGCCAAAGGGGAGAGTTTTTTGTAGCCATGTACTTATAAATACATATAGATCATAAATCTTTCCTTCATTTCCATAATAATCATGAAAAATAGCATTTAAACTCAATTTAAATAAAATATTATGGGAAATAGGTTTGATAAACCATTGGAAACTTATCGCCTTTGAAAACCCTTTAGGTAAACACTGGAAAAACTCATTTCAGGAAAAAATGTATCGATACATTTGGTCATGCATCGATACATTTTGCATAGAATGTCTCTTTTTGCATTTTGTTCAAAATGTATCGATACATGTTTTTCATGTATAGATGTTTTAGGCATAGATTCTGGGTAAACTCCTATACATAACTATTTCATATGTCCTATTGCCTTTTAGGACCATTCCTTAGGCTAAGGTTCAATCTAACGAAGTTTACATTTGTCTCGTATTAAAGTATATAATATCAACCATACTCAATTAGCATATTGAACACATTTAAACATGTATATCAACAATCATTCTTAAGACACATAACATAGACTCATGAGCATGAATTTATAAACTTTCTAATTAACCATAAACATTTCTTAACTATGAGTGGTCTTGTCACGACCTAATTTTCGGGTCATGACCAACGCATGGGCCTAATGGGCATAGCCCACTGAGCCCAAGCAAGCCTATTTCTATGATCTTGCTCATCATTCCTTCAACTATTTTTAAGGTCACATTTCATAATTCCAACCTAAAAGTACTTTAATGATGTGCTATGGTAATTAAGTATTATATTTACACTAATCCCAAAATAGTGTCTAATATTCACATATTGTCTAATACATATATCTTAGTACTTTACATCACATGAACTTATTCACAAGCAAAAATGACTCTTGACTTCCAGCGGAGTGACCACTGTGAAGGTGTTGCTACTGAATGCCATGGATACCTATCGAAAAGATTTTACGAGGACACCTCTATCTAGGTTTCAACCGCCTTTGGATCTAAAAACATTGTCACGACCTGATACTCCCATCGAACCTGTGACAACGGTCGCGATGTCTCGACAGACATTCAATTCCCCGAATGCCCCTCGAGACCTCGCAAGGCTTTCATATCAGTTTTTCATCTCCCTTGTGACCAACCTTTAGTAAAATTATTATTTTTTTAAAATTTGGAACCTAATTAAAAATGTAACACGCGAGCGGAAGACACATATTTCATAGTTAAAAATAAATCTAAAGGTCTAAAACATTTGTTTAAAGTAAAATTTCAACTATTTGAATAAAACAAAAATATTCGATAAAGTATTTTATTTTCGTAAAACACAATATTCACAAAGTCTTTCAAAAATCATTTTTGTAACGTAAAAATAAAATAAATTCATTCATAAGTTACAGTGACACGCGGGTCCCCAATTGACCCAAGAGATGCAGGATCATAAACTTTTACTTTCTAGGATGTAACTCCAAGATCGTCTCTCGACCAAATCAATTATCTATAGACTATCTCGAGCTTGAAAAATGAATACGAAAAATGGGTGAGATTATATAATCCCAGTGAGTAAACAGACACCATCCAAATAATCTAAAGTTGAGTAATATGAGACAATTAAAATAATTCATCCTAGCATGAGTTCACAACTTGGAAATTCATCCCAACCCATATAAATAATTGGATTTCATCCAATTACTCAACATGGCTAATGCACTTTTCAAAAACTTGGCCCTTGCCAAAAGTCCATTCTCGGGGATACCTTACGAAGGCATCTTACTGAGATCACCAAGGCTGTTTATTGTCACACACACACAAACATATTTCACCTCTGACAACACAGCCGTTCTTTGGCGTTGACTGAGTCTCACTTTCACGTGGTGGCCGACGTGAAGTGCACTCGAATCCTACCTCGAAAGTTACCCTACGCGCCTCTCCAATCGAGGTAAGCACAATAATTGGGAACTGTGCCCCTCTCATAGCTGGTCCATAGAACCCCCGTCACTATAGTGCCCACTTTATAATCCACCACCAATAAAATCACAATAGTATGACATGGCTCACATAACACATTCAAGGCAAATCAAAGCAGTTCATATATTCTTTAAATCATAAAAATAGCCAGTCATACCCACATTTATCATAAGCCATCCAATTTAAATAATCAATTTGCAACACAAATAGGAAGTCTCCAATTAATCTCTTTCTCGAAATCACCATTTAATTTTTCAAAATATTTATAAAATCATTTTACAAAATCACATTTTCCCATAAAACACAATAATTTTCCAATTAAACCATTTTTATTTTAGAAAACACACAATTAAATAAAACTACTCTAGATAATTAAGACAATAGTAAGTTTACTCATTGTACTAGGAGTAGAAATACTCCTATCCTCCGTCTTCGGGTGTAGTCTCTTACTCGAATCAATTGGCTCACTACCTATCCATAATCCATGACACAAAATTCAATAAATTATGTCAATTTATCATAAATTATTTCAGGCTCTACATGCAATAGAAATGAGACGAGAATTGTTCGTACAGTCGTTTAATCACGGTGTCCGACCAATTTGCCTACACCCGATCTAATTTGCTAAAACCCTTGATTTAACTCCGATTTGACCCATTTCAATTTTTAACAATCCAATTATATCCACATTACTCAATGACAATGATCACGGGTCAATTTATCAGTCTTAGATTGTAAATTACGATTTTACCCTTATTAGGTAAAAATTCTAATTTTTGCACCAAAAATTCTCATTTAATTTCTAACTCTATAATTCATCAAATATTACCAAAATGCCCTAAAATCTCATCAATTTCCTAAATTTTCAGCAGTCAATTTCTCTCAAAAAGTTCAACTAAAAATGGTGGACTAATAGTGAAATTTTCCTATTTAATTTTTCTCTCCATAATTGATTAATTTCAAAACCATCTCATTTGAAAAAGAATCATTTCATTTTCAACATATTCCTCATGAAATTTGGCTATTGAAGAACCATAGGAAAAATCAATTTTTTTCTAGTTATTTTACTTACAAACATGCTAAACTAACCTAAATCACTAACATAGTTCAAAATTAAATCATTCTAACATCTTTCTCTCTCCAAACCCATTTGACCAGCCCTTGATTCACCATGAAAACATGCATTTCAAGCATGGAAAAATAAGAGAAATTGCTTAGAAATAAAAGATCTCAAGCAAAAATGAAAAATCATACCTTTTTTCACCTAATTTCCTTGATTTTCCACATTTTTTCTTTGATTTTCTCACTCTAGGGTTTTATTTTTGGTTACTCTCTCTCTCTCTTCTGGTTTGGCTGAATATTGGGGAAGAAATGGCTGATTTTTATGGCTTTTAAAAGCTAAATAAAATAATATTATTTTATTAACACTTTTTAATATTTTATTAATTTATTTTTTTATTAGTCTTCTTTTGACTTTCTTTTTCCACCACAAATTTTCCTTCTCTTATCCATGGTTTAGATGAAATTTTCAGACTTTTCCAAAGTCTTGGTGGAGTAATTTTTAAAAAGTACACTTTTACCCCCGTAAAAGTGAAAAATTATATTTTTGCCCCAAAAATCAAAAAATTTCCAAAATGCATATTTTTCACTCCTCATACTCATATCATACTTCAATAAATCAAATTTAATCCAATTCCTCTCGAAAATTCAATTTTTGTCCTTCGATGGTAAAATTACTATTTTACCCCTATACTCCAAAAATATCAAAAATTGAAAATTTTCACTGCTAAATCTTGAAATGATGTTTTAAATAATCTAAATAATTAATCTTGATCAATTGTTGTCAAAATCTTTTTCAAAAATTCCCATTTTGTCCTCTAGTGGCAAAATTACCATTTTGCCTTTGTGCTCCAAAACTACTGAAAAATTAAATTTATCACTGCCAAACTTCATTTTATGCTCCAATAATCATATTATACTTCAAATGATTAATCTTGGTCAAATGTGATCAAAATCTTTTATAGAAATCTCCATTTTGTCCTTAAATGGCAAAATGACGATTTTATCCCTAATCGGTCAATTTTCTCAATTGACTCCAAACCGGACCTCAAACTTCGAATCACTGTTTTGAGTAATCCCTAGACTGTGAAATCCTAAATTTCACTCTTAAAATCCTTATTTGAACTTGTTCAAGGTTTACTCGACTTAATGGTATCATTAAGGGCAGTATCGTCTTTTAACAATTTTTTGAACTTCCCAAATATGCAAACATTTTATTGAGCATGTAAATGACATCATAATTATTTTATAGAGCAGGGTTTGACAACATGGAGTTAAAAACAGTGAGTATAAACTTAGTGAGTGAACATAAGAAGGGAACAAGCGACGACAAGGAAAATTTGAAAATCATGATGCACTTGTTTTGAAAACAATGCAATTTAGTTTAACCTCTTATTAAAACCCTTTATTTCAAACATCAATTTGTAAACTTTTGATGTTGCAAATACTCATGCTCAATCATGAAGATAAAGGAGTGAAAGAAAAAAATTATATTAGAACCAAGCAAGGCAGCAACGTGATAGCACATTTTTCGCTGCAGTGAAAGGTATTCTTGGTTTGCATATATTTCAATTTTTCAAGTATATTTCTCACTACATAAGTCCAATTTACACTTTTTTTGATCATTAGAAAGATAAGAGGCTGGGCCATGTCTTTGATGTTGACCACTTTGCCCAGTTCTAACTACAAGGTGGCTAAAATATTTTTGAAAGTGAAAGCACTCTCACTGCAGCAGAATGGTATTCTGGGTTTGCATAGGGTTCTGTTTCTCAAGCATATATCAGAGTATAGAGGTCCAATTGACCTGATTTTTAGACCATTAGAAAGATAAGAGGCTGGGATACAATTTATATGTTGACCACTTTACCCAGTTCTAACTGGAAGGTGGCTAAAATATTTTTCAAAATGAAAGCACTCTCACTACAGCAGAATGGTATTTTGGGTTTATATATGGTTCTGTTTTTCAAGAATATATCACACTACAGAGCTTCAATTGATATGATTTTTTGACCCATTAGAACGCTAAGAGACTGGGATACAACTTTCATGTTTACCACTTTTCCCAGTTCTGAACGGAAGATGGTCAAAAAAATTGTCAAACTAAAAGCAGGGCACAAGACTCTGGAACCACCCGAGAGTTTTTGGCTGCAGCCAAAAACAAGGCATAAAAAAAAAAAGAGATTTTGTTGAACACAAAGGAAACCACTTTTACTGCAATAAACTCAAATTAAAATACTTAGCATTTCTCAAGGTACAACATGCATGATTCACATACATTACAACCATAAACCATATTCATAAACTTTCTATTTCATACATATATTTACACATATATAACCACAAATAATACCACCACATTACCAACTCATGTGCAACCCCCACATCGCGCACAACTAATGTCATCCTCCACACTCCCACACCTTGTCATCACCGGCATGTGCATCCCCCCACATCGTGCACACGCACGGTTATATTTAGTCATCACCGGAATATGCATCCCCCCACATCGTGCACACGCACGGTTACATCAATTACACAAAATTACTTAACAATTAATCTCATTTACTCTTATATACATATAAGCATCATATAGAGGTATATGGATTCATCACAATCATGTTCCACATCACAAAAAAATTTCACTAAAGGCTTGTTCTCATGCATTTTTATAGAAAAACAATTAAAATGTCTCAATCAACCACATAGGCTTTAATCCCAAAACATTTTATGCAAGTTCACTCACCGATCTTTTTTATTCTTTTGCTTGACTCTAGCTTCAACTAATGCTCCAAATGGACATGTGAGGCCTTGTTGGAACCTATCACACACAATGGCATCACAAAGCAACTCAATTCACATAACCATAATTCTAAAAGCTATTGCCTAAATCATGTTCTACTAGTTGTTCCTAACTAGCTTCCACCTACCATTAAGTGGTTCTCTATTCTCTCCACCCTAGTATCACTAGAAATAAATAAACAAACCTCAACAATAAAACAACTCAAAACTCCAATTACTAGCCATTATCAACAACTTAAAAATTCCACTCAATTTCATTACTCACCTTGATAATTTGGTAATTGAATTCCTTCTCAAGAATACTCAAGCTATCAAGGAAAATCCTTCTTTCTTTCTCTAAATTTCCAGCTAGTGAGAGAAAGTATTATGGAAAGAATTTTGAGGGTTTTAAGGGGAAAGAGTAAGATAGCACAAAGGACTTGTGACAAAGTGCACAGAGTATGAAAATTTAAGGCTAACTTGAGAAGTTATGGAAGCTTGAAGAAAAACCCTCATGGAAGATGAAGAAATATATGATGAGAGGAAGAAGAAGAAGAAGCTGTTGGAGAAAATGAAGAAGCTGCTTGAAAAAATGATATTTATAGCTAAACCTTATCTAGTTTTTGCTTAAATTACCAAAATGCTCTTAACAAGTTAACTTGTCTTCCTCCATTTCTTTGTGCAACCTTTTTACTCTTTTGACACTAGGACCAGGTCCATAATAGTCTAGAAATACTCAGGTTCATAAAAATTTAAAAATTTTGACCCGAGATGAAAAATGACCATTTTTCCCCTATTATGGAAATGTTCACTATTTTTATTTTCTTCTTTATTTTACCCTTATTTTCATCATTCATTTATGCTTTAGGCCTACTTAGTCCTAAATATTGTTTGAAACCTACTTCTAAGAGCTCATTAAGAAAAATGACAAAATTACCCCTAGTTTGTGTTATCGTATCTACTTTTCATTACAAGTCTATAGAGGTCAAGGTCTCACAAGTCCTCACCTCATTCAAGTGGATAATGATTTAATCTTCACTACTTAGGATTCCTAGAGTGTTTTTGTGAGTGGCATGTCCAGCTTGCCGATAACCTTTAAATGGTCTCACTTTACTTAGGTAGGGGTGAGCAAATATAAATCGAATCGAACTGAAATGAGTTTGATTTTTTTGATTCGGTTAGTTTGATTTTTCGATTAGTTCGGTTAAGATAATTCAGTTAGTACAATGATTTCGATTTAGTTCGGTTAGGAAAATTTCTAATCAAACTAATCGAACTTAAATAAGGGTTTTTTGGAGATTTTACATAAAAATTTTCTAAATATAAATACCTAATCTCAATTCCCCTTTGGCTCTTTTTGGTTTTTGCTAACTGTCTGTGAGGCCTCGACCACTATAGACTCGTGAATAGAAGTTGTCAAGCCCAGCCCTATAAAATATTTACTATGTTATTCATGCACTTGATAACATGCTTGCATACTTGAATGTTTCAAAAAAGTCATCAAAAGTCGGTATTATACCTAGTGGTAAACTAAGTTGATTTAAACCTCGAACTAGTTTAAATAGAGATTTTAATATGAAATTGAGAATTTCAAAACCCCAGAATGACTCAAAATGATGATTTGAAGTTTGGGGATCGATTTGGAGTCGAATCATAATTTTCATGATCTAGGGGCACCATGGTCATTTTGCCACTCGAGGATAAAATTGGAATATTGGAAGAAGTTTTTGATCAAGATTGATCATTTGGGATATAATTTGAGATTTGGAAGTGAAAACTCTTGATTTTGGCATTGTTCTGAGCGTAAGGGGCAAAATAGTCATTTTGCCACCTTAGGGATAAAATTGTAATTTTGCACCCCCAACACTTGTCAAGTCCATAAATCTCAGCCATTAGCATTTTTCATCATGGATAATTGAAGGATTTTATGTGGTGAAGAATGCAAGCTTAATTATTAAGTTTGAAAAAAAATAGGCCAATGAAATTGTGACAAGTGTCAAGCCTTGAATTCTTTATTATTTAACTTAAAAATCAGCCCATATTCTCCCTATTTCACTTCCCATAGTCGGCCAAACAAGAGGAAAAGGAAACAAAGAAAGAACAAACCCTAGCTAAGAGAAAATTTAAGAAAAATTGTGAAAATTCAAGGAATCAAGCAAGCTAAGGTAAGATTTTTCAATTTTTGCTTGAGATCTACCATACCCATGCATTCTTTTTCATTTTCCATGGTTGAGAAGCAAGTTTGCATGTGGGCATCAATGAGGGTCGAATATAGGGGGATGAATTTTGATCTTGAATTTGATTAGATCTTATGCAATTTAAGTGTTTTTAGTTAGATTGTCATGATTGGAAGGAAAAACAAGTGAGAAAATCGCATATTCTTTGGTAACCCTTCATGGACGAACCTTACATGTGGAGTATTGATGGTGGATTGATTTTATTTCAAGTGAATTGGATGAGAATGAATGATTTGTGATGTAAAAATTTAGCTTGAAAAATTTTAGTGTTAGTAAGTCCACCATGGCCGAATATTTCAAAATGGAATGTGAAGGAAATTTTAGCACATTTCATGTTAATTGACTAGTATTTGATGAATTGGAGTGTTGGAAGAGAAATGGAATTAATTGGAGTTGAATTGGACGTATTGGACATTTAATCGGGTAATAAATCGAATTAGGTCAATATCGTATTTAGATAGTTACCCGAGGATTTTTATCCCAATTCATGCATTCATATAGAATTTAAATTAGTTTTAATACGATTTAGCAAAAATGTAGTAATTGTTTGATTGTGCAATGTGTTTAGGTGGTGAATAGAGGCAAAGAAATTGTACCCAAGGATTAGTAGTCAAAGTACTTGAATTCGACTCCCAAAACGTAAAACCTGACTCTATAAAATATATGCCATGTTATCCATGTGCTGGATGGAACGTTTGTATTCTTGAATGTCTTGGAAAGGCATTAAGAGTCGATATTATAACTAGAGGTACGACTAAGTGAAATAATACCTCGAACTAATTAAAATAGAATTTTAAGTTGAAATTGCGAATTTCACAGTCCAGGGATGACTTAAAGTAGCGATTCGGAGTTCGAGGACTGATTTGGAGTCAATCGAGAATATTAACCGATTAAGGGCAAAATGGTCATTTTGCCTCCCAAAATTGAAATTTGGTTATTTGATGAAAATTTTGATCAAGATTAATCATTTGAAGTATAATATGAAGTTTAGCAGTGAAAATTTTTAATTCTCGATATTTTTGGAGCATAGGGGCAGAACGGTAATTTTACCACCTGAGGATAAAATGAGAATTTTTAGAAAATATTTTGTCCCCATTTGACTTAGATTGATCAATTGGAGTGAAATTTGAGGTTGAAGAGTGGAAAAAATGTAATTCTGGCACTTTTTAGAGTATAGGGGCAAAATCGTAATTTTATCACCCTAGGGGCAAATCGATAATTTTTCACCCCCAACATTTGTCAATACCAAGGGATTTTATTCATCATGGGAATGGATAAATATGAGAAATTGTGTGGTGGAAAATTAAAGAATCAAAAGTCAAATATTTAAATTTGAACCAATTAGAACATGCCATGTGTCAAGTTTAATATTATTTTAATGGCATTATAAAAGGCATAAAAAATCAGCCCATTTTCAGTCCCCATGGTCGGTTATTGCAAGGGAAAAGAGGGAAAGGAAGAACAAGCAAACACTAGGTGGAAAATTGGAGAAAAAGTGTGGGAATTCAAGGAATTGATCAAGCAAAGGTAAAATTTCTTTGATTTTGCTAGTGACCCATCTTACCCATGCATTTCTTTCCATTTTCCATGCTTAGAACTTGAGATTTCATACTACTAAACCCATGCTGGCCGAACATTCATGGAGGAGTTTTGGCCCTTGATTTTGCTAGATTTCAATGGAATTTAGTGTTTTTTGTTGATTAGTAATGTTAAGTGTGAAAATCTAGCAAGAAAAATACTTATCCTTCATTTAACCCATTTTGGCCAAATTTTCTAGGGGGAGAATTGATGCTGAAATTGATGATATTTCATGCTATTTTGGTGATAATTGATGTTTGGTGAGGTTAGAAATTAAATGGGAACTTTTGGCATAAAAATCTAAATTTTTACCTAGTGTATAAACTTGTGTGATTTTTGACCCGGGACTGATAAATTGAATTTCATTTGCAGTCATTGAGGTAATTTAAGTATAATTGGAGTGTAGAAAGTGAAAAGAATTGATTTAGAATTAAATTGGAGATTTCAGCCAATTAGACCGAGTATAGTGCGACTTAGGTAAAAAATCGTATTTAAGCGATTAATCGGACATTTTGCATTCCATCGCAGGCATTCATTTAGATTTAGAGAGCCTGAAATAGTTTATGACAAATTGACACAAATTATTGAATTTTGTGTGATGTATGATATCTAGGTGGTGAGCTATTTGACACGGGTAGGAGACTGCACTCGCAGATCGAGAATAGCAGTATTTCTACTCCTAATACAGTGAGTAAACTTATTATCGTCTTTATTATCTAAAGTAATTTTATGTAATTTGATGATTTTATGAAAAATCATTTTATTTGGTAAATTGCTAATTTTATGAGAAAATTATGAAATTTATGAAATAAATTGGATTTATAAAACAAATTTAATTTTTACAAATTGACCTGAAAATTGAACAATGGATTTTGAAACAGAGTACTTGGAGACTACTGTTTGTTGTATAATAAATCGTATTTTTAAATCGAAGTGGCTTATGAAAATGTGGCATGATTGGCTGCTTGATTATTGTGTTGGAAACTATACGAATTGCTATTTTCCGTGCAGGCTCGTTAATGTTAAAATGGCCTAATCATGCTACTAAAATTTTTGTTAATCTAGTGGATTATTAACTACTATAGTAGACGGGTTTTCATGGACCGGCCTATTTAGAGGTGGCATAGTAAAACCCACCATATATATATATATATTTATCTCAGTTGTAAAGGTGTATAGGGTTGTCTTGAGGTATGACAGAGTTCACTTCATGTCAAACCACCATGTGAAGGCGAACTCAGCTAATGCTAAGGTACGGCTGAGTTTTAAATAAATATGAAATCTGTATCAGCCTTGGCGGGCTCGACTGAATACCTCTGATCAAGGTACCACTGAGCATGATTTTGTTGGCACAAGCTAAGTTTTCAGAAATCCATAAGCCATAATAATTTTTCATGTAAAATGAATTTATTTTACTCAATGAAAAGAAGTGAAATATTATGAGCTACCTTATGAGGATTTAATTATTTGTCTCCATTTACTCGCCTTTAGATAGTTTAGATGGTGTTTGTGCACTCATTGGGATTTTATAATCTCACATCGTCATTTCCTCACATTTCAGGCTCAGAGTATTCCATAGTTAGCAGATTCGATCAAGGACCACAATGGACTTGAATCGACAAGAACTGTTGGTTCACAGTTTTCGAGGTATTTTGGTTAGTTATGGGGCCCACGCTCACTGTAATTTAAATTTCATACTTTTGCTGTTTGTATTATAGTATGCAAAAATATATTTAGTTTTTACGCTGTGAAAATTATTTACTAATAGTTTTTATAAAAATTGTTTTATAAGAAAATATATTATTTTATTGAATATTTTATTATATTCAAATAATTAAATTTTTACCTCAGACAAACGTTTTAGATACTTAATTTTATTTTTAATCATGATATATGTTTTTTCTACACATTGACTATGTTTTTAGCAAATTTTGAGATTTTCGACGAAAAATGACGAAAATGCTCCTATGAGCCAAAAGACAAAATAATTTTGGTTTTGAATCGAAAATAACTTTTGATTCTTGAAATATGGTATTTAATAACCGTTGCTTACTGGGGAGATGAGGAAACTGATGCTAAGCCTTGCGAGGTTCCGGTCGGCATTTTGGAAATGAGTGCCCATCGAGATGTCGTGACGGTTGTCACGGGCCCGATGGGGAGTTCCGGGCAGTGACACGAAAATTGTGAGTGAATTTACATTTCAAAATTGTTTTGGGAATGTGAATGTATTTGAACATAACGTTTGAATGATTTTATCCAACTTTTCTTTAAAAAGAACGGGTACCATGGGAACAAGCTTTTTGGTGAAATATTTTTGTGATGTGGAACATGATTGTGATGAATCTATGTACCTTTATATTATGTTGATATGTATTGTTAATCAATTTTTACGAAATTGATGTAACCGTGCTTGTACCTAGTGGCAATGCACATGTAAGTTGAATGACAAATGTTGTGATAATTATGACCGTGCATGTGCAGAGTGGGTAGTGCAATGCCGGTAATGATGTGCGAGTAAGGAGCGCACCATAGTGGAGGAAAATGGTGTGGTATATGTAAGTGCACATGATTATATATATATATATATATGCATGATTTAGTGTGCATGATGGAAAATGTGATTTGTATGGTATGTGAACCTTGAGAAATTTTCCTTTATTGCAAATTGTTTTAAATTGAGGAAAAAGGTTCTAACACGAAATCCTCGTATGGTTGAGTGAAACTATTATTCTGTGACGGTTTGTGATAAACCGTCAATTTTGCTATCTTGCTAGAATGATTGATGTAATTTCATATTTGCTTTATCATTGAATGTTTAATAACTCCGGGTTAAGTGGAAGGAGTTTTAATATTAACTTAAGGTAAATTGTCTTGTTTCCAAATGAGTGCATCATGGTTCTCAACTTCTTGATTATTAATGCTTGTTCACTTCTAATGTTCGCTTACTGAGTTTTGTACTCACTGTTTTAAAACTTCATGTTTTCAAATCGGGAGACTTGTCATGACTCGAAACTCTCATTGGGCCCATGACAACAGTCGCAACTTCCCGATAGGCACTCATTACTTGGAATGCCGACTGGAACCCCGCAAGGCTTAGCATTAGCTTTCGCACTTCCCCGGTGACCAATAGTTATCCAATAACATAATTTAAAAGGGTTACAAGTCATTTCTAAATCAAACATTAAAATATTATTTTTCGGGTCATAGGGATATTTTCATCATTTTTTCTTTGAAAATCTCAAAACTGGCTAAAACAGAGTAGGTAAGTAGAAAACATATATTTCATGCTTAGAAATAAATTTAGGAGTCTAAAATGTTCGTTTAAAGTAAAATTTTGACTAATTTAATATAATAAAAATATTCAATAAAATAATTTAATTTTCTATAAAACAATTTTTATAAAACTATCAATAAATAATTTTTATAACGTAAAAGTTAAATATATTCTTACATACTACAATATAAACAACAAAAGTATGAGAATTAAATTACAGTGACATGTGGGCCCCCAACTGACCAAAAAGGTGTAGGGCTATGAACCCTTACTTTCTAGGATGCAACTCCGAGATTAATTCTTGTCTTAATCAACTATCAACAAACTGTCCTGAGCCTGAAAAATGGATAGGAAGAGGGGTGACATTACATAATCTCAGTGAGTCAACAATTACCATCAAAAGCATCTAAAACCGAGTACATGGAGGCAATATAAAAACGTTATATCTCAATACTGTTCATAACGCAAAATTCATTTCAATCTATACCAAACAATTTCTTTTCATCAAAATTTCCCAGCTCATGAATTTCTTAAACTTGGCCTCTGCCAGAATCATTCTCGCAGGTACCTTCGTCAAGGTATCCCACTGAGACCGCCAAGGTTGTTAAATGTCCCATACCCATAAACATGTTTTCGTATCTGACACACAGCCTTTCCTTGGCGTTGGCTGAGTCTCACTCTCACGTGATGGTCCGAATGGGAGGTGCACTCAAATCTTACCTCAGGAGATACTTCACCCAACATCTCCCCCCGGAGGTATGTATATAATTGGGTTACCATGCCCTTCTCATAGGCAGTCTACGGAAACCCCCACCACTGTAGTGACCGTTTAATATACCACCAGACCCATAAAAACATAATATTTTATAATTTAAACTCACCATTCAATAAAAGCATCAAACAAGTATAATTACTCTAGATATTTAAGACGATAAATTGTCCACTCACAGTTCTAGGAGTCCATATACTCCTAATCCCAGTCTTCAAGTACAATCTCTATACTTTTACCAGTGTAATATGCTCACCACCTATCCACAATGTACAATACATAATTCACCACATTAATGCTTGACCATTGTAAAATCAATTCAAGCTTGGTGTATATGCATGATATGATATGCAATTTATTCAACTACCGCTTAAACGCGGTGTTGACCTAATTCGGCCTATTACCCGATTAAATGACACTTGTGTCCAAATCAATTCCAAATTGCTCCATTTCCTTTCTAATGCCTCAATTCACCAAACATATTTCAAATAACCTAATATTCAGCCTAATAACACTCGCAATTCCCCATGGAAAAATTCGGCCATTATAGGTGCACTAACACTGAAATTATTCCTATTTAATTTCCACACCACTAACTATCAATTCTCAACCAATTCACTTGAATTAAAATTAAGTCCATCATTCCCACACAACAGATAAGGTTCGGCCAGTGAGGGTTCATGGGGGAAATGAAATTTTTCCTTGTGGTTTTGCTTCTAAACATGCTTAACTATCTCTAAACACTAACATACCTAAAAATCCAACCAATCCAAGAACATTCTCTCTCCATACCCATTTTGACCAGCCATGAATTCACCATGAAAGCATGCTTTTCAACCATGAAAATTAAGGGAAAATGCATAAGAAAAATAAATCTCAAGCTTAATAGGAAAAATCTTACCTTTGTCACTTGATTTCCTTGATTTTTCATACTTTTTCCTTGAATTTCTCCTTGGCTAGGGTTTGTTTTTGGTCTTTCTCTCTCTTTTCTAGTTTTGGCCGAATATTGGGGGTGATATGGGCTGATTCTATGCTAACTTTTAGTTTAGATAATAAGGCATTAAAAGCTTGACACTTGTCAAGTTTTCATTGGCTTATTTTTTTATTGTTTATCCATCTAACTTTAAATTCTTCACTACATGATTAGTCAAGGGTCAAAATGATGATGGATGAAGACCATGTGCTGGAAAAATGCTTTGAGGTGCAAAATTACCGTTTTGCCCCTATACTCCAAATTATACTGAAATTAAAATTTTTCACTTCTAAACCTCAAATCATACTCCAATAAGTCAAATGGGGCCAAAAAAAATCTTTTCTAAAAATTCTCATTTTGTCCTTAAATGGCAAAATGACCATTTTGCCCATAGGTAGTTATTATTCTATACTGACTCCAAATCAGCCATCGAACTCTGAATCATCTTTTTAAGTTATCTCTGGACTGTGAAACTCTTAATTTCACCTTAAAATTCCTATTTGAACTAGTTCGAGGCTTAATCAACTTAATGGTACTATTAGGGGTAATATCATCTTTTAACGATTTCTTGAACTTCCTAAATATGTAAACATTATATTGAGCATGTAAATAACATTGTAATTATTTTATAGAGCAGGATTTGACAAGATTGTTGGATCCTAGTCGAGGAGTCCTTGTAGTTTGTCTCTTAGGTAGGTGTATGGCATTCAATAGCAAATTTTTCCATTGTTCTCCGCTGGAAGTCACAGGTCCTTTTGCTTTGTGAATATGTTCATGCAATGTAAATTGCTAAGAAACATGTCTTGAACAGTACATGTATATTGTTATCGATAATGCCATCCTGATTTGGCTATGTTCACACTCGGTGAAATGTGTGTGGATGCATTAGTTGATGAAAACGTTGCGCAATGTAAATGGATAAGCTTGCTTGGGCTTGGTGAGCTATGCTCGTTGCGCCCATGCGCCGGTCATGGTCTGAAAATTTGGGTTGTGACATTGTCGTTCTATCTCCACTCTCGCCCTTTCTGGTTTTTGCTTACTACCGTCCTATCTCCACTTTCCACTCTCTAAACTTTCCACCCTCTTCTTTTCCCATTCTCTCATCTTTAGCAAGTCCAAGTTGCTACCATCCTTGATCTTTCACTTTTTTGGGCCTTCCCACATCAAGTAATCGGTAAGTTTTTTTGGGTTTCTACCATCTTTCATCTTTTGATCCTTCACCATTCTTTTTAGTTTTTTTTTTATGGTTTTTACTTTTTACTTTTTGGGTTTTCTTCATCATTGAAAAAGAAACAGTCAATGAAAATTAGTTGGGCAAATCCCTACTAGTCTCCCCATTTTCTACTACATAACATATCGTTTGATTCTTTGCAAATGTTTTGTTGCTATAGTTTTCCCTTCTTCTAGCTTTTTGTGGCTTATCCTAAACTAATCATTTGCTTTTGCCTCCTTAATTCTCATAATATCCAAAAATCATTGCATTCCAAGAACCCATATCTCATACTAGTATATCATTAAACAATTTTCGAGTAGAGCCTATAATTCGAAACCGGGAATACATATGGACCAAGGAAGTAATAACAAATAATCCCATTCAAAACGCATTTTTAGAATCAAACAATGCATCCTCAATCCATCAGTTAGATTGTTATAAGCTTTTAGAATAGGAGGAAAAGTGTAGAAATCTGGTCGAAGACCTGAGGTCAAGAAAAACTAATAGAAACCATCCACAGCTTCCTAAAAACAGCCACTGTGAACATAAGCGAAAACCATCAAGTTCCAAGTATAGACATCATTTTTTGTTGATCTGATCAAAAGTGCGACAAGAGAATGAGACATTGTAGCGACCACTCCCCTCGGTCGCTACCGGCATTCGAGACCTTCGAGAAAGACCCGCGAAGTCTCGAACAAGCCTGTCCAAATTTTCTCATTCATCCACTATATTAAATCCTCATATAATATTTATTCTTTCATATACTAGATTAAATCAAAAATATAAAAATCAATATGAACTTTTTACATTTTATTCACAAATATATGTATTAAAATTTCTAATCTCTAAATTATTTATTTAAAAATTTAGAATTCGTTTACAACTTCATAAATAAATTACAACGACTCTACCTCTAACATAATAGAAACGGGTACAGTGGAGCATCTCGAAGTAAAGTGCTAGGAGATGCCTTTACTTATCCACGATAAGTCGAACGCGTCAACAATTCATTCTAAGTCGATCTCTGTCTGCAAAAGGGAAGTAAAAAGGGGGTGAGTCTCATAGACTCAGTGAGTAAACAATTACCATCAAAAGCATCTAAAGCCGAGTAGGTGGAGACAATGAAAACTTCCTATCCCAATAGGTTTCATAGCATAAAAATTTCATCCCGACCCATTTAAATAATTATGTCCCATCCAATTACTTAAAAAGGCTTATGAATTTTTTCAAACTTAGCCCCTGCCAAAATCATTCTCGGGGATACCTTCGTCAAGGCATCCCACTAAGACTGCCAAGGCTATTAAATGTCCCATACCTATAAACATAATTTTCCATCCGACACACACATCCATTCTTTGGCGTTGGCTGAGTCTCACTCTCACGTGATGGCCCGGATGTGAGGTGTACTTTAACCTTACCTCAAGAGATACTTCGACCAACATCTCCCCTCAGAGGTAAAAACAAAATTTGGGTTTCCGTGCCCCTCTCATAGGCAGCCCACGAAAACCCCCACCACTGTAGTGACCATTTAATATACCACCAGACCCATAAAATTTCCAATGGCATAATATGGCAAATAAAATTTAATCCAGTTTACCGAGACCAAACCAAAACCGTTCATATATTTCATGCCAATCCCAAAATTTTAACAATCATGCTACCGTAGTGTCATAAGCCACAATTTCAAATCATAGATATACAATACAAATCGCAATGTAGGTCTCCACATACTCAATTTTCTCAAAACAATATTTGATTTGAAAACCAGTATAAATTTTATTTTATAAAAAAAACATTTTAATTGGAAATATAATATTTTATAATTTAAATCCACCATTCAATAAAAGCATCAAACAAGTAAAATTACTCTAGATATTTAAAACGATAAATTGTCCACTCATAGTACTAGGAGTTAGTAATACTCCTATTCTCAATCCTTTGTCACATTGCCTCGCCTCCTTGACAAATGTTCATAGCAACATAAAATTTAAATCTTATATATTTAATCATACATTTGTATGGATAGTAATTTAATTAAAATATCTCAAGTAACTTGCATATTTTTCATCTAAAATATGCATAATATTAATTATCTATAAACCTTAAAATTTAATAATAAACTCACCATTGGACCTTTTCCATTTCCTTATTTCCTTTTTGAGCCCCCCTTTTCATGGGCTTCTCCATTCTTCCTATTGGGCTAAGCCCAATTATTCCTCTCCTATTGGGCCATGCCCAATTTTATTTTGCTATTTGGGCGATGCCCAATTTTATTTTTAATTTAGGCCATGCCCACATTTTTTTTCTTTTCTTTTTCTCTTTTTTTTTCTTTCTCTTTCTTCCAGCCCGTGGTTTCTTCACTGTGGCAACCTTCCTCTGCCAGTGATGGTAGCCCCTCCATTCCTCATCTTTTCTCCTCCCTTTTTCCTCACCGTAGTAGCTGAATTTTAGCTCTTTTTGGCTCCAATTTCCAGCAGCTTTGCTGCCCCTTTTCCACCTGAAAATTCAGCAATTAATCCTCAATTTTCTAGCCACAAAACCTCAAACTTCCAGCTAAATTTTTTGCTCACAAATCAGCCATCAACATGAAAAATTTTCAACACCTAATCCTCATCATTTTTAGCAAAAAATCAGCTCTAAAATCACTCCAAGAAAGCACCAAAATTTTTTTTCCTCAAAGTGTAGCCAAAAATTAGTTTCTTACCTTAACAATTTTCAGCCCTCTTTTCTCTTCCTTTCCTCGGTTTGTCTTTCCTTTATTCGTCCATCTCTCTCTCGGTTTCTTCTTTTCTTTTTCCTCTATTTTTTTCATCCCTTCATTTCCTTCCTTTGCTTGGCTTTTTCTTCTCTTCTTATCTCTTTCTTTGCCGAGTCATTCATTAGAACTTTCTACATTCTTCTCTTACCTCTTTTTATCTTTCTTGTCTCCTTTATTTCCTTACCTTTTTCTTTATTTGTTTTCTTCACATGACCGGCCCCCACTTCTTTTATTTCTCCTTTCATTTGTCTCTTTTATTTTGTCTTGCTTTGACTATTCTTTATTTCCTTTTTCATTTGTTGTGGCCAGCCCCATCTTGCACACTTAAAAAAAATTTGTTTTGCCTTGGGCTTATGTAAGCATGCATGTACATATAAAATATTTGTTTGACTTTTTCACCACCTTTCTTTATTATTTCTTTTGTTTCTTTGACTTTTCAACACTGAAATTTCATTAATTTATTGTTCAATTCATCTTCATTTTATTTTTATTTCATCAAACAATGAAATTTACACATAATTCTTTAATTACATTTAATTTGGCATACCTCCCTCAAAATTTTCATAATTTAAAATTAATCATTTCAACACGTGCAAAAATTATCATTTCCATCTATTTTTCTTCTCTTACACGTGTATAACCAAAATATCAAAATCGTATTTCAACGCAGTGTCTCCATAATAATTAAATATTTACTTACCGCGTTAACTCAATAAAAATCACATCGTACGTTTTTCGTCGTTTTCCTTCAAAATTATTCTTTATTTCTTCCCCCCCACTTAAATTAGTCATATTCTATTTTTCATGAATAATTTCTGACATTATATAAAAATATTAATATTTTAATATTATTTTATTGAATAAAATATTATTTTATTTCAAAATTTTTCATTTATCTTTTTTGGTCTCGAAACACATTATTATGTGTCAGTTTACCTTAGAATCATCCGTCAGCTCACTAATTCATCTCTGACAAAAATAATAATATTTAACTGTGGGTTCTGCGCGTGCAAAACATTCTATTATTGAGCATTTCTTAGCACGGCATTTAGCATCAAATGGTCATTCATTTGATCAATACAATCTTATTTGTGTCCAACGAAGGTACGGGGTGTTATAGACATTGCCAATGTCAAGCTCGACATTTCTATATGCATGTCATGTCATTTATATGCTTGACAGAATAGTTGCAAATTTTGGAAGCCTCGAGAAATCGTCAAAGGACGATATTGCCCCTAATGATACTGTTAAGTTGATTAAACTTTGAATTAGTTGAAAGAGGGATTTTAAAGATGAAATTGAGAATTTCACAGTCCAAGGATGACTCGAAATGATAGTTCAGAGTTCGAGATCCGATTAGGAGTCAATCCGAAAATTTCACTCTCTAGGGGCAAAATGATAATTTGCTACTTGAGGACAAGTTGGGAATTTACAAAAAAGATTTTTATACCACGTTTGATTAAGATTGATCAGATTTAACTTATTGGAGTATAATTTGAGGATTTGGCAGTGAAAAATTTAAATTTTCGATATTGTTGGAGTATAGGGGCAAAACGGTAATTTTACCACCCGCAGACAAAATTTGAATTTTCGAGAGGATTTGGATCAAATTTGAGAAATTGGAGTATGATATGGGCATGACGAGTGAAAATTATGGATTTTGGCAATTTTTCAATTTTTGGGGCAAAAATGTAATTTTTCACTTTTACGGGGGCAAAAGTGCAATTTTTGAAAATTTCTCCACCAACACTTTGCACAAGTCTAGAAACTTCTTTTAAGGGATGGATAAGTGAAAAAAAATGAGTGGTGGAGAAAGAAAGTCAAATGGAAAATAAATAAATAATAAATTAATAAAAATTTAACATGTGATAAATATATAATATTATTTTATTAAGTCTATAAAAAGGCCAAAAATTCAGCCAATGAGCCATGTGAGGGTCGGCCATCAAAGGGAGAAGAAGAAAGAAAGAAAACCAAGAACCCTAGGTGGAAAAATTGGGGAAAAGGTGGGATTTCAAGTGATTTATCAAGACAAAGGTAAAATTCTTTTAATTTCCTTTGAATTCTACCTTATCCATCTAATTTTCTTCAACTTCCATGAATAGAAGCCTAGATCTCATACCAAACCCATGCTGGCCAAACACTTTAGGAGGAATTTTGATGCTTGATTTTGATGTATTTTGAGTTGAATTGAAGCTTTTAACTAGGTAGTGATGTGTAGAATGAAAATTAGGCAAGAAAATAATTGTTTCCCACTTTACCCACTTTAGGCCAAATTTTATGGAGAGAGATTGGTTGCTGATTTTGATTATATTTTTATGGTATTAATGTGTATTTTAATGAATTATGGATATAGAAATTTAATGGGAATTTTTGGTGAAAAAATTTGAATTTTACCTAATAGGGGTAATTTCGTAATTTATGACTTAGACTGATAGTTTGCATCACATTCATGGACATTAAGTTAATTTGGATATAATTGAGGTATAGAAATTGAAAGAAATTGATTCGGAATTAAATTGAAGATTTTAGCCGATTCGGACCCGTGTAGGCGATTAGGCTGAATACTGTAATTAAACGGTTATTCGGAGAGTTTGTAGGGCATTTCATTAATTATGTAGAGCCTGAAATCAATTTTGGCTAATTGACACAATTTATTGAAATTTGTGTCATGCGTAACATATAGGTGGTGGGTCCCTCGGACACGGGAAAAATCCAATATAGTGAGAAACGAAAGCAGGAGTATTAAGCACTCCTGACGAGGTGAGTGGATAAATTACCATTTTCAATATCTAGAGTAATTTTACTCGTTTTTGTGCTTTTTAATGAATTAAATTTTATAAATAATTTTAAATCAAAAAATCGATTTAATAACACTAAGTATGTGGAGTCTGGGCTAAACTTGTGTTTACGTATTTAATTTGAAATTATGGCTTATGATCTTGGTAAGCTTGCTTGGTTGGTTTATTGTGTTGAAATTGCATGAATTACTGTTTGCCGTGTAGGCTGGCTAGTATAAAAATTGTTTTGTTATGCTACTGGATTTTTCTATAAATTTGATGGGTTAATTATACACTGCAGTGATGGGTTGTCGTGAACTGCCTTTAGGAGGGGCACGGTAAACCTGACTAATTGTTACCTCGATTGGATAGACGCTTAAGGTAACTCCCGAGGTGATGTTAAAATTCACTTCACGTTAAACTACCACGTGAAGATGAGTTTGGCCAACGCCAAGGAGTGACTATGTTTTTCAAATATAATATAACTAGTAATAGCCTTGGTGGACTAGTTGGGATGCTTTGATCAAGTATCCACGAGTACGTGATTTGGCCTAAGCCTAGTTTTTACGAAAGATATCATAAGCCTCGTGTTTTGATGAAATGAATTTGTTTGGTATGACTGCATTAAATTGGTATTATAAATTACATTTTGATATCGTGTTTTTACATTGTCTCAATCTACTCGACTTTAGATGTCGTAGATGGTAATTATCTAACTCACTGGGTTGTAAAACTCACCACCCTCTCTTCCCCCTTTCAGGCTCGAGGTTATTGATAGATACTTGGATTGCACTGAGAGGTTAGTTTGCAGTCGCATCCTAGCAACAAAGGTACATAGTCGTACATAGTGGGGTTCACGTGTCATTGTAATTGATTTGCATACTTTGTTTATATTCAATACAGTATGTATAAAATTTATTTTATCTTCTCCTACTGAAAATCGATTTTCGATATTTCTAAAAATAATGTGTTATAATTAAAATGTAATATTTTATTCAATACTTTTGTTTTATTCTATTATCTAAAAATTTAATTTTTATAAGGGTTTTAGGTATCTAATTTTGTTTTAGTTTACGAATTATGTTTATTCTACTTGCATGCAATGATTTTACTGATTTTGAAATTTTTGGACGAAAACGCCCATGTGTGGTGAATTGTGCGTTTTAATTATTTTAATCTAAAAATCTAGATTATTATTTCTTGAAAAATGTTTTTGGAAACTAATAACCACTGGGGAGATGGAAAATTGATACGATAGCCTTGCGAGGTCTCGATATGGTACTCGGGGGATGAGTGCATATCGGGACATTGCGACGGTTGTCATAGACTCGATGGTTGTTCTGGGTCGTGACAGCCAAGGTAAGCATAAAGATTAACAAGCTTGGCTGAAATAAAGATGCTTTGAGCTTTTCCCAAAACCAAAACAACGGCATGAAGGTGCTTCGCAAGGTGCAATTGGGTGCAGGATTTGAAACAGATGATTAAAATCAATTGATTTGTCATTGTCTTCACATCCATTTGATGTACATTGTAGAGAATTTGTAGCTGCTAAAAACACGGGGCAACGCACTTGAAGCAATGGCAAAACTTTGGAAATATGCCTAACTTTGTAGGTTGGCACCAATCTGAGTAAAATAGGCAATTCCATAAGGCATACTACATATTACTTTTAAAATTTTAAATACGCACCATGGTCTAACTATAGCTAGCATATATTAATATACAAATTGAAAAAAAAATTATAAAGTTTGGTTTTTGGAAACCGAACTGAACTAACCGAATTAGTTCAGTTTCGATTAGTTTAGTTCAGTTTCGGTTATTTTTATATAAGAGTTCGGTTAGTTCGATTATTAGTTCAATTATTGGATATGCAATAACCGAATTAATCAAACTAACTGTTTGTATAGCCCTATACTCAGGTGAGTAGTGGATAAAGTCTTTTCTGTCGTTTGGTTCACCTTGTGTGAATGACACATCGGCCTCACCCAAAATCTTTGAGTGGTCCCACCCCAGTCAGGCTAATGGTGATTAATCCTCACTATTGTCATAAGATTCCTTAAGTTTAAGATTGTTCTTATCCATAACTTGCATCATAAACATATAAACATTCTCATAAACCATCTTTGTGCTTAATCCATTGTGTATATGAAATTTTCAACACACACATCTCATGGCATACATTTCATAATCTCATAATTAATTCCCATGCTTAGCTCGTAGTGTACATGACATAATCAACACATACATCTCATGTCATTCATGTTATAATCTCATAATTCATCTCATGCTTAGCCTATCATGTGCATGCCATTCTTAACACATATATTTCATGGCATACATGTCATAAACTTATAGATGAAACTCATGCACCCATCATACCTTACATGTTGCATTATGTCAAGCATGCATATCATACCATTCATCTCATTTCGAAGGTAAACATTTGAAAGGGTTGGCCCCCCTTATTAAAAACTAATACATAGTAACATATTTACATACATAGTAAATTCACAAATTATTAAAAAACCATTGGTGTCAATACACAATCAATCATTATTAAATCAAATTTTTTAGTCATTCTTTGAAATGCTATTGGAAAACCTTGAAACTCGAATTCTTTGATAAGCCATTCCTTAAAACAATATTTCACCATGTACAGCAAATCATTCCTTTTAAAATTATGCTCACTTAATATATTGAATTATTTGAAGAGGTGTATCCACTCACTTAATTGGAGATTCAATGCTTGGCTCCTCAATTACGACTCCACTCCAGTGGATTCCTCAAAGTTTTCGACTGTTACTAATCATTTAAGAAACATCACAATCTGTCACGACTTGGAACTCCCATCGAGCCCGTGACAACCGCCGCAATGTCTCGATAGGCATTCATACCCCAAATACCGACCAAAAAATCACAAGGCTTTCGTACAAGTTTTCTTACCTCCACTGTGAATAGTCATTACCAAACATCGTATTTTAAAAGATTTAATTTTTTTATTTCAAAACAATAAAAAAGTAATTTTCACCTCACAGGGGCATTGTGGTCATTTACCCTTAAAATTTCGAAACAAGCGAAAAATGCAATGTGTGGGTGACAAACGTATATTTTGCAACCAGAAATAAATTTAAAGGTCTAAAACATTTATTTAAAATAAAATAGTAACTATTTGAATATATATAAAAATATTTGATAAAATGTTCTAATTTCTTATAAAACAATATTTTCAGAAATATCTAAAAATAACTTTTACAACATAAAAACAAAATAAATTCACATACACTATCATACCGTGAACTAGGGTATGAACTATAAATTCCAGTGACACGTGGGTCTTGAACTGACTAAGAAGATGTAGGGCTATGAACCCTTATTTTGTCGAATGCAACTTTGAGATTAATTCTCGTCTTAATCAGCTATCAACAAATTGTCCTGAGCTTGAAAAATGTATAGGAAGAAGGAGTGCGATTATATAATCCCAGTGAGTAGACAGACATCATCAAAATAATCTAAAGCCGAGTAATAGGAGACAATCAAAATATCCCATCACAAAACATATTTCACAAATTAGAAATTCATTCCAACCTATATAAACAATTGTATTTCAATCACTTTCTCAATATGGCTTATGTGCTTCTCAAAGACTTGGCTCGTGCCAAAATCCACTCTCGGGGATACCCTACGGAGGCATTTTACCGAGACCGCCAAGGCTGTTTATTGTCACACACACAAACATATTTCACCTCTAACAACATAGCCGTTCCTTGGCGTTGGCTGAGTCTCACTTTCACGTGGTGGCTAGCATGAAGTCTACTCAAATCCTACCTCGAGAGTTATCCTACGCGCCTCTCCAATCGAGGTAAGCTTAATAATTGAGAACCGTGCCCCTCTAAGTAGGCTGGCCCATAGAACCCCCGTCACTGCAATGCCCACTTTATAATCCACCACCAATAAAATCACAATAGTATGACATGGCTCACATAACACATTCAAGGCAAATCAAAGCAGTTCACATATTCTTTAAATCATAAAAATAGCTAGTCATACCCACATTTATCATAAGCCATCCGATTTAAATCATCAATTTGCAACACAAACAGGAAGTCTCCAATTACTCTATTTCTCGAAATCACCATTTAATTTTTTCAAAAAATTTATAAAATCATTTTACAAAATCACATTTTCCCATAAAACACAATAATTTTTCAATTAAACCATTTTCCATAAAATCACATAATTAAATAAAACTACTCTAGATAATTAAGACGATAGTAAGTTTACTCACTGTACTAGGAATAGAAATACTCTTATCCTCCGTCCTCAGGTGCAGTCTCTTACCCGAATCAATTGGCTCACTACCTATCCGTAATCCGTGACACAAAATTTAATAAATTGTGTCAATTTATCATAAATTATTTTAGGCTGTACATGCAATGGAAATGAGACGAAAATTGTTCGAACAGTCGTTTAATCGCAGTGTCCAACCAATTTGCCTACGCCTGGCCTAATTTGCTAAAACCCTCGATTTAACTCCGATTTGACCCAATTACAATTAAATACCATGAAATATCCTCAAATTCATTAGCCAATCTCAAGCTAAATGACCTAAAATTCATCAATTCCACCTTCGCATTCCTTTATAAAATTTTCGGCCAATAATGGTGCATTAACACTAAATTTTTTTCCTATAAATTTTCCACACTATAATTCATCAATTCATAGCCAATTTACTTAAAATAAAATCAAATCTACTTCACACACTCAAGGGTAAATTTGGCTAAGGAAGATGGGTGGGGAAAATGAATTTTTCTCTTGGTGTTTTGCTAGCCAACATAATATACTAGCTAAAATCATCAACATATCTAAAAATTAAATTAATCTAACAACTTTCTCTCTCTAAACCCATATGACCAGCCATGTAATCACCATGAATTCATGCTATTCAACCATGGAAAATAATGAAAAATACATGGGTAAGGTAGAAATTAAGCTAAAAATGAAAAACCTCACCTTTTTATACTTGATTTCCTTTAATTTCCTTGCTTTTTCTTGACTTTTCTCTTAGTTAGGGTTTATGTTTGTGTTTTCTCTCTCTTCCTTCATGTTAGGCCGACTCCTTGGGGAAGAAGGCTGAAAATTTGACCTTTTTATAACTTAAATAAAATAATATTATTTTATTATACTTTTTTATTTTTTTATTAATTTATTTTTTTTATTTTTTTTCCATTTGACTATTTATCCACCATAAGCTTTCTTCCTTATCCATCCATTAAAAGAAGTTTCTAGGCTCTTAAAAAAAAAATCTTGGTTGAGTAGTTTTCAAAAATTACACTTTCGCCCCCAAAAAATCCAAAAATTACATTTTTGCCCCAAAAATTGAAAATTTGCCATAATGAATATTTTTCACTCCTCATACTCATATCATTCTCCATTTTGTCAAATTTGATCCAAATTCTCTCGAAAATTCAAATTTTGTCCTTGGGTGAGAAATTTACGATTTTGCCCCTATACTCCAAATTGTACTAGAATTACATCTTTTCCACTTTTCAACCTCAAATAACACTTCAATTGATCAATCTTAATCAAATGGAGCTAAAATCTTTTCTAAAAATTCTCGTTTTGTCCTCTAGTGGTAAAATTACTATTTTACCCTTGTGTCCCAAAAATATCGAGAATTAAAATTTATCACTGCCAAATTTCATTTTATACTCCAATAAATCATATTATATTTCATATAATTATTCTTAAGCAATTGTGATCAAAATCTTTGCTAAAAATCTCCATTTTGTCTTTAAATTGAAAAACAATCGTTTTATCCCTATTCGGTCAATTTTTTTGATTGACTTTAAACTGAACCTCGAACTTCGAATCAATGTTTTGAGTAATCTCTGGACTGTGAAATTCTTGATTTCACTCTTAAAATCCTTAATTGAACTCATTCGAGGCTAAATCGACTTAATGGTACCTTTAGGGACAATATCGTCCTTTAACAATTTCTCGAACTTCCCAAATATGCAGATATTCTACTGAGCATGTAAATGACATCATAATTATTTTATAGATCAAGGTTTGACAACACTACCCCTTTTAAAATAAAATTTTGTCTTCCAAATTTCACTTATCTATCTCAAAGAAAAAGTTGGGGTATTGTCTTTCATTATTTCCACATACTTCCTTGATATTATCTTGATTTGATCATTGCATAATATTAGGAATAAGAGTTCATATAGCCTCTTGCCTACGATTTGTTCTACAGTCACAAGCCATAAACAAGACTCTACATCGACCCCACTATTTCGCTGTGTACCACAAGATTTGCTTCATTTAATCACCTTTCATTCAACTGAGTCAATTACAAGAATCATAATTTCTCTTATGTCTTCAATCATTTTTCATGCCTCTATATTGCTTTGTATCTTTCTTGTATGCCGACATTAATTTGTTACTTAAGATTCAAATTCATTTGAATCTTGTATACCTCAAACATTTTTTAGTTCAAATTTCCAAAATATATATTAAGAAATTTCCACAAAAATATTCCATATAAACTCATCTACGATATTAGTCCTAAAACCTTTATGTATATGTCCATCACTTGGTATTTACATCTCCTATCACTATCTTACATCTTCATTTAACTTTTCACTCATTTTCTCTAGGTTGGACTCGTGCTTCATCTTCCATTACCGTAAAAACTTTTGTTGACGCATGAGTTTGTGGTCTGAAAGGTGGGTATACTGGGGTGCTACTCTCCATATCAGGCCGGATAGCTACTCCCTGCCTCGGTTGTGCTCCAGAGGAATCTCTCCTCTGCAAGTCTGTTCGAGCTAATAAAGATGGAGCAGCTACAGTAGCTTGTCCTAACTATGGACAATTAGTCCTAAAGTGACCCGTTTGGCCACAACGAAAACATCGTAAAGGCCCCAAACACACCTCAACATGAAATCTTCCACACTTTCTGCATCTATTGGAACTTTTGGAACTCTTCCTAGAAGTAGTCATCGCAGACCTACTAAATCTCGAAGACCTCTGTTGTATCTGTAAAAATTGGGGTCAGGAAGATGTCACTAGGCCAAAAGTAGTACTTCTTGAAATAGATAAGCCTTTGTCTCTCTTTAGTGGTTGGCTAGAAAATACATTTGGATTCTTCCTCTTTACAGACTCAGCTCGCATTCTCTTATTTTCATTTGCAAGCTTCTCAGCCCTTAAAGCCATTTGTACCACTTCCTTATAGGGCTCCCTACCAGTTACTGTCATCCGATCCTTAATCTCATTGCGGAGTCCTTCCTAAAAGTAATTGGCCTGATCTTGCTCAATCTTCACTAAATCAGGCACATAGGACATCAGCTCGTTAAATCAAGTCTCATATTCCTCTACCGTCAAACTGCCTTGTTTCAAACTCAAAAATTCCCTCTTCTTTTCTTTTTGATGGAAATGGGTGTAATATTGTCCATTAAATTCTCTGAGAAAGTCTGGCCAAGTTGGCGGAGAAGTGGAACGGGACTTCACCGAATTCCACCATGTATAGGCCCTCTTTTCCAATAATCTAGAGGCTACCATCACTTTCATGTCCTCATCTAGTCTCATATTGGAGAGTGTCTCCGAGACTTGATTAATCCAATCATTGGCCGCGGTGGCATCCAACTCACCTACAAAAGAAACACAGCTAAGTTGCCTAGCCTCTTTCAGCTTTTTAGAAATAGAGATGTCCAGCACTAGTGGTGGAACAGGTGGTAGGGATGGTGGTACTAAAGGAGCTTGACTAGCTTGAGCCTGGCAAACCATTGCAGTGAAAAAGGCTGTCATCGCTTGAACTACCTTGGGAGACATGGTGGGAACGCTTGTAGGTGGCGGAGGAATCTCAGCCTGTTCAGCAGCAAGTGCCACTCGAAATGGGGACGTAACCGATTCCTCTCCTATTGGATCTGGCTGACTTTGCCTAGGTCGACCTCTTCCCCTCGCAACTGATGTAGTGGGGGGTGGGTGTTCACGCCTAGGGGGCATGATGATCTATAAAAGAAAACAAAACAAGTCTAAGCAACCTCAGATTCTATATGCAGACCTATGCATTCTAATCGACTTAGCTTAAGTCGGGGCCACGCTAACACTGTAAGTCATTAAAACACTTTAAAAATCAAAATCAGCCAAAAACAACCAAAAGCAAACCAAAGCAACCCAAAAGCTCTGATACCAACTGAATTGTCACGACTCGGAACTCCCATCGAGCCCGCAACAACCACCGCGACGTGTCGATAGGCATTCATACCCCGAATACCGATCGAAAAATTGTAAGGCTTTCGTACCAGCTTTCTTACCTCCTCTGTGAGTAGTAATTACCAAACATCGTATTTTAAAAGATTTAAATTTTTTTTATTTCAAACAATAGAAAAGTAATTTTAACCTCACAAGGGCATTGTGATCATTTACCTTAAAAAATTTCGATACAAGCGAAGAATGCAATGTGTGGGTGAAAAACGTATATTTTGCAACCAGAAATAAATTTAGACGTCTAAAACATTTATTTAAAGTAAAATAGTAACTATTTGAATATATATAACAATATTCGATAAGATGTTCTAATTTCTTATAAAACAATATTTTTAGAAATATCTAAAAATAACTTTTACAGCGTAAAAACAAAATATATTCACATATACTATCATACCGTGAACCAGGGTATGAACTCTAAATTCCAGTGACATGTGGGTCCCCAACTCACTAAGAAGATGTAGTGCTATGAACCCTTACTTTCTAGAATGCAACTCCGAGATTAATTCTCGTCTTAATCGGCTATCAACAAATTGTCCTGAGCCTGAAAAATGTATAAGAAGAAAGGGTGAGACTATATAATCCCAGTGAATAGACAAACATCATCAAAATAATCTAAAGCTGAGTAATAGGAGACAATCAAAATATCCCTTCGCAAAACATATTTCACAAATTGGAAATTCATTCCAACCTATATAAACAATTGTATTTCAATCACTTTCTCAATATGGTTTATGCGCTTCTCAAACAGTTGGCTCGTGCCAAAATCCATTCTCGGGGATACACTGCGGAGGCATCTTACTGAGACCGCCAAGGCTGTTTATTGTCACACACACAAACATATTTCATCTCTGACAATACAGTCGTTCCTTGGCGTTGGCTGAGTATCACTTTCACGTGGTGGCTAGCATGAAGTCTACTCAAATCCTACCTCGGGAGTTATCCTACGCGCCTCTCCAATTGAGGTAAGCTCAATAATTGAGAACCGTGCCCCTCTAAGTAGGCTGGCCCATGGAACCCCTGTCATTGCAGTGTCCACTTGATAATCCACCACCAATAAAATCACAATAGTATGACATGGCTCACATAACACGTTCAAGGCAAATCAAAGCAGTTCACATATTCTTTAAATCATAAAAATAGCCAGTCATACCCAGATTTATCATAAGCCATCCGATTTAAATCATCGATTTGCAGCACAAACAGGAAGTCTCCAATTACTCTATTTCTCGAAATCACTATTTAATTTTTTTAGAAAATTTATAAAATCATTTTACAAAATCACATTTTCCCATAAAACACAATAATTTTCCAATTAAACCATTTTTCCATAAAATTACACAATTAAAATAAAATACTCTAGATAATTAAGACGATAGTAAGTTTACTCACTGTGTACTAGGAGTAGAAATACTCTTATCCTCCGTCCTCGGGTGCAGTCTCTTACCTGAATCGATTGGCTCACTACCTATCCATAACCCATGACACAAAATTCAATAAACTGTGTCAATTTATCATAAATTATTTCAGGCGTTACATGCAATGGAAATGAGACGAAAATTGTTCAGACAGTCGTTTAATCGCAGTGTCCGACCAATTTGCCTACGCCCGGCCTAATTTGCTAAAACCCTCGATTTAACTCCGATTTGACTCAATTACACTTAAATACCATGAAATATCCTCAAATTCATTAGCCAATAGCAAGCTAAATGACCTAAAATTCATCAATTTCACCTTCACATTCCTTCATAAAATTTTCGACCAATAATGGTGCATTAACACTAAAATTTTTTCCTATAAATTTTTCACACTACAATTCATCAATTCATAGCCAATTCACTTAAAATAAAATCAAATCTACTTCACACACTCAAGGGTAAATTCGGCTAAGGAAGATTGGTGGGGAAAATGAATTTTTCTCTTGGTGTTTTGTTAGCCGACATAATATACTAGCTAAAATCATCAACATATCTAAAAAATAAATTAATCTAACAACTTTCTCTCTCTAAACCCATATGACCAGCCATGAAATCACCATGAATTCATGCTATTCAACCATGGAAAATAATGAAAAATACATGGTTAAGGTAGAAATCAAGCTAAAAATGAAAAATCTTACCTTTTTATACTTGATTTCCTTTAATTTCCTTACTTTTTCTTGATTTTTCTCTTAGTTAGGGTTTATGTTTGTGTTTTCTCTCTCTTCCTTTATGTTAGGCTAACTCTTTGGGGAAGAAGGCTGAAAATTTAGCCTTTTTATAACTTAAATAAAATAATATTATTTTATTATACTTTTTGGTTTTTTTATTAATTTATTTTTTTTCCATTTGACTTTTTATATACCATAAGCTTTCTTCCTTATCCATCCATTAAAAGAAATTTCTAGGCTCTTCAAAAAAAAAAATCTTGGTTGAGTAATTTTTAAAAATTGCACTTTGACCCTCGAAAAAGTCAAAAATTATATTTTTACCCCAAAAATTGAAATTTTGCCATAATGCATATTTTTCACTCCTCATTCTCATATCATTCTCCAATTTATCAAATTTGATCCAAATTCTCTTGAAAATTCAAATTTTGTCCTTGGGTGACAAAATTACGATTTTGCCTTTATACTCCAAATTGTACTAGAATTACATCTTTTCCACTTTTCAACCTTAAATAACACTTCAATTGATCAATCTTAATCAAATGGGGCTAAAATCTTTACTAAAAATTCCCGTTTTGTTCTCGAGTGGCAAAATTGCCCTTTTACGCTTGTGTCCCAAAAATATCGAGAATTAAAATTTATCACTGCCAAATTTCATTTTATGCTCCAATAAATCATATTATACTTCATATAATTATTCTTGAGCAATTGTAATCAAAATCTTTGCTAAAAATCTCCATTTTGTCCTTAAATTGAAAAATGACCGTTTTGTCCCTAATCGGTCAATTTTTTCGATTGACTCCAAATTGGACCTCGAACTTCAAATCACTGTTTTGAGTAATCCTTGGACTGTGAAATTCTCGATTTCACTCTTAAAATCCTTATTTGAACTCATTCAAGGCTAAATCGACTTAATGGTACCTTTAGGGATAATATCATCTTTTAACAATTTCTTAAACTTCCCAAATATGCAGATATTTTACTGAGCATGTAAATGACATCATAATTATTTTATAGATCAGGGTTTGACGCAATCATTATCAAGTCTAATAATTTGATACTAGTTATTTCCAACACTTTTGAAACTACTTGGATTTAGCTAAAACTATATTTCTAGCTTAAACCCACTATTACATTATATTATACTTAAGAACTCATAAATCCTTCATCCTTACCTTAAGTGAGCTTAAATGCTTAGGAACATCACAAAACCTTGATCTTTAACAATCAAGAGAAGAATTTGGGCACACAAACAATATTTTCAATGTTGAAAAAATCAAGATTTAAAGATTTCAAGGTTTAAAAATGTCATCCTTTTCATAAAAACTCAAAACCAAGTCTTTAAATCATAAAAATGGCGTTTGGACTAAAAATGGGTTGGAAAAGCTTTAAAGTTCAAAGTTTACTTTGCAAAAATGGTTGAGGGTTGCCAACTTTTGAAAAATATGGCATATTGATAGGTTAGGGTGTGAAAATATGTTTTTACCCTTTTTATTTTTCTAAAAATGATGAAATGTGTTGATACATTAGGTCCATGTAGCAATACATTGGTTTTTGGAAAAATTTTATCGATACGTTTAACTATGTATCGATAGATGTTTATAAAATATAAATTTATCGATACACTTTTACATGAATCAATATATGTTCTTCAAATTCCTTTTTTAAAAGCCTTAAGGGTCATGTATCGATACATTTGCTCCAATATGCAAAAATACAATTTAAAACTTGTCCAATTGGACTTTTTTAAACATCTAACTTTCGTAAATAGTACACAACATCAAAAAAATGAATTTTTCTAAGGTTAAAAACCAAATTTAATATTTTGAAACAAAAATTTCACATTCTCACTTAAGGTTTTTCTTAAATTATACTTTATTTAGGGTGAGATTTCACAGTATATATACTATATGACTTCTTAGTATACTTATACACTATATAAGTATATATTGAGTATATATAATAATATATTAATACACTATACATAGTATACTTATTGATACACTAATTAGTCAATATATAGTATAATAAGTATATTATTAATATACAATATATAGTCCATACTCTATAGACTATAGAATATAGTAATACAATGTAACTTATATTAGTAATTTAATATAGTAACTTATTAATATGCTATAATTTTAATATATTAATGTTACTATGTATAACTTATATTACTAAAGTAACTTGTATTAATATTAGTATACTTTAGTAATATAAATTATGTTAATAAATAAATATAATAACTTATTAATATATTAATGACTTAATGAGTTAATGTCACTATAGTCTATAAACTATAAATTATGTATCTTGATACACTAAACATAATATACCTATTAATACACTAATTAGTCAATATATAGTATAATAAGTATGCTATATACTATAGTTATTCATATATTAATTAAAAAATTAGTCAAAAACTATATATTAACAATATATTGTATTAGTATATTAGTTAATTTATAAATAATAATGTAATAGCATATTACATGAAAATATATTATTAATATACTTTATAGTTTAGTTTATATTAACTTGTTTAATATAATATATTAACGTAATATATTAATAAGTAATATAAAGGAATATAAAGTATATTATTAATACATTATGCATAAACATAATAGCTTATTAGTATACTAATTAATAAAATTATTCATTAGGTTGTAGTCAATTTATTATTTACAATAACACAATAATAATAAAACAACTTAAACTAAAATCTAACATATTAACAAATAACAAATTAACAACAACAAATAACAATATAACTAACTTAATTTAAAAATTAAAATGTAAGTTGTTAATTTAACATTTGACAACTTAGTAGCTTACTATGTAAGCTTCTTCTCTTCTCCATTTTACAGTCTTTTTGGTCATCTCTTTGACTTTGCCTCTTCATCCTTTCAGATCTCTTCTCTAGTTTCCACCCTTGACCTTTCCATCTAGTCTGGCACTCTCCTCTCATTTATCACTCGACTCTCACTTTCTTAGTTAGACTAGGTTGGTTTCTCTTCTTCCCAACCCTCTCCTCGATTTCTCTTTTTTGGCTCTTTGCTGCTACTACAAGGTATGATATTTATCACTAGTCTAATGATACAAGTAATGTTTTTCCTTTATAGATCAATTTAGATGTTGAAAGAACCCTAAACTCTATTTTTTATGTCAATGTTTAATATATTAAATTTTAAAATATATAAATTCACTATTTTCACTTGCCTGGTGTGATTTTCAAGTATGGTGTTTTTAGTTAGCAAATTCTTATCTATTTTTAAAAATCATGGTTGGTTTGTTTGGCGAGAAAGTAAATGATGCAGAAATGTGAAAGCATTTTAGCTTGTGAAATCTAATGGAAATTCAAGAACTAAAAATGAAGAAGAGAAAAATCCATAAACTTTGCGTGAGGCATAAATTTTTCAATGGGTTGGTTGGGTTTGAACTTGAATAATTTTAATGTTTTTCCTTTTCAATGCTATGGATTTACATAGACAGACAAAGACCCATGTCTATTTTGTCTTTTAACTTCGAACTATTGAATTAATGTGAAGGGCTTTGCTTCAAAATTAAAAGGCATTTTTCAACAGTTTGAATAGGGCAGTAGGATTGTAAAAGTATCTTATATTTTTATCTTAGTTGTAGAGGCGTGCAGGGTTATTTAATTGTCCTGAGATATGACAAAGTCACTTCACGCTAAACCACCACATGAAGGCAAACTCAGCTAACACCAAGGAATGGTTGATTTTGAACAATTATGAGAATTTTGACAGCCTTGGCGGGCTTGGTTGAATGCCTCTGATCAAGGTGTCACCGAGCATGAGATTTTATGGCACGAGCCACGATTTTACGAATAATCATAAGCCACATAAATTTTCAAGCGAAATGAAATAAATCCACTTAGCGAAAGGAAATAAAGTGTTATGAATATTTTACACCAATTTATGTTAATCGTTTCCTTTTACTCGACTTTAGATAGTTTCTATGGTAATTATTTACTCACTGGGATTTTATAATCTCACCCCCTCATTTCCTCACATTTCAGGATCTGAGTAGCCTGTAGCTAGCGGATTCGATCAAGGACCCCTATGGACTTGAATCGACAAGAACTATAGGTTCACAGTCTCCATGCATTTTGATTAGTTGTGGGCCACGGGTCACTGTAATTTAAATTTCATATTTTAGTTGTTTATATTATGGTATGTAAAAACATAATTAATTTTTACGCTGCGAAAATTATTTATTGATAGTTTTATAAAAATTATTTTATGAGAAAATATATTATTTTATTAAATATTTTTATTATATTCAAATAATTAAATTATTAATCTCAAATAAACGTTTTAGATACTTAAATTTATTTTTATCATGATATGTGCGTTTTCTACACCTTTACAACGATTTTAATAAATTTTGGAAGTTTTCAGCGAAAAACGACGAAAATGCCCCTATGAGCCAGACGAAAATTTTTTAAGCATTTTTAAATTGAAAATGACTTGTGGTATTTAATAACTGTTGCTCACCGGGGAAGTATGAAAGCTGATACGAAAGCCTTGCGGGGTTTCGGTCGGTATTCGGGGTGTGAATGCCTATCGAGACTTCACGGCGGTTGTCATGGGCCTAATAGGGAGCTCCGAGTCATGACAACATCCAACTCATGAATACCAACAACTCTCCTCAGCACCAATCTCTCATATGGTCATCCATAATTATTAGAAGCAATATCCTTCAATAAATCATATGCCTCATCAATAGATTTTGCCATGAGTGCTCCACTTATTATATGATCAATAGTAGTTTTAATTGAACCCAACAACCTATTACAAAAAGTCTATACCTGTAGCCATTTAAGTAAACCATGATGAGGACATCTTCTGAATAAATCCTTGTATCTCTCCCAAGCCTCATACAACAACTCAAAATCCAATTGCATGAATGATGTGATGTTGTTCCTCATCTTCACTGTCTTAGTTGGTGGAAAAAATTTAGCTAAGAACTTCTCAGTCAAATAATCCCAAGTAGTAATGGAATCAACAAAAAGTGAATTCAACCAGCTCTTTGCCTTGTCTCTTAATGAAAATGGAAAAAGTCTTAGTCTAATAGCATCATCAGTGACCCAATTATGCTTCAATGTACTACAATCTCTAGAAAATTCACAACATTAGCATTTAGATCATCATTGGGTAGTTTTCTAAATTGCATAGAAGCCTAAATCATATGAATGATTGCAAGCTTGATCTTAAAGTTATTAACTTGTATGGTAAGTCTTCAAATGCTAAAGTGAAGACCTTACACAAGAGGAACAATATACTCTCTCAAAGATTTGTTTTCTTCTCCTTGTTGTTCTGCCACTATTTCATTATGAGTTGAAGCTCGTGAAATTTCTCTCTAAAGTTTTTGAAAAGTCTTTTCGATTTCTAGATCAAAAGGAACAATCTCCAAACTTCATACTTTTCACATACAATGACCAAAAGTACCTGAAAATAAAAAAAAACAAAGTTTGAATTAAGACTAAGATTGCTTAGTAATAATATTAGTAAAAAGTAAGAAAACAATTCCCCAGCAATAACGCCAATAACTTGTTGTTGAATTTATTAGGCAAGTGCACGTATCGTTAACAAGTAATATAATGGTAAGTAGAGTGTTGAATCCCATAGAGAATTGTACCAACTTTTGTTAAATACTAAAATTATCACAATTTAATCTTATTCGAACAACAGAAATAAAGTGATTAACTAAAAGCAAAACTAAAACTAAATAATAGCTAAATTGAATCTAAAAGCTATTAGCAAATCTTAACTAGAAAAATTTATTAATAAACTAGCCTATGATTACAATATCCCTCAACACTTTATATGAATTTTGACTCTCTCTCTTTTGACTTACTAAATGGATTGAGTTACTAACCTAGAGTTTCCAAATTACTTATTAAATCTCTTCCGATATTCTTATAAAAATATTTATCTTAACCAATTCACTATATTCCTATAAGAATTGAATTAAAGACAAACTCATTAAGATCGTGCTCTAATCTTGATCATATAAGACATATAAGTATATTCCTATCTTCTATGCAAATTAAATTACCTAATCAACTAAGTGAATTTAAACTTATGTTATTCAATCCATGGCCTACACTAAACTTCTTCTTCCAAGTTACATTTAGGTTTCTAAATCAATCTAATTGGTGATCAAGCAATCAGAAAAATTAAACACAAGATTGGAATAAACAACACATATTTCATTGATCATAAGTGTCACGACCCAATTTCATGGGCCATGACCGGTGCATGGACCTAATGAGCATAGCTCACCAAGCCCAAGCAAGCCTTTTCGAGTAATCACGTTCGATAGTTTATACATCTTGCATTACTGTTTCTGAATCAAAATTCTTGATTCACAATTCAATATATTTCAAAACATAACATGTATATCACATGCTTACAATTTCATTATCTTAAAGCACTGTCATTCAATGCCATCTCATCGAGGCATCATTAATCCAACATATATATATGTACACAGACAAAGACTCTCAACCATCGGCGGAGTAACTTTGAATAAAGGCACAGCTACTGAGATGCCGTAGTACCAACCAAAAGGCGATTATGCATAGATGACTTGGTCTAGGCTCCAATTTCCTCTAAATCTTAAAACATGAATTTTTATAAAACGTGAGTACGAAACTCAGTGAGTGAATATTAGAAGGGAACAAGCAAACTCAACCAGGAACTTTGACAGTCATGATGCACCGGTTGAAAACGAGATAATTTTTTATCTAGCTAATATTTAAACCCTTATCACTTATCCCAGAAATTTATTATGCATTCAAGGATTAGACATCCTTGAATTTACACCGATCATTCTAGCAAAGTAGTAAATCGACGGTTGTTTACAAACCGTCACATAATAAGGGTTTCACAACCCGTACAATTCATATATGCATATATATCACGTACAATTTCATTCACCAATCATTTTATCAAGCAAGATAGCAAAATTAACGGTTTATCACAAACCGTCACAAATAAGGGTTTCACATACCACACAAATCACATTTTCCATCATGCACATTATATCACGCATATATATAAAATCACATCTAGTTACATACACCGCCTCATTCTCTTCAACTCTGGTGCACTCCCTACTCGCACTACACACCATCCCATTCTTTTCAGCTCTGATGCACTCCCTACTCACACCAAACAATATCATCATATTTGCACTCCCTACTCGCACATAACAATATGACCATGTGTGCACTCCCTACTCGCACACCATTATTGGTATTTCACTTTCCAGTCCGGACATGCGCGGTTACATCAATTTCACAACATTTATTAAAAATGCATATTACCATAATATAAGGGTACATAGATTCAGTACACCCAATTTCACACAATTTCTCAACATTACATGTAGGCATCATACAGATATACATAGATGCATCGCAATCATATTTAACATCACAGAATTATTTTCACTAAAGGCTTGTTCCCAGGATTCATTTTTAAATGGGAATTAGATATAATCATTCACGCATTTCATTTCAACTTAATTAGAATTCTCTAAAAAATTTTGAAATGCAAATTCACTCACAGGTGTCGAAAATCTAGATTTTAGGTGCACTCGGACTAATAGTCCTCAAGCACAACTCCTTTGCCTTTTCCGAACGTCTCACTACCCTGACAAAAAACAAAGTCGAGGAATTTACTATATTGTCCCTAAATTGATATAAACTAATTTAAATTACTAATGCTTGATATGTAAATGCAAAAATACGTCTGATTACCGCTTAATCACGATATCGATTAAATTCAACCGATCGTCTGATTAATTGGCGATTGTGTCCAAATCACCTCCAAATTAATCCATTTCTCCTCTAATACCTTAATTCACCACATATCATTCAAGTAAAGCCAAATTCAGCATTAGAACCCTCACAATTCCTTATAGAAAAATTCTGTCATTCAATGCACTAGCACCGAAATTTTTCCTACATAACCGTTTCACCTTAATTCATCATTTTCCAAGCCATTTTCCTTGAAATAAAAACAATCCCCCATTGATATTCAGCCCTCATGGTTCGGCCAACAAAGAACCCTAGAGAAATTGAATATTT
Organism: Theobroma grandiflorum; assembly: GCA_036013995.1. Lineage (NCBI taxonomy): Eukaryota > Viridiplantae > Streptophyta > Magnoliopsida > Malvales > Malvaceae > Theobroma > Theobroma grandiflorum. Next base: position 15,558,604 of record CP142133.1, read on the forward strand.
CTTTTGTGTTTTTGTTCATAACCATGCTTAACTATCTCTAAACACTAACATAGTCTAAAATCAAATTATTCCAACAACAATTCCTCTTCCATACCCATTTTTTAGAATTGAATTCATCATGATATCATGCCTCTCAACCATAGAAAGTGGAAAGAAATGCATGGGTATTGTAGATCATAAGCAAAAGTGAAGAAATGTTACCTTTGTTTTGCTTGATTCATGAAAAACACATGAAATCTCTTGATTTTTGGCTAGGTTTTAGCTTTTCTCCCTTTGTTTCCTTTCTTTTCTCTTCAATTCTGGTTTGTGCAGAATTTGGAGAGAGAAAATGGGTTTTATGGCTGATTTTTATGGAAAAATAATAAAATAATCAAGCATGCCACGTGTCACATGCTTATTGTCCCATTTTTTTAACTTTTTGACCTTTTCTTCTTAATTTTCCACCACAAATATTCTGGTATTTATCCAATCCTACAACAATTAAAATCCCTTGGTCTTGACTAGTGCTGGGGTGAAATATTTACCGATTTGCCCTCGGGGTGAAAAAATTACGATTTTACCCTTATACTCCGAAATGTACCGGAATTACATTATTTCTACTTTTCAACCTCAAATAACACTAATATTGATCAATTTTAATAAAATGGGGCAAAAACCTTTTTAAAAAAATTCCCGTTTGGTCCCCTAGTGGCAAAATTACCATTTTATCCTTATGCTCCAAAAATACCAAGAATCACAATTTTTTACTGCTAAACTTCATTTCATACTCCAATAATCATAATTATATTTCACATAATTATTCTTGGTCAAATGTGATCAAATCTTGGATAAAAATCTCCATTTTATCATCAAATGGTAAAATGACCGTTTTGTCCCTAATCCGTCAATTTTCCCGATTGACTCCAAACTGGACCTTGAACTCTGAATCACTATTCTAAGTCATTCTGTGGGTTTCAAAATTCTCAAATTCCTCTTAGAATTTCTATTTGAACTAGTTCGAGGCTCGATTTAACTTAGATGTACCACTTGGTACAATACCGTCTTTTAACGAACTTGACAAGGTCTCATAATAAGCAAGAGTGAAATTGAAAATATAAATTACATGTTGAGTTCAGTTGCATTCCTAGATTATAAAAATTAGTTCATGATTAATAATAAAAACACAATTCAAAGAAGTTTAACCATCAATAAAATTTCAATAAAATCAAAGAAGAAGCAGAGAAGAAAAGAAAACTAAATATTGTCAGGTTTTAGATCTTCAATCGTTCAAGTTTTTCTTCACATTTTTTAGTTTTGGATGACTCTTTATCTTTAGAGAAACCATAACTTAATTATGTCTTTCAATTGCTTCAAAGGTACTTTAAAATAGCCTTCAAAAAAACCTAATTTTTATAAAGTTCAAAAAAGTTTTTTCCCAAGATATTGGTATGACACCGCAACTTCACTTTCCTGATGCTGCCTTTGTTATATTTTTTTTCTTCATCTTCCTTCTAGCGTCGTGGTGCCATACCTACTGTCTCCACTATGCACTCAACTACACTCATTCAACTTGGGAAAATAGTTTCTCCTCTATCTAGCTGACTTGAGAAAAGTGGTAAACATATAGCCCTATCTCTTAGCTTTCTAATGAATAAAGAATCACATTAATTGAACATCTAGAGCAAAAATTATACTTAAAATAATGAAACATGTATGAGAGAAGCACTGGCCATTCATGCACTCTTCTTCAACAATTGAAGCCTTTTTATTTGTATTCCTACAAAAGCATAAAACTAAATCAATACTAAACTGAACTAAAAGAAATTTAACATAAAACTAAAATAAAACAACTTGAATTAAAACAACTTAACATGATTTAAACTAAATTAGGAAAAATAACTAAAAACACCTAATTCTAAACTTAAATGTGAGACCCTGTCTAAGTTGTTAGAAAACCGGTATTGTACCTATTGGTACAACTAAGTTAAATCGAGCTTCAACCTAGTTTAATAGAAATTTTAAGGAGAATTTCAAAATTCTAAGACCCACAGAATAGGTCAGAATAGTGATTCAGAGTTCAAGGTCCAGTCTGGAGTTAATCAGGAAAATTGACCGGTTAAGGACAAAACGGTCATTTTCTCATTTGTTGATTTATAGAGATTTTTAACCAAGATTTGATCACATTGGACCAAAAATAATTATATGAAATATAGTTATGATTTTTGGAGTATAAAATGATGTTTAGCAGTGTAAAATGGTGATTCCCGGTGTTTTTGGAGCACAAGGGCAAAATGGTAATTTTGCCACCGGAGTGCTAAATGTGAATTTTTTTGAAAGGATTTTGCCCCAATTGGGTAATATTGATTTATATTGATGTTATTTGAGGTTGGACAGTGAAAATAATGAAATTCCGGTACATTTCGGAGTATAGGGGCAAAATCGTAATTTTGCCATCCCGGGGGCATTTCGGTAATTTTTCACTACCAGAATAAATTTTTCCAGCCATGATCATACTTGGATCAGATTTGGGCTTGACTAATCAAGTGGTGGAGATCAAATGGGAGAAAAAGTCAAAAAAAGACTAAAACGGGCCAATGGCGTGATGACACGTGGCCAACTTGTTTATTTTATTATAAAGGCTATAAAAATCAGCCTTTAACCCTCATTTCTCTCTCTATATTCGGCTCACACCAGAATTGAAGGGTAGAAAAGAAGAACAAAGGACAAAAACATAAAACCTAGGTAGAAATTCAAGACAAAGTGTGATTTCAAGGAGAATTCAAGTGAAAAAGGGTAATAAATCTTTACTTTGGCTTGTGATCTCTAATATCTATGCTTTTGTTCTTGAATTCTATGGTTAAATGTTGAGATATGATGATGGAATGAATTCTGAAAAATGGGTATGAATCATGAAAGGTTGTTGGATTGAATTGAATTTAGACTATGTTAGTGTTTAGAGGTAGTTAAGCATGATTATGGACAAAAATGGAAGAAAGAAATTGATTTTCATGGCTATTCTTCATTAGGCCGAACCTAGGGTGGAGAGTGCATGAGGAAAATTGGTTCATTTCAAATGAAATGATTTCATTTGAAATGAAAGAAATTAGAAAATGACAAATTCAAGTGAAAAATGTAGTAGAAAAATTTTCAGTGCTAATGCACTGTATTGGTCGAATTTTTCCATAAAGAAATGGAAAATGGTGGATGCTGAAATTGGTATTAATTAAATGGTTTGTGGTGAATTAAAGTATTAGAAAAAGAATGAGCCAATTCGGAATCAAATTGGACATAATAGCCGATTAATCGGGTAATCGGTCGAAATTAGGCAATACCGCGTTAAAGCAATAATCGGACGCATTTTTGCCTTTGCGTATTATACGTTAGCAATTTAAATTAGTTTATATTAGTTGGGGGCCATATAGTAAATTTCTTAATTCTATTCTGTGTTAAGGTGGTGAGAAGTCCGAGAAAGGCAAGGGAATCGTGATTGAGGATTTTTAATCCGAGAGCATCCGGAATCCGGATTTGTAAGACGGTGAGTGAACTTGCATTTCAAATTATTTGGGGAATGCACATTGTATTGAAATAGATGATTAAATGATTTATTCAAAGTTTTAAAACAAAAAAAAATACGTGCCGGGAACAAGCCTTTGATTAAAATGATTTTATGTGATGAATTATGTGATATGCATGAAGGCATAAAATTATGTGTTATGCATGAAGGCATAAAATTATGTGATATGCATGAAGGCATGAAATATTATTTTATTGCGGTGAAATTTAATTGTGCTGTGTATGTACATTGTTCTGATGTTTATATGTATTGTTAAGAAGTGTTGTGAAATTATTACCACCGTGCACGTGTGAAGAGGAAAAATGCACATGCCTGAAATGGTGTGCAAAGTGGGGACGGCGATACGTAACGCCCACTATTTCCTAGAAATTCAAAATTGAGTAAAGTGGGGACGGCGATACGTAATGCCCACTATTTACTATAAATTCTGAAAATTGAGCAAAGTGGGGACGGCGATACGTAACGCCCACGATTCCTGGAAACTATCACTCGTGAACAGTGGTGAAGTGTGATTTGTTATCCAGGGGCTTGCAGGGACGGCGATACGTAACGCCTGCGAGTGCTCAGATAAATGTGTTTATGTACACATATGATTGATCATTTCTTCGAGTATATATGTATGAAATTGATTATTCCTTCATGATAAATTAATTTGAGGTGAGGGGAAGGGTTGATAATAAATTGAATAAAAATGAATGTGTTCTAAATGTATGCATCATATTTTTAACCCTTCCTGATATTATGGCTTGTTCCTATCTAATGTTTGCTCACTGAGTTTTATACTCACCGTTTTCAAAAATTCATGTTTTCAGATCAGGAGGTTGTAGATTCCTAGACCGTGGGATCATTGTAGTTCATCTCCTGGTAGGTGTCCGGCATTCAATAGCTACCCGTTTTATTGTACATGTCTCCGCTGGTAGTCGTGGGTGTTTATTGTATTGTGAATACAATCTAATTATGTGTATATGTGTAAGCAATGTAAATTGCTAAATACATGACCGGTATAGTGCATGTATATTAATGTTGATAATCCCATTGTGAATTGGCTGTGTTCACACCCAGGAAAAGGTGTGTGTGTGTATGTGTGATTGGATGTGCCATGGTTAATTGGCATTGTATGCACACTGGGTGCATTTACGTGTGGATGCCTCACACGAGGATGTATGGAATAAAGTAAATGAAAATAGGCTTGCTTAGGCTTAGTGGGCTATGCTCATTGGGTCCTTGCGCCGGTCATGGCCCGGGAATTGGGTCGTGACATTAAATCTTAAGAACTTAGGCAATTTAATACTCAAAATGTAACAAAATAACTATATTAAATATAGTTATCATTAACGGAGTTCTACCCTCTCTAAAAAGAATGATTTTTGGCCAAAGAGTAGTGCACTGTTTTTATGTGTGATGACACTTTTTGATTTAGATGTCTTTTTGTAGGCTCCACAATTTATCTAGGTTCATAATTGATATGTATTTATTGATATTTGTTATGTATTGATTGTATATTTGTCTGACTTGATGTTTGAGTCTAATTATGTGAATATGGATGTTTGATAGTCTTGTTTAGAGTCTCAATAGTGAGTTTTAGGCAAGAAAACTAGATTCCATCTCAAATCTGTTGATACATTGCTCGGATGTATCGATAGATTTTTCCAAAACCTTTTAGATTGCATTCTAAGTAACATTTATTTATGGATTGAAAAATCTATCGATACATCCGAGCAATGTATCGATTGATAAGACTATTTATGGTTTTTTTTAACTACTTTTCAAAGGATTTTCTAAATACACAAGATTTGTTTTATAATCAAACATTTGGATACCTTATTTTGTATTTTGAACATTTCTTAACTAATTTCAAACAAGTGTTTTCATTGAATCACTTGTACTGATCTTTATATTCATTTCAAACCTTTTGAAAATCTAAATTCATTTTTTTTCAACCATTAATTTTTTCTCCAAATTTTTGAGAATTACTTCGTATGATCTATATAATAGACATTGATTCCTTTTCAATAACTAATTTCAATGGGAAGTGAACCTTGGAAATCTTTGGATATTTGACATGCTTGGAAAAGCAAATTTGGAACTCTTGGAATTATTTGTTTGTTAAGAAAATTGGTTTCGTAATTAGTTGATATCTGTATATTTGCATTATTTCTAAAAATGTGTTTGATAAACACTCCTCCTATTTGCTTGTTCCCCTTCCCCGTATTTGCTAATAGAGTTATTTATAACTCACAGATGTAAGATACAATCGTTATTTCAGATCAGTGGATTGCTTGGCTCACTGACCCTTGGGAGAAGCTATTCCATAGTCAATCTTGGCAGGTGATCGTCATGGCATCCAGTAGGTGTTAGCCCTTTTGCTTGACTTTTACTCTACTGGTCCAGTCTTTATGTTGTGATTGTCTTGAATCATGACAAGTTATTATTTATAATAAATAATATATGTTGATACTTGCCACGGGACAGCATATACTTTGAATTTTGTTATGTTTATTCCTCTGCATTTTTAGCAAAATTTCACACAAACTAATATTTGATATTTGAAATAAATATGATTTAAGAATTTCATGATAATGTATCTTATAACTTCGATTTGTGTATTTTGTTTAATGTTCCAAGGCTTGCTTGGGTAAAACGTGAAATGCCTTGTACCCTCGTTTAGAAGCCAATAAGCCCTATTGATGAGACGAAGGATCATTTGACATAAATTTAAGTGCCAAAGAACAGGGTGAGAAGAATATTTTGAAATAAAATAATATTTTATGAATAAAATATTATTAAAATATTAATATTTTATTAATTATTGAAATTAGTCTTGAATGAGGGTTATATGACTAATCTAAGTGGGAGAGAAGAAGTAAGAAGGCTTTTGAAGGACAACGACGTTTGTGGGGCTCATGTGTCTTTATTAAATAAAGCTAGTACGTGTAAAAATATATTTAAATAGTACGGTGATACCATGGTGAAGTACAAACTTTATATTTTGTTTGTACACGTGTAAAGGAAGGAAAATAAAAAGAAATTGAAGTTTAAGAAATGTTGGAAGGACCCAATTGTAAAAGATGAAAGTTAGAGGGGTCACATGGTAAATAAGAAAAAGTTTATGGACTCATTTGTAATTTTGATATTTGGAGTTAAAAAGGAGGATTTACTAACTAGGGAAGGTTAGAATATATGGCATATAGGATGTACATGTGAGAATTACTATTACTTGCAATCATAGCATGCAAAAAGGAAAAGTTAATGGGAGACATGTGGGACCCCCACCCTGTGAAGCAAAAGAAAGAATAAAATTAAATTTAGTTTGCATGAAAGGTGATTGGTGCAATGGTCATCAAATGAAGGAAGAACAAAGTGGGGTGAATGTAGTTTGGATGGGACAATGAAGGAATAAATAAAACATAAAGTCAATAAGATGTAAAGAATAAGAAATGAAAATTGATGAAAAGTGAAGACTAAAATGTGAGTGGTGGGTGGAAGGTGGCAAGTCTTTTTGCCATGTGATTTTGTCACATAAAATAAGTGGAAAAGAAGCCAAAAGATGCCATGGAACCTTGGGCATTTTGCCCATGCAAAGGAAATAAAGGAGAAAGAAAAAAAATAAGGATAAAGGAAAACATTGGGCAATCCACCCATGTGAATGCAAAACAAACAAGAAAGAAAATCATTTTGCAAGGCTCAGCCTTGGGGAGTCTGTCCATAGCCAAAAAGGAAAGAAAAAAGGAAAGAAAGAAAAAAGAATAGAGAAAGGAAAGAAAGAAAAAAGAATAGAGAAAGGAAAGAAAAAAAGAATAGAGAAAGAGAAAAAGAAGGAAATGCACAGTTTGCACAAAATTAAGAGAAAACCGTGAAGTTTCCACCCCCACCTTGAAATTTTGTATTGTTTCATCAATCAAAGAGTCTTCAAACTTAAGGGAGAGGCCGTGGAGTGTCAATGGAGGAATAAGGCTTGGTTTTGGTGATTCAAGCAAGGAAATGTAAGGATTCTTGTTTTTAGCTTGAGTAATCTTAGAAAATGAGTTAGTGAGTATGAGAAATGTCTTATGGCAACAAAGATCAGCTTGATTAGAGACCATTTGGTGACATGCAAGCCACCAAACCTATGGGTGCATAGCGGATTTGAGGTGGAAGAAAAGTGGTAAGTTTAATACTACATTTTGAGGCTTATGGTTAGTTTAATGTTGCAAGGAATAAATTATTCAATTGATGATAGCTTGGTGAGTAAAATATTGGAGAAGTATTAAGGTTATGAATGTTCGTGTGCATGGATGAATATTGATGTTGTGCTTGGTGGTAGTATATGAATGTAAATTGTGGTGCAAGCAAACTTAGAAAAATGCTTGATAAAAGTATATTTATAATTGTTGCTATGCATGAGTACATAAGAGAATTGGGTTTGAATGGTTGCTAGGAAACGTGTAAAATGAGGAAGTGAGCTGTGGTGGCATGTTGAATGAGGTAAGAAGTGACCAGCAACTAGGATTAGTTATATACGCGTAGGAGTCAATAACGATTTAGTGTCTCACTATTGTGAGGAGAGTAGGGGTGTCCATTTTGAAGTTTCCGTAACTATATATATACATATGATTTACTTCAATGCAAAATTGTGGAAAGCATGAGCTGGTATTATGCTAGGAATTTTGTAGATGTTTAAACATTTGAAAATATTTTGATCATGTACATATAAGCAAGATACGTAAAGTGTTTTTCAATTGGGAAACAAGCTTTTTAATATGCTTTTTATTTCAAATGTGCCTTATAGTTTGTGCGATGTGCATCCATGATTAAAACACATATTCACCATGCGGATTGATGTTTCAAATTCATGCACGGATTTTATGTTATAAGACTTATAACGGATTTTATCATGACACTATATTGAATGTTTCGAAAATAGTTTTGAAATAAGTTTTTAAGAACGTAACTCGATTTTCAAATGGTTTTATTAAACCGATAGATTTGAGAGTAAGTCGGGTGTCACTTCAGTTAAGTGCGACCCTTGTGCGCAAGTGAGCTCTAGTTAGAGAACCTTTGGGTCACCGACAGGTAGACTTGGCAATCTTGCACACGACACGTTAACACAACACAAGAAGACACGGGTTAAACAGGTTATGGGTTTACCCTTAACGTGTTTAGTGTCTTAACGTGTCAGACATGTTTAAAACACATTTAAACACGTTTACTTAAATGTGTTATCGTGTTTAAACGTGTACACGTAACACGTTTATTAACCTATTAAACATTAATAAGTAAAGACAATTATAACCTTATCTAAATAATTTTAAATAATTATTTTAAACTATTTTTTTAATTTTATAAAGGATATTAATGTAATTATACATTAATATCCCTAATAATTTTTAAAATTTAAAATTCAGATTTTAAGGTTTAGCAGTTTAGAGATCGGGAATTTGGGATTGATAGCTCATAGCTCACGGCGCACTGCTGCACTGCACCGCACAGACCGCCACTCTCCCTCCCTAGATTTTTCTTCACCCCTTCGGCCCTTTTGTCGCCCATCACTACACGGCTGCACCGCACCCCTTCAGGCTTCACCGGACCGCCACCCATCAATCTCCAGATCCCCTTCAGACTTCACGCTTCAGTCGCTCAGTAGCCCATTACTTCACTGCACCCCTTCAGGCTTCACCGGACCGCCACTCACTAGTCTCCAGATCGTGTCGTCTTCACCGTTCACCCCTTCAAGCTTCAGTCACTCATTGCCCATTTGCTAAAACAGAGGTAATTAATTTTTTTTTTTTGAACTTGTTTCAATTAGTTTTATAGGTTGGAGGAAGGTATGAGGAAATGGGCAGTGAAGGGGAAAGAGAAAGGCTTTTTGAGGGCATCGATTTGGGCTGCATATTCTGAGGTATATAGCTCAGATAGGTTGATGAAACTGTGGGGCAGTCGGATTCCATTAATGGAGGTTGTAACGGACAGTGTGGTAGAGCCATCTAATTTGGCTACTAAACCATTTGTGCAGCAGCTCTCTAGGCGTGAGTGCATGTGGTGTTTGCTCTTCTCTTTCTGTCATTGTTTATGCTTGAGAATAAAATTAAACAATCATACCATTCTTTACTTCTTTCTAACTAGACCAATTAACAGCATAATGCACTTGGATTTCACAATTAGTTAATCATTCAAGTAGGTGAGTGAGAAGCATTTTACATTAATTATTTCAATGAAGGAACCTAATTTAAAAAGGTGAAGATAGGGATATATGATTAATTAAGGTAATCTTTCGGGTGAAGCATACATATCCAATGTTGTGGGCTGCAAGAAACCAGCACCAGAGGAAGATAGAGAAGCCATAAAAGAAATAAAAATTTTATTGTTGTTTAATGGTGACACACACAGCTAGCCTGGAGAGAGACAAATCCCACTCACTCTGAATGGGAAAGAAAAGACAGAATTTTGGCTTTTGCATTTATCTTTTTTTCCTGTAAGAATAACATGGAATAGCATAGGATGCTCTTCTGCTTTATTTATAGAACCCTTCATTGCTTGGAACCTTGGAACCTAACAGTGACACTTTGCAAACAAATCCACCTTTCACTTCTTCTCTCATCTATGCTTTATGGATTAAATATATTTGGTTATTGCTCTGTTTTATTGCCAAGTATAAATCTACTGTTTTGTTTTTGGATTCACAAGCTGACATTCATTGTATTGACACAAAATCCTTGTGATTGATTTTATGTTTTTTGACCCTTCTGTTGCCTGCATGTTGATTCAATTTTAGCTACTGTTTTTCCTTTTGACATTCACATTTGAAACTTATTTGCTGATGTTGTTATGAGAATAAATTCTTATTTGTTATTTATGTTGTTGATGGTTGTAGATGGAATCTGACAATATCAATGTCTCTTTTGAATCAAATATTCATTGTTTGGAGGAATCTGATGATTATCTACAGATTGAGCAGTTGGGAGTAGTAGATGAAAAGAAGCCATCCCAACCCAAAAAACGAAAATTAACTTCAAAGCTTTGGACATTTTTTGAACGTTTACTAGAAAAAAACTCAAGTGATGGAAAAACAAAAGTAAAGTGCAAGCTCTGTGGGTATATTTTGAATTATGAAAGCAAGTATGGGACAGGTAATTTGAAACGTTATAATGATAATTGTGTTAGGAAAGACACACGTGATATAGGTCAGCTGATATTTTCTAAGGAACATAATTCAATGTTAATGAGGTCTTCAAAGTTTGATCCTGAAAAATTTCGTGAATTAGTGGTAGCTGCAATTGTGATGCATAATTTGCCTTTATCATTTGTGGAGTATACTGGCATTAAGTCTATGTTGTCTTATTTGCGTGAAGATGTTGTTTTAATCTCTAGGAATACTGTGAAAGCTGATATACTTAAGATGCATAAAAGAAAAAAAATGTAAGATACAATCTTTGCTTCAAGAATCACCTGGTAGGATTTGTTTGACTTCTGATTTGTGGACTTCTGTTGTTACTAATGGGTATATGTGTCTTACTGCTCATTTTGTTGACAAAAATTGGGTTCTAACAAAAAGAATCTTGAATTTTTCCTTTATGCCACCTCCACACAGTGGTGTTGCTTTGAGTGAAAAGATTTATGCATTGTTAGTTGAATGGGGCATTGAAAATAAATTGTTTTCAATAACATTGGATAATGCTTCTGCAAATGATGCTTTTGTTGATCTGTTGAAAGTGCAATTGAATATGAGAAAGCAACTATTAGGAGGAGGCAAGTTTTTTCATATAAGATGTTGTGCTCATATACTTAATTTGATTGTGCAAGATGGTTTGAAACAAGTTGATAGTGCGATCCAAAAAGTGAGGGAAAGTATTAAGTATGTGAAAGGTTCTCAAGGGAGAAAGTAAAAGTTTGTAGAATGTGTGGGCCTAGTGAATTTGAATGCAAAAAGAGGTTTAAAACAAGATATGCCAACTAGGTGGAACTCTACATTTCTCATGCTTGAAAGTGCACTTTATTTTCGCTTGGCCTTTTGTCATTTGGATATTAGTGATTCAAATTTCAAGCATTCTCCATGTAAAGATGAGTGGGATAGAATTGAGAAACTTAGTAAGTTCTTAAGTGTATTTTATCAGATTACTTGTGTGTTTTCTGGCACAAAGTATCCCACTGTCGATTTGTACTTTCCTTCGATATTCATGGCACGCATGACCTTGGAAGAACATATGAGTGGAGATGATGTGTATTTGAAAAATATGGCTACTCAAATGTTTTCTAAGTTTGAGAAGTATTGGTCGGAATTTAGTTTGATTTTAGCTATAGTTGTGATATTTGATCCTCGGTACAAGATTCAATTTGTGGAATGGAGTTACACAAAGCTTTATGGGAGTAATTCAGTTGAATTCAAAAAGGTTAAAGATCATTTATTTGCTCTTTATGATGATTATACTGTCAAGGTTCCTAATACTTCATCTTTTTTAAATGACACAACTTTTGATGAGAAAAAGATGCACAAGGGAAAAAATCAGTTCTTGAAGGTAATTTTTTTTATTTTTTAAGTATTATTTGTTCTTAAATTTAATTTTTTGGTTGCTTTTTATTTTAATATTTTCTAATTGTTTTGTTTTTATTATTAGGAGTTTGACACTTTTCAACGTGAGTTTGGGACTGACAAGAACAAATCTCAATTAGAGCAATATTTGGATGAACAAAGGATTGAAACGACAATTGAATTGGATATTTTACAATTTTGGAAGACAAATCAGTTTCGTTATCTTGAGGTTTCTACCATGGCTCGAGATATCTTGACCATTCCTGTATCCACAGTGGCTTCTGAGTCTGCTTTTAGTGTTCGCGGTAAAGTTCTTGATCAATATCGGAGCTCACTAAAATCAGATGTTGTGGAAGCAATTTTATGTTGTAAGGATTGGCTATTTGGGGAAGCTGGTAATACATTCTTTCATTTATTTTTGGTTATGTTTCTTTTGTTTAAATACATTATTAGAGTAAGTTTGATTTATTTAATTGTTTTTAATAAATATTTTTTTATTGTAGCATATGTAGAAACAGATATGAGCAATCTTACTGCAGATGTCATAAATTTAGAAATTAGTAAGGAAGAAATGTTATCAGCCGAATGCTCTAATACTGTTGATGTCGATTAATCATCAATGAAAGGGTATGCTTTGAACTAAATTTCACATTTTATTTAACTTTTTTTATATTGATTTAATTTTATTAATATATTGTTTTTATTTTATTATTAGGTTTTGTGAGGACTGAATGTTGCGACATTGGCGAATGAGTTTTCGGTTTTGATTTGTTCATGGTTGATGATGTGGTTACTGATATGTTTTTAATATTATGATGTGGTTATGAAAGATTTTTAATATTGTTATTATTTGAAGATTTGATGTTAATTATATATTTTATCATATTATGTGGTAATGAATTTTATGTATGTTATTTATATTAATTTTTATTATATTTGATATTATTATTTTTGTTTTGTTATAATTATTTTTGTATTTATAGATTTTAAATTTAAATAATAAAATTATATTTAATTGTAAATATTTTTATTTAAACGTGTTAATCGTGTAAACGTGTTAAACGTGTTTTTAATCGTGTCGTGTCGTATATTAACACGTTTAATAAACGTGTTAACATGTTAAACGTGTTATCAATCGTGTCGTGTTGTACATTAACACGTTTAACAAACGTGTCAATCGTGTCGTGTCGTGTTACACGTTTATTAAACCTATTCGTGTACGTGTTTTACACTTAAGACACGTTTGCTAAACGTGTCATGTTCGTGTTTACCCTTAACATGTTTCGTGTCTAATCGTGTCTGACACGTTTACAACACGAAAACACGTTTTGGCAGGTCTACGACAGGTTGTTAAACATGTGTTGGTGTTGAGGGGTTTATGTAGATATTCAAGAATAGGCAAAATTGGCTTCAAGGCGAGTCTTTTAAATAGGCGTCTATCTTTAAGACTTAATTCGCCCCCACCACTAGGTATGCAAAGGAGAATTATGCGACTAGTCTCAAGGATACAATGAAGCCAACGTCTAACTTTCGTATTGCACTTTACGAAACTAGACCTCTAGATACACCCGAGGGTTTGCAAAGTCGTTTGGCCTTAAAACCAACTTTCTGCAGCAAGATGATAATAAGGAATTCGGAATCTTTTGTAGATGGTGGAAACTTTAGTGTTTTGTTTTCCTAACACAAACACTTTCTCTTGCTCCTTTGCACTTGCTTGTTGTGTCTAAATTTTGGTGTGTCAAAATGGATGACAACAAGCCCTTTATATAGGCTTCAAAGTGTCTCTTCTTCAAGGACACTTCCATTTCATAAAGACATCTTTTATGTCTAATAAGTATCTTTATGTTCCAAGGTCACAACCTTTTCATAAAGATCTCTTTCATCCAAAAAGTAACTCTACGCTTTTTGCCAACACAACTTTTGAGCAAAAGATATTGTTTCAATAAACATCTAATGAATAGATAACTATTCATTCCATAAATCACACTCTTTGATTTATACTTTGAAACAATATCTATTCATATGTAATCTTTCACATGTTACTTTACAATTGTAACTTTTCACATGTAGCTTTTCACATGTTACTTTACAAATGTAACTTTTCACACGTGACTTTTCGTTGGTGTCTTTTCAACATGTATTTTCAATAAACATAATTATTCACACGAAAACTTGTCTATATTCCAATAGACATATTATGTCACTTTTTGTGACATAACTATCGAGCTAATGATAGCTCTCCATCATGTGAACTATTCTTTAATTTTGAAAATACACCAACAATCCCCAACCATTTTCAAAATTTCCAAATACCAACAACTTTGGGAAATCTTGTGCATCAATGAAGGTATCCCGCAGATTTGAACCTTCACCTAGTGAGTGTGGTTGGTTCTAGTCTGAATAAAGTGGTTGACCAAGCATTGAACCACCGATTCTGCATAAATCACATTTTATGCTGTGATTATGTACTGTGTGAAAAGAAAATGGATGTCTGCTCGTTTAATGTGTTGATAATTATATGAATGAAACTGCAATGTGTAATAATGACCGAGGGTGTGCAAGTAGGAGTGCCCTCATGTTCATACTGCTATGTTTAGTGGGAAATGTACCCATGAGGTCCAGAGGCTTGTAGGGACAGCGAGACGTAACGCCTGCAAGTACTCTGATAGGTACTGAGTAAAGTGGGGACAATGAGACATAACGCTTGCAAGTGCTCCGGTAGGTAGAGAGTGCACCCACCTAGAGGCTTGTAGGGACAGCGAGACGTAACGCCTGCAAGTACTCTAATAGGTAAGGGGTGCACACATGGTCATATTGTTATGTGCGAGTAAGAAGTGCACACATGATGATATTGCTTGGTGTGAGTAGGGAATGCACCAGAGCTAAAGAGAGTGGGATGGTGTGTGGTACGAGTAAGGAGTGCACCAGAGTTGAAGAGAATGACGTGGTGTATGTAACTGGACGTGATTTTATATATATGCGCACTATAATGTGCATGATGGAAAATGTGATTTGTGTGGTATGTGAAACCCTTGTTTGTAACGGTTTGTGATAAACCGTTAATTTTGCTATTTTGCTTGATAAAATGACGGGTGAATGAAATTGTATGTGATATATATGCATATATGAATTGTACGGGTTGTGAAACCCTTATTATGTGACGGTTTGTAAACAACCGTCAATTTACTACTTTGCTAGAATGATCGGTGTAAATTCAAGGATGTATAATCCTTGAATGCATAATAAATTTCTGGGATAAGTGATAAGGGTTTAAATATTAGCTAGATCAAAAATTGTCTTGTTTTCAACCGGTGCATCATGATTGTCAAATTTCCTGGTTAAGTTTGCTTATTCCCTTCTAATATTCACTCACTGAGTTTCGTACTCACGTTTTATAAAAATTCATGTTTTCAGATTTAGAGGAAATTAGAGCCTAGACCAAGTCGTCTATGTATAATCGCCTTTTAGTTGGTACTACAGCATCTCAGTAGTTGTGTCTTTATTCAAAGTTACTCCGCTGATGGTTGAGAGTCTTTGTTTGTGTACATGTATATATATATGTTGGATTAATGATGCCTCGATGAGATGGCATTGAATGACAGTGCTTTGAGATAATGAAATTGTAAACATGTGGTATACATGTTATGTTTTGAAATATATTGAATTGTGAATCAATAATTTTGGTTCAAAAATAGTAATGCAAGATGTATAAAATGTCGAACATGATTACCGAAAAAGGCTTGCTTGGGCTTGGTGAGCTATGCTCATTAGGTCCATGCACCGATCATGGCCCGGGAAACTGTGTCACGACCCGGAACTTCCCTCTGGCCCATGACAACCGCCACGACGTCCCAATTAACACTTATTATCCGGAATGCCAACCAGAACCCCGTAAGGCTTACGTACCAGTTTTTAGCCTTCCCTGTGAGTAATTCTTTCCAAACATCTCATTTCAAAGGTTTACAACTCATTTTTGCCTTAAATAAATCAAAATATAAAATTTGACTCACAGGGGTATTTTGGTCATTTTTCGACGAAAATATTAAAATTTGGTAAAATATAGTTTATGCATCCAAAATACATAATCTGAAATCGGATTTGAAATCGGAAGTCCGAAACCTTCTTTTTCAAGGGTTTAAAGTCACATTTTACTATTCAAAAATATTGATAAAAATATTCCATTTTCTTATAAAATAATTTTTATAAACACACGTATAAGTAATTTTTATAGCATGAAAGTAAAATAAATTCATACATACATTAAGTTACAAAGTCATAATGTACAATAATAATTACAATGACCGGTGGGCCCATAACTATACAAATACGACAATGGCAGTAAACCTACTATCTGTCGTGGTAAGACGATCTACGGTAGTCCTCGACAAAATCTGGTATCTACAAGCTACCACAGGCTTGAAATGTTTGGACAGGGGGTGGGTGAGATTTTGTAATCCCAATGAGTAAACAAGCATTATCATAAACATCTAAAGGTAAGTAAAATTGAGGCAAATTTAAATAGCTATTGCAAACCATTTCATAAAGTTTCATTTTATTTCTTAAATCAAGAAATATTTATAATTTATCAAAACAATTGTTAAGGCCTATGACTTTTATTAAAATCATAGCTCAAGCCAAAACTAGTCCTCGAGGATACCTTGGCCGAGGCATCTAACCGAGTCCGCCAAGGTTGTCAAGACATTTACATATTAAATACGTTTTAGTTTTGAAAACAAGTCGTTCCTTGGCGTTGGCCGAGTTACACATTCACGTGGGGGTTCGACGTGAAGTGAACTCTAACACTACCTCGGGAGTTACCCTCCTCACCTCTACAACCGAAGTAACTATATAACCGGGTTTACCGTGCCCCTCTAATAGGCGGTCCACAGAAACCCGTCACTGCAGTGACTAAACCCACCAATTTTAATAAAATTTCGACGGTATAATGTGGCTTTTATTTATTTACCCAGCTTGCATAATAAAAACAGCTTACATTTATTTCTAATACAGTTTTTAATACAGCCACATATACTCACAATCTCATAAGCCAATTTCATCAAAATGTCATTTATAACATAAGTGAAGGCCTCCAAGCTACTCAATTTTTTAACTAAAATCACATATTCACATTTAAATCTATTTATTTGCATACAATAAAATTTCCCTTTTTACAGTCATTTTCTTTGCATAAAATCCATAATAAACATTTAAAAATAAACTCTAGATATTTTATAATAATAGTAGGTTTACTCACTGTTTCTATAAATCAGATTCTTTTAAAAAGGCGTCCCGATCACGATTCCTCAAGTATGACCTCTTTGCCTTTACCAGACGTCTCACCTCCTTGACAAATTACAAAAATCACACAATTTAATACATTAATGCTAAATCACTATATAATTGATTTAAATCCTATACTAATGCATGATATGAAATGCAACGGCCTAAAATAGCTTAAACGCAGTATTAGCCTATTTTCAGCACTTTACCGAATAAATTGCTAATGCGCTCCATTTTAGCTCTAAATTGTCCCATTCTCTCTCCAACATTTCTAATCATTAAATACCAGCCAATTAACTTTAAAATTCACCAAAATCAGCTCACTTTCTTTCATGACAAATTTGGCCAAAAATGGACATTAACCCGGTTAATTTTCTACTTTGTTTTTCTAGCACATTTAACCATTTTTCATCATTTTCTCACCAATTCCAATTGAATAAAATCAATTCACACCATTGGACAGTATTGAAGATTCGGCCTAGGGTGGGTATTGTGAAAATTCTATGCTTTCTAGTCCAATTTAATTTCTAAACACCTCTAACTAATCGAAACTACCGATTTAACTAAGAATCAAAACTTGAAAAATTCAAAATCTTTCCCCCTTGAATTTCGTCCAGCCCTTAGATCTATTTTGTGATCTCTCTCTTGAAGCATGGAAAATGAAAACAAAAGCATGGGAAAGGTAGAAACCAAGCCAAAATCGAAAAATCTTACCGTTAGACGCGAAAACGGGCAAAAACCGCGAATTCCCCTTTGAATTTCCAACTTTTCTTTTGGTTTTTTTCTTTTCTTCCTTTCCTCTCTATTTTCTCTCTTATTTTCTCCTTAGGGTTGTGCTTCACCTGCTGAAGGGTTTAAATTGACTGATTTTTCATTAAAATAATATTAAATCATTAAAAGTGCCACGTGTCACTTTCCCGTTGGCTCGTTTTTAAAATTTCATCTTTTAAACTTCAATTTTTCACCACTTAGAATACCATGATTATTCATACCAAAATGTATAAATCTTAAGATTTTGACAAGTTTTGAGGGGTGAAAATTACGGTTTAACCCCGAGGCGGTAAAATTACCGTTTTGCCCTTATGTTCCGAAAACTGCCGGAATTGAAAATTTTCACTTCCTATCATCAAATTATACTCCAAATAGTCAATATTGATCAAAAATTTCACTCCATGGTCAATTTATTATCTTCGGTGGCAAAATGATGATTTTGCCCCTAGGCGTCAAAATTTTCAAATTCATCCTAAATTAACCCTCGAACTCCAAAACATCATTTTAAGTCATTCCTGGACTGTGAAATATTAAATTTCATCTTAAAATTCCTATTTGAACTAGTTCAAGGTTAAATCAACTTAAGTGTGCCATTTGGTATAATACCGGGTTTTAGCTATTCTTTGAGACTTTCCTAACATACAATCACGTTGTTCATTGCATGTATGTCATGACATGTATTTATAGGGTCGGGTTTTACAAACTGGGTTGTAACAATATCTTTTACATGTCTCAACACCCTTGGGTGTCCATATGGGCTCTTGAGCTGTTATTTACATTAACATAGGCTACGTTAACATAATGTGTTTGCAATCCAAAAACATAATCAAAACCATAAATATAAATATAAGATTGACTCGTCAAAGCAACGCGACCGACCCTCTAGGCATCAAGTGGTGGCTAGACACTTACCAATGAATGAGGACTGGACACTTGTATCCGCGACACTAGCTGTTATCAAAATGCTATCATTGATCTGCAACAAAATAATTAGGGAAAATAACGTGTGAGTCACAAAGACTTCGTGAGTGGATATGGGAAAAGGACAACGTAAGGGATAAGAGTATTTCATAATCATGCACTTGGAATCTCATGCTATCCGTACACAATTTAATCATAAAGTTTATAAAACATGGTATTTAAACACAATTTAAATAGCATTTGTAAGAAAACAAGTTTGCATAACCTCTTGAAGCCTCTTTGCCTTGGAAATTTTCATCAAATTCAGTCAACAACCTTTTTTGCAATGACTTTATCGATACATTCTTGAATGTATCAATACTTTCAAGAACTTATCAATACATTAGTGAAATGTATTGATACATTTCACATAGAGAGCCTCATGAAGCGCTTTTTTTAGAATGTATCGATACTTTGAACACACAATCCAAGTTTTTGGGTCAAATTCAGCATTTTTACAATTCTTTAAGTCCCCCTACCTCTTGAGACTACCTTCAATGCTCAATTCATTCCATCAAACTTATTCCCATGCCAACATAATGTATAAGTCATCAACTATACTCAAATAAACACAACATACAAACATTTCATAAATGCATAACAATCATAATCATCCCATTAACATTAAAATGCCTCATTCAATTATCAAAAATCATGCAAAGTGATGGTATGTCCCACATCAACCTTGGGCTAGCAATGAATAGTCCCATTGCACCTTAGACGTTTATGATGCATCATATGAGTAAAGTTGTCACTTACACCCTATGAGAGTGGAATCAATCATACTCATTGAGTTCTCATACTCATAACATTAAGTATGTGGAAAGTCCATCACATACATGTTACTCATCTTATAAGGTATATGAAAAATACATCATATACATAATTTCATGGCATTCATCATGCTTCCTTAGTCATCTCATATGGTATATGGAATTTGCATCATATACACAATCTTATAGCATACATCATGTATACTTAATAACCTCATATGGTGTATGGAATTCACAACATATACCTAATCTTATGGCATTCATCATACCAAACATGCACATTATAGCATCTATAAATAGACATATAATATCTCATACACACACTAGTCCGAAGATCGAAGTAATCGAGTAGACTTCAAACACAAGGTGCTTGTCCTCTTTGTTGAAAACTAATACATAGTAGAATATTTACATGCATAGTAGATTCGTAAACATTTTAAAAATTATTGTGTCAATCATATCACAATCACTAACAATTTATTTTCTTAGAAAAAACCATTTTCATTTTTGAAAACTCAAATCTTTTGATAACCATGTTATAGTTATCATTTCAACATTCATAAATAATCCTTGTCATAAGAATCATGCTAGCTTTATATATCAAAATGATTTGAAAATGGTGAATCCACTCACCTTGATCGAAAACTCGATTCACAGCCCTTCTTTTGCGTTTTTCTCAAGGTTTTTTATTATTTTTATCACATAACAATTATAGAAATCAGTTTATAATGTAATAACCTTAGATTAATTGTTCCATGGGCATTCGAAAGTTACCCACTTTTGACTAAGCCTACTTTCTCTCACAAAATCATTCTATAGTCACTAAATCTTTGATTCTTACCTTAGATGAGCTTAGATAACTTGAAAATCCACAAATTCTAACTTAAATCCTCTACCAAAATTTATGGGCCAAGAAACAAAATTTATGGAATCAAAAACACAAGGTTTCAAGGTTTCAAGGCATAAAAATACTATTTTTATCATTAAATCTCAAATCCAAGCTTAAAAACATAAAAAGCAATTATTTTTTCTTAAAATTGAGTTGTGTGGGATTTTAAAGAGAGTTACCTTTAAAAAATGTGGTTGAGGGTTACAAAACCTTGGAAAATGTGGGGTATTTATAGTTTTTAGTAAAAATAACATTTTGCCTTTTTTATTTTTCTGAAAACTGTGTGATGTTGCTAGTTACAATTCCACCATGCAAGTATATGTATCGAATAGACAATATATTAGCTAGCAGAGGATCGATCCCATAGAGAATTGATATAAAATTTTACTAAGTACTAAAATTATAACAAATTAATCTTATCCAAACACTCAAAATTAATTGATTAACTAAAGCTAATTAACTAAAAATTGAACTAACAAGAAAAATCAAAATAATAATAACTTGAGTAAATATCAAATCAAACAAGCTTAGGATTACAATATCCATTACACTTCATTTAAATCTTACCTTTCTTCCTTAACTTATTTCAATGGGTTGGATTGCCAACATGGAGTCTTAAATTATTTATAAAGGCCCGACTCATCTTATTAAAATATCTTGTCACAACTCAGAACTCCCTATCGAGCCCGTGACAACCATCGTAAAATCTCGATAGGTATTCATACCCCAAACACCGACCTAAACCTCACAAGACTTTTGTATTAGTTTCCACATCTCCTTGGTGAGCAACAGTTATTAAATATCACATTTCAAATTCAAAAGTTATTTTCAAATTCAAAAACGAAAATATATTGTCTCCTGGCTCACAGGGGCATTTTCATCATTTTTCCTCGAAAGCCCCAAAACCGGGCAAAATATAGAAAATGAGTAGAAAACATACATTTTATAATTAAAAGTAATTTTAGAAGTCTAAAATGTTCATTTGAAATAAAATTTTAACTATTTTAATATAAAATAAAAATATTCAATAAAATAAATTATTTTCTTATAAAATAATTTTTATAACACTATTGTGAATTAATTTTCGCAGTGTAAAAGATAATTATATTAATGCATACTAAGATACGAATGACCAAAGTATGAAATTTAAATTACAGTGACCCATGGGTCCCCGACTGACCAATTATGATGAAAGTAGTGAACCTACAATTTTTCTGGAAGTGCAATCCAATTGCAGTCCTTGATGCAACCGGTTATCTACAACCTATCCTGAGCCTGAAATATGGATAGGAAGAGGGGTGAGATTATAAAATCTCAGTGAGTAAACAATTACCATCAAAAGCATCTAAAGTCGAGTAGATAGAGACAACATAAAAACGTTATATCTCAATAATATTCATAACTCAAAATTTGTTTCAATCCATACCAAACAATTTCTTTTCATCAAAACTTTCCGACTTATGAATTTCTTGAACTTGTCCCTTGCCAAAATCATTCTTGGAGATACCTTGGCTGAGGCATCTAACCGAGACCGCCAAGGCTGTTAAATGTCCCATACCCATAACCATGTTTTCACCTCTGACACCCAGTTGTTCTTTGGCGTTGGCTGAGTCTCACTTTCACGTGGTGGTCCGAACGTGAGGTGCACTCAAATTTTACCTCTGGAGATACTTCACCCACATCTCCCCTTGGAGGTATGTATATAATTAATTGGGTTACTGTGCCCCTCTCATAGGCAGTCCACAAAAACCCCCATCACTGCAGTGACCATTTAATATACCACCAGACCCATAAAATTTTCAGTAGCATAATGTGGCGAATAAAATTTAATCCAGTCTACTGAGACCAAACCAAAACAGTTCATATATTTCATGCCAACCCCAAAAATTTAACCATCATGCTACCATAGTGTCATAAGCCACAATTTTAGTAACATATAAAATCATAAATTCAACACAGTCTCCACATATTTAATTTTCCCAAAATAATATTTAATTTCAAAATCAGTATAAATCTCATTTTTCATTAAAAGACATTTTAATCGGAAAACATAATATTTTATAATTTAAACTCACCAGTCAAGAAAAGCATCAAATATATAATAATTACTCTAAATATTTAAAACGATAAATTGTCTACTCACAGTATTAAGAGTATAAATACTCCTATTTCCAGTCCACGAGTACAGTCCTTTACCCGTATCCAATGGCTCACCACCTATACATAATTTTCGACACATTTTCAATTATTTGTGTCAAACCACAATAAATGATTTTATGCTCTACATGATGCATGGAAATAAGATAAAAATGATTCGGACAGTGGTTTAATCACGGTGTTCGATCAACCTGCAATTCAACTCCGATTTGACCCATTTCAATTTCTAATAGTCCAATTATATCCACAATACTCAATTACTATAAATGTGGGTCAATGTATCAGTCCTAGACAACAAATTACGCTTTTACCCCTATTAGGTAAAATTTGTATTTTTGCACCAAAAATTTCCATTTTATTTCTAACCTCACCAAACATCAATTATCACCAAAACAACATGAAATATCATCAATTTCAGCATCAATTCTCCCCCTAGAAAATTCGACCTAAATGGGTAAAATGAAGAACATATTGTGTTCTTGCCGATTTTCACACCATTTACCATTAACTGATTTAAACACTAACATTCTTAATTCTCTCACCATAATTCATCCTTGCTTAACCAATTTCACTTGAAATGAAATCATTTCATTCTCAATACACTCATTATGTAATTCGACCTATGAAGGATTGTGGAGGAAATGAAATTTTTCTTATTGTTTTGCCTCTTAAACATGATTAACTACCTCTAAACATCAACATAGTTCAAAATCAAGCCATTTCCATCATCAAATCTCTTCCATACCCATTCGGTCAGACCTTAATTCCTCATGAAAACATGTCATTCATTCATGGAAATAAAGAAATAATGCATGGGTAAGCTAGGTTTCAAGGAAAATTAAAGAAATTTCAACTTACCTAGCTTGATTCTTTGATTTCTCTCACTTTTTTTTGATTTTCCACCTAGGTTTTTGGTTTCTTCCTTTGTTCTTCCTTTCTTCTTGTTGCTGGTTGCTTTGGCCGAATATGGTGAGAGAAAATGGATTTTATGGGCTGATTTTTATGCCTTTTTATAAAGAAAAAATAAAATATTAAAAGTATGCCACATGGCATTTTCTAATTAGCTCATTTTTTTAAATATTTGACTTTTAATTCTTTAATTCTCTACCACAAAATTCTCATATTTATCTATTCCCACCGTAAATAAAATCCACCAATCTGACTAGTGCTGGAGGTGAAAATTTACCGTTCTGCCTCGAGGTGGCAAAATTACAATTTTATCCCTATACTCCGAAAAGTACCAGAATTACATTATTTTCACTTTCCAACCTCAAATTACACTCCAATTGATCAATCTTAATCAAATGGGATCAAAATCTTTTCTAAAAATTCTCGTTTTGTCCTCTAGTGATAAAATTACCGTTTTACCCTTATGCCCCAAAAATATCAAAAATTAACATTTTTCATCGCTAAACCTCATATTATGTTTCAAATGATCATATTATACCATATGTTATCCCAATTTTAGTCTACTCTAAACTCCCTTTCCCAAGTTTGTTTAGGTTCTTAAATCAATTTAATTGGTGGCCAAGCAATTAAAAGTATTAAAAAAAAATTAGAATAAACAATTCAATTCCATTGAAAACTAAGCAAGAAGAGATTAAAAATTTAGATTACATGTGTGTTCAATTGCAATCCTAGAAAAAGAAAATTAGCTACTCATGATTGCAAAAACAAATAACATTGTAGTAAATTCAACCATTGAGAGTAATAAGAAAAATAAAAGCCAAGGAAAAAAACAAAATAATATTTGTCGCCTTGATCTCCAAGTTTCAGCCTCAACTTCTAGTTTTTTGTCTAGATGTCCAAATGATGTGATTCTTACACCATTGGAAATCTAAGAGACCAAGCTACAACTTTCTTGAAGATGACTTTGCCTAGTTCTACCTCGAAGATAGAGAAATCATATCGGAAGCTGACTAGATGTAATGTTGCGAGAATGGCAATTTTAAGGATGATATTTGATGTTTGGGCCTCATTACACTTTTGAGCCCAAAAGTTAGAGTCAATAGGTTAACTTAGGAATTTTAAGTTGAGATAGTTAGTATAAATAGGATTTTTTTTGGAGAAATGAAGGTAGACAATCCTTAGAGATTCAAGAAGTCGAAAGTTGAGGCAAAAACTTGGAAAACAAGGTTGCAAATAATTGTTTTGTTTTCTTCCTTAGCTTTTATTTTTCTTAACTCTCAATGGTTTAAATTATATTTTGTTATTTGTCTTTGCAGTTACGAGTAGCTAATTTTATTTTTCTACAATTGCAATTGAACTCACATGTAATCTAAATTTTTAATCTCTTTCTTGCTTATCTTTAATGGGATTTGAATTATTTATTCCAATTTGTTCTTAATGTTTTTTAATTGATTGGCCACCAATTAAATTGATCTAGGAACTTAAACAAACTTGGAAAAGGGAGTTAAAAAACTAAAATCAGGATAGCATGTGATCATATTAATTGATTTATGTATAGGATAGGGATATACCTATATGCCATATGTAACCAAAATTATAGCCTAAACTTAATGAGTCTATTTTAATTTCAATTCACATAAGGATATAGTGTTTTGATTAAAATAGATATTTTTATACGACAAGTTGAGAGACCCTTACAAATAATTGAAGACTTTAAGTTAGCAATTCAATATATTGAAATAAGTTAAGGAATAGAGGGAAGATTTAGATGAAGTGTGAAGGATATTGTAATCCTAGGCTTGTTTGATTTGACTTTTACCCAAGTTATTATTATTTTGATTTTTCTTTTTAGTGTAAATTTTGGTCAATTATTTTTAGTTAATTAATTAAATTTGATTATTTAAATAAGATTAAACTATTCTAATTTAAGTACTTAGTAAAATTTTAAATCAATTCTCTGTAGGATCGATACTCTACTTACCATTATACTATCTTTTTGATATGTATACTTGCGTAGGTAGAAATTTGACTAACAAAAGCCAACTTCAAAAAAGATGTTTATACAACACATGACACATATGGACGTAGTCATTTAAAGTAATGAAGCTTCAATGAGAAATATTGAGACACATGTGAGTCAACTTATTAATGACGTCAACAATAAACTTCGAGAAACTTTACCAAGTGGCACTGAGCATAATCATAGAAGAAAAGAATATGGTAAGCATCTTAATAAGGTAAATGGCAAGAATGTGGTAAATGATGGAGATAAAGTAGATCAAGGAAATGTTGGAGTAGGATCTTAATGAATTGATGTGATTTTGTAAAGCATGGATTTCAAAAAATTTCCTTTATAAAGAAAGCAAGCAATCCAATTACACAAGCAGAAACATACATCATTCTTATTGCAAGTAACATAATCACATCCTAAAAAGAATAAGAATCTATTAAGTAAGAAAAAACATACTTTTTATTTTGAGATTCTTATCTTTGGACACCACCACCCCAATGAATGATTTCTCGACCAAACGAATTTACTACTTATTTTTTGAGAATTCTTTCAACTTGAACCTTGAGTGGATGAGGTGTGGAATGCTAGACTGTAAGATGGCAATCGATTTTGTCTCTCTTTTCTTCCTAAATAGTAATGGCTATTTTCTTTCAAAAAAAATTTAGCCAAGAATAGGATAGAGAAAGAAAGATACGGCAAAGTTTGGGGAAGGAGAAAAGAAGTGACAGTTGAAACTTTTTCAAGAAAAAATATGTACCTTTCTTGTCTTCCAATCTCTTCTCTTTTTCTTAAAACTCTTGCCTCAAAGGTTTAATCAAAATCAAACACTTTTGAATCGATCTTAACCACCCATTTAGAGTTATGGAAGCATCAAACATGCTTTATAATTCTCAAAATTAAATTTAAAGAATAAATAATTTAATTCTTTAATTATCATTTTCGATTATTAATAAAATAAAACTCCTTATTGAATAATAACACTTAATTTATTATTATCCATCTTTATTTAAAAAAGTAATAATAAATGAAAGAGTGATAGTCAAGCATGGAGTCTTCTTTTATCAACATGGATGTCTAGATTCATTTTACAAGAATCCTTCTAACATTATCTTAATTTAAAACAACTCTTATGTTTAATTAAGACAAAAATATTTTATCTTGTCTGAATTGAGACAAATATGTTTTCTTGTCTAGATTAATACAAAAAATATTTTTCTTCTCTTAAATTAAGACAAACATATTTTCTTGTTTAAATTAAGACCAAACATGTTTTCTTGTCTAAATTAAAACAAACATGTTAAAGTTGCCATTTTTGTATACAATTTAATTAATCAAATTAAAACATGCATTCCAGTTTAAACAAGTTGAATTCCACGAAGCTAAATAGGAAATCTATTTGGACATAGATATTTCAAGCTCCAATAAACTTAGAAATATTCTTAATCTCATTAAAAATAAATCAAGCTTATTAACCATAAAATCACTCCACCATAGATTCATGGTTGCACTATTGGATTAACTATAATTACAAGAAACAATTCAATACTTGATATTAATTATTAATTGTCTAGTTGCAAATCTTGTATTATGAACCTTCATAACCATCCAATGACAAAAGGTACAATTATCGTTTTACCTTTTATGTCAATTTTGTCCTTTAGTCTCAAATTTCATCCAATTAGTGATTCAATACTCTAGATCTATTCTTTTGTGTATTTATATGTGATAAGTAGCTAATTCATCAATCCACTAGGCCTAGATTAATCACCAATCTTTCTTAAGACACTAGAAGTAATGTTAATGCTATATGCTCCATTAATTGGATATATGTTCCTAGATGTTCATCTCGCTTATAATCCCAAAATACAGAGTCTAGATCAACGCTTATGATAATCATGCTCATGGTAAATCAAAGATTATAAAGAGATTAAACACAAGTCCACTATCCATTAGGATTTCGATTGTACTATAAGCAAAAGCATAAGTGTGAGATCAAGATTTAAGAAACAGTTAAACTTAAATTTGATTCTCACATAATTCCAGTTCATGGTATAGTGTCATTACTCATAATCAATCATTTCAATGATCTGAGACTCATCATTCCCTTGAAGTGAATCACATTCATTTCGTTAGAAATAATCTAGACATTGCTGCCTTTACACAATAAAGTGACCAGTTTTATTATATAACTGCGAACAATTTTTAAATTCAATTAAAGTACATGTCTCCTATGTATAACTCTTAACACAAATGTATTTTAATATCTCAATAGAATCATGATACCTTAATAACTCGATAATGAATGCTTACTTAAAACAAACTCTTCGTCTTATTATCAAAATATACTTTAATTACAAATTTAATGAAATTAAGCATGAGAATATGCTTGCTTTCCAAGGAATCATATTCTCAAACTTCCTAACAAGAAATACTTCCAGCAATCAAGTTCGAGATGAAGAAATTAAGAAAGAGGAGGAAGTATCACAACACCACAATTCAAGACATATGTGCCTCCTATTCTCTTTTTGGATACAATTGATGAGTTACCTAAGGAGGCTATTGATATGGAAAATTAAAAAAAAAAATTCCTTGAAGCTTGTTTAGTACCAGATGTGATGACAAAGGACAAGAATGAAGAACTCACAAATGTTATGCATGTTTTGAAGGTTATACCAAAAGTGCATTATTCAAGAAGAACTCAATTTGAGAAGTTGGGTATAAGTCAGCCTATTCCACCACTTTGCATTGAGCAAGTATTAAATCTTGAGTTAAAACCACTACAACCTCATCTTAGAAAAAGGCTACGTTCACACCTCAAGTTTTTTCCATGCAAACTCAAACCTCTTTAAATAGTGAATGAAAACCTCAACCAAAGTTAAACTAGTGACTACAAAAAAGCACTTTTTTATAGGCAACCCAATCTTTCAAAACTCATATTTTATCTTTTTAATTATTTTATTTTATTTATTTATTTTCTATTTTTAGCGAAAAAATGGCCTCCCACAAGCATTGGTGATAATGAATATGAGGAGAAAGATTACAACTTCTTCCAATTCATCCAACCATTAGGGGAGTATTTTTTACCTTTCCTTTATTTTTTTCAAACATTGAAGACAATGTTTAGTTTAAGTTTGCGAGGTGAATTTGTTTTTCTAGGAATGGATATTCTGTGGAAACTTAGAATTTTATTTTATTTGCATGCTTATTTAGATTTTAAGTAATTAAGATTAGTTTATCATTTACATTTTATACTTCCTTGAAAATTTTTGGATCTAGAGAAAAATAGTGCCAAATTTATCAATGATTTCCTTATCCAATTATGAGAATTTAGTTATCTTGTATCTTTAGCTCTTGGTGAATATGGATATTGTTTGATTCATGCTAAATTATTTTGTTTAGTATTATATTTAAGATATGATTTCCACTTATATTGAGCACTTTATCTTTTACTTTGCATTATTATGCATATTTAGAGAATGTTTATATTGATATAAAATTTATATTATGTCAAGAATTCTAAAATTTATTTGCTTTTCTCTCGAGATGAAATATTAGGCAATACTTAGTTAGAGAGATTATTTATGCCATTTTTAGACCGTTTTAGATTTTAAAGCTAACCTTCTTAAATCTTTATCTCTAGTATACCCCTTTAAACCTAATGCCCTTTTCTTTGTTCAACCACATAATAATCAAGCCTAGCCTCTAAATAAAATTTTAAATTTTGCAACCCTCACTCTTAAGTATGTATATCATTTTAGGAAATATATTAAGTTAAATGTGAAAAAAGGTAGAAAAAGGTGACGTTGTTGACAGAAAAAATCACCCCACTACCTATAATTAAAAGAAATAAGTTTGGAGATGTAAAATTGTGATTAAAAAAAAGAAAAAGAAGAATAAAGTGTTGAACAAAAGAAAAGTTGAAAATAAAAAAAAAATGTGTATGTGGAGAATGAGAATAGAGCTCTATATAGGTTCTAGAATGATTATGTGTTTAGGGTGAACAAAGGCAAATTATTATCCTCTATCCTACCTTGACTTTAGCCATACATTACAAGCTTAATAAAGATCTATTGATCATCGACTTAGTATTCATCTACATTAGTGGACAAAGAGAAGAAACGCAAACCGATGAAGTTCTACACTAATTTAAAATTGTGCAATAACATAAACTTATTTGGATAGGTATGATGTTTTTTGTAACAGATTTCTCACACACACACACATAGAAATCTATTCGAGAATGAGCTTGCAATTGAATCGAAAGATGAACTTCAATGATCTGGAGGTTTATAGATATACTTGGAGAAAATTATAGAGATCATTGATTTGGTGATAATTCTATTTTATAGAATTATTTTATTCCAATTTTGTCATTAAATTTTTAGCTAAGTCCTTAGTTTTTAAGTATAATTTCTTAATTTTTAGTTATTTTTATATTTAGTTTGTTTTTAAGTAAGTTATTTAATTTTATGTTATTTCCTTTAATTTGGTTAATATTTATTAGTTTTTTATATTTTTGGTAGGACCTAAAGTCATTGGGTTTAATTTTGGAAAGTAAGGTGCTGAAAGATCCAGAAAACTGCTTGCATATGCTTCAGTGTTTTAGCCATATCTCAAGCTACAGAGCTCCAATTGCTGCGATTCTTGGACCATTGGAAAGCTAAGAGACAGAGCTACAACTTTTATGAAGATCACTTTACCCAGTTCTGCCTCGAAGATAGAGAAAATCGCATCGGAAATTTGCTGGACGTACTGTGCCGGGAATGAAAATTTGTAAAAACTGTTAAGTGATATTTTGGGCCTCTCATTATGTTTTAAGCCCAATTAAACCCTAGGTCAACTTAAGGAAGTTTAGGTTAAGCTTGTTAGTATAAATAGGATGTTTTTGAAGAACTTGAAGAGGAGAACCTTTGGAGATTCAAGAAGCTAGAAGTTGAAGCAGAAACCCGGAGATCAGAGCGGCAATTATTTTGTTTTCTTCCTTAGCTTTTATTCTTCTTGCTATTTTCAATGGTTGAACTTTATACAATGTTATTTGATTTTGCAATTATGAGTCGCTAATTTTCTTTTTCTAGGATTGCAATTGAACTCACATGTAGTCTAAGTTTTTAATCTTTTTCTTACTTATTTTCAATGGGAATTGAGTTATTTATTTCAATTTGTTCTTAATGCTTTTAATTGCCTGATCACCAATTAAATTGATTTAGGAACCTAAACAAACTTGGGAGAGGGAGTTTAGAGTAGACTAAAATTGGGATAGCATATGATCATGTTAAATGATTTGTGTATAGGATAGGGATATACCTATAGGCCATATGTAGCCAGATTAGAGCCTGAACTTAATGAGTCTATTTTAATTTCAAATCACATAGGGATATAGTGTTTTGGTTAAAATAGATATTTTTATAGGACGAGTCGGGAGACCCTTATAAATAATTTAGGACTCTAGGTTAGCAATTCAACCCATTGAAATAAGTTAAGGATGAGAGGTAAAATTTAGATGAAGTGTGAGGGATATTGTAATCCTAGGCTTGTTTAATTTGATATTTACTCCAATTGTTATTATTTTGATTTTTCTTGTTATTAGTTTTAATTAATTAATTAATTTGAAGTATTTGGATAAAATTAAATTGTTTTAATTTTAGTAATTAGTAAAGTTTTAGATCAATTCTCCGTGGGATCGATACTCTACTTGCTAATATACTGTCTATTCGATACGTATACTTGCGTAGTGGATTTTTGACTGACAAGTTTTTGGCGCCGTTGCCGGGGAATTGTTTCTAGAATTTTTACGAATACTAATACCAAGCAAATTTAGTTTTAATTCAATTTTTTTTTATTTTATTTTCAGGTACTTTTGGTTGAGGTGATGAATTATAGTAACTATCAGTGGACATCTGAACAATTTGTGCCTAGCAGGGTTGCTAGTGATTATGAATTGGCTATTAGTGCTTTAGCAATTGAGGTAGATGCTTTGTCTCAAAAAATGGACACTTGGGGTGTTAATGTTTTTGAAAGTCCTTTTGTGGCATGTGAGCTTTGTGGAGATAAGCATTCAAGTGATTGTTGTCCAACTTATTATGAATCAATGCAATTTGATGGAAGCTTCAATGGGCAGCAAAACAATTCGTACTCCAACAGTTACAACACATGGTGGAATTACTCAAATTTTTCATGGAGTAATGATCAAGGTCCTACATATTCATCACAGCCTGTTTTCCAGCATGATTTCGAATCACAAGTTAGAGCCCCTATTCTTGAGAAGAAGCTAACTTTGGAGGATATGTTAATGCAATTCATGACAAAGAATGATGCCATCATTCAGAGTCAATATGCCATCCTTCAGAGTCAAGCAGAATCAATACGAAATCTTGAGACTCAAGTGGGCCAACTTGTCGATTACATCAACAATATGCCTCAAGAAATTTTACCAAATGACATTGAGCCTAATCCTAGAAAAGAAGAATATGGTAAGCATCTTGATGAGGTAAATGGCAAGAATGTTGTAGATGATGGAGATAAAGTAGATCAAGGAAATACTTCTAGCAATCAAGTTCAAAATGAAAAAATTAAGCAAGAGGAGAAAGTATCTACACCACCACAAGTCAAGCCATATGTACCTCTCATTCCTTTTCTAGATATAGTTGATAAGTTACCTAAGGAGGCTATTGATATGGAAAATTCAAATAAGTTTCTTGAAGCTTGTTTGGTTCAAGATGCAACAACCAAGGACCAGAATGAAGAACTTACAAATGTTGCATATGTTTTGAAAGCTACACCGAAAGTGCATTATCCAAGTAGAACTCAATTTGAGAAGTTGGATAAAAGTCAGCCTATTCCACCATCTTGGGTTGAGCGAGCACCAAATCTTGAGTTAAAGCCACTACAACCTCATCTTAGGAGGAGACTACTTTCACACCTCAAACTTTTTCCATGCAAACTCAAACCTCCTTAAAGGGTGAATGAAGACCTCAACCAAAGTCAAGCTAGTGACTATAAAGAAGCGTTTCTTGGGAGGCAACCCAAGTTCCTTAACTTTAATTATTTTCGTTATTCTTTTTTTTTCATGAGTTTGTATTTTATTTTATTTTATTTTATTTTACTACTTATTTATTTAGTAGTTATTTTTATTATTTATTCTAATTTTTCTTTTTCATGTCTCTTTTGCAGGAAATTGATTTCAAAAAAAAAATTCAAAAAAAAAATTCAAAAAAAAAAAGGCATGAGAGCCGCGGCCCTCACATGTGCTGGCCAAGCAGCACAACCAGAAGCAATGAGCGCCGCAGCGCTGAATGGAGCAAACACTGCAGTGCGGGTACTGTAGAAACAGTGCGATAATACTGTAGAAACAGTGCAGAATGCAGAAAATACTGTAGAAATAGTGCAGAAAACATTATAGAAATAGTGCGGTATACTGTAGCAACAGTGTTAAACACTGTAGAAACAGTGCAGTGGGGCCAACCCCAACCCTTTTATTTTATTTTTCAGCAATACAATTTCATTTTATTTTTTTTATTTTTTTATTTATTATTATTATTATTATTATTATTATTATTATTATTTGCTTCTTTCTCTTGTCTTCAGCCACACATTTTTATTATTATTATTTTTTTTTTTTTACTTTTGTCTTCCTTCAACCGCACCATCATTCTTACTATTTTTTTTATTATTATTATTTTTCTTCTTTTACAACTTCTTCCTCTTGAAATTTTTGTTTCTCTCTTTACCTTTTCAATTTTTTTTTTCGCATTAGTTCTACTTTTATTTTATTTTATATATATATATTTTTTTTTTCACTCACCACATTTACTCTTCCCTCAAGAGTATTTAGGCTGCATCTTAAAGAGTGGGATGGATGTCTACTTTTCCTTCGTTGCTTATGAATTCCGACACTGAGGATGATTTTCGTGGTGACGATGCAGAAAATTTGTAGTCTGCCGTTTCACAGTTAGGGGAGTATTCTTGTCCTTTTTCTTTATTTTCTTTTATCACATTGAGGACAATGTTTATTCTAAGTTTGGGGGTAGTATCGAATTTTTTATGTTTAGTTAGCTTTAGTTTAGAATTTATCTTGCATGTTTATTTATATTTTGCATGTTTCATTTGTGTTTTTTGTTTTTTTAAAAAAAAAATTTGAGATAGATGCGCCTTATTCATGATTGTCCCAATCCTAGGATGATATTTTAATTATCTTTTTATTCTTAGCTTTTGGGAAACATATAGTTATGAATTAATTTTATGTGATATTCATGTGTTAATTTTATTTTAGAGTTTGACTTCCAATAATTTGAGCACCATACTCTTTTACTTAGAATTTTTATGTGCTTTAGATAAAGTTTATGATGATGAAAAAGTATAGTGGAGTCATGAATTCTAGAATTTGTTTGATTCTCTCTCGAGGCGAAATCTTAGATAACACTTAGGATAGGAAGTGATTTAGGCCATCTTTGGACCGTTTGAGCATTTTTGAGCCTACCTTGTTATATTTATCCTTAGTCACCCTTTTTGAGCTTAACTTACCTTTTCTTTGTAATTACCTAATTATGTTAGCCATGGCCTGTCTATTTAAATCCAACAATTTGAACCTTTCACCTTTAAGTATTTTAATCTTTCTAAGGAATGATTTGAGCTTAAAGAATAAATTGAGGAAGAAAGGTGTGAAAAAAAAAATTGATGAAGGTTGTTGAAAAAAAAAATTACCCCTTGTTATAATTGTCAAAAATAAGTTTGGGGGTTAAAAAAAAAAAGAGAAATAAAATGTGTGTAACAAAGGAAAGTTTACTTCAAGTTTGGGGGTGTTAAAAAAAAATTTTTTTTTTGAGCTCTTTATGTGTCCTAGATTGATTAAGTGCTTATGGTGAATTTGAGCCTAAATATATCCTTTATCATACCTTGACCCTAGCCTTACATTACAAGCTTGATAAAGACCTATTGATTCTTAAATAAGTGTTAATCTACATTAGTGGAGAGAGAGATGAAAAGCAAACTTATGGGATCCAAGTACTAATCTATGCTTAGATTTGGCATGAACTAATTTGAATTGCATGATATTCTTTGTAAAAGAGCATTCACACACACACGGAAGTCCATTCGAAAAATAAAGTTTCACTTGAATTGATGCATGAATTTAAAGATTAGTTGTATGTTACCTTAAGCTAGAATTTGAGTTAATTTCTGAGGAAAAATTGAGAAATCATGATTTGGTATTTCTATCTCTCGTTCAAGGATTTTTCATGTTTGTGTTTTCTTTTTGTGATTCTTTTCTTTTGCTCGAGGACTAGCAAAATCTTAAGTTTGAGGGTGTGATAATTATATTTTATAGAATTATTTTATTCCAATTTTGTCATTAAATTTTTAGCTAAGTCCTTAGTTTTTAAGTATAATTTCTTAATTTTTAGTTATTTTTATATTTAGTTTGTTTTTAAGTAAGTTATTTAATTTTATGTTATTTCCTTTAATTTGGTTAATATTTATTAGTTTTTTATATTTTTGGTAGGACCTAAAGTCATTGGGTTTAATTTTGGAAAGTAAGGTGCTGAAAGATCCAGAAAACTGCTTGCATATGCTTCAGTGTTTTAGTCATATCTCGAGCTACAGAGCTCCAATTGCTGCGATTCTTGGACCATTGGAAAGTTAAGAGACAGAGCTACAACTTTTATGAAGATCACTTTGCCCAGTTCTGCCTTGAAGATGGAGAAAATCGCATTGGAAATTTTCTGGACGTACTATGCCGGGAATGAAAATTTGTAAAGACTGTTAAGTGATTTTTTGGGCCTCTCATTATGTTTTAAGCCCAATTAAACCCTAGGTCAACTTAAGGAAGTTTAGGTTAAGCTTGTTAGTATAAATAGGATGTTTTTGAAGAACTTGAAGAGGAGAACCTTTGGAGATTCAAGAAGCTAGAAGTTGAAGCAGAAACCCGGAGATCAGAGCGGCAATTATTTTGTTTTCTTCCTTAGCTTTTATTCTTCTTGCTATTTTCAATGGTTGAACTTTATACAATGTTATTTGATTTTGCAATTATGAGTAGCTAATTTTCTTTTTCTAGGATTGCAATTGAACTCACATGTAGTCTAAGTTTTTAATCTTTTTCTTACTTATTTTCAATGGGAATTGAGTTGTTTATTTCAATTTGTTCTTAATGCTTTTAATTGCCTGATCACCAATTAAATTGATTTAGGAACCTAAACAAACTTAGGAGAGGGAGTTTAGAGTAGACTAAAATTGGGATAGCATATGATCATGTTAAATGATTTGTGTATAGGATAAGGATATACCTATAGGCCATATGTAGCCAGATTAGAGCCTGAACTTAATGAGTCTATTTTAATTTCAAATCACATAGGGATATAGTGTTTTGGTTAAAATAGATATTTTTATAGGACGAGTCGGGAGACCCTTATAAATAATTTAGGACTCTAGGTTAGCAATTCAACCCATTGAAATAAGTTAAGGATGAGAGGTAAAATTTAGATGAAGTGTGAGGGATATTGTAATCCTAGGCTTGTTTAATTTGATATTTACTCCAATTGTTATTATTTTGATTTTTCTTGTTATTAGTTTTAATTAATTAATTAATTTGAATTATTTGGATAAAATTAAATTGTTTTAATTTTAGTAATTAATAAAATTTTAGATCAATTCTCCGTGGGATCGATACTCTACTTGCTAATATACTGTCTATTCGATACGTATACTTGCGTAGTGGATTTTTGACTGACATTTGGTGCTATATGTCTCTAGTTAGTTTGTTTATTTATGTTGATTTCATCATTTAAATTGCTTTCGCTTTTGTTTCCATTTTTCTTTTTTATGTTTGGCTTGAAGACTAGCAAAATTTTAAGTTTGGAGGTGTATTAACTCTATGATATAGAGTTATTTGGTCTTAATTTTAGCTATTAAGTTAATAGGTTCTTCAGTTTTAGCATAGATTTTAGGTGTTTTTAGTTATTAATTTAATTATAGTTAATTATGGTCAATTGAATTTAGATTATTTTAGGCTAAGTTAAATGTTAAATTGCTTAAGAAAAGCTACTATTAATTAAAATGTGCTTTTGAATGTGTGCTTTGAAAGACTTATAATTGGACTAGGAAAGTGCATTCTAGGTGCAAACTTCCTCTGCACATGTTTTGGCTTTTAGAGTATATCTCCCACTATACAAAAGTCCAAATAACGTGATTCTTAAACCATTAGAAAGCTAAAAGGCAGAGTTGCAACTTTCACATTTACCACTTTGCCCAATTTTGCTTTGCAGAAGGATAAAAATGCACTACAAGTCGATGTTACGGTACTTCAGGATTGTAAAGATGCCTTTTCGAAGATGAGAGCTCAAATTAGGACTGAAATTATGTCTATGAACCCTATAAATACATCTTTATGAAGTCAAATTGAAAGGGAGGCTAGAGGGAATCAGTTTTAGGCTATTTTAGAAGGAGATTAGCCACCAAAAACTTAAGTAGAAAAATAAAATGAACCATGGAAGATTAAAGATCACCAATCTCTAGTTTTCTTTCTCTCTCTATTTTTCTTATTTCTTTTGTTTGAGATGGCTAAACTCCATTGTTTTATGTTCTTTGTTTTCATCATGAGTAGTTAATTTATTTTATCTAAGATTGAAATTAAACTCGCATGTAGTTTAAATTTTTAATCTCTTTCTTACTTATTTTCAATAGAATTGAATTTTTTATTCCAATTTGTTTTTAATGTTTTTAATTGCTTGATCACTAATTAAATTGATCAGGACCTTAAACATAACTTGAGAAAAAGAGTTTAGTGTAGGATAAGGTTTGAATGGCATATGATCATATTTATTTGCTTGGATGAATAAATTGATTTGCGTATAAGAAAAAGGTATTCCTATATGCCATATTAACCAGTATTAGAGCTTTAACTTACTGAGTCTATTTTAATTTCAATACATATAAAGATATAGTGTTTTGATTAAAATATATTTTTATAATAGTTTCGAGAAAACCTTCTAAATAATTAAGGACTTTAGGTTAGCAATTTAACCCATTTGAATAAGTTAAGACAGAAAGGTACGATTTAGATAAAGTGTGAAGAATATTGTAATTTTAGGCTTATTTGAGTTTATTTTTATCCAATTTTATTACTGCTTTGATTTTTTAGTTTAAATTCTTGTTAATTACATTTATTTAATTTATAATATATTTAGTTCTTTGCTTTTGTTTGTTTGAATAAAACTTAATTGTGTTGATTTTAGTAATTAGTGAAATCTTAGATCAATTCTTTATGGAGTCAACACTCTACTTATCATTATATTATCTACTTGAGGCATATACTTGCGTGAGTAAAAAATTAGACAGTAGCTAGCTATTGGTCCTTAATTTAACTAAGCTCCACTAAAACATTTTTATAAGTTCCCAATTGTCCAAATGTTCATTTCCAACACAAAGGGGTGGATCCATTGAACAACAAAATCAAAGGGGTTGAACAAGACTAAATCATTGTCATCAACTTAATCCATCATCTCGAAGTACCATGGTCTCATCCAAGAAAATCATTTCTCATTTCA
This sequence comes from Theobroma grandiflorum, assembly GCA_036013995.1. Lineage (NCBI taxonomy): Eukaryota > Viridiplantae > Streptophyta > Magnoliopsida > Malvales > Malvaceae > Theobroma > Theobroma grandiflorum. The sequence continues at coordinate 15,596,949 of CP142133.1, forward strand.
AAGATTCGAAGTCATCAATTCATTCAAACAATCATAGACAAATATTTCGGTTTTAAGATATCAAAACATTCAAAGTGCTTGTTCCTCATGCACAAAACTAAATACGTAATAGACATATTTACATAGCAAATATAGCCTACATCAAAACATACTTAAAACCATTTTTCACATCAAAAGTCATCGAAACATGTTTTAATGCAAGGTTGTAGAATAAACATGCTTAATTTTATCAAAATAATTAAAAACATTGTATCTACCCATCTTGTTGAAGTGTGTCTTTCCTCATAGCACCTTTCGTTAATAGCTCAACTTCTCCAAGATCTCAAACTTCTTCAACAGCACTTATCACAAAGTTTCCATCATAAATACCTTGTTCTTTAATAATGTCTTAGACTAATAACCATCTATCCTTCCATAAGCATTCTTCGTTAAATCCTTAATCTAAGATTAACAGCTAAATCTAACTTTAACCAAGCGATTAAACTATTATTAGTTAGAATTGAGAGCAACTTTACCTTGGTGAGCTTGATAGTTCCAAAACTAATCAAAAACCTAAGTTTTTATGAGAAAAATGAACTTCTTGGAATCCATGAGTTTAGAAAATTAAAACCATGAGTTTAGATGTTTGGAATGAGAAAACCTTACCTTCAAAAGTCCTTATATTCAAAATCTGAGCTTGAGAATATTTTAAATGCTTGAAATCCTTAGATTTGATATGGATGAGAGTAAAGAGAAAAAAGAGAAGAGGGTGGTTGGGTTTTGTTGAAAAACACGTTTTTAGCCAAATGGGAAAAAGCCTAAGGTTTTAAAGCTTTTAAATGAGTGTGAAATGTTTGAAATACCCTTATTTTTTAAAAAAAATCTACAACTAATCTATCAATAGATTTTCTTCTGTATTGAATCTATCAATACATTTTCATCATATATTGATAGATGTTCATCAAAAGCCTTTTCTAGGCTTCATCTATCGATACATGATGAACATGTATCGATAGATTTTGTCTAAAATGCATTTTAAAACACCCCTTTTTGACCCGTTAATGGTCCAAACTTTCAAATGAACATATTTAATTATTAAAACATACACATTCTAAGTTATAATGGTCTATAAATCATGTTCAAAAACATCAAATTAAGAGCTCACCAAGTTAAGTTACAAATCTAACCTTAAGTAAAAAGTGAGGTTTAACATCAATTATGATATTTTAGTATACCACATTATGATTAATTATGATATGTTAGTATACCGCATTAACATCACATTACATAGAAATTTTAACTAAGTCAATTATTAGTTATAAGAGCCTTTTTAACTCAAAATAAAAGTATAAGTGATTATTTGGCTCAAAATAAAAATATAAGGATTTGATTGAATGTAATAAAAGTATAAAGTTTATTTAAATTTTTAAAAATAATTTTAAGAATTTTTTAAAATTTTGTACGAATTAAATTTACTTGTTAATTTAGTGTCATCAAAAGTAAGACATTTCATACAATATTTATGTTGAGCCATTAATCAGTTTGATTTGAAAGGCTTTTCATTTCAAGGCTCTAAGGGTTTTGGTTGTACGTTAAGTTATATGACTTTACTCTCTTGAATAATCAAGATTGTGGGGACATTGAAAGCCATTGAAAGCTAATGCTATAAAGATTTAATGGTTGATAGTGAACAACTTCACCTACCCACTTTAGTTTGTTTTATAGTCGTAGTTGGAATAGTGACCAATTTTGTCTTTTTATTCAATATACAATGGCTTTATTTCTATTTACATCTAGAGAATATATCAAATCCATCTTACATGTCATAGTAAGGTAGGAATACCAACTAAATCTATTAGTGTGAAGTAGATGATTTTTTTGACCACCTTTCTGAAACTTACAAGCTTTGATCATTTAAATGATCATTTTCAAAGCATACCACGTCATGATAAAAAAAAATTACTTGATATGTGAGATAGAAAAAAAAATTCTGGTACTTAAGGAAGAATGAAATTTTATATTTACTCTTACTTGGTGTAAATATCAAAATTAGTTATTTAATAGATCATTATTCTTTTGTGTACACATGAAGATTTATAAAAGTTTTGAATTATACAAAGACTACTCATCTTACCTCATAAATTTAATAATTAGTATTCTATACACTGCAATGGAGTTTTTAAACTTCATAAACAAGAGTTATATATTTATTTAATATTAATTAATTTATTAAACTTTTAAAAAAAATTTTATTCGATACATATTAATTTTTTAACTTCTCTTGTGAAATTTAAAAACTACCCTATCAATCTAATATCTCTAATTTAAGATTTAAACATAAGACCTTCAATTGAAAGTCTTTAAAATGTTTTAACTGCTAAGAAAATTTTTCTTAGACGTATTTCAATTTATCAATCCAAAAAAAGTTAATCATAATTCATGGTAAAAATTGTTAGGCAAGGTTTGTTTTCTTTAAATTTTCTTTGATATCTTTACCCATTTGTTTTATATATATTTAATTTTTAATTTTGGGATTTCAATTAGAATAAAGTTTGCGGCAATCTTTTTTATACTATTTTTCCTCACTGTATTTCGAAATTTGATTTTCATCACCTCAATCCCTCGAAACTAAACAGTTTCAGAAATGGAAATGGCCTAGAAGAGGCTGGGACACGAGTTTCAAATTTCATATTCAAGAGAAATCACGGAAAGAAAAAAAAAAATGATGCATAGGCACTTGGATTCTCTTTGGTGTAAGAATCCAATATACATAAAATACATACATAGACACATGACACAGGTAGAAAAGCATACATACATATATTTTATATATTGATGTACATTTTCGTATTAATAGAGGTGGCAAATGGGCAAGCTCGAGTTCGATCATTTAAGCGGTTCAAGTCATCTTGAATTGTCTTGAATTCAAGTTAGTCGCTAATCATTTTAGATTTTATATAAGATGCAATCATTTTAACATAATTTTTGGGTTTAAATTGTTTCAGATTTGAAACTTTGTTTGGGATCAAATAGGGGTGTACAAAAGTCAATTAAAATGGAATTAATCCACAAAATTGGGTTAATTCTCTTTAGTTAAGTCGTTTTAAAATAATTGATTCGGTTAAGAACCTCAATTAAATGATCTAAAAAATTTGAAATTGATTAACCGAATTCACCATGTTTACATTTTTTAATTTCTATAGCCTATAAGATGTTTTCTTGCATGTAAATATAACAATTGAACACAAAAAATACATTACATAAAAAAAAAAGATAAAATAAGATATAACAAAAAAATTGTTATGTTGATATAAGTGAATCTCTCCTCTTTCTTTTAGGCACATATGCTTTTGGATTTCTTTAATTTCTTCTCATGTCTCAAGAGACAAAATATATGATTTTAGATTACACAATATATAGGAGGCAATCCTCCCTTATATCATAAATCTTGTCGCCTCCAATTTTTATCATTCGAATTTTAGACCTCCAAGTTGGAGTGTTAAATTCTCAAAAATATACTTGTTTTTGCACGATACGTAGACATAAATTTTTTATATCATTTAACGAAACCGACTAAATTAATTTTTGTATTGGATTGAAAGCTAGAAGATGTACCAAAAGGTCCTTGATACAGATTTACCTACTCCTCAGCTCTTGGTCAGAAATTGGCCATCACTTAAATGCCAGTGCCAATTTTCCTAACGAGCAGTATAGGTTTCAATCAAACAATGACAGGGAATATTAAACTTCTGAAAGATCCTTCTTTGTCTTGGCTCTTTGAAGCCTTTTAAAAGGGGTATTTTGAACATGTGTTGAGTGCCCTTCAATTTTTGGGATTGTCTTTAAGTCCTTGACCTGGGGCTGAGATATATATGGCCTCTGGGGTTTGACTGAATGTTTGGGGTCCCCTCCCTACAGGCTATGGCTCAGCATTAGTCTTGTGCTTTTTTTATATATTGTTTTCAATTTAGCAATGAATCTTTCCCTGTCCTACGTGATTGTTTTCAGCTCCTTTCCCACTTGATTTTACCTAATATTTTAGTTAGCACCCATCCGTGCAACTTAAATTGGCATTTCACACCATAAGGTATCGATTTTCCAAGTCTTGGTTGACGCCTGAATGGGAAAGCCAGAAAATTACTCTTTTGTTTTGTTGCAAATTCACCACAACTTTAACTTCGATTGATACTTGACATTTTGCTTTCCATGCAATGAGTGGTAGCGTCAAAACATCCAAACACACCAAATTTCCCTCTCAAAGCAAAAGACCAAATGCCATCATCTTAAATGATGACAGCAATACAAGACCTAATGCCTTGGAGTAGTCTGATTTTTCTTTTAATTGTAATTTGTAATTTTGTTATAGTTAAGCTGAATCTAGCTGTAGAATTCTATTACTTGTCTCTCTTCAGTCTTTCCATTTGGTCCAATGAGCTGTCTTCCTATTTGAGTTAATTTTATTTGATAGCTAGCAGTTCTACTCCTACATGTCATAAGTGTCGTTGGGATATTTAATTTTTGTAGTATAATATCTAAAAAAATTTCAAATTATTTTTAAAAAATTTAAATAAATATTTTTTTTATTTCATTTAATCAAATTCATATATTTTTATTTTAAATCAAATTAGCTTTTATAATTAACAATTGACTAATTGTCATTAGTCGATAATTAATTAAAATATTACTTGTCATTTTATACCCACATAAAGTTGGCATAACATTGAAGTGATGTTGATGTAAAGAGTGATCTATCACATGTTTGTGTCATCGGCCCACATTAGCATGTCACATTTTCTATTATGACATATCAATATATTACGTATAACTAAAAGATGATTAATTGTTATTAGTAGATAATTAATCAAAATGACACTTGTCATTATATACCTACATAAAATTGGCATAACGTTGATGTACAGAGTGATCTATCATATGTTTGTGTCCTCATCCCATGTCATGTTATATTATGTGTTATGATATGTAAACATATTATATCAATACCATGTGACATAGAATAACAAGTGATATTTTGCCTAACAATAGTTAGTCAAACAATAGTTATAAGAATTTATGAGGTTCAAAATAAAAATATAAAGATTTAATTGAACATAATAAAATTCTAAAAATTTATTTGAATTAATTTTTTTTAAATAGTTTAGAGTTTTTTTTAGTTTTATGTAATTAGTCAACCATTAATTATAAAAATATATTTAATTTAAATAAAAATATAAAACTTTAATTGAACACAATAAAAATAAAAAATTTTAAAAAATTTTTTTTAAATAATTTATTATTTTTTCAAATCTTATACCATTATTATATTGCAAGCTTATATTGTGTTTTCATCGAATAAAAAAATAAACAATACAAAACTTATAAATAATAAGACTTGAACCGAGGCATTTGAGTATCTCCCTTACTTTTCTACACAATATTTTACCATTTCACTACTGTTTTACTTATATTTTTTTTTGAAAGGTACTGTTTTGCTTATATTAATCTCTTAAACCAATTTTTATTAAATGAATACTCACAACTATAAATATTTGATTGACTTCACCGTGGCAATAAAATATAATTATAACTAATAAGAGCATGCACTGATTTTATTCAAAAGGTTGAGAAAATTACAGTATATTTGATTGACATTAAAAAAAAAAAACAATCATGTACAAAGGGGCACAGGCACTGTATTTGTAGACGCTAACTGACATAAATCAGAGAGCAAGTGGATAGCATCACCTACCCACTTACAGATGTTGTATGGTCATTTGCTTGGAGAAAATTTATGGTTTGGTTCAATCTACAATGAAATGATTAAACAAAGATGCGGTGAATATTTTATATTATCCACCACTCTTTTAAAAGACCTAATTAACTGAACTAAGTTTGGAAAGCCTACTAAATAGTCAACATCACTAAGGAACTGCTGGATTGAATTTGCTTCAGAGTGCAGGACTGTGTTGTGAAGAGGGCCACGTGTGATGGAGACCCATGCCCATACCAGCTTCTGGCTTCAGCAACATGTCATAGATCTCAGGGACTAGTAGCCCAGCAGCAATATTTGACAAATCGGTCTGGTTTTCATCCCTGGTTATATCCAGCCCAAGTTCATTTTCCAAGTCATGCAACCACTTCTTATTTACAGCTTCTTTGATGTGTCCTTCTCCAAAGTTTAAGCTCTGGTTGCCCTCCATCTCATGTAATTGAAACCCATCAGACTGGAATGACCCTAAGTTATCCAGCATATCCCAAAAATCCACATCAGACTCCAATGGGATAGTGAAGGCGGTATCCAAGATCTCTGGCTTATTCACTTCCTCTGATGCGATATTGGCATCATAAAGTCCTACGCAGTTGAACAGGGAACCTACTTGATTTTCTGGATTTGAAATATCAATCAGGCTGGAATTGGTGAAGTTAGAGTTGTTCGACGAGATTGAAGAACTGGGCAATTCTTTTGGCTCCTCGGATGGGCTGCTGTGGTTTGACAGCTTTGTTTTGAAGTCTTGTGCTCTGTCTGATACTGACATAGCAAATGCCTCTCTGGGCTTCTTGTTCACAGATCCTTCATCCCATTGACGCTCAATGTCAATCTCTAAATTTCTCTTGCCACTTGATGATGACACAAACGTAATGGAGGAGCATGATGACGATGAGGTCATGGAGGACTCCTTGGATTCATCTGTCTGCTGAATATTCCCATTATTTGAGGCCAATCTCCGTTTCAAATGAGTGTTCCACACGTTCTTTATCTCATTGTCTGTCCTTCCTGGTAAATGTGATGCAATTTTGGACCACCTGGAAATTAATTTAATTGTAACATAAGGAATTAAGATAACTTGACAAAAAAAAAAGAGGAAGGGTACTTCCTAACTGAAAAAATGCCAAATTAAGTCAGATTAATGCATATTTCTAATTGAAACTCACTTGTTTCCCAAACCTTCATGCAACCTTATAATGGTATCCTCTTCCTCTCTGGTGAAGTTCCCTCGCTTGACATCTGGCCGCAGGTAATTAATCCATCTTAAACGGCAACTCTTTCCACATCTCAATAGCCCTACAACATAGTCATAACAAAGCATGTGAACTCTTGAAATCGCGTGCTAAAACAATAATATCCAAAGTCCTATCAGTTTCTCTACCTGTTGAGACAATGACATTATCAATGGTGACAATTCAATGTTTTTGCCTTCAGATTTCAACTAATGAAGATAAATGGAAGAAACATTGCTTTCTGTGTGTTGGGATGTTTATATCAGATGGGGAAAGGAAAAGAAATTCATCAGTGTGTTAAGATGTCAGAGGTTTCTCATTAAAAAAGGAAGAATCAATTCATTCTTTTAACCGATATCAAAGACTAAGTGCTTGGAAAAACTTATTCCATATGGTTAAAGCCACTGGCTTTCTATTAGTTCTTCTACTTTGAATCTAAACAAAATGAAAGTTCTGTTAAAGGTTAAACTAAAACGGAAGCAACAATAAAATACTAGAGGCCTTGTGACAATCTGATGTTGACCCTCAATTACTCAGGTAGAAAATTTCCTAACTCGTGAAAGATGTGAGGGATGAAAATGTTTAGGACAAAACAAAGGGAAAGTAGATTCGTTGCATTGACCTTTTCATTTCAACAAAACTGGCCAAATACCAACCAAATAAAGTAAATGTAGAAAAAATTAATGCCAGAATAGTAAAAAGGGAAGCTTCTTATTCAAAAACAAACAAGTATGACAAGTTCAAACATTTCGTTCAACTAATTCGGATGGATTGTTTTGTTGATTAAGATTTTCCGTCACCAATGCGAAGGTGCTCCGAAAAGTAGAAAAACTCCGGATAATGACATATACATGCTTATATGGAATGACATTGAAGAAGGGACTGGGGGTGATTTTTGTTTTTATATTTTTTGCAAATGACATGTCAAAGTTTACAAGGTGACCATAAAAGAGAAGATATTCACTGTATATGTAGAGTATGGTTGAGAAGTAGCAAAGAATTGGCAGTATCTGCGGATTTGAATAAATATTTCATTACTGCAAACGTTTCAAACTTGCCTTCCAATCATTGCCTCGTGAATATTTATTACCTATAAACAGTAAAACAGTAACCAGCCACACCTTATTCAAACAAACAGCGACACTTTTACAGACTCTGCAATGCCTTCTTCTCAATAGGGTGGTTTAACAAACATGGTTTGGAAGAAATAAAATATATGAATAGTGGCGGACTTTGGATTTATGAATAAAGAGTAATCATAAAAAATTATAAATTTATATATTTTAAATTTTATATATATAATAATCAAAAATTAAAAACTGAGATGTGACGATGGCGATGACCACCGCCACCACCTTGTATCCGCCACTGGACGACAATGAAATGGACGAGAGAAAAGTTATGAATAAAGACTATCGACAAAATATAACGTAGGGTTCAGAATTTTGTGATGATGAAACAAAGTATAAATTCCGTTGGTTAATTCAATGACCAAGATCAAAATCAAGAACAAATCAAAAAATGTTGTTTCCCTGCCTGAAGCTTTGAACAACATTGACTCCTGGAATATTTTTATGATCACAATATCCAGATTTGACAGAGAAAGCGAGAGAGAGAGAGAGAGAGAGAGAGGGAGAAGAAGAGCAAAAGAGACTGACCAGCTTGTTTAGGGAGAGCCCTCCAGTTCTCATGTCCATGTTTCTGGATAAAAGTGATGAGCCTCAAGTCCTCTGCAGGACTCCATGGACCTCTCTTCACTTGGTTCTTATCACAACATGGAGCTCTTCCTTTACCCATATCTGATTTCCAACTGAACTTTTTTGCTTAGAGCGCTCACTCTTGTTAGTGATGAATGCAAGGACTAAAACAAGAAAACAGAGAGAAACAGTACTCTCTTTTTTCCTTCAGATATCTGATTCTTCAATCACCATTCTCCTCTCTTTATATATAAATACAAGAAAGGCCACAAGGGTCATGCCATGAAATGGGGGATACCCTTTTGAAAACAATATATAGAAGGATATCCAGGAGGATTACCTAATTTCTATAATTCCAAATATTAATTAATTATTCATTGCACCTGCATTGATAGTCTCCCAAGTTCAAAAAGCTTATTTCACCTCCAGTTGCCTTCTTTGTTTTTCCTTTTATTTTGAATTTATTGCTTAGTGAAATAGTGACTTAATATACAAGTAACTATCATAGTCAAAACTTAGATGGTATTCACAGCCCTTGGTTGGTCCCAATTTCAAGCTCACTTACCATTTCTCTTATATAATTTATATCTTTCCAAACTTTATCTGATTCGTTATGACGAAAAGCTGCACACAAACTTTTGGATGCCTTGCATTAATAGTAATCAATTTTGGCATGTCTACTCTTGTACCCACCCTCGTTGCTCTGTTTTGGTATGTAAATTTGAACGAGATTCATTGTCAATTCAAGATGGGCTAGGTTGACAATTTGTTAAATAATTCATAAAGCAACGCGATAGGTAGTTAAGTGGATTTTGATTTAATTTGTATAATTATATTCATACGATAATAAGCTACACGATATGTAATTAAGTGAATTTGGATTTAATTTGTACAATAATTATATAAATCCAATTAGAACATTAAAATTTTTATGTTTAATTAATGTTTATGTCGAATATAAAAGTTTTTCATATCTAATTTGTGTTGACAACAAAAGTAGTAAATAACACGTAGTTTGGCAAGTTAAGATTTTATCTATAATTGTGCTACAATCATGTCATTTGATTATAACACCAAAAATTTTTATATATACTGTCAAAAAAAAAAAAAAAAACATTGTGTCTACAATATGAGTTGACCATCAACACGAAGATGGAAGGGGAAATGGATACGCAAATCTTGCTTTGTTGGAGAAACATACACTAGTAACCACTTCGATGCAGCATATATTTGTACTTCATATCTTTCTTTCCATGTTTATTATTTTTGTTTTGCATATTATTATAAAAACATTAGATATTAAACATAATTAACAATTCCTAATGAAATAAAATTTAAACTAATTTATATATCTAGATATTAATAATAATTAGATGACATTACATTTATCTATCTAAATTTTATTGTGCTTTATTCCCCTTGATAGATCCTAGTTTTGCTCGAATTTGAATTTTGTATAATTCTGTAGTTGTTAATATTAACTTGATTGTGACACGATAAACTTCATGTTTGACATGAGTTGACTCGTTTTACTTTTATATGATTTAGTTTTGACAAGTTTAATTAGTTAACGATTTTATTGGGTTAACCTAAATAATTCTAACACATCTAATTTCTTTAGACCTATTAAATTATTAACATATTTATCATTGAGTCAATTAATTATGTTTAAACATGTTAATTGTATTAGGTGGTATTAACATGACTAGCTTAATTAAAATGGATTATTAGCTAAAAATCCATATGATTGCATAAACCATTTTCTTATATTTACACTAGAATGCACGTGTATTGTGTTAAGGTAAAATCAATATTTTTAGGAAATCAGTTGTTATATTGATTACTAGATAGATTTGGGTTGAAGAAGGTATGGAAAGAAATTTATAAGAGCATATGGACTATTATATATTGTTGTTGGTATCATATATGTTGTTCCTACAAATGCTCTGAAACTAATTTTGTAGCCATAGAGTGCCTTTTGTTAAAAAAAAAAAAAGTGTCAAAGTTAAGTGATTTTACTAATGTATTGCTAGCATTGCAATTATATACAAAAGTTATGATTAAACTGTATGGCAGAGGTTGGTGCCTTGAAACAAAAAGGAGAAAGTACTTTGTTATGTAACTAGCAATTGAATTTCAGTGGCATGTTCATGAACAAATTGTGAGCAAAAAATCTACAATTGAGCTATGGATTTATTAGCGTGTTGGTTTGGAGAACACCCATATTCCAACAAAAAAGTATATTGTTAGTATTGTTTTTTTTTTTTTTTGCAAGTAGACATAATTTCTATGAAAAAATAGAGATTATATAGTTAGATGCCATCAACAAACTTAAATATTAGAATAAATAGGACACATTGAAAGAAGAAAATAAAGATAACAGAAAGGTAAAATATAAAATTCACAGTCACTAATTTTTTTTTTTTAAATGGTGAAGACACAAAAAGTTTTGCACATGCATGTATAAAGTTTTGCATATGTATGTATAGAGTGATATTGATGAATCATAAAGTAGAAATACTTCAAAGTGTGGAAACAGTAATATAACACCCTCAATTTTTTGTGTAAAATAAGTTAATTGAGAATGATTTATGAAATATATTGTGTCTTGCAGACTTTCAATGATAGATTAAATGTGTTAAGTATATGGAAGCATGCCTAATGACACTTAGGCAATTTTTTATGAATATATTTGGCAAATCTTGAATTTTGATATTTTGATCAAGATTTGATCATATAATTAAGTATATGTACGAAGGATTTCAAGTAAGATGAATGATTTGAATTGTTTTGACTAAAAAAAAGTGAGTTGGAGACCTTGAGGACGAATTCAGAGACTTGAAGAAGTGAAAAATCTGGAAATTATGTATGATATACCAATAGATGTTCTACATCTATCGATAGATGCAAGATAGAAGGCTTGGGAAGGCAATTTGAACAAACATCTATTGATAGATTGACCTTGACTATAGATAGATATCCACTCGGGAACCAAATGAAGTGATTTGGATGAAATCAATCGATAAATGCATGAAATCTATCGATAGATAGCCATATGAATTTAAAGGAAACCAAAGTGAGAAGCATCTATCGATAGATCTGCGGAATTTATCAATAGATGGTCAAATGGAAAAAAATAAAAAAGGGCTAGGGTAGAATCTATCGACAGATTCAAGGAATTTATCAATAGATGAAAGTCAATGCTCAAAACGTTTAGAATGGTTTATTAATAAATGCCTCCCATCTATCGATAAATCACCTCAAAAACACATAAAAAAAAAGGAGTTGAAGGCTATTAATTCATTTTAAAAACAAAAGAAAAATGCTCTTTCTCAAACCCCCAAAACCCTAACCTCCTAAACTAATTTTTGAAGCTATTTGGAGTATATCGGAGCTTGGGAAACACTTTTAGAGGTAAACGATTAGTTTTCAATTTAATCAATTAATAACTTAAAATCGATTTAGTCTAGCTTTGGTGAGATTTTCTCCCATGAGTTTGTTAAGGATTTGGAGTTGAGATTTGGGCAACCCAGCCACTAAGGTAAGAATTTAGCTCATTATTCAAGGACTTGAGGTCATATATTGAATTAGGTTATTTTTGAAAAGCTGAATATTTTTGAAAGTTAGGAAATATATATTATTCGGATGCTTTGATGTGTTTAAAGGGAAATTGGAGCTACCTAACTCATTGGTGAGCTAAAAGACAGTTGGAGGCTAGGAATTGGAGCTTGGCGATGAAACGCTCCTTCGACTATTACTGTGAGTGGGTTTTGTTTGAAAAACATGTGATGTTTATTGCATTGTTAATGTGTTGCCATGGTACTAGAATAGTCTATATGAATATAAATGCTTAGATGAACTTGCCTAGGCTAGCGAACAAATATATGTGAATATGTGTTCTGTGAATTGTATGCCTTAGTGTAAGCCATATAGTGGCCTATATTGTTTGAGCCTAGACTTGGAGGTCTAGTGGATGTGATGGACATCTATGAGTAGCTCACTTTAGACATTGAACACCATGAAAGGTTAGAAATATTCAATACCTTGAAAAGTTAAGGACTTTTATATGAGATATTGAGCTAGAGATGTTTATGAGTCCGTCAAAGTAATCCATGGTGTGGATTATGTAATATGAGATATATAAGGCATGATGGCCTGATTATGGGTTTATGTTTCGTTTAATGTTGAGAATTTGAGATGTTGATCAGATTTGAGGTCAAATGGAATCGTACACTCTAAGACTATGTGTGCTTGTAGGGATGGTGGTAAGCTAAGACTAGTGATATTAGTCTTGCCTGTGATTCTTGCTTGCAATACTTTAATGCCATTTGTTGAGATTACTCTAAATGAAGGCTATGTATATGATGACACCCATCTGAGACTACTTCGAGTGATGCCATCCGTTGGGAGATTACTCCGAATGATGATTTTGATTCTCCACCTATTGCCTCAGCACACATATGATTTGATTCTCTACCAACGACTTAGCCTTGAACATGATTTAACTCCGCCGGTTGGTCACTGTGCTTCATTTGATGATGTCTAAGGGAGGCCACTCTATGATTGTGATTTGAATTTATGAGTGATATGGCATAACCATGGATAGGCTTAGATAAATTCAATTTGAATTTGATATAATACTCCAACGACTAAAATGTGCCCATGGAGAATAAGCCTAGTGACATACATTACTTGTAGAGACTCTTTAAGGATTATTGATATACCTCTAACATTAGAGAGATTTGCTAGAATATTTGGTTGCGCTAATAATGCATTCAATATATATTTGTCTAATATATATATGTTTTATTTATTTGCACTCATATTGAGTATTAGATGACTCACCCATTTATTGTACCATGTATAGATAAATAAGCCATAAGACTGCATGACAAGGGTTATCCATTGACTAACCAATTTTGGCATCTAGTAAGTCCTTATCCTAACATGGCCACTTTGTTGAGTCTGTCATGAGCTTTCGCCTTTGGAGTTCGATATAGTTGTTTTATATGTAGGCATGAGTGCCATTTGAACTTGTGCAAAGGGTTGTAAAGTATGAACCCGCTTTGTTGGCCAATGTATGGCCTTATGAATATTGTATTAAGTATTGTGTATGAACAATGTGCCAAAGGCAACTATGTGTATTAGAATTCAAATATTAGATGAATATGTGGATTTAGAAACCCTTGGCTATGTGCATATGATTTGGTATTTTAAGTTTTACTCGAGTCTCGTAGGTTTCGCTTGTCAGACTCGTGCACCAATGACGTACCCCCAGGTTTGGATCATGACAATTATTCTCTACATTATTTTCAATCAATTATAGAAAGACTGATTCAATAGTGAAAAGAACTTGGTTAAGGAATCAAAATGATTAGTCATAGGGTTTCTAAATAAGTTATAGTATAGGTTGAATGTTTCTAAACATTGAAATAAAGAGATATAGTTTGTAGTTAGTAGAGAATGAAGAAAACCTAAGAGATAGGGAAAAAGAAAGAGAAGAGAAATGCAAGAAAAACTGAATAGACAAGAAAGAAAAAAAAAATCTAAAAGCCCCATGGCCATCTAAATGCGAATGGTTTGGTAGCAAATGAGTACTATCCTAGCAACTAACACAGTGGCTTGAGGCCTCAATGCCCCATGCACGACTTGTAAAATTATAATCATCATTTTTTGTTGCTTTTCTTTTCTTTTAAATTCATGTTTTAATCTTTTTATAATATAATAAGCAATTGATGACTCCTAGCTTGGAAAGAATAAATTGGTTGGTAAAACTAAAATGTAAGTTATTAATTTTGGCTAGAAGAAAGGCACGGGAAATTTGAGGAAAATGTGCATGTGTTAAAAAGTTTGCTGTTACTTAAGCAAAGCATAGATTGCATGTTTACTTTATCCTATTAAAGCGATTTTTGATCTGTCAAAATTGGTAGTTGAAATTGATAGGGAGAAACTTTGGAAGCTCTGTTGAATTGAAAAGTTGAGATTGCAATTAGTTTCTTACTGATTCTAGTCAACAAAGAAAATTAGGTGTAATATAGAATTTATGCATACCATGTAGCGACGTTAAGAAAACAACTACCCTAAACCAACCAAAAGAAAGCATAATAAACAAAAACAAAAATGAAATTACCTAATACTTAAAAGAAGCTAACCCATTTGATCACAAAAACTCCTAAAATATACCTTTGAAAGTTGTTTTCTCTTTTGCATCATCATGTACTTTAGCCATTACAACTCAACCCTAAAAGCTAAAAACAATTTCTATAAAACCCCAACTTTTATTATGTGAAATTGGATGAGCTACATTTTATTTTGATTATTGGATGAATTTTTCCCAATCATTTGGTTATAAATCTTCATGAAAATAGTGTTGTATTTGTAGATGATTAATGGTTGGAAGTAAGGAAGAGAAAAGAAGCCAAAAAATATATTTTTTTCACATGTTAAGATATGAAAGGTCAATCCATAGGCAAGATGAGTTGATCCTTGGTAGTATTTTTGCTAAATTTAGTTACTAGAAGCATAAGGATTGACCCCTAAGTAAGGGAGGGTTGATCCCCACCAAATAAAATGCTTGGGAAAGCTTTCGGAACCAAAAGGATCGACCCTCAGTGGCTAAAAGGTCAATCTTTTCAAAATGGAACACTTAGAAAACATTTTGGAAATACTACGATTGACCACCAAACTTTAAAAGGTTGATCCCTACGAAATAAAACCTAAAATTAGCTACTGGGCATGAAAAAGATCGTTCATTGAGGAGTCTATAGGCGATCCTTACAAGTTTTGGAAGAAAAGAATATACTAAGGATCAACCCTTGGTGTTTAAAAGGTCAATCCCTAAGATCTAGTGTGGAAAAGGATAAAAGCTTAAGTCGAAGCCTAGCTCTCATTTTTTATTTCTTCAACCTCTATTTTGCCTCTAACAACCTTTAAACTTCTCACAACCCTTTAATGCCCCTTTCGACAATGATTCAACCTTCCAATCTCGAATTTAAGGTAAGATTTAGCATTTTGGGATTTGAAACTCATTGTTATAACCTACCTTTATATTTTTATGAATTTCAGCATATTAATCCTTCATTGAGCTAAGGATTTTTAGGATTTTTACTCTTCAAAAAGGTTGTGGAGGTAAAGATACTCAAGGTTGTTTAATATAAGGTTTGAAGTTTGGAAAATTATTGGAATTTAAATGAAGGATATTCGATTACTCGATTAGTTTCAAAAAAGAATTTTTCTAGAAACTAAGAGACTCATGATAAGTTTATTATGCTAGGTGATTGATAGAGCTCAAATTCATAGACAAGCAAGGTTTTGACAACTTAAAGCTTAAGGAAAATTATGCTTCTTGTTAAAGTGAGTCTGTACACCTCTTTAAGTACTTTAATACATAAAGTGAGCATATCTTTATGAGCTATTTTACCTTTGCATGATTTGAATGACATTAGTAAAAATATGAATTTTGAGTATTTTACCCAAAACGTTTTCAAGAAAGTTTTGAATCTACTATATATGTAAATATGACATTATGTATTAGTTTTCAACAAGAGAGGACAAGCCCTTTCAAATGATTTCTCTTCAAATATTCTTCCATGGTATGGAAAAAGTGAAATTGATATGTAAACATCAAATGATATGTATGGGTAAATGAAAATCCTCTCGTTTGATATTGATATGGAAATATTGTTGGTAATAGCTTATGTAAGCATTGGCTTTGTGTGATTAAGCATGATATTGCCCATTATTTTGTGTAATAGTAGATGTGTATGGTTATGTTGAGTATGTTTGAATGAATGTATGGTTATAATTATGAAGTGTGAAGCAATGAGTGAAGGGGTGTAGACAAAAGGCGTAATTTCTTTATCATGCATGATGATACAATGGCATATAAAGTGTAGATAGAGGGCCCCAAACCATCAATGCACTAATGATTTGGACAATATACGAGTGTATCCAACATCATGTTACATTATTTAGGGCAATGAAATGTAAACGAAAGGCTCTAGTCCATAATATTTGTGTCAGTTAGAGGACATTTGTGATATTATGTGCTGAGGCACAACTTATATGATATGTATGTTGGGAGATATTATGATGTCACTCACGTTGTTGTGTGCCAAGGCACTTCTATATACTTTACGTTTGATGATATTGTGATGAATTGAGTATCAATATGTAATTACTTGTTAGCTCACGATTTATAAACATGCGTGATATGTGGTAGATCCTAGTATATGATCCTATATAATTCTTGTATGAATCCTTAAGTTCCCAAAGGGCAAGCGCAAGCTTAAGAACATGGTATCTAACCTTTGTGAGGGATCCGATACTTAGGTACGTGTAACATCTTTGTTTTTTATAAAGGTGTTTTCACAAGTGCTTAAATGTTTCTTTCATAAATGAGTTTATGAAATACGGTTTTTGAGATAGAGAAAGTTGCTTGGTTACTACACACCTCGTTTTCTTGGATTGAAATAAGAAAGTTATGGTTATGCAAAATGCATGTTTATGATAAATTAATGATTTATGTAAAAACTCTACCCCTTGGCTTGTCCCCTTCTCATATCTACTCAAGAAATCTTTGAGACTCACCCTCTAGTTTTCTTTATTTTTGTTTTATAGATCAGTAGCTCGTTGGCTTGACACCTTGTGGAGGAGTAGCTCGGCTCATATTTGATAGGTGTGATCATGCCTTCCTTCCAACCCTTTAGTGTCATTATACTCCGCAATGTGTCAAGTCGAGTTTTATACTGTTTATATTAATGTTGATGCTTGGTTTCTTAAATAAGTATTGAGATACTCATGTTTACTTTATGATTGTGGATATTTGTGTTAAGCCCTCAAAAGGTGCATATGAATGATGTTACCTATGGTGAAAAGACCATAGATAATAATGGCACAGGATTTGTGTCGGACTACAAAATCTATATGTATACAAATGTTAATGTTTAATGAAAGCAATTCCGCACTTATATTGAAAAGTTCTATATTTGTGTGATAGTGCTCATTGTTTATAAATATGTTATATTGTATGGATGTTATATGATGTGATGGATGACAAGTTCACACACGTTGATTGAAAGCATTGCTTGGGTTTAGTGGGCCATACCTAATAGGTCAATGTGCTAGTCATGTCTCGAATAAAAGATGTGACAATTTCTTATAATATATAACAGTCTTTAATAAATCAATCATCACAATTGTCCAAAAATAAAGCAAAAGGTTGAAGAGAATAAAAAATAGATATTAAACAAAAAAAAGAAGTTAAAACTAAAAAACTTGAAAACCCCTTAAGAAAAGCAATGCCTTTTGCATGCAGCAAAAAAAAGAAGCTTGAAAGTAGAAAAAGAAGAACCAATGGCAAGAGATATAAGTAAAAAAACACAACCAATGATTTGTATCACATTCATAGAGGAGAAAAAGAAGAAACTAAAAATTAGAAACGAAATAACTAAAAAACCGAAGAATGACACTACTTGAACAAATTAAAGACAAAATAAAAGAATGAAGAATGCAGGGAAAATAAGCAAAATAAAAAAAATATATAAATCAACAATAAAGGAGAAGAAGAATCTAAAAGCATGTGAGAACCAAAAGTCAAAAATGTCATAAAAATTTTATAAAAATCCAACAATGCCCCTCTACTCCATCACCACCAAGAAAACAAAAAACCATAAACACCTACCAAATCAATCAATACCTAAGACAATTGGCACCCAATTGTGTGCCTCAATTGAAAGCATGAACCAAGCGCCACGCGTCGCAAGATTGTAAGCCAATGAAAGCAATAGAAGGCTCAATTGAACAACACACGGTAGCGCTAGACCCATCCACGTGGCCCTCAATTAGGCCATCCATGTGTCACAATTTTAAAGCCCTTCTAGGACTTCCTTTTATATATAGGTATTGATTTATCCTTCCACAACAAATTCCCAATGTTAAGTAAAGAAAATGAATTATTTGTTCACAAAATTATAGTAACTAGTTCGTGCACTATTATATTGTCGGATTTAATAATCACATTATGTTTTACTCGAGTATCTGACTTAATAGTACATATATAAATGTCTACTAAAATAGTTAAATTTAAATCATTTTTTTTTTCAAAATAAAAAGAAAACTCTATTATATATTTTAGTTTCCTCCCAAACTTTATTTGATTCGTTTCGAAAATAAGAAGCATAACACCAAGAATTGTGGATGCTTTGAATTAATAGTGTCCAATTTTGGCATGTCAATTCTTGTGCTCACTCTCATTACTCTGTTTTGGCATGTAAATTTAACAAGATTCTTTGCCAATTCAGTATGGCTAGATGCGGCTGGGTTGGCAATTTGTTAAATGATTCATAAAGCTACACGATATGTAGTTAAGTAGATTTATATTTAATTTATATAATCATATACTTACTATAATTACATAAATCCAATCAAAACATTAAATTTTTTATTTAATTAATGTTTATGTGCAGCACAAAAATTTTCATATCTAGTTTGTATTGCTTAGAATACTGATAAATTGTGTGCCTACGTATGAGTTAACAGTCAACACAAAAACATTTAGTTTCTAATACGATCCAATAATATGAAATCTACTTCTTTCCACGAAAGGCATGGCTTGTGACTCTTTCAAAATTTATAATTGTTTAATTGTCATAATAATATCGACACGATGAACTTCATGCTTGATATGAGTTGACTCTTCAACTTTTATCTGATTCAGTTTCGACACGTTTAAGTAGTTAATGATTTTATCACTTAACCTAAATAACTCTAACACATCTAATTTTCTACAGACCTATCTATCACTGTATTAACATTTTTATAAATTAATCAATTATTATGTTTAAACATGCTAATTGTATTCGGTGGTATTTGTGCTTTTAACATGACGAGTTTAATTAAAAGGATTATGAGTTACAAATCCATATGGTCTAAGGCGGATTTAAGAATTTTTCTGAGTAGTATCATAACTAAAATAATAATAATAAAGAAATTAAATTATAGAAAGTAATATTTTTGGAGAGGAAGAGTAGTTTAGGTATAATTATAGAAGGTCATTTTCTGAAGATGGAGAGTAATTTAAGTTTTGACTTTTTTAATAAAATCTTAAATTATAGAAAGAAATTTTTTTATCTTTCCATGTAATATTTAAAGATTAGTATATAAATTACTTTTTATAAATCTACTTTAACTTAGAATCTTAGACCCCACTCCTTATAAAATTACAAAAACAAAAATTAGTGATTTCATTAGTATCATTAACTTCATAAAACTCTAACCTAAGTAATATACCAAATAAAATTTTTTAAATTTCCACGAATAAATGGCGTCATGTGACACCACTCCTTTCAATGTAGGTCCATCCATGCATATGGTTGCATACATCATTTTCTTCTATTTACATTTATCCCTCCAAATTGACTTCTCCAATGTTAAGTAAAGAAAACGAAAGATTTGTTCACAAAATTATGGTAAGCCTTTATACTAACTAGTTAGGTATATCATGCAGGCTTGATTATTGCTAGGTTTAATACTCACCTTATATTTCATTCCATTATTGCTAGGTTTATTATCATACTCACAAATTTGGAATTTATAAAGCCTCCATAAAAGGGGTTTATACGTCTGTCACCTAACTAATTATTTTAATTAAATAATTAATTACGGATCCTCCACAATTAGGCATATATATGCAGCCTAATTAATACCAACGGCATGCTCAACCGTAGTTTGGGTAGCTTTGCAATTTTCCATTACAAGTAATACAAGAAGCAGCTTTTCCATATAATATATATATATATATTTCATTTTATAACATAATAGACTTCATCCTTACTTATAGTTTTTTTTTTTTTTGAAAGGCATCTCTTTTATAGTTAAATGGACACAAATAAATACATCAACCTGTAGAATTTTTAAACTCTATTTTGTGTGTGTGTGTGTATAGGTGACGAGATGATAATGATTTTTTGAAGTATTTGAATCACATAAACAGTCACGACAGCCGGTGAAAAGGAGTTATAGTTGGCTTTTGTTTTAATTGTAGGTAAAGACCTGGCCAAACTGCAGTGACGTTTTGACTTACTTTTAGTCGTTGAAGACTACTTTCGTCCGTTTATGGTTTTGAACAATTGGCAAAGCAAAACATGCAAAGGTTTTTTATCTCTTTACGTTTCTCATGATTTTGTAATTTAAAAAAAGAAAGAAAGAAAAGTTGTCTTTCTCACTTTAACTAAACTTCAATAGTCATTATCTTCAGTAGCCAAAAAAGAACAAATAAATTAAGTTGAGAAAAAGTAGTCTCACCTTTTCAAACAAATGGCATGAATTGTTGGTAAAAAAAAAAGGGATGCCTAATTGGAAAAAAGCATTCAAAAATATTTTACAAATTTTCTTTGTAGTTCAAATTAGTTCCACAGTTTTCCATCTCTATCTGTATTGATGAAAGTAAAACTGAATTAATTATAGATGCATAGATAGAAGAATAACTTTGTATTATGTAAAATTTTATAAAAATTTAAGTTTGATCAGAGCATATTTATAAAAATAATAATAAATTTCAATTAGTCTCTCTAGGGTCTCCACCTAATCCCTGTTGTACCATCAAACAAACATCTTAACCAATAATTACAATCCTGTAGGGTCTAGCTACAAAACAAAAATTTATTAACTTCAATTTCTAAAACTGCTTTTCTCTGGGTCCTTGATGTAAAACATCCAAGCATGAATATTTAAGTAATGAGAGAAAAATTAAGAGGAAAATTTGAAGTAGGTAATTAATTGAGGTGTGTCATTATTAATATTATGAAGGCATATATTTCAGCCGTAGGACCCTCATGATGCTAAAAAATCTGTTTCTACCTAAACTGGTAAGATTTGCAGGTCAATTGAGACCACAAAAACATCCTTCCTTCTTGTCAACAAGAGTATCCTGTTGCTCCTGTTTGATTATTCTGGCCCAATTTTATAATACAGCAGCAAGTGGAATGTTGTGAGATTCATGGCGTGCATGTCTAAAGCACCCATCCATGTAGATTATGAAAACAGCATAAGTCTTATGATTTAGGTGACCCGCCATGCTTTTTGAATATAATAAGATCATAGCTTGACATTTTTATAGCGTTTTATTCAATGATTATAAGTCTATTATAAAATTCAAAATCACCACAAAGTTTTATAAATTACTTGCCACGTACCGATTTTAACTTATAATTTTTTTTAAAAAGAAACCAATCACCTGTGGTTTTTTCATAAGATTATGGTGGACCATTAATCCATGCAATCTCTACAAGTCTAACCATTTGAAAGAGACCAAACCACATTTAATTAATTAAAGCTTCAAGTCGTTTGTTAGGGAAACTAACATCATAAATCTTTTACAATTTGCTACCTAATCTTGACATATCTTTTCTTTTGGGTTAGTAGACACTCACTAACCATGAAAGACTTTCTATGACTACCAAACTAGAACAAGTCTAAAGAGAGAGGAAGGTTGAGATAATGACAGGTTGAAAAGAACTTTTGGGAGAATTTGATAACATAGGCATGACGTTTTGCTCATGTGGTGAGCCTAGAATGGTGCCAATTGGCAAATCCCACTGTCCGAAAAATTGATCCGAGGCCTTTTGGTTTTGGAGATTTGCCTTTGTGAACACGAATGGCTTAAGTACACGAGTAGTTGGATTTCTTGTGGGAGTTTTAAGTTAAGTTTGACAAAGATTGGGTACTAAATATCTGTCCTGAACAATATGCCAAGACGGCTGCATTTTTGGCTTGTTTTAGTCATTACATCAGTTCAAAAGGTAGACTAATCCATGCCTTCCCCCACCCTCCCAAAGTCATATTTTCAAATGAATGACTTAATCATTCTTGTTACGCGTCTTATTTGAACTTCAATTGGATTCTAACTACGGGGCCACATATATTAACCAATTGATTCTGAGATTGTTGGTGGCATGTTTAAGTACTTCGAGGAATCTGACGAAATTTTATGTGTAGTTGAAGCCGACATAACAGCATAACAGCATGGTTCATGTCCATATAAATATATGTAGATTTTACGTAGTGATGATAACATATATTGGAGCATGGCATCCTGTGACCGTGTGAAGTGTAAAAGACGTCATCGTTTTCAAATTTATTCGAATACTTTCTTCTTTGAATTACAATAAGACAAAATAACTTATTAGAACAATTTAATTTAAGCCCTTCAAATCAACACTTCATTGATTATAAATTTAATATTTTTTCATAAAAATGTTAAATTTAAATTTTTGAAATGAGAAGATAAAATTACATGTTGATGTATTTTTAAAATAAAATGTTGTCTCTTCATATAAAAAGTTATCTTACCACAAATGTTATGTTATATAATGAAAAACCATCTTAGTTAAAAAGTTATGTCATATAGTGTGACTATTAGATTGTAGGTGAATTTTTTCACGTGAACAGTTATGTTTCTTGATAAAGTGAAATATTGAAAAAATTCCTCTATATCCAAAGGTTATGAAATAATTAAAAAACACCACAGTTCAATAGTTTGAATATAAAAAGTTAACTTTTCATATTGCAGCTCAAAATTTATATATCATGTCTTATCAAAAACAACTTAATTCAAACCCTTCAAATAAACACTTCATCGGTTATAATTTAATATTTCTTCATAAAAGTATTAGATTTGAATTTTTAAAATGGGAAGATAGGATTACTTGAATGATTAAAGAGAGTTATCTCTCTTTTCATGCAAATCAATTCAAATTTAAGTGATGTATTAATTGTATAATAGAAATTAAGTTTTTGATTTGCTATTTTGACTTTGTTTAGTTTTAGTTTAATTTGTTATTTTCCTCTTACAAAATTATTAAAGGAAAAAGGCATAACATATAAAAAAAGTCTCTAAATTATTCAAAAAAATTCAAATAAACCTTTATTATTTTATTATATAATCAAGACCTTCTATTTTTATTTTAAGCGAAATAAACTCTTATAACTAATAGTTTACTAACTGTTATTAATTAAAATACCAATTGTCATTCGATATCATGTGATGTTGATGTGGCATGTTAACATGCTATGATGGATGTAGTATTTTTGATGTGACATGATAACTTAGTCACACAACATTTTTCATCCTCCATGCATAAGGGTTTATTTAATCAATATAAAAGTATAAAGGTATGATTACACGCAATACAAAAATAAAGATTTATTTGAATTTTTTTAAAATAGTTCAAGAGTTTTCTCTAAGATTATGTCAGAAAAAAAAGAGAAAAATGAGAAAAGAAAAACCATAATTGATTAAAATTAATTAAAATGTAATACTAATTCTAACATAATCGTGTGTGTGTGTATATAAAGATAAAATGCATGTACTTTTTTTTTAAATAAATTTTTAAATTTTAATTATTCACATTAAATGTTATTTACTTTTTATATTCAAAAGTTCTGTTAAAAATATAAAAAATAATTAACGCAATAATCAAATGGTACTTAAATTGTCCAGTATTCCTTTGTTGGAAACTTAGGTTCTCGATTCATTTGATTGGTTTAATTTTCTTTTCCAGATTGAAGTTAGGCAGCATTGCTACGCCCAAGCCTCAGGTTTGCCAAGCTCAGACCCAATAAGCTGGCCTTCTTGGGCTCTGCCCAGCCCACCATCACCCGTTTTTTATTATTCCACTTAAATTGGTTCGAATTTCCTTCACTCAAATAACAAATAAAAAATTTTACCTTGAAAGCATAATTTCAGAAATGGCCCTCAAACTTTGTCAAAATATGCAATAAAACTTATCTTTTTTTATTAGATTCAATTAGGGATGGCAATGGGTAACAAGGTACCCGTGGATACCCGATCCAATTACAAAGGGTTAAAGTATCCTATAACCAAGGTTGGGACAAGCTCAAATAGTGAAATCGAGTTTGGGTACCATCTCTTGAATATTCGCTATCCGAATCAAATTATTATTTATAAATATTTTATTATTATTTTAATAATTAAATTAAAAATATATAATTTTTATCAACTTTACCAGTAATTTTTTTTGTTAAAAATTAACAAATATATAAAAAGTATGATTACTCTAATTTTTAATATGATGATATTTATATATTTAAATTAAAAATTATTAGATTATTAATTATGTTTAAATAATATGAATATCATATCATATTATAAATGAATATAATTACTATTATATGTATACTTTTAATATAAATATATTTACTTTTTATTTTGTGTTATCATTACAAAAATTGTAACTTATAAAATTATTAATTATAATATATATACCATTGTTTATATAAGCTTATAATTTATATAGTTAAAAAGAGCTTTTGAGATTATAATAGTTTTGAAACTTAACTATTTTTTTTTTAATTTTATGAAATTAAAGACCAATCCATATAGTTAATTAAATTAATTTATGAAAATATGATTATTAATTAATTTGTAATGTCTTTTAATATATAGAGTTTATATATTGTGTTAATTTATAAGAAATATAACTACTATTATATGTATTTAAAAATATTTTTAGTATATATATTTTACATATAAACATATTTACTTTCTATTTTGTGTTAACATTACAAAATTATTAACTATAGTATTCATACCTTTGTTTATGTAAACTTATATTATATAAACCTAGAAAGAAATTGTGAGATTAGAATAGTTTTGAAACTTAGTTATTTTTTTTAAATGTCATGTAATTAAGGATAAACTCATATAATTAATTAAATTAATTCATGAAACTATAATTATTAATTAACTTGTAATGTCTTGCGATATATATAATTTATATATATTAGGTTCATTTATAAGGAATATAATTACTATAATATATATTAAAATACTTTTAGTGTATATATATATGTACTTTATATATAAACATATTTACTTCCAATTTTATGTTAACATTACAAAAATTATAACTTATAAATTTATTAATTACAATATATATATATCTTTGTTTATATAAACTTATAATATATAAGTCTAAAGGGAAGATGTGAGATTATAATAATTTTGAAATCTAGTTTTTTTTTTTTAATTTCATGTAATTAAGGACAAACTCTTATAGTTAATTAAATTAATTAATGAAATTATGATTATTAATTGACTTGTAATGTCTTTTAATATATATATTTTATATACATTGGGTTCATTTAGTATATATACACTTTAAATATAAACATACTTACTTTCTATTTTGTGTTAACATTGTCCAAATTATAATTTATAAAATTATTAATTATGTTTGAGATATTTTTTTTATTATTTAAATTTAGATACTTTATTTTTTTACAAAATTAAGGTTTGGGTACCTTAAAATTAACAAGTATCCTATCCATTCATATATTCAATTAAGCCCTTATGCGATATAAGTCCAATAAAAATCTATTTTGGTGGAATCTGCAAACATCATTATCGGATCTGGCTTTTTATTCTTGAGGGTGATGTTTTTTGGTCCCTCAAGATTGATAGGAATCTAAAACAAGGAGTAAGGAAGAATAAAAAGGAGAATAATATGCAAGTCAAGACTCGATTAATTACCACTTAAATTATGATTTGTGGCTAAATTTGCCACGTTACATCTCATAATGAATTTAACAATACAATTAAAAAATGTTACTTCTATTGGATCAAATAAGAATGTACATTAAAGTTAGGTCCATCGGACCACAACAGACGCTGTCATTCTATAGAATGGAATGACAGCTTTATTCTTCCGCTTACTCAGTCATGAATTTTTCTGGTTCTTTTACCCATTTGATTCAATATTAACGAAATCATCTTCTTTTCTCTTGGTTTATTAACCAAAAAGTATATACGCTTTCCATCTTTTCCCGTCAATCAATAACTCAGTATGAAAAGTCTTTCTTGAAAGGAAAAAAACGTGCATGTAAAACGAAATAGAACCAAATATCACATGATTTGACGAGAGATGAAAATGAATATTACGAAAGCAATTTCGATTTTTCCAACGTGGGGTTGGTAAGGAGTGATCACTATTTGGGGTTGTTGGTGTTGATGGTGCAATTGATGAATACAGGTTCCATCAGTCTGTGGATGATGATACATGTTTCTCTACTCAATATATATATGAACAACTTAAGAAGCTTGGCCAATATAACACCGTACATGTAACTATCACTAACCTAACGTCCTAAGTGATCAATCACATTTGAACAACAGATCACATCCGAAGTGCATGTAATGGGAGTTAGTACAACTCTTATGTTCCTAGTTAATGCATCTTTAAATATCAATAGAAACGACATGCTTACGAGCATCATAAGCTTTACAAACTTCGAAGCCTTGAACCACATAATGTTCCTTTATTGGATCAAATTAGTAGGTAAAATTAGATCCTCAATCAAGTTGGGTCAATTGGACCCCAGCAAACGTTGTCATTGTATAGAATAGAACGATAGCTTCGTTCTCAACCTCTATTTCTTTTAAGGGGGAGAAGGGTATTTATTCTTCCCACTACTCTCGGCCATGACTTTTCCTTGCTCTTTTACCCACGTGATCCAAAACTCTTTCGAATCTTTTCCCATCAATATGAAAAGTCTTCAATTCTTGAAAAGAAAACAAGCATATGCAAAACAAAATGGAATAAAAAATTTCATGATTCGCAAAAGATTAAAATGAATATTACAAAAGCAATTTCAATTTTAATTTTTCAAAGTGATTTGGGTGATTGGTCATCTTAAAATTGAGATTACAGACCACTCATTTGAAGTCATTTTTAAAATGTTTAAATTATGGATTAAGTCATATCATCGTAGGACCACTTTTATGACCAACCGTATATATGATCTGCAACAATCCAAGATTGATGCTAAATTTTATAATTTAAAAAAAAACACTTAAAATGAATAATATTTAATTATTATGAATGTAAATTACAAAAAAATAATTATCAAAGTGACGATGCTACAATAAACTTCATACATTCACATTATAACTCATTTATTTTAAGTTTAACTTCTTCAAGTTTGAACATTTTATTTAGTATTTTTAATAGTTTTATTTATTTATTATTTGTGTTGGAAATAAACCTTTTAAATAACTTTTCGACTCAATGATAAAGATTTTTAAAAAAGTACTTTGTTATAGGTTCAAAAAGTCAAGATGAGTGGGTCAATATCTAAGATTATAAAACACTTTAAAACGTGTCAATCCTAAAAATTTAAACATAAAATCACTCATCAAATCATGAGACCACTTTAAAATCAATTTAAATATGTCGATCCAGGCGTTCTACGGGTGAATGTGAACTGCTGCTCAAAGCTAGCGATGGGAATTAAGAAAATGGTTCTTTGTCCAAGAAGATGCAATGGATTGACTTCTAACAACATGTCTTGTTAACTGAAATGATCATTCTGTTTCGAGTTTATTTGGGTGAAATGATCAGTTCAAATTTTGATTCAAAAAATGAACACGTCAATGTCTAATGGGGGCCGATGCTTTGAATATGCAGAATAGCCACTTCGGAGGCCTACAAGTCATTAAGGCTGAGATAACTCTTCTGCCACAAAGGCTAAAGACTTCAATCCGCATCATGCATCAAATCATTAATCAATACCTATTAATTGCTTAGAAATTGGTGAGGACAATCTATTTATGACAACTAATTAGTAAGATCAGGTTTTCCTTTTATTTCATTTAGTTCATGGAATGGAATGGAATAAAATAGAACAGAATAATTAGAAATAAAATAAAATAGTTATTATATTGTTTGATTTGTGGAATGGAATAGGGTAAGAAGTATTATTATAACTCATTCTATTATTTGGTTAGTAGGAATAGTTTTGGAATAGTTAAGGAACAAATGATAAAACGACAAAATTACCTTTTATTATAATTCAGTAAACTAAACAAAATTATTCATGATTATAATTTAATAATCTTTTTCATTTTTTAATCTTTTAATTTTATTCTAATTAAAATTTTAAAATATTAATAATTTATTATTAAATTATTAATATGATTTTTTATTTCAATTTCTTTTTATTTTTTGTCTATTTGTATTTTCATTTTTTAATCTTTTTATTTCTAGTTTAGTTTAATTTATATTTAAATATTTATTTGAAGTTAATAATGTTAGTTTTATGTTATTTATATTTATTTTATATTTTTGTAGGAGTAGAATCAAAAATAACTTCAATTGGTGAAGAAAGGTGCATAAAGGATTGATGCTTTATCTGCATATGTTTTGATTTTTCAAGCATATCTCCCACTATAGAACTTTAAATGAGGTGATTTTTGAATTATTGGAAAGCTCAAAGAAAGGGTTACAACTTTGATGGGCACCACTTTGCCAAATTCTAATTGGAAAATTGTTAAAATCTTTACTGAAGTTAAAATACTGCACAAGCTGAGCAGAAATCGAGACAAAACCTTTGAGAGCCGCGCTCTGAAGACTAAGAGCCATGACACTCAAGGTATTTTTCAAAAATAAAAAATTTACAAGATTTTGTAAGTTAGGGCTTTTGGAGGCTATTTAAGGGGTCTTTTTCAAAGGTTTCTATGAAGAGGTAGTAAGTAATTTTTCTAGAGAACAAGAGCTAAAAACAAAGCAAGAAAGTAAGAGAATTTACGGGAGAATATCAATATCACAAACCTTCAACTATTGGTTTTCTCTTTCTATTTTTGTGTTTTCCTTATTTTCTTGACTTGGATAAATGGTTAATTTTCTTTGGATGATGTTTTTAGTAAATATTATGAGCTAAACTATTTTTCTAGGATTGTGGTGAATTTTAACATGCAATTTGAATATTAATTTTTTTATTTATTATGAATAGGTATAGTTTTGCTTATTTAAATATATTCTTAATATTTTTAATTGCTTGATCAGTAATTAATTGATTTGTTAATGTAATTGAAACTCGACAGAGAGATTTTGGATTAGACTAAGATTTAAATAGTGTATGTTCATGTTACTTAAGTGATATGATTCATGATTCAGGTAGACATACATCAATTACCATGCACAATCAAATTAGAACACTAGCTTAATAAACCTTATTTAATTGATTCCTATAGACATATAGTGACCCTATTAAGTTAAGTATTTGTGCAAGTATCTCGACGAAGA
This sequence comes from Theobroma grandiflorum, assembly GCA_036013995.1. Classification (NCBI taxonomy): domain Eukaryota; kingdom Viridiplantae; phylum Streptophyta; class Magnoliopsida; order Malvales; family Malvaceae; genus Theobroma; species Theobroma grandiflorum. Next base: position 15,626,722 of record CP142133.1, read on the forward strand.
GTTGTTCTAATTTAGTAAAACCACCCATGAATGTAAATAATAAGAGAAATTGGTATCAGATGCAGTATTCAATGAACTCATAATCCTAAGTTTTATTCTATTGCTTTTTTTAAATAAATTTTAAGTTATGTTAATTAAATTAGTGTTTACTTTTATTTAGTTTTAATTAATTTTTTAAAAAATTAGTTACTTGAATAAGATTAATTTGCCATAATTTAAGTGCTTGAAGATTATAAACAAATTCTTGTCGGATACATGTTTGCTTGCATGTACGTACTAAATTAACAACATTTGCACTATAGCTTTGGAGCCAACATGTGAAACCTCGACTTCCATAGACACGTAACTAGAAGTGGACGTGATAAAGCAAACTAGGGGTAACTTCGTCATTTTGCTTGATGAGTTCCTAGAAGTAGGTTTCCTAATATTATTAAAGCCTAAGTAGGCTTAAGGAATAAATGAATGATGTATATAGTGATAAATAAATGAAGAAAATAGAAAAAAATGATACTTTCCATAATAGGGGCAAAATGGTCATTTTTCATCTTAGATCAAAATTTTAAAGTTTTGTGAACTTGAGGATTTCTAGACTATTATGGATTTTGTCTCAGTGTCAAAAGAGTAAAAAGATTGCATAAAAGATTAGACGAAGACAAAGCCACATTGTTAAGGGCATTTCGTAATTTAAGTGAAATTTAGATAAGCTTTGGTTATAAATATCTAATTTCCAACAGCTTCTTCTTCTTCTTCCTTTCATCTCATGTTTCTTTCATCCTCCATGGAAGCCTCCCTTAAAGCTTCCATCACTTTCTTAAATTAACTTCAATTTTCATACTTTTGTGCACCTTTCATAAGAATTCTTTGTGCTCTTTCACTCTTTTGCATTAAAACCCTTAAAAGTCTTACCTTCATACTTTTTCTCACTAGCTAGGTGTTTTAGAGAGAGAAAGAGAAACTTTTTATAATAACTTGAGAACTCTTGAGAGGGAATTCGATTACAAATCCACCAAGGTGAGTAATGAAATTGAGTTGAATTTCAAGTTGTTGAGAATGGCTAGTGGTTAAATTTGTGAGTGTTTTGTAGTTGAAGTGGTTTATTTATTTTAGTGTGACTAGAATAGTGAAAATGGATTACTACTTAATGGTAGTTGGAAGCTAGTTAGGAATAACTAGTAGAACATGATTTAGGAGATAACTTTTAGAATTATAGTATGTGAATTGAGTTGATTGTGATGCTATTGTGTGTGATAGGTTCCAACGAGATCCTACATCTCCATTTGGAGCATTAGTGGAAGTTGGAGTTGATTTAAGAATCAACAAGGACCGGTGAGTGAACTTGCATTAAAATGCTTTGGGGTAAATGCATATATGTTGAATGAATTACTTGAAAGATTTTAATTGTCTTTTTCTTTAAAATGTATATGGGAACAAGCTCTTTATGAAGTGTTTTTAAGTTGGAAAATGTGACTGTGACGAGTCCACGTACTCATTTATTATGTTGGTATACATATATATATGTCGTGCCTTGATAGATAAATATTATGTAATAAATGTAACCATGCATGTGTGGTGTGGGAAAACATATGCCAGTAATGATGTGGGCGGGAGTGCATATGGTGATATTGAAATGAGTGAGTAGGGAGTGCACATGATGATATTGAAATGTGCAAGTAGGGAGTGCACATGATGGTATTAAAATGTACGAGTAAGGAGTGCACATGATGATATTGCCTCGTGCGTGTAGGGAGTGCACATTGGCTGAATGAGGTGGTGGTATTCGTGTTTATATATGTATATAGATATACGTGTGTAATATAAAGTTGATGAATATGGTATGTGATTGTAATGTATGTGGAATCTTGCATGTTGAACCTTGAAAATTGCTAAGTATTTTCAAATTGATTTGTATTGTAGCAAAAATGGCCTTTTTGTTATGAAAAGAGCCTCTTCCTTGGTTGTTTTGATTCTCGCTATAGCTAAAAACTCTTGGCCAAGCAAGGATGGCCACGGTTCTACTTCTCGCTATAGCGAGATGTCTCAGAGGGTTTTTGCTATAGTGAGAATGAATCTCGTTGCAATCAAAAACTCTTGGGAGGTTCAAGAATGTTTGCTGTCCAAATTTCACTACAGCGAGAATTCATTCTCGCTGTAGCGAAAAACTTGCTGTCATGCTTACCTTGCTTGGATTTCTACTATGAGTTTCACTCATTTATCTTCATGGTTGATTATGGATTTTTCAATACTAAGAGATTTACTAAATCTAAGTTTGGAATGAGGAATTTTTAACAAGAATTTGAATTAAATTGCATTGTTTTATTACAAGTGCATCATGTTTTCTAAAACATTCCTTATCGTTTCTTGTTCCTTTCTTATGTTCACTCACTAGGTTTATACTCACTCTTTTAAATTACATGTTTTCAGATCCGTAGATAGTTGAGACTAAGATTAAGGCGTCCACTTGCATTCACCGTGGTAGGTATCATAGCATTCGATAGCTGCACTCTCACCAAAGTCACTCTGCTAGACGTCACAAGGCTTTTATATGAGTACATGTACATTAAATGTAAATTGCTAGCTAAGATTCATTTTGTAAACGATGCATGTATAGTTGGATTGATGGTACCGTGATGAGATGACTACAAATGACTTTATTTGAGATCAAATGAATGTAAATATTTGGTTTTCATGTATTATGAAAATACGTCTAGTTGCAAATTACAAATTATGGTCTAGCAATGGTAATGTATAATTGAGAGATAGTGAACGGGATCACGTAAAGAGGCTTTCTTGGGTTTAGTGAGCCTCATCCATTAGGCCCATACGTCAGTTATGGCTCGAAAATTGAGCTGTGACACAACGTCATTGTTTTTTTATTTTTAATTTCCTCCAAAATTTCAGTTATATAACTCAAAAAGAATTATTGCCAGCATGAAGTCAAAAATTGGAGTGGTTTTTCTGCACGTCCATAGATCAATGGCAACCATGGTTACTTCAAGGTCAGGTTTCTTTGATTTTACTTTCTACACTGTCTTGTGTTGTTGTAAAATGTGTTGTATATGGATATGTTGTACAGCATTATAGAATAATAGAACTTGGAAGTTCTTTAACTCGATGCAGTGTTCTATTATTTACATCAAACAAATCTACCTTTTTCATACATGCGATTATATTTGGATAAATACATGCGATTATACAAATTTAGTTTTTTATATGCAACTCCCCCAATTTTTCTGTTTTCTTCTAGAGCAATATTGGAAAGAAATGTTGTTTTCACACCTATTTCTTGTGACACATGAAAGGTGAGTCATGTAAATGTTGTGCTAAATTGGGAGGGAATTTGTATTTACATTCAATAATTACATACGAAATCATGCCTCTTAGATTTATAAAAGTATGTGAATATTTGACTAAATGATTGATGCATGTATTTAAACTTCAAAATTATATATAATAAAATAGGACTGATTTGGACAGATTGGAATGAGCTCAACACAATATCTATGAAATTAATACACTCGATCATTGACTTAATGATTGATGCATACTCCTAGTCAATGGATGATGATACATGTTTCTCTACTCAATATATATATGAACAACTTAAGAAGCTTGGCCAATATAACACCGTACATGTAACTATCACTAACCTAACGTCCTAAGTGATAATCACATTTGAACAACAGATCACATCCGAAGTGCATGTAATGGGAGTTAGTACAACTCTTATGTTCCTAGTTAATGCATCTTTAAATATCAATAGAAACGACATGCTTACGAGCATCATAAGCTTTACAAACTTCGAAGCCTTGAACCACATAATGTTCCTTTATTGGATCAAATTAGTAGGTAAAATTAGATCCTCAATCAAGTTGGGTCAATTGGACCCCAGCAAACGTTGTCATTGTAGGTAGAATAGAACGATAGCTTCGTTCTCAACCTCTATTTCTTTTAAGGGGGAGAAGGGTATTTATTCTTCCCACTACTCTCGGCCATGACTTTTCCTTGCTTTTTTACCCACGTGATCCAATACTCTTTCGAATCTTTTCCCATCAATATGAAAAGTCTTCAATTCTTGAAAAGAAAACAAGCATATGCAAAACAAAATGGAATAAAAAATTTCATGATTCGCAAAAGATTAAAATGAATATTACAAAAGCAATTTCAATTTTAATTTTTCAAAGTGATTTGGGTGATTGGTCATCTTAAAATTGAGATTACAGACCACTCATTTGAAGTCATTTTTAAAATGTTTAAATTATGGATTAAGTCATATCATCGTAGGACCACTTTTATGGCCAACCGTATATATGATCTGCAACAATCCAAGATTGATGCTAAATTTTATAATTTAAAAAAAACACTTAAAATGAATAATATTTAATTATTATGAATGTAAATTACAAAAAAATAATTATCAAATTGACGATGTTACAATAAACTTCATACATTCACATTATAACTCATTTATTTTAAGTTTAACTTCTTCAAGTTTGAACATTTTATTTAGTATTTTTAATAGTTTTATTTATTTATTATTTGTGTTGGAAATAAACCTTTTAAATAACTTTTCGACTCAATGATAAAGATTTTTAAAAAAATACTTTGTTATAGGTTCAAAAAGTCAAGATGAGTGGGTCAATATCTAAGATTATAAAACACTTTAAAACGTGTCAATCCTAAAAATTTAAACATAAAATCACTCATCAAATCATGAGACCACTTTAAAATCAATTTAAATATGTCGATCCAGGCGTTCTACGGGTGAATGTGAACTGCTGCTCAAAGCTAGCGATGGGAGTTAAGAAAATGGTTCTTTGTCCAAGAAGTTGCAAGAGATTGACTTCTAACAACATGTCTGGTTAACTGAAATGATCATTCTATTTCGAGTTTATTTGGGTGAAATGATCAGTCCAAATTTTGATTCAAAAAATGAACACGTCAATGTCTAATGGGGGCCGATGCTTTGAATATGCAGAATAGCCACTTCGGAGGCCTACAAGTCATTAAGGTTGAGATAAGTCTTCTACCACAAAGGCTAAAGACTTCAATCAGCATCATGCGCCAAATCATTAATCAATACCTTTTAATTGCTTAGAAATTGGTGAGGACAATCTATTTACGACAACTAATTCTTTTTATTTTTTCATTTGCTTAGAATGGAATAGAATAAAACAGAATAATTAGAAATAAAAAAAAAATAGTTATTATGTTGTTTGGTTCGTAGAATGGAATAGGGTAAGAAGTGTTATTATAACTCATTCTAATATTTGGTTAGTAGGAATAGTTTTGGAATAGTTAAGGAACAAATGATAAAATGATAAAATGACAAAATTACCTTTTATTATAATTTAGTAAACTAGACAAAATTATTCATTATTATAATTTAATAATCTTTTTTGTTTTTTAATCTTTTAATTTTATTTTCATTAAAATTTTAAAATATTAATAATTTATTATTAAATTATTAATATGATTTTTTATTTCAATTTCTTTTTATTTTTTCTCTATTTGTATTTTTATTTTTTAATCTTTTAGTTTCTAGTTTAGTTTAATTTAGATTTAAATATTTATTTGAAGTTAATAATGTTAGTTTTATGTTATTTATGTTTATTTTATATTTTTGTAAGAGTAGAATCGAAAATAACTTGAATTGGTGAAGAAAGGTGCATAATGGATTAGTGCTTTATCTTCATATGTTTTGGTTTTTCAAGCATATCTTTCACTATAGAACTCTAAATGAGGTGATTTTTGAACCATTGGAAACCTCAAAGAAAGGGTTACAACTTTGATCTACCATTTGGCCAATTCTAATTAGAAGATGGCTAAAATCTTTATTGAAGGGAAAGTGCTGCACCAAGCGAGCAGAAATCATGACAAAACCTTTGAGAGCCGCGCTCTGAAGACTAAGAGCCATGACACTCAAAGTATTTTTCAAAAATAAAAGGCTTACAAGATTTTGTAAGTTAAGGCTTTTGGAGGCTATTTAAAGGGTCTTTTTCAAAAGTTTCTTGAAGAGGCAGTAAGCAATTTTCCTGGAGAACAAGAGCTAAAAACAAAGCAAGAAAGTAAGAGAATTTGAGGAAGAATATCAATTTCACAAAGCTTCAACTATTAGTTTTCTCTTTCTATTTTTTGTGTTTTCCTTATTTTCTGGACTTGGATAAATAGCTAATTTTCTTTGGATGACGTTTTTAGTAGATATTATGAGTTAAACTAATTTTTTAGAATTGTGGTGAATTTTAACATGTAGTTTGAATATTAGTTTCTTTTTTATTTATTATGAATAGGTATAGTGTTGCTTATTTAAATATGTTCTTAATGCTTTTAATTGCTTAATTAGCAATTAATTGATTTGTGAATCTAATTGAAACTCGACAGAGAGAATTCGTGTAACACCTTACCCTAAATTATCGGTGACAGGTCATTCACATGCATTGGACAGCATGTTTGTATATTGAATTACCTCGGGAAACAAGTTAAATGACTATATTGTCCTTAGGAATACCATTGAGTCAATTAAACCACGAACAAGTTCAAACAAGGATTATAAGAGTGAAATCCTCAATTTCACAGTCCAGGGATTACTTAAAACAGTGATTTGGAGTTCGAGGTTCAGTTTAGAGTTAATAAAAAAAATTGACCGATTAGGGACAAAACGGTCATTTTCAATTTTAAGACAAAATGAGGATTTTTAATAAAGATTTTGATTTTTAATGACCAAGAATAATTATATGAAATATAATATGATTATTAGAGCATAAAATGAAGTTTAGCAGTGAAAAAGTGTAATTCTCGGTATTTTTTAAACACAAGGGTAAAATAGTAATTTTGCCACTAAAGGTCAAATCGAGAATTTTTAAAGAAGATTTTGACCCCATTTGATTTAGATTGATTATTTAGACTAGTTAAAACATAATTTGAGGTTGAAAAGTGGAAAGGAAATGCAATTTCGATACATTTTGGAGAATAGGGGTAAAATGGTAATTTTACCATCGGAGGACCAAATTTAATTTTTCTAGAGAATTTAGATTAAATTTGATAAATTGGAGTGTGGTATGAGTTTGAGGAGTGAAAATATATACCTACTGGCAATTTTTCAATTTTTGGGGTAAAAATGTAATTTTACACTTTTTCGGGGTAAAAGTGTAATTTTACAAAATTACACCACCAAAATTTTTGGAATAGTCCAGAAGCTTCAAGAAAGCTGAATGGATAAATATTGAAATAGTTGTGGTGGAAAATCAAGAAGAAAAAGTCAAAAAGTTGAAAAAAATGAGCCAATGGCATTATGCCATGTGGCAAGTCATTTTAATTTAATATTAGACTAATAAAATCAGCTTAAAACCCTCACTTTTTCTCTCCAAAATCAGCACAAACCAGATTCAAAGGAAAGGAAAGGAAACAAAGGGAAAAAACAAGAAAACTAGCCAAAAATCAAGGGATTTCAAATTGTTTTTCAAGATTCAAGCCAAACCAAGGTAAGATTTCTTTAGTTTTACCCTAACCCTAGCTTACCCATGCTTTAGTTCTTATTTTCCATGATTGAATGATGAATTATCATGCTAAAAACCTTGAGGCCGAATGGGTATGGATGATGATTTGATGTCGGAATTGCTTGAATTTGAACTATGTTAAGGTTTAGTGGTAGATAAACATGGTTATGAACAAAATTGCAAGAAAAAATAATTTTTCCTCTTGAAACCCATTTATGCCGAATTTTAGAGAGAGAAATTGGTTGCTGAAATGATGTTTATTTGAGGTATTTTGATGAATTATGATGAATTATGGATATTGGAAATTAATGGAAATTTTCAGAGTTAAAAATCAAAATTTTTACCCACTAGAGGTAATATTGTAATTTTTAGTCTAGGACTGATACATTGACCCATATTCACTGTAATTGAACATTATGGATAGAATTGAACTATTAGAAAGTGAAATGGGTCAAATCAAAATTTAATTAAGGATTTTAGCAATTTAGACACGTGTAGGCGAGTTGGTCGGATACTGAGATTTAACGATTGTTCGAATCATTTTTACCCAATTTTCAAGTATGTAGAGCCTGAAATAAATTATATTGGTTGGACACAAATAATGGAATTTTGTGTTGTGAATCATGTATAGGTGGTGGGCTCCTGGACACGGGAAAAAATATAAGTTGTAGTGGAAATTAAAACAAGAGTGTCGTGCACTCTTGTGACGAGGTGAGTGGATAATTTACCATTTTCAATATCTGAAGTAATTTTAACTGGTTATTTGCTATTAAAATAAATTGAATTTTACAAATGATTTTTAAATCGAAAAATCGATTTAATAACACTGAGTATGTGAAGACCGGGTTAAATTGTGTTTATGTATTAAAATTGAAATTATGGCTTATGATATTGGTGAGCATGCTTGGCTGGTTTATTGTGTTAAAATTGGCATGAATTACTATTTGCCGTGTAGGCTGGCTAGTATAGAAATTGCCTTGTTATGTCGCGAAATTTTTAGTGATATGGTGGGTTTAATTAGTCGCTGTAGTGACGGGTTTCCTTGGACTACCTTTAGGAGGAGCACGGTAAACTCAAGAATTATAATCTCGGTTGGAGAGGCGCGTAGGATAACTCCCGAGATACCCAAAAAATTCACTTAATGTCTAACCCCACGTGAGAGTGAATTAGGCCAACGCCAAGGAACGACTGTATTTTCTAATTATGATATAAATGGTAACAGCCTTGACGGACTCGATGGGACACTCTGATCAAGTGTTCACGAGTACAAAATTTGGTCAAAGCCTGATTTTACAAATTAAATTATAAGCCTTGTGTTTGAATTAATGAAATTTTTTGGCATGATTTTACTAAACTTGCTGTTATGAATTATATGGTGATATGGCATTTTTATATATTGTCTCCATCTACTCGACTTTAGATGTCGTAGATGGTAATTATCTAACTCACTGGGTTGTAAAACTCACCACTCTCTCTTCCCCCTTTCAAGCTCGAGACGACAAATAAGCACTCGGAGTGCACATAGAGGCTTAATTGAAGCTGCGTCTTTGTATACAAAGGTACATAGTTGTACATAGTAGGGCCACATGTCATTGTAAACTGATTTGTATATTTGAATATGTACATGTTATTAGGTATAACTTTATTTTACCTTTACGTTCAAAAAACTGGATTTTGAAGTTTTTGAACAAAACAAAAGACGAAAATGTCCCTGTGTGGAAAATGGTGTATTTTGATAGTTTCGATACGAAACTTAAATTTTATTCTCTGAAACATATTTCTTGGAAATTAATAACCACGGGGGAAATGGAAAACTGGTACAAGATGCCTTGCGAGGTCTCGATAGAGTACTCGGAGATTGAGTACTTATTGAGACATCGCGACAGTTGTCATGAGCTCGATGAGAGATTCTGGGTTGTGACAATCTTATTGATATCAGAGCATTTGGTTGCTCCTTGTTGTAATAGTATGAAAATTTTGATTTTTAAAGTTGATTTAAAGATTTGCATTGACACTGCATGGTCCGAGTCGAGTTAAGTTAGGTCGAATAGAGTGTGCGTGTCTGCACGTAGATTTTAGAAACTTATTTGTACCTTTGTGAGGTATAGTGACTAAATCGTCATTGTCGATTTTGTATAGGTCTTGTGGTACGCAGAGTATCCCTTTACAATGTCTCGGAAGGACGATAGTCTTGACACCTTTTGTAGCATTAGTGAGGAATCGACTGATTTCACTGTTGGAAGCCGAGGGTGTCCTGAACCTGATAATTCAAAGGGATAATTGTCTAGGGTTCCTATAGATTGGGCTTCATCATAATTGGGAGCACAGGTTAAGATAAAGAAGAGCCCTAGTGATTGCGAGATTGACGAGAGTATAGATAGTAATGATGTTAATCAAGATATGAGAAATTTCCTTTTGAAAGGAATTGGGAAATGTACTGAAGAAAAGAAGAAAATGAGAAATTTAAGTATAAAAGAATTTATGAAATGAAGTTTTAATATTATAAGAAGAGAATCTGGCATGAATAAAATTTATTAAAAGTAAATGATTGGATTTGAGAAGGATAAGTTCTTGATTTCTAAGAATTGAAAGTTTGAGTGTACAGAAAGATGAAATGTTTTGTGATTTTGTACGATAGGTAAATAAATTATCGAAAACATAAGACAGAAAGGATAAGTAATTATGAATAATAAAAATAGTAGTGGGGTGTGATCATACTAGCACTGATGCACCGGATCCCATTAGTACTTCGAAGTTAAGCGTGCTTGAGCAAGAGTAATAATAGGATGGGTGACCTTCTGGGAAGAGTGTTTTAAGATAAGACATGAAGTATGAGGGTTTTCGAAGATATTTATTGATGAGAACATAAATTGTAAAGTATGTTTTCTTCATGAATTTTAGATTTTTGGAGAAGTTACCATGGTAAAGTATCTGTTAAAGGTAAACGAAGGTTAAATCACGATTCAAATATTTAGAAATTGAGAGTGATATGATTGGATTAAAAGATGAATTTGACGTACCATAATAGATGGTATGAATAATTTGAATGAAAATGATTGGTGACAACACCAGATTGATTATGAGGTATATTAGAAACTTTGGAAGATAAAGTGGAACATGCACGATAATGAAATGGAAAAACATAATGTTGTAATATGATATGGTGAAGTTGTTATATATTATGAAACTTTTTAAATATTGATTTGATTTGGTTGGAAAGAAAGGATTAGTAGTAACACAAGTAAATTAATATTTACGTGCATGAAGGTAAATGCACTATGTTGATTGAATTGTTATGTTCCTATATAAATAGTGTTAGAATTTTGAAAGGTTTTATGAGAAAATAAGCGAGGAAATTATGTAGTAGCTTAGAGGGAACTAGCGTTGATTTGTATTAAATGATTGTGAAATTTCAAGAACGGTTGGATCCATTGAGGTTTAAAGATACAGGTGAATAAGTCAATTTAAGAATGAACGTCAGGGATTATTATGATTGATGTGTGATCACGAAGTAAAAAGTTAATGAATAGATTTATTCAAATGGTGAGCTTGAATTTTGCTGTGCATCGTATGAAGAGTTACAGGATTAAAGAACTAAATGTGGTGAGATGGTTAAAGGCATTCTTTTCAGGAAAAGGAAAGGTTTCGGGTTCGAACCTCCTTGTGTCCAACTACAGGCTGTAGACTGTAGGGAAGACCGTGTTAGAGGGATGAGAACCCAGACATGACGGTATCCTGGAAAGATAGTCTTTCGAAGGGAATGTCATTAGTGGATGTGGCAGCTTGAGATGAAGTGACTCAGAAATGTGAAATCTAGTCTAAATGCCACATAGAGTTATATAAGTAAGATTGATATACATGAGTTACTTGAAAAATCAAGTTAAAAGTCTAATGGTTCAAAGTGCGATTTATGGCACGAATGATCAAGTCAAGGTACTTAGTTGAAGTATTCATGATATTGTAATGTAAAGATATATGAGAGAATGAAACCTAAGTGTAAGATTTGAAACGATAAGAAATGAGTATGAGTATGCTAATGGTATGGGACTGTGCATGGATATGACAAAACATTGATATGAATTATGAAGGATATTTTATAATAAAGTATGGAGTATAAGGAGTTTTGTTAATTGGAATTTTAAGTGCATTGGAAAAAGTGTTAAAATAGAAATGAAGAATAAATTAAAAGATTTATATGTTGCTACATATAGAGATACATGGATAAAAGAGAATTTAAGAGTTTTTGAAATGGTCATATTGAGATAAGCTAATATGTAAAGCATCAAGATCAATGCTGAGTTGATTAAAGTCCGATTACAGAATAACAAAAGAGATGAAGAGTTACACTTTGTGGATGGCTAAATAAAAGTGAATGAGGAATTAAATAAATTATGAGATATAGATGAGGAATATCAATACTAAATAATAATATTGTGAACAAAAGATTACCATAGTGGCATAATAAATGTGATGATGTGAAGTGATGTTATGGAAAATTTCAAATTTTGTTTTAATCCAGTTAAATGAAAAGAATTGATAATAATGCAAGGTTGTTTAAGTGATGTGTTAGAAATCCTTGAAGATAAATTGAAATATGAATAGTCAAGTACGCATTTGAATATTTTGGTGAGCAAATGTATACATCTAAGTAAAGGATATGTTTGGAGGATAGAAAAAAAAAACAATTAAGCAATTAAATATTTCAGAAGTGATTAAATCCCTGTGAGGAGAAATTATGGATTATAAATGACGAGCCTAAGATGTATGATCTTAAGAATGGCTAAAGAGTTAAATAGTGAAGCCATAAGTTAAGTGGTCATAAATAGTGAGAAACCTAAAAGTAAAATAGAGATCTCCAAGATAATACTTAAGAGAAGTATTGCTATTAATGAGGCAAAAATCATTATAGAATTAAATGGTTTTAAAGAGAAAGTGGTAAGACAAAAAAAAATGATACTTATGTTAATATTGTGAGGTACTTGAGGAGAACTCAATTTCAAGTTTTACTAATTTCAATTACCATTGATAAATTGATTAAGAGAAAATCAAGTAATGTTCATATGACAGAGTAGAGCAAGGGATGATAGAAAAACCACTTTGAGAATGAAAATCTTCTAAAGGGTTGTGGAGATTGGAAATTGAAGTTGGTTAAGGTACACAAAATTTAAACGAGTTTAAGTTTTGTGGGATAAAGTAATACCGGAATTGATTATATTGCATGAAATACAATGAATCATGTCAAAGCGAAAACTTAAAGTATCAATGGAATTAGAAAATGTATGTGCATAGTAGACAACAATTGAATAAAAATGGTATGGACTAAATAAGGATTATATTGGAATAAGATGCAAATTAGGTATGAGAAGATTGACACAATTGTGGATGTAAGATATCTTTAGAAATTATTTAGGATATATAGATTTGAGAAGCTTATTATGGACCAGAAAAACATTCTATTTTTTTATATAAACCGAAAGCGTCGAGGGTATACCGAATGTCGCATCGGTTAAGTGTGACTCTCGTGCACGAGTGAGCTGTAGCTAGAAACATTTTCGGGTGGTCGACGGGCTGTTAGACATGGCTGGGGTCATGGTCTATGATATACGTGGCAAGGCCACAGATGATTTATGCGATTGCGATCGCTTGATAGCTCCGATGTCGGCCAACATCATTGAGATTGCCATGGCATATTATATGAGAATCCGGTGGAAGCGATGCTCCCAGATGTTATTGTTGGTGTATTTTCAAAATTAAAGAATAGTTCACATGATGAAGAGTCATTAGCTCAATAGTTATGTCACAAAAAGTGACACAATATGTCTATTGGAATATGGATAAGTTTTCGTGTGAATAATTATGTTTATTGAAAATACATGTTGAAAAGACACCAACGAAAAGTTACATGTGAAAAGTTACATTTGTAAAGTAACATGTGAAAAGCTACATGTGAAAAGTTACAATTGTAAAGTAACATGTGAAAGATTACATATGAATAGATATTGTTTCAAAGTATAAATCAAAGAGTGTGATTTATGGAATGAATAGTTATCTATTCATTAGATGTTTATTGAAACAATATCTTTTGCTCAAAAGTTGTGTTGGCAAAAAGTGTAGAGATACTTTTTGGATGAAAGAGATCTTTATGAAAAGGTTGTGACCTTGGAACATAAAAATACTTATTAGACATAAAAGATGTCTTTATGAAAAAGAAGTGTCCTTGAAGAAGAAACACTTTGAAGCCTATATAAAGGGCTTGTTGTCATCCATTTTGACATACCAAATTTTAGACACAACAAACAAGTGCAAGAGAGTAAGAGAAAGTGTTTGTGTTAGAAGAACAAAACACTTTAGTTTCCACCATCTACAAAAGATTCCGAATTCTTTATTAACTACTTGATGTAGAAAGTTGGTTTTAAGTCAAAACGACTTTGTAAACCCTCGGGTGTATCTGGCGGTCTAGTTTCGTAAAGTGCAATACGAAAGTTATATGTTGGCTTCATTGTATCCTTAAGACTAGTTGCATCATTCCCCTTTGTATACCTAGTGGTGGGGGTGAATTAAGTCTTAAAGATAGATGCCTATTTAAAAGACTCGCCTTGAAGCCAATTTTGCCTATTCTTGAATACTTCATAAATCTCATAAACCCCACTCAACACTAACAATTTTAAGACTTAATTTTCGTGATATTCATTATGGCTTCACTCAAAGAGATGGCTACCAACATTGTAAAGTTAGACCACTTCGAAGGGGGAAGATTTACTCGATGGCAAAAGATAGACTGATTTGATGGTGACAAGGAAACTTGGCAAAATGATTCTACATCGGATCATAAGATAAGTTTTCTTTCCTTACTTGATATGGATATACATGATATTGTATGTGATATGCATGATATGATACTTGATATGCATGGAAAACGTATGTTGGTTGAAAAGATGGATTTTGTGATATTCATGCATGAGCTTGAACGTATTCTAAATAATTTTAAGCAATATGGTATGAAAATGGGTGAACCTATTGTGGTCTCATCAATAATTAATAAGCTTCTCACTTCTTGGAGAGACACTAAGAGAGCTCTTAAACATAAGAAAGAAGATATGTCTCTCGAGGACCTTACCAATCATCTTCGAATATAAGAAGATTATAGAAAGTAAGAAGAAGTCAAGCAAGATGAAGATTCTACTGAAAAGAATCTTGACACTTCGAAGGTCCATGTAATGGAACACAAACCATCAAACAAGCCAAGCAAAAGAAAACATTCTGTGGGCAAGTATGACAAAAGTCATAAGTTCAAAAAGAACAAAAATGGGCCATGTTTTCATTGTAACAAACTTGGTCACTTTAAAGCAGAATGTAGACTTTTGAGAAGCAAGACATAAGGTGTGAACCACCACAAGTTTGTGGCAATGGTTTCCGAGGTCAATCTTCTCCAAAATGATGGAGCATGGTGGATTGACACTGGTGCAATGAATCATGTATGCAATGACAAAAGTTTCTTCAAGACTTTGGAAGAAGTTGACGAAGGAAACGTGCTATACATGGGAAATTCCTTCACAACACAAGTAAAAGGAAAAGGCACCGTGGAATTCATGTTTACATCCGGAAAAACACTTGTACTAAATAATGTGTATTATGTACCGAAAGTTAAGAGGAACCTTGTGTCAGGAGGCTTGTTGAATAAGCATGGTTTCAAATTAACATTTGAAGCTGATAAGTTCATCCTTACAAAAGGTGGACTATATGTGGGAAATGGATACTATTGTGAAAACATGTTCAAGCTTAATATTAATAAGAAAAATGATAGTTCTGCTTATATTGATGCCTTGCTTAATGTTCATGATAGTAAAGCAATGTTATCTAATCTATGGCATAATAGATTAGGACATGTTCATTATAGAAGAATGCATGATATGGCTAAGTTAGAATTAATACCTACCATTGATGAAAATAATGATATGTGTAAGACATGCGTGGTTACTAAAATCACAATGAATTCATTTCCTAAGGTAGAAAGAAATACAAAATTGCTTGCTTTGATACATTCTGATGTTTGTGACATACATAGTACTCCTTCAATTAGTGGAAAGAAATACTTCATAACATTCATTGGTGACTTCTCTAGATATTGCTATGTTTATTTATTGCATGCTAAAAATGAAGCAATGGAGAAATTTGGAATATATAAAAGAGAAGTTGAATTGCATTGTGAATTGTTTATTAAATGTTTACGAAGTGATAGATGAGGTGAATATTATGATCCTAAATATTTTGAGTCCACGGGTATTATTCACGAGACTACCGCTCCATACACACCGGAACAAAATGGTGTAGCGGAACGTAAGAATCGAGTTCTTACGGAAATGGTAAATGCTTTGCTTTCTAATTCGGGATTGGGAAAACGATTTTGGGGCGAAGCCTTATTAGCGGCTTGCCATATATTAAATAGAATCCTAAACAAAAGGAGTAAAATTACTCCTTATGAACTATGGAAAGGAAAGAAGCCAAACCTTAATTATTTAAGAGTTTGGGGTTGCTGAGCCATAGTAAGGTTGCCGGAGCCAAAGAAAAGGAAATTGGGTGAAAAAGGAATTGAATGCATATTTATAGGATATGCTGAACATAGTAAGGCATATCGTTTCATGGTGATAGAGCCTAATGATTCATATTCCGTTAATACGGTCATAGAATCAATGGACGCTATCTTTGATGAAACAAGATTCAACTCAATTCCTAGACCCAAGGAACAAATAATAAAAAGCGATAGTTCATCGGAAAATGATGAGAAAACTATCGAGCTTCGAAAAAGTAAAAGAGTTAGAAAAGCAAAGACATATGGATCGGATTTTCTCATATACTTAGTTGAAGGTACAAGAGAAGAAATATGTGAATACCTACCTTACTGCTTTAATGTAGAAGGTGAGGGTGATCCTCAAACTTATGAGGAAGCAATGAAGTCTCGAGATGTTTCTTTTTAGAGAGAAGCAATACAAGTTGAGATGGACTCAATAATGGGAAACAAAACATGAAAATTGGTAGACCTTCCACCGGGTTCCAAGCCAATAGGCTGTAAATGGATTTTCAAAAAGAAAATGAAAGTTGATGGAGCCGTAGAAAAGTTTAAAGCAAGGCTACTGGCAAAAGGCTTTAAACAAAAGGAAGGTATTGATTATTTTGATACATATGCACCGGTAGCGAAAATAGCTACAATAAGAGTGCTTATAGCACTTGCATCTATTTATAAGATGGTAATTCACCAAATAGATGTTAAAACGGCATTCCTAAATGGTGAATTGGATGAAGAGATGTATATGGAACAACCGAAAGGATTTGTCATTCCGGATAAAGAAAAGAAAGTTTGCAAGCTTGTAAAGTCCTTGTACGGATTAAAACAAGCGCCTAAACAATGGCATCAAAAGTTTGATGAGGTTGTGCTAGCTAATGGCTACAAGATAAATCAAGCTGACAAGTGTGTCTATAGTAAATTCCAAAATAGGAAAAGTGTCATCATTTGCTCATATGTGGATGACATGTTAATCTTTGGAACGGATTTGGAACAAGTGGAAAACACAAAAAGGTTCTTGTCAAAGAATTTTGACATGAAAGATATGGGTATGGCGGATGTTATTCTTGGCATAAGAATAATAAGAGACAATAATAGCCTAACATTGTCTCAATCTTATTACATCGAAAAGATCGTAATGAAGTATGGCAAGTCAGATTTTAAGCCGATGACAACGCCTTATGATTCTAATCAAAGGCACATACCCAATGTAGACAAGCCAATAGCACAACATGAGTATGTAAAGGTAATTGGTTGCCTTATGTATGCAATGGTCTGTACAAGACCAGATATTGCATTTACGGTTGGGATGCTAAGCCGATTTACGAGTAATCCGAATAAAAAGCATTGGTATGTTGTTCATAGAGTTCTAAGGTATCTAAAGAATACCAAGAATTATGGCATTTGTTATTCCGGTTTTCCTTTGATTTTAGAAAGATATACGGATGCAAGTTGGAACTCAAATAGATCGGATTACACATCCACGACTGGATGGATTTTTACAATTGGTGGGGGTGCTGTTTCTTAGGGCTTTAAGAAGCAATCTTGTCAAGCGGACTCCACCATGGCGGCTGAATTTATAGCCTTAGCATCTGCACGGAATGGTTGAGAGACTTACTCTATGAAATTTCGTTGTGGTCAAAACTGATGGCACCAATCTTGATACATTGTGACAATGAACCAACTGTATCAAAAGCTTATAATCAAGCTTACAATGGGAAAAGTCGACATATTGGACTTCGACATAGCATTGTAAGGCAAAGGATTAGTGATGGTATAATCACTATAAGTTATGTGAGGTCTGGTGAAAATTTAGCGGATCCGTTTACTAAAGGTCTAAAAAGGGACCTTGTGTTAAAGACCTCAAGAGGGATGGGGCTCAAGCCTATCAACTAAATCTCCAATGGTGGGAGCTCACCTCGACGCTTGCGGCTGGCCTACAAGTCTTGGGTAATGACCATTCCAACACATGGAGGTTGCAAGCACTAAATTAAAATTCCATCCCAAGGTGTATAGTGCTTGGTTCCCGTAATGTGTTAAGTAAGGATGAACGAAAAGTTCTTAATAGACCCATAACATGTAAATGTTGAAGTACAATAATTATGGGGTACTTCCGATGGGGGCTACCTATATGGAAGTGCGGCCGCTTCTAGGAGCTAAAGGCTTGACTCTGACAGCACTCATGAATGGATGCACAACACAAGGCTATAAACCGTGTTGGCAAAACTAGATACAATATGAGCAAGGAAGCTTGTGCGTGTTTAGTGGCCCGACTAGTCAAATGCAGAATCGGTGGTTCAATGCTTGGTCAACCACTTTATTCAGACTAGAACCAACCACACTCACTAGGTGAAGGTTCAAATCTGCAGGATACCTTCATTGATGTACAGGATTTCCCAAAGTTGTTGGTATTTGGAAATTTTGAAAATGGTGGGGGATTGTTGGTGTATTTTCAAAATTAAAGAATAGTTCACATGATGGAGAGCTATCATTAGCTCAATAGTTATGTCACAAAAAGTGACACAATATGTCTATTGGAATATAGATAAGTTTTCGTGTGAATAATTATGTTTATTGAAAATACATGTTGAAAAGACACCAACGAAAAGTTACATGTGAAAAGTTACATTTGTAAAGTAACATGTGAAAAGCTACATGTGAAAAGCTACAATTGTAAAGTAACATGTGGAAGATTACATATGAATAGATATTGTTTCAAAGTATAAATCAAAGAGTGTGATTTATGGAATGAATAGTTATCTATTCATTAGATGTGTCACGACCCAATTCCCGGGCCATGATCGGCGCAAGGACCCAATGAGCATAGCTCACTAAGCCCAAGCAAGCCTATTTTCTCTTACTTTACTTATCGTACTACTGTGTGATGCATTCACACGTAATGCTCCCAAAGTGCATACAACGCCAATTAATAATGGCATAACTAACCATACATACACACACCTTTTCCCGGGTGTGAACACAGCCAAATCACAATGGCATTATCAACATTAATATACATGCACTATACCAGTCATGTATTTAATGATTTACATTACATATACATATTCACATAATTAAATTGTATTTACAATACAAAGGACCCAAGACTTCCAACGGAGACATTTACCACAAAAGGAATCACTATCGGATGCCAGACACATACCCAGTAGATGCACTATGGGGACTCCTCGATCTAGAGCCCAACAGTCTCTTGATCTGAAAACATGAATTTTTGAAAACGTGAGTACAAAACTCAGTGAGTGAATATTAGAGGGGAACAAGCAATCTCATCAGAAGATTTGTCAATCATGATGCACTGGTTGAAAATAAGACCATTTTCAACTAACTAATATTTCAAACCCTTTTTCCCTTACCCAGGAATTTGTTATGCATTCAAGGATTAAACATCCCTGAATTCACACTCATCATTCTATCAAAGTAGTAAATCGACGGTTGTTTACAAACCTTCACATAATAAGGGTTTCACAACCCGTACAATTTATATATGCATATGTACCACGTACAATTTAATTCACCAATTATTCTATCTCATTCATTGTCCCATCTTTTCCTCCACTCTACTATACTCTCAACTCATACATCATTACCGGCATTGCACTTCCCACTCCGCACATGCACGGTAGTAATTATCACAACCTTTATCATTAGACCGGCATTGCACTTCCCACTCCGCACATGCACGGTCGTAATTATCACACTCTTTATCATTCAACCGGCATTGCACTTCCCACTCCGCACATGCACGGTAGTAATTATCACAACCTTTATCATTAGACCGGCATTGCACTTCCCACTCCACACATGCACGGTCGTAATTATCACACTCTTTATCATTCGACCGGCATTGCACTTCCCACTCCGCACATGCACGGTTGCATCAATTTCACCATAATTTATTAATAATGCATATCAGCATAATACAAGGTACACAGATTCAGTACACTCAATTTCACATAATTTCTCAATAATACATATAGGCATCATGTTGATATACACAGATGCATGACAATCATATTTAATGTCATTGAAATATTTTCATCTTCAATTTCAAACAATTCGCATACCCTACAATCACATATATACACAAATACATAAGCAATCATATACACTGCTAATATTCACTATCCTTAGTGGAAAAACATTTATCAAGGAACTTGGCAAGCAGTATCACTCAGCTTTGCCGTCAAGTTCTTGGGCAAACATTATTTGGTAAAGGGTATCACTCAGCATCCCTTCCAAACTCATGGGCGGAAATCATTTGGTAAGGGGTATCACTCAGCATCCCTTCCAAATTAGTAGACAGAAATCAATTGGTAAGGGGTATCACTCAGCATCCCTTCCAAGTTCATAGACAGAAATCAATTGGTAAGGGGTATCACTCAGCATCCCTTCCATCTATAAGTCCCTTATCATCATTCGCTCATGGATAGGAGATCACACAGCAATCCTATCCTCTATGAGCCCCAAATCATCATTCACACGTACGGTTATAATCATTACACAACATTATCTATCAATGCACAACATATATACATATATGCACACATTTTGGAACACAATCATTTTGATCCAATTTATTATCAAACCCTTCCCCTCATTTAATTTAATTATTAATTGAATTAACATTCAATTTCACACGAAATCACACAATTATCACCATTTTCTCACCAGCTCACATAGCTGGAGTCATCATGTGCACCTCGTGCACTAACAATATCACTCAATCTCACCAGCTGATGTGCATCCCCCCACATCGTGCACATAGCTGGAGTATCAGAGCACTCGGCAAGCGGTATCACTCAGCGTCGCTGCCAAGCTCCTGGACATCAAATCACGCTTTACCACAGTTCATGCGTGAACATTTCCAGGAATCGTGGGCGTTACGTCTCGCGGTCCCCACTTTGCTCAATTCAGAATTTCAAGGCATTAGTGGGCGTTACGTCTCGCGGTCCCCACTATGCTAAATTCTGAATTTCAAGGCATTAGTGGGCGTTACGTCTCGCGGTCCCCACTATGCTCAGCTTTCAGAATTTCTTTTAGTAAATAGTGGGCGTTACGTCTCGCGGTCCCCACTTTACTAAATTTTGAATTTCAAGGAATTAGTGGGCGTTACGTCTCGCGGTCCCCACTATGCATACCATTCAGGCATATGCATTTTCCTTCTTCACACGTGCACGGTGGTAACACTTTCACAACACTTCTCAACCATCCATGTAAACATCATCACAATGTACACATTTATCACACTCAAATTTCACATTAATAAAATAATATTTCATGCCTTCATGCATAACACAATTTACCACATAATACATTGCACGTATTAACACATATGTGACAACACGTTATAAGAACACATAATTTCGCACCTTCAAGCATGCCACATAATTCCATGCTTCAAGCATATCACATAATTTCTATGCCTTCATGCATACCAAATAATTTCTATGTCTTCATACATATCAAATAATTTCTATGCCTTCATGCATAACACAAAATTTTATGCTTTCATGCATAACACATATTTACCACATAAAATCATTTTTCTCAAAGGCTTGTTCCCGGCACGTATTTTTAAAAACTTTGGATAAATCATTTAATTATCCTAATCAATACAATGTGCATTTCCCAAATAATTTGAAATGCAAATTCACTCACAGGTGTTGAAAAATCCGGATTCCGGATGCACTCGGATTAACAGTCCTCAATCACGATTCCCTCGCCTTTCTCGGACTTCTCACCACCTTAACACAGAATAAAAATAGGGAATTTACTATATTGTCCCCAACTAATATAAACCAATTGAAATTGGTCACATATGATACTCAAAGGCAAAAATGCGTCCGATTATCACTTTAACGCGGTATTGCCTACTCTCGACCGATTACCCGATTAATCGGCTATTATGTCCAATTTGATTCCGAATTGGCCCATTCTTTTTCTAATACTTTAATTCACCACAGAACATTCAATTAATGCCAATTTCAGCATCCAACCTTTTCCATTTCTTTATGAAAAAATTCGGCCAATGCAGTGCATTAGCACTGAAAATTTTCCTACTACATTTTTCACTTGCATTTGTCATTTTCTAATTTCCTTCATTTCAAATGAAACCATTTCATTTGAAATGAACCAATTTTCCTCATGCACTCTCCACCCTAGGTTCGGCCTAACAAAGAACCACCATGAGATTAAATTTCTTTCTTCCACTTTTTTCCATAATCATGCTTAACTACCTCTAAACACTAACATAGTTTAAATTCAATCCAATCCAACATCAAATCCATGCTCATACCCATTTTTCAGAATTCATTCCATCATGATATCTCCATATTTAACCATAGAAATCAAGAACAAAAGCATAGATAAGCTAGGGCTAGAGGAAATCTAAAGAAAAGTTACCTTTGTTTTGCTTGAATCTTGAAAAACACTTGAAATCTATGGATTTTTGGCTAGGTTTTATGTTTTTCTCCCTTGTTCTTCTTGTCTTCCCTTCAATCGGTTTTTGTTCCAGAATTTAGAGAGAGAAATGAGGGCTTAAGCTGATTTTTATGGCTTAAATAATAAAATATAAAAGCTTGCCACGTGGCACCATGTGATTGGCCCGTTTTTTTTGACTTTTTGACTCTTTCTCCCATTTGATCTCCACCACTTGATTAGTCAAGCCCAAATCTGATCCAAGGATGATCATGGCTGGAAAAATTTATTCTGGTAGTGGAAAATTACTGAAATGCCCCCGGGATGGCAAAATTATGGTTTTGCCCTTATACTCCGAAATGTCCCGGAATTGTTTTATTTTCACTGTCCAACCTCAAATAACACTAATATAAATCAATATTACCCAATTGGGGCAAAATCCTTTCAAAAAATTCACATTTCGCACTCCGGTGGTAAAATTACCATTTTACCCTTGTGCTCCAAAAACACCGGAAATCACAATTTTTACACTGCTAAACATCATTTTATGATTCCATAATGATAACTATATATCATATAATTATCTTTTTGTCCAATGTGATCAAATTTTGGCTAAAATCTCCATAAATCAACAAATGAGAAAATGACCGTTTTGTCCCTAACCGGTCAATTTTCCCGATTGACTCCAAACTGGACCTTGAACTCCAAATCACTATTCTGAGCCATTCTGTGGGTCTCAGAATTTTGAAATTCCTCTTAGAATTTCTATTTAAACTAGTTCAAGGCTCGATTTAATTTAGTTGTACTACTCAGTACAATACTGTCTTTTAACAAAGTCAACAGGGTCTCACAAGATGTTTATTGAAACAATATCTTTTGCTCAAAAGTTGTGTTGGCAAAAAATGTAGAGATACTTTTTGGATGAAAGAGATCTTTATGAAAAGGTTGTGACCTTGGAACATAAAGATACTTATTAGACATAAAATATGTCTTTATGAAAAAGAAGTGTCCTTGAAGGAGAGACACTTTGAAGCCTATATAAAGGGCTTGTTGTCATCCATTTTGACATACCAAATTTTAGACACAACAAGCAAGTGCAAGAGAGCAAGAGAAAGTGTTTGTGTTAGAAGAACAAAACACTTTAGTTTCCACCATCTACAAAAGATTTCAAATTCTTTATTATCTACTTGATGCAGAAAGTTGGCTTTAAGTCAAAACGACTTTGTAAACCCTCGGGTGTATCTGGCGGTCTAGTTTCGTAAAGTGCAATACGAAAGTTATACGTTGGCTTCATTGTATCCTTGAGACTAGTCGCATCATTCCCCTTTGCATACCTAGTGGTGGGGGCGAATTAAGTCTTAAAGATAGACGCCTATTTAAAAGACTCGCCTTGAAGCCAATTTTGCCTATTCTTGAATACTTCATAAATCTCATAAACCCCACTCAACACTAACAATTACGTGGAAGTGGGTCCACGTGTTGATGTTATGTTTTCCTACTTGAGAGCATTGTGAGTTTTTCGACGCGTACTTTTATGCATGGAAATGATTATATGACCAATTAAAGTAAAGAATGAACTTTAAAAGTCCGAAGATTGAAATTGATGTGCGATAAGTTGTGTGAGTAACACAATAATAAAAATTTTCATCGAAAGTAAAATTATATGGATTTAAGAAATTTTTGAGAAAAATAGTCAAGAAAATGAAATCTATAGTATGAATCCATGTGAAATGGATTTAAATGTTGACATTAAGAGGATTAAGGAAAAATCTAAGTTGTATGAATGTAAAGTCAATATGAGGTATGTGGGGATCATAGAGACTATTAATTTTCCCTATAGAAAGAATATGTATAGAAGGAATACGATATGCTAATGATGCTGTAAGATACATAATAATATTTGAGGATGAGAATGAATGAATGGATGCCAAAAAGATGTTGAGGAATGACCAAGTGATGACGGTGATTGGTATATATATATATATATACATAAGTATGAGAAATGATTGAGATTGATACAAATGGAACAAAATCTTGGTTCAAATTTAATAAGAAGAATAGAGACACTTAGCATGTCTCTAGGCAAGAAATTATTATTAAGGAAATTATTGATGATCAAATTTTTAAAGGTTCAAGATAACTATAAGTGAAATATGTAAGTCGTGTTGAAGGAAATTGAAATAACGAATTAGAGTTTCTTTGTAAAGGAGATAACTTGAGAGGTTAAGTATCAAAGAAAAATCTGATACCCTCATTTTCCTAGAATATGATGAATGGAATTTTGAGGTCAAAATTTTATTTTAAGGGGGCTAGTGTTGTAACACCTGACCCTAAATTATCGGTGAAAGGTCATTCACATGCATTTGACAACATGTTTGTATATTGAATTGCCCCGAGAAACAAGTTAAATGACTATATTGTCCTTAGAAATACCATTGAGTCTATTAAACCTCGAACAAGTTCAAACAAGGATTTTAAGAGTGAAATCCTAAATTTCACAATCCAAGGATTGCTTAAAACAGTGATTCGGAGTTCGAGGTTCAGTTTGGAGTTAATCGAAAAAATTGACCGATTAGGGACAAAACGGTCATTTTTCAATTTCAAGACAAAATGGAGATTTTTAATAAAGATTTTGATTTTTAATGACCAAGAATAATTATATGAAATATAATATGATTATTGGAGCATAAAATGAAGTTTACTAGTGAAAAAGTGTAATTCTCGTTATTTTTAGGACATAAGGGTAAAATAGTAATTTTGCCACTAAAGGTCAAATCGAGAATTTTTAAAGAAGATTTTGACCCCATTTAATTTAGATTGATTATTTAGACTAGTTAAAATATAATTTGAGGTTGAAAAGTGGAAAGGAAATGCAATTTCGGTACATTTTAGAGAATAGGGGTAAAATGGTAATTTTACCACCGGAGGACTAAATTTAATTTTTCGAGAGAATTTAGATCAAATTTGATAAATTGGAGTGTGGTATGAGTTTGAGGAGTGAAAAATATGCCTACTAGTAATTTTTCAATTTTTGGGGCAAAAACGTAATTTCGTACTTTTTCGGGGGTAAAAGTGTAATTTTGTAAAATTACACCACCAAAATTTTTGGAATGATCCAGAAGCTTCAGGAAAGCTGAATGGATAAATATTGAAATAGTTGTGGTGGAAAATCAAGAAGAAAAAGTCAAAAAGTTAAAAAAAATGAGCCAATGGCATTATGCCATGTGGCAAGTCATCTTAATTTAATATTAAACTAATAAAATCAGCTTAAAACCCTCACTTTTTCTCTCCAAAATCGGCACAAACCAGATTCAAAGGAAAGGAAAGGAAATAAAGGGAAAAAACAAGAAAACTAGCCAAAAATCAAGGGATTTCAAGTTGTTTTTCAAGATTCAAACCAAACCAAGGTAAGATTTCTTTAGTTTTACCCTAACCCTAGCTTACCTATGCTTTAGTTCTTATTTTCCATGATTGAATGATGAATTATCATGCTGAAAACCTTGAGGCCAAATGGGTATGGATGATGATTTGATGTTGGAATTGCTTGAATTTGAACTATGTTAAGGTTTAGTGGTAGTTAAGCATGGTTATGAACAAAATTGCAAGAAAAAATAATTTTTCCTCTTGAAACCCATTTATGCCGAATTTTAGAGGGAGAAATTGATTGCTGAAATGATGTTTATTTGAGGTATTTTGATGAATTATGATGAATTATGGATATAGGAAATTAATGGGAATTTTCGGAGCAAAAATCAGAATTTTTACCCACTAGGGGTAAAATCGTAATTTTCAGTCTAGGACTGATACATTGACCCATATTCAGTCGGTTAGACACCATGATTTAACGACTGTTCGAACCATTTTTACCTAATTTTCAAGTGTGTAGAGCCTGAAATAAATTATATTGGTTGGACACAAATAATGGAATTTTGTGTCGTGAATCATGTATAGGTGGTGGGCTCCTAGACACGAGGAAAAATATAAGGTGTAGTGGAAATTAAAACAAGAGTATCGTGCACTCCTGTGACGAGGTGAGTGGATAATTTACCATTTTCAATATCTGAAGTAACTTTATCTGGTTATGTGCTATTAAAATAAATTGAAATTTACAAATGATTTTTAAATCAAAAAATTGATTTAATAACATTGAGTATGTGGAGACCGGGTTAAATTGTGTTTATGTATTAAAATTGAAATTATAGCTTATGATATTGGTGAGTATGCTTGGCTGGTTTATTATGTTAAAATTGGCATGAATTGTTGTTTGCCGTGTAGGCTGGATAGTATAGAAATTGCCTTGTTATGCCGCGAAATTTTTAGTGATGTGGTGGGTTTAATTAGTCGCTGCAGTGGCGGGTTTCCGTGGACTGCCTTTAGGAGGAGCACGGTAAACTCAAGAATTATAATCTTGGTTGGAAAGGCACGTAAGAGAACTCCCGAGATACCTAGAAAATTCACTCTATGTCTAACCCCACGTGAGAGTGAATTAGGCCAACGTCAAAGAACGATTGTATTTTCTAATTATGATATAAATGGTAATAGCCTTGGCGGACTAGATGGGACACTCTGATCAAGTGTTCACGAGTACAAAATTTGATCAAAGCCTGATTTTACAAATTAAATTATAAGCCTTGTGTTTGAATTAATGAAATTATTTGGCATGATTTTACTAAACTTGCTGTTATGAATTATATGGTGATATGACATTTTTATATATTGTCTCCATCTATTCGACTTTAGATGTCGTAGATGGTAATTATTTAACTCACTGGGTTGTAAAACTTACCACCCTCTCTTCCCCCTTTCAGGCTCGAGACTACGAATAAGCACTCGAAGTGCACATAGAGGCTTAATCGAAGCCGCGTCTTTGTATACAAAGGTACATAGTTGTACATAGTAGGGCCACGTGTCATTGTAAACTGATTTGTATATTTGAATATGTACATATTATTATGTATAATTTTATTTTACCTTTACATTCAAAAAACTGGATTCTGAAACTTTTGAACAAATCAAAAGACGAAAATGCCCCTGTGTGGAAAATGGTGTATTTTGATAGTTTCGATACGAAACTTAAATTTTATTCTCTGAAAAATATTTCTTGGAAATTAATAACCATGGGAGAAATGGAAAACTGGTACGAGATGCCTTGCGAGGTCTCGATAGAGTACTCGGGGATTGAGTACTTATTGGGACATCATGGCAATTGTCACGGGCTCGATGAGAGATTCCGGGTCGTGACAATTCAGATTAGACTGAGATTTAAATAGTGTATGTTTATGTCACTTACGTAATCTGATTCACAATTCAAGTAGATATATGCCAATTGCCATGCATAGTCAAATTAGAACACTAATTTAGTGAACCTTATTTAATTGATTCCTATAGACATATAGTGACCCAATTAAGTTAAGTATTTGTGCAAGCATCTCAATGGAGACTTGTTCTAGGTTAGTAAAACCACCCATGAATGTAAATAATAAGAGAAGCTGGTATCAGATGTAGTGTTGAATAAACTCATAATCCTAAGTTTTAGTCTATTGCCTTTTTTAAATAAATTTTAAGTTATGTGAATTAAATTAGTGTTTACTTTTATTTAGTTTTAATTAATTTTGTAAAAAATTTAGTTACTTAAGTAAGATTAATTTATCATAATTTAAGTACTTAGTGAAAATTTATAAACAAATTTCTGTCGGATACACATATACTTGCATGTACGTATGTTCTAAATTAACAACACTTGCACTATAGCTTTGGAGCCAACATCATCGCTTTTTTATTTTTAATTTCCTCCAAAATTTCAGTTATATAACTCAAAAAGAATTATTGCCAGCATGTCCATAGATCAATTGGAGTGGTTTTTCTGCACGTCCATAGATCAATGGCAACCATGGTTACTTCAAGGTCAGAATTCTTTGATTTTACGTTCTACACTGTCTTGTACTGTTGTAAAATGTGTTGTATATTGATATGTTGCATAGCATTATAAAATAATAGAACTTGGGAGTTCTTTCACTCGATGCAGTGTTCTGTTATTTACATAAAATAAATCTACCTTTTTCATACATGCGATTATATTTGGATGGATACATGCGATTATACAAATTTAATTTTTTATATGAAACTCCCCTAATTTTTTTGTTTTCTTCTAGAGCAATATTGGAAAGAAATGTTGTTTTCACACCTATTTCTTGTGACACATGAAAGGTGAGTCATGTAAATGTTGTGCTAAATTGGGAGGGAAGTTGTATTTACATTCAATAATTACATACGAAATCATGGCTATTAAATTTATAAAAGTATGTGAATATTTTACTAAATGATTGATGCATGTATTTAAACTTCAAAATTGTATATAATAATATACGACTGTTTTGGGCAGATTTGGAATGAGCACAACACAACATCAATGAAATTAATACACTCAATCATTGACTTAATGATTGATGCATACTCCTAGTCAATGGATGATGATACATGTTTCTCTACTCAAAAAACTATATATATATATATATATATGAACAACTTAAGAAGCTTGGCCAATATAACACCGTACATGTAACTATCACTAACCTAACGTCCTAAGTGATCAATCACATTTGAACAAAAGATCACATCCGAAGTGCATGTAATGGGAGTTAGTACAACTCCTATGTTCCTAGTTCATGCATCCTTAAATATCAATAGAAACGACATGCTTACAAGCATCATAAGCTTTACAAACTTAGAAGCCTTGAACCGCATAATGTTCCTTTACTGGATCAAATTAGTAGGTAAAATTAAATCCTCAATCAAGTTGGGTCAATTGGACCCCAACAAACGTTGTCATTGTATAGAAAAGAATGATAGCTTCGTTTTTAACCTCTATTTCTTTTAAGGGGGAGAAGGGTATTTATTCTTCCCACTACTCTCGGCCATGACTTTTCCTTGCTTTTTTACCCACGTGATCCAATACTCTTTCGAATTTTTTCCCATCAATATGAAAAGTCTTCAATTCTTGAAAAGAAAACAAGCATATGCAAAACAAAATGGAATAAAAAATTTCATGATTTTGCAAAAGATGAAAATGAATATTACAAAAGCAATTTCAATTTCAATTTTCCCAAGTGATTTGGGTGATTGGCCGTCTTAAAATTGAGATCACGGACCACTCATTTGAAATCATTTTTAAAATGTTTAAATTATGGATTACGCCATATCATCGTAGGACCACTTTTAAGACCAACCCTATATATGATCTACAATGATCCAAGGTTGATGGTAAATTTTATAAGTTTTTAAAGAAAAACACTTAAAATGAATAATATTTCATTATTATAAATGTAAATTATAAAAAAATGATTATCAAACTCACGAAGCTACAATAAACTTCATACATTCACATTATAAGTGATTTATTCTAAGTTTAACTTCTTCAAGCCTGAACATTTTATTTACTATTGTTAATGGTTTTATTTATTTATTATTTGTGTTGGAAAAAAACCTTTTAAATAACTTTTCGACTCAATGATCAAGATCTTTAAAAAAGTACTTTGTTATAGGTTCAGAAACTCAAGATGGGTAGGTAAATGTCTAAGATTGTAAAATACTCTAAAACGTGTGGATCCTAAAAATTTAAAACATAAAATCACTCATCAAATCAGGGACAAAACCGGGGGGGGGGGGGGGGATTTTTTTTTGAAGAAAAAGAAACAATAAAGAAACCCAATCTTTGCAAAACCAAAAAACAGAGAAAAACCCTATAGAGAGAGCAGCAAAATAGAGAGAAATCCTTAGTTTTCTAGCAAAGCTCTACCCTAGCCAAAATAAAAAAATCCAAAAAAATAAAAAAATATGTCATTGAAAAATGAGTGAAGCAAGGTTTTTTTTAAGAGAGTTTTTTGATTTGGCTTTTTTTAGAGGGTAAACTTTGATTTTAGGGAGGGATTTTTGGCTTGGGTGGTCGGCGAGTCAAATGAGTGAGAGCTCTTTCTTTTTTTTTTTTGGGACAACCAGTGACAAAAAAAAGAAGCTTGATTTTGGGTTGTGTGTTGTCGGTTTAGGGGGGAGAGAGAGGTAGTTGTGCAACGTCTATAGAAAGGAAAGACGGACTAAGATTTAGGCATCGGATAGGGATAGTTTTGGGCTTGGGTGCGTCGCCGGTAGGGGAGGAAAGAGAGGGTTACCGCTGGTTGGTTAGAAAGGCAAAGGAAAGAGGTTTTGAGTGAGGAAATATAGCTAGTGAAAATGGTAGCTTGAGAGTTGGAGAGAAAAGGGTTAGTGGCGGCTACAGAAAGGAAGAAAGAAGAAGAAGAAGAAGGAAAGGGGTAGAAATCCAAACGGTGCGATTGGCTTAAGGGTTTGGTGGGTTGTGCACAGACTATTTGGGTCATCACTTGAACCCAAGTTAGGTAAAAATTCACACTCTTTTCTTTATGGATCCATTATGATTTATGTTGTTTGGATTTAGTCTAAGTCATTGGGTTGAATATATGATTGGAGGATATAGAATGAGATGAAATTATTTTTAGCACAATGTCCTAAAACTTTTAGATGATATTTAGAATTTGAAAATTAGTGTCAGCAAAAAAATATAAAGGAGAAAGTTAATAGTAAAAATAGTAGAAAAAATGTTTTAAATATTTTGTTAGTGGGATTTAGAAGAACATACATATAAAATAAGTGAATGAATAGTAAGAAAACCAATAATAGATTTAGTTTAGTTTAAAAAATGATAATAATAATAATAAGTGAGTGAGAAAGATAAGATAAAAAAGAAAGAAGGAAATATTTATAATATAAATATATTTAGATACTTCTAAATATAATATATAAAAAATACATGATTCAAATATAAAAATTATAAAAAATGAAATGATTATTTTAAGGGCAAAGAGTTGTCTTTTTCAAGTGGATTTCTTAAATGCGAAGCTCGAGACAGATTTTCATTGAAGCGTTGGGATAATTCTAAACTCCATATTCCAATATTCATTAACTCAAATAATCGTTGTTTAAAATATACATTAAAAGAAAAATAAATTTACATAATGTTGCATTTAAACTTAAATTAATATAGTTAGTTAATTAGCTTAAATAAACATCACTAAATAAAATTAATTTAACCATTGAAAAAAAATTAATTGTTTATTTGATATACTATATAATTAAGTAAAATATTAATCAATAATGTTAATTAAAGAATATAGATTTAAATAGAAAACTATAAAAAATAATAAATAATAATAAGTATGTGAACAAGGTAATAAAGAATCTTAAATTATTAAATGAATAATGAACCCACTAAATTAATAAATACGTTCATATAAATATTATCATTTTATTTTTGTCATAGCATGCCACGTTTATCTTATTAATGGGGTGAGAATTTCGATGATGGGATTTTCTCGAAGAGCTCATAGAGATGAGTCATTCCCTAAATATTTTTAGGTGAGGAAAACTTCGAGATTTCACCAATGTGTTGGGATGGTCTACGAACGATTGTCCAATAAAAGATTGCCAACCTCATCATCTAAAATTGAATAAATCATAACATCATTTTACGACTATATCATGTGCATTCGTGAAACCGAATAAAAGACTGAATCAGCTAATAAAATAAAGAATTAATTGATAAGCAAGGATTATGGAAATATAGGAATAAAATCAAAGGTAGGCTACAATAGGATAACTTAAGATTAAATGGCACCATTCATGGAACGAAGGCCACGAAGGTGCTAACCCTTCTCTGTGCGTAACTGCACTCTTGAACCCATCTCTAAAAATCGTAGACGAGTTCTCGTTCTTTCAACAGACCTAAAATTAATTTAGGATTTTGTAGATTAGAACCGAATTAATAAGTGACCAATTGCACCTAGAAAAGATGATTGGTGGTGGCTCCTAACTTGTTTTTTCCCCATGTCTAGAGGATGGGTTCCCGAACTTGCACATTACGATAGCTTGGCGACTCCACTAGGGATGCTAGAGAGTCGAGTCATAATTAATCATAACTTATCTTAAGCCTTAAATAATTTGGTGTTTCCTTTAAATTTGAGCATTTGTTTTATGCATTATGGTTTTGTGCATTAATTGTTTTATGATCATTATTTTATTACTTTTTAAAATTGTGGGAAATTTAAGATAGAGGGATGTGAGATTGTTCATCAAAGGTTGGTACATTCCTTCACACACACGACATATGTTGCATTCATGCATAAGTCTTCTACCCAAGTTTTGTCATTTATTAAGAGGAAGTTTAGTAGCTATGCTCTCGTGAGGAAATAACCTCTGCATGGGCTAGTGAATATTCTCACTCAAATTGAACCTAGTTCGTTTGAAACCTATAATGGATGAGGACCGGAGTGCCTTACTAGTTCGAGTGGATGACAGTGAGGAAGAATTTGGGAACCTTTAGCCTCGTTCAAAATTGAACTCAACATATAGAAAGCCATGAAGAGCCATCCCATAGGCAGAACCTTACTGAACTTGTCACGAGGAGTACACCCTAATTTATGACACATGAAGGAACAAATATGTCCTAATAGCCTTTTTTTGATAAAATAAAAATAACACATATCAAAGTGATTTTAAAAAAGAAAAAACAAAAAAAAAAAGAATTTCTTTCTTTTTCCATCTTAAAAAAAAAGAGAGGAGCAAGATTTTTTACATTCATTATTTTTAGAATACTTTTTTCTCATTTTTTGCTTTAAACATCTCGGAAGAATAACTTTTTCTATTCTCTCCTAAAAATAAAGGATAAACATGAAAAAAAGAGAGGATTTTTTTTAATGAAAAGAAAAGAGAGAAAAAAACAAAAATATAAAGAAAGAAAAAAGTGGAGGTATTTCCTTCGAGTGAGGTCTTTTTCTCTAAAAAAAAGAAAGGTCTTTAATTCCTTTTGTCCATAAAAATAAAGGAAAAGGAAAAAAGAGAAAAACATATTCTCTTACAAAAATAAAGGAGGAAGGTAAAAAGAGAAAATGATATTTCTTGCGAAACGGAAAAGAGAAAGAAACTGGTTCTTCACTTAAGTAGTAAGAAGATAGAACATAGAAAGGTTTGTTTTTTGTTTCTTCAATTTTCTACAAAAACCACAAAAAGAAAGGGATTTTAGTTGTAAATAAAATTTTCTACCTTCCACTATACATGATTTCCAATAATGTGGTCTTCCATTTCATTTCATACCATCCATGCATCAAGGCATCATAGCATTTCATGCATACTTGCAAATATCATATTTTCATCTACATGCAATCATTTCATGTTTGTTCTAATAAAAAAGAACCTTACATTGTTGTTAGCTTTGTAGGAAAGAGAATAAATGTCACAACCCAGAATCTCCCATCGAGCCCGTGACAACTGTCGCGATGTCCCGATAAGCACTCAATCCCCGAGTACTCTATCGAGACCTCTGAAGGCATCTCGTACTAGTTTCTCCATCTTCCCCCGTGGTTATTAGTTTCCAAGAAACATTTTTCACAGAATAAAAATTCTGATTTCGAATTAAAATACTTATAACACACAATTTACCAATCGGGGGTATTTTCATATTTCTTTATCCAGAAACTTCATGATTTATTAAATCATTGCATACGAGTAGAATAAACAAAATATTAAACGAAATATTAAGTTTTATTTCAAATCAATATTTTTAGAAAGATCGAAAATCAATTTTCAGCAATTGGAAGTAAAATAAATTTGTATGTATATCAATACAGGTAACCAATATATAGAATTTAAATTACAATGACATGTGGGCCCACTATGCATAACCGTGTAGCTTTGTATACAAAGACGCAGAGGGTGGTGAGTTTTACAATCCAGTGAGTTAGATAATTACCATCTATGACATCTAAAGTCGAGTAGATGGAGACAATATATAAAAATGCCATATCACCATATAGTTCATAACATCAAGTTTAGTGAAATCATACCAAATAATTTCATTAATTCAAACACAAGGCTTATGATTTATTTCGTAAAATTAGGCTTTGACCAAATTTTATACTCGTGAACACTTGATCGGAGTGTCCCATCGAGTCCTCCAAGGCTATTACAATTTATATCATAGTTGGAAAATACAGTCGTTCCTTTGCGTTGGCCTAATTCACTCTCACGTGGGGTTAGACATGGAGTGAATTCTCTGGGTATCTCGGGAGTTATCCTACATGCCTTTCCAACCGAGATTATATAACTCTTGAGTGTACCGTGCTCCTCCTAAAGGTAATCCACGAAAACCCGCCACTGCAGTGACTAATTAACCCACCATTTCACTAAAAATTTCTCGACATAACAAGGTAATTTTTATAATAGCCAGCCTACACGGCAAACAGCAATTCATGCCAATTTTAACACAATAAACCAGCTAAGCATGCTCACCAATATCATGAGCCATAATTTCAATTTTAATACATAAACACAAATTTATGCCGATCTCCACATACTCAATGTTAAAAATCCATATTTCTCAATTAAAGAATCATTTATAAAATTCAATTTATTTTTAAATCACAGAAGTAGATAAAACTACTGTAGATATTGAAGACGGTAAATTATCCACTCACCTCGTCACAAGAGTGCCCGACACTCATGTTTTCAATTTTCCACTACACTGCATTTTTCTCGTGTCTAGGGACCCACCACCTCTGTGTTCCGTGTGACACTAATTTCAATAAATTGTGTCAATTAACCATAATCAATTTCAGGCTCTATGTGATACATGAAATGGGATAAAAATAGTCCGAACAGTCGTTTTCTTACGGTGTCCGACCGACTTGCCTACACGCGTGTAAATTGCTAAAATCTCCATTTTAACTCCGATTTGACCCGTTTCAGTTTCTAATTGGTCGATTATGTTCCAATTACCCAATGGCAGCAACTACTGCTCAATTTACCAGTCTGAGAATGCAAAATTATGATTTTACCCTTAGTAGGTAAAAATTCCAAATTTTATTCTAAAAATTCTTAATTAATTCCTACTTTTACTATTCATCAAATTTACCAAAATTGCCATTCAGCCATATCAATTTGCTGCATTTCCAGCCACCAAAAAGTCTCCAAAAATTCGGTTAAATTGGGTTTCTAACATGTAAAAATGTGTTTTCTTGAAATCTATCATTATTACCTAACTAATAACATCCGTTTAACCTAAAATCACCATATTCAAGCATCAAATCCACCCAAAAATATTCATCCAGCAAGGTGCAGCAATGCCCATATTTTATTTGTTCATGAAAATGGAAAAATAAGGCTTGGGTAGTGAAAATCACAGGGAAAATTAATGAAATTTACCTTTTTCTAGCTTGATTCTTGGATTTTCCTTATTTTCCCCTTAAATTTTCAGCTAGGGTTCTTGGTTTCAACTTTCCTCTCCTTGCCTGGCTCTAACCGTTCCTCACAAGCTGATTTAATGAATTTTTTTTGGCCTTTTTAAGGGCAAATTAAAATAATATTATTTTATTTATTTTTTTAATATTTAATTAATTCCTTAAATTCTAGCCATTCATTTATTCCCAAATTTCACCATCAGCTTCCACACTTATCCATTTAGCTTTCCTGAAGTTTTTTGACCATTCTAAAAATTTTGGTGATGTAATTTTGTAAAATTACACTTTTACCCCTGAAAAAGTACAAAATTACATTTTTGTTCCAAAAATTGAAAAATTACGAAAAGGCATATTTTTCACTCCTCAAACTCATACCACATTCCAATTTATCAAATTTGATCTAAATTCTCTAGAAAAATTAAATTTGGTCTTTCGATGGTAAAATTACCATTTTACCCTTGTACTCCAAAATGTACCGAGAATTGAAACTTTTCACTGTTAAATCCTCAAATCATGTTCTAAATAATTTAAATAATTAATCGTGATCAATTGTTGTCAAAATCTTTTCTAACAATTCCCGTTTTGGCCTCTAATGGCAAAATTACTATTTTACCCTTGTGCTCCAAAAATATCGAGAAATTTCATTTATCACTACGAAACCTCATTTTATGCTCCAATAAATCATATTATACTTCAAATAATTGATCTTGGTCGAATGTGATTAAAATCTTTTATGAAAATCTCCATTTTGTCCTTAAATGACAAAATGATCGTTTTGTCCCTAATCGGTCAATTTTCCCGATTAACTCCAAATAGAACCTCGAACTCCGAATCACTGTTTTGAGTAATCCCTGGATTGTGAAATTTGAGGATTTCACTTTTAAAATCCTTGTTTGAACTTGTTCGAGGTTTAATCGACTCAATGGTATTACTAAGGGCAATATAGTCATTTAACTAGTTTTTCGGGGTAATTCAATAGGCAAACATGCTATCCAATGCATGTGAATGACCAGTCATAAATAATTTAGGGTCAGGTGTTACAGCACTACCCCCTTTAAAATAAAATTTTGACCTTAAAATTTCATTCATCATATTCCACAAAAATGAAGGTTTTGGATTTTCATTTCATATTTAATCTCACATGTTATCTCCTTTATAAGGAAACTCTGATTCGTTACTTCAATTTCCTTCAACTCGACTTACATATTTCACTTATATTTATCTTGAACCTTTAAAAATTTGATCATCAATAATTTCCTCAATAATGATTTCTTGCCTAGAGACATGGTCAGTGTCTCTATCCCTCCTTTTAAATTTGAACCAAAATTTCTTTCCACTTATATCAATTTCAATCTTCGGACTTTTAGAGTTCATCCTTTACTTTAATTGGTCATATAATCATCTTCATGCATAAAAGTATGCGTCGAAAAACTCACAATGCTCTCGAGTAGGAAAACATAACATCAACACGTGGACCCACTTCCACGTAATAACATCCGGGAGCATTGCTGCCACCGGATTCCTATATAATGTCATGGCAATCTCAATGATGTTGGCCGACATCGAAGATATCAAGCAGCCACAACCGCGTAAATCATCTGTGGCCTTGCCGCATATATCACAAACCATGACCCCAGCCATGTCTAACAGCCCGTCAATGACCCGAAAATGTCTCTAGCTAGAGCTCACTCGTGCACGAGGGTCACACTTAACCGATGTGACATCCGACCTACTTTCGACGTTTTCGATTTATAAAAAAAAAACAGAATATTTTTCGGATCTATAATAAGATTCTCAAGTCTATATATTCCAAACAATTTCTAAAGATATCTTACATCCACAATTGTGTCAATCTTCTCATATCTAATTTGCATCTCATTCCAATATACTCCTTATGTACTCCATACCATTTTTATTCAATTGTTGTCTACTATGCACATACATTTTCTAATTTCATTAATACTTTAAATTTTCGTTTTGACACGATTCATTGTATTTCGTGCAATATCATCAATTCCGGTATTACTTTATCCCACAAAACTTAAACTCGTTTAAATTTTGTGTACCTTAACCAACTTCAATTTCCAATCTCCATAACCCATCAAAAAATTTTCATTCTCAAAGTGGTTTTTCTATCATCCCTTGCTCTACTCTGTTATATGAACATTACATGATTTTCTCTTAATCAATTTATCAATGGTACTTGAAATTAGCAAAACTTGAAATTGAATTCTCCTCAAGTACCTCACAATATTAACATAAGTATCATTTTTGTCTTACCAATTTCTCTTTATAACCATTTAATTCTATACTTATTTTCGCCTCATTAATAGTAATACTTCTCTTAAGTATTGTCTTGGAAATATCTATTTTACATTTAGGTTTCTCACTATTTATGACCACTTAACTTATGGCTTTACTATTTAGCTCCTTAGCTAGCCTTAAAATCATATACATCTTAGGCTCGTCATTTATAATCTGTAATTTCTCCTCACAAGGATTTAATCACTTCTGAAATATTTAATCGCTTAATTGCTTTTCTATCCTCCGAACATATTCTTTACTTAAATGTATGCATTTGTTCACCAAAATATTCAAATGCGCACTTGACTATTCATATTTCCATTTATCTTCAAGGATTTCTAACACATCACTTAAATAACCTTGCATTATTATCAATTCCTTTCACTCAACTGAATTAAAATAAAATTTGAAATTTCCCATAACATCACTTCACATCATCACATTTATTATGCCACTATGGTAATCTTTCGTTCACAATATTATTATTTAGTATTGATATTCCTCATCAATATCTCATAATTTATTTAACTCTTTATTCACTGTTATTTAGCCATCCACAAAGTTTAACTCTCCATCTCTTTTGTTCTTCTATAATCCGACTTTAATCAACTCAGCATTGATCTTGATGCTTTACATAATAGCTTATCTCAATATGACCATTTCAAAAACTCTTAAATTCTCTTTTATCCATGTATCTCTATATGTAGTAACATATAAATCTTTTAATTTATTACTCATTTCTATTTTAACTTTTTTCAATGCATTTAAAATTCTAATTAATAAAACTCCTCATACTCCACACTTTATTGTAAAATATCCTTCACAATTCATATCAATGTTTTGTCATATCTGTGCATAGTCCCGTACCATTAGCATACTCATACTATTTTCTTATCGTTTCAAATCTTACACTTACGTTTCATTCTCTCATATATCTTTACATTACAATATCATGAATACTTCAACTAAGTACCTTGACTTGATCATTCGTGCCATAAATCGCACTTTGAACCAAATAAACTTTTAACTTGATTTTTCAAGTAACTCATGTATATCAATCTTAATTATATAACTCTATGGGGCATTTAGACTAGATTTGACATTTCTGAGTCATTTAATCTCAAGCTGTCACATCTACAGATGACATTCCCTTCGAAAGACTATTTCTCCAGGGTACCGTCATGTCTGGGTCCGCATCCCTCTAACATGGTCTTCCCTACAGTCTGCAGCCTGTAGTTGGACATGGGGAGGTTCGAACCCGAAACTTTCCTTTCCTCTAAAAAGAACGCCTTTAACCATTTCATTACATTTAGTCCTTTAATCCTGTAACTCTCCATATATCAATTTATCCTTAGGTATCTATCTCAAAATTTTCACTTTACTCATATTAATACCTTTCCAAAAACTTTAAAACTCCAATTAACGAGATTTTAAGTCATATCCGGTAACTTTAACCCAAATTATTCGTTCAATTTCACATTTGTCTTCGAAGGTTTCTAATATATCACATAATCAATCTCATATTATTACTAATTATTTTCACTCAATCGAGTCGAGGCAATACTTATAAATTCTCATAATCATACTTTTTATCAATTCTGTACAGTCGTTTTATTCTTCCCAGAAGGTCACCTATCCTATTATTGCTCTCACCCAAGCACGTTTAACTACGGACTGCCGATGGGATCCGATGCATCAGTACTGGTATGATCGCACCCCAGTACTGTTTTTATTATTCATATTTAATTATTCTTCCTATCTGATGACTCCCATAATTTATTCCCTCTAATACTATAAACCATAGAGCAGTCCATTTTTTGGTACATTCTTTCCTTTAATCCTTATTAATTAAGGATCTATCTTTCTCTTAGAGTACATCCAAACATCAAAATTTCGTTTAATTTCTTTCCTGCAAGGGATCATTTTTAAAACTAATCGTTTTCGTTATAAATCACACTTATATTATACACCATAGAAGTCAACTTTCGAGTCCCTTTTTACAGATATATATAGCTATTTCCGCTTACTTTATATTTGCCAAAATTTAAAGTTGTATAAAGCCTAACTGTCTCATCAGGTATCACTAGAGTCCTCTTCTTCAGTATCCTCTTCCATCCTATGAGATTTCCCTTTCTGTTTTTCAGTCCGAGCTTGTTGGGTCCTCAAACGTTCGTCATCTCTTATTAGTGCAGCATTCTTTCCACACCCAGAAAGAAAATCTTGTATCACTAGTGGCTTTTCAGAAAAAGGCTCAATCACGGACATTCTGGGTTTACCTTTTCCTTGTCAACCCCTTATTCTTGGTCCACCGCCTAGAGGAAATGGTCTAACTACCAATGAGGGAGATCTCCTAGTCGCGAAAGTTTATTCTAATCCCCTCGTTCTTTCCCTTTGTTCCCTGAGCCACTTTTATTGAATTCTCCTATATTCTTCATCACTCACAATCACTATGTTTCCTTCGCCGCCAAGAGGATAATACCTAATAACCGATAGAGGTGCTCTCCTATCCCGATAATCTTTTCCCGCCATCTTCATTATTTCTCTCGCTTCCTCACCTATCTCAATCTCTCTTAAGAGAGAATTCCTAATGTATAGATTAGTGTCATTATTGCTAACGCTCTCATCGGTCTCGGTAGCACTAGAGCTCTCAAGAGATTGAACCTGTGTTCTCAATCTTGAGGGATCCTAATTTTCAAAAACTCTGAAAGGATACTTCTTTGGGCTACTGGGTACTGAGCGTCTACAACTCCCAACTATGGATTCCAACGGTCTTTCACTAGACATAGTGATCTATAATATGAAAAATTTAATTTTAGAAAATTATTAAATATTATACCCTTGACCTAACTTGACTCGAGCCACACTGACATTGTAACTTTTTAAAATACTTTAAAACTAGAAGCTTTGAAATCAAAAATCCTGATCTTTTAAAACCAAAACCATGCTCTGATACCAATATGATTGTCACGACCCAGAATCTCCCATCGAGCCCGTGACAACTGCCGCGATGTCCCGATAAGCACTCAATCCCTAAGTACTCTATCGAGACCTCGCAAGGCATCTCGTACCAATTTCTCCATCTTCCCCCGTGGTTATTAGTTTCCAAGAAACATTTTTCACAGAATAAAAATTCTGATTTCGAATTAAAATAATTATAACACACAAATTACCAACCGAGGGTATTTTCGTCTTTCTTTATCCAGAAACTTCACGATTTATTAAATCGTTGTATACAAGTAGAATAAACAAATATTAAATGAAATATTAAGTTTTATTTCAAATCAATATTTTTAGAAAGATCGAAAATCAATTTTCAGCAATTGAAAGTAAAATAATTTTGTATGTATATCAATACAGTTAACCAATATACAGAATTTAAATTACAATGACATGTGGGCCCACTATGCATAACCGTGTAGCTTTGTATACAAAGACGCGACTTCGATTAAGCCTCTAATGGTACTCCGAGTACTTACTCGTAGTCTCAAGAGTGTAAGGGGGAGGAGAGGGTGGTGAGTTTTACAACCCAGCGAGTTAGATAATTACTATCTACGACATCTAAAGTCGAGTAGATGGAGACAATATATAAAAATGCCATATCACCATATAGTTCATAACATCAAGTTTAGTGAAATCATACCAAATAATTTCATTAATTCAAACACAAGGCTTATGATTTATTTCGTAAAATTAGGCTTTGACCAAATTTTATACTCATGAATACTTGATCGGAGTGTCCAATCGAGTCCTCCAAGGCTGTTACAATTTATATCATAGTTGGAAAATACAGTCATTCCCTAGCGTTGGCCTAATTCACTCTCATGTAGGGTTAGACATGGAGTGAATTCTCTGGGTATCTTGGGAGTTATCCTACGCGCCTCTCCAATCGAGATTATATAACTCTTGAGTTTACCGTGCTCCTTCTAAAGGCAGTCCACGGAAACCCGCCACTGTAGCGACTAATTAACCCACCATTTCACTAAAAATTTCTTGGCATAACAAGGTAATTTTTATACTAGCTAACTTACATGGCAAACAACAATTCATGACAATTTTAACACAATAAACCAGCCAAGCATGCTCACCAAGATCATAAGCCGTAATTTCAATTTTAATACATAAACACAAATTCATGCCGGTCTCCACATACTCAGTGTTAAAAATCCATATTTCTCAATTAAAGAATCATTTATAAAATTCAATTTATTTTTAAATCACAGAAGTAGATAAAATTACTCTAGATATTGAAGACGGTAAATTATCCACTCACCTCGTCACATGAGTGCCCGATACTCTTGTTTTCAATTTCCCACTACACTGTCTTTTTCTTGTGTCCGAGGACCCACCACCTATGTGTTCCGTGTGACACCAATTTCAATAAATTGTGTCAATTAACCATAATCAATTTCAGGCTCTAT
The DNA here is from genome assembly GCA_036013995.1 of Theobroma grandiflorum. NCBI lineage: Eukaryota > Viridiplantae > Streptophyta > Magnoliopsida > Malvales > Malvaceae > Theobroma > Theobroma grandiflorum. The sequence goes on from CP142133.1 coordinate 15,669,236, forward strand.
GTGATACATGAAATGGGGTAAAAATGGTCCGGACAATCGTTTTCTTACGGTGTCCGACCGACTCGCCTACACACGTGTAAATTGCTAAAATCTCCATTTTAACTCCAATTTGACCCGTTTCAGTTTGTAATTGTTCGATTATGTTCCAATTACCTAATGGCAGTAACTACGGGTCAATTTACCAGTCTAAGAATGTAAAATTATGATTTTACCTTTAGTGGGTAAAAATTTCAAATTTTATTCTAAAAATTCTTAATTAATTCTTACTTTTACTATTTATCAAATTTACCAAAATTGCCATTTAGCCATATCAATTTGCTGCATTTCCAGCCGCCAAAAAGTCTCCAAAAATTTGGGTAAATTGGGTTTCTAACATGTAAAAATGTGTTTTCTTGAAATCTATCACTATTACCTAACTAATAAAATCCATTTAACCTAAAAATCACCATATTCAAGCATCAAATCCACCCAAAAATATTCATCCAGCAAGGTGCAGCAATACCCATATTTTATTTGTGCATGAAAATGGAAAAATAAGGCTTGGGTAGTGAAAATCACAAGGAAAATTAATGAAATTTACCTTTTTCTAGCTTGATTCTTGGATTTTCCTTGTTTTCCCCTTAAATTTTCAGCTAGGGTTCTTGGTTTTAGCTTTCCTCTCCTTGCCTGGTTCTAACCATTCCTCACAAGCTGATTTGATGAATTTTTTTTTTACCTTTTTAAAGGTAAATTAAAATAATATTATTTTATTTATTTTTTTAATATTTAATTAATTCCTTAAATTCTAGCCATTCATTTATTCTCAAATTTCACCATCAGCTTCCACACTTATCCATTCAGCTTTCCTGAAGTTTATGGATCATTCCAAAAATTTTGGTGGTGTAATTTTACAAAATTACACTTTTACCCTCGAAAAAGTGCAAAATTACATTTTTACCTCAAAAATTGAAAAATTACCAAAATGCATATTTTTCACTCCTCAAACTCATTCCACACTCCAATTTATGAAATTTGATCTGAATTCTCTCGAAAAATTAAATTTGGTCTTCTTGTGGTAAAATTACCATTTTGTCCTTTTACCCCAAAATGTACCGAGAATTGAAACTTTTCACTGCTAAATCCTCAAATCATATTCTAAATCATTTAAATAATTAATCTTGATCAATTGTTGTCAAAATCTTTTCCAACAATTCCCGTTTTGGCCTCTAATGGTAAAATTACTATTTTGCCCTTGTACTCCAAAAATATCGAGAAATTTCATTTATCACTGCCAAACCTCATTTTATACTCCAATAAATCATATTATACTTCAAATAATTGATCTTGGTCGAATGTGATTAAAATCTTTTATGAAAATCTCCATTTTATCCTGAAATGATAAAATGACCGTTTCGTCCCTATTCGGTCAATTTTTCCAATTAACTCCAAACTGAACCTCGAACTCTGAATCACTGTTTTGAGTAATCCCTGGACCATGAAATTGAGGATTTCACTCTTAAAATCATTGTTTGAACTTGTTCGAGGTTTAATCGACTCAATTGTATTACTAAGGGCAATATAGTCATTTAACTAGTTTTTTGGGACAATTCAATAGGCAGACATGCTATCCAATGCATGTGAATGACCTGTCACAGATAATTTAGGGTCTGGTGTTACAATAAATCTTTTTTTGAAAAAATTTTTAGTAAAGTTCCAAATTTTTTGTTTCTAATTTATTTTGGTTTGGGTCAAAAGGGTTGAACGATGTGGAACATCAATTGGAAGTAAGAATAAGTGCTTGGAACACGATCTAGAAGAATTTGGGCATAACCTTTGAGAGATCAAAGGACAGATGCCCAAATTGATGGAAATGGTTGAACGTCTCAATGAAGTCAAAGGAAAGCACCTTCAAGAACCTCCATTGGTTCAAATCAAACCACACCAAAAGCAATCACTAAATAAAAAATAATTTGTCCTTGATATGCAAGGACATTGCTCAGTGGCTTAAATAAAGATCAAGGTAGGACATTGCTAAGTGGCTTAAATAAAGATCAAGGTTTGGAAAAAGTTGTAAAAGGGAAGGATGAGTTGAATATGCAAATGATTGAGTTAAAAAGTTTCATGACTAAGATGGGATCTCTATATGCTACACAACCCCCAAATAATGGGTTGCAATAAGCCACCCACAAGAATCAATTTGCAGCTAAATTCATACTCTTATCCAAGCACTTTTCGCCGCCTTTTCAACAGGCCTTTCAAAGCCCACCATGAGCACAATTATCAATCACCCAAACTCCTAACCTAGACACCCCTAAAAAACAATCCAAAAAAAAAAAACAATTTGACCATATACTCATTACCTACAAAGAACTCTTTTATCAATTAGTTCATGATCATCTTATTGTCCCAATGCCTTTGGAACCCTTACGATCTCCATACCCAAAGTGGTTCAAGTCAAATGCAAGATGTGATTATGGAGCTATGGGACATTCCATCAAAGATTGTGATGCCTTCAAGTATTGAGTGCAAACATTAATATATTTCCAAATGGTTCAATCCAACAAATATAATAAGGCATGGTTGTGGGAAGTACAATTAGGTGTCAAGATGAAAGAAGGATTGACTGTGCCGATTTTTCACAAAAGTTTTCTTGAAGACCTTAAGACATTTTAATCGTTAACTTTTCTTTGAATGTTGTAAGAATGTGTTTATATTTATGAAGAATTATGTTGACTTTTGAGGTCTTGTTCAACATTTTCCTAAATGTTGTTTTATATAAAAAAACAGAAAGACCATAGAAAATGAAAAAAGAGTTTATTTGAAATGTAATCATATCGGTGCACTATTCATAATCAAGTGTCTTTGTGTTTCAAATCACTCATCATACATTTAATCATCCCATCATGCATTCGAACATCCTTTGATTTTTACTTATCATTCATCTTCCTTTGTTACAAGTAGCATCACTCGACCTTACTATAATCCATGAAAGAAGAAGTGAGATTGTTGTTGATTTTCACAGATAAAAAAGGTTATTTTTAATTATATATTGAAGAAAAGAAAGAAACTCAAGGGAACCCACTTATAGTTGGCATAATACAGGGGCTCAAGTTAGGAATCATGAGAGATGAACAATCAAATTTCATAAACAAGATGGAGAAGACCCAAGAAAAGATGAAAAAACAGTTGGCAAAGTTAATGGAGAGTGAATGCCGATAAAACGAGAGGGATTGTCAAAGAATCTTCAAGTTTTCAAGGATTAAGCCAATTGTCAACACAAAGGCAAACTATGCAAATTTTGAGGGCAAATCTTTCTAACTAGGTTCCTACACTTGACTTGAATGACTTTAAAGAATAGGGAAATTGAAAGTTGACTTTTCAAGATCGAGAGAAAAATCGAGAATGCAACAAAAGTATGACCTTTTAAAAGAGCACTTTAAAGCCATAAAGAGAATGGATCTCTAGGCAAATGAATTAAGTTTGGTGCCTAATGTGGTTATCCCACCCAAGTTTAAAGTCTTGGAGTTTGAAAAACATGATGGAACCAAATGCCCTAAGGCACATTCATGTATTGCAATAAGATGGCTCCATATGCCGATGATGAGAAATTGCTCATTCATTTTTTTCTAAAATAGTTTGGGGGGAGTTGTGGTTAAATGGTACTTCAAGTTGGAAAAAGATTGTATTTGCACATGGAGAGATTTGGCTAAAGCTTTTTTGGGATAATACATGCATAGGCTAGAATCAATTCCTGATTGAATTACCCTCCAAAACATGGAAAGAAACCTTTTTGAAAGCTTAGAGGAGTATGCTTGTGGGTGGAAGGAAATAGCATCACAAGTCCAACCATCCCTTACCAGTAGAAAATTAAATTCTCAATTTGTTGATACTCTCCCTCCTCCATATAATAATAAATTGGTGGGTAATGCTTCTTTAGATTTTGCAAATTTGGTGTTCTCTGTGGGAAGGATTGAAGATGGAATAAAAAAGGGAATGATTGTAGACTCTCAAGCAAATGATGTTGTCAAAAGACAACATGATGCTTTTGATAAAGGAGTTCAAGCAATGACTTTTGAAAAGAGAAACAAAAGAAAATTTTGTGACATAGAATGAGATCTTATGGGTGCTTATTCACACCCATCAACATATGTCCATATTTTACCTCGGCCTTTCGCTCAGTCATCACTTACACAAGCTCTTCCACCTTACATGTCCACTTTAGGTGACCAAGAAATTAATCTGGATTGCCTTCAAAGCAATAAAAGAAAGAAAGCCAAAGTGTACCATTCATTACCAATGTCCTATGTAGAGCTTTTCTCTTTATTAGTACAAAACCATAAGATCTCCATTATTCCTGCTAAGCCTAAGAAACCTCTTTACCCAAGATGGTATAACCTAAATGTTAAATGTGATTACCATTTTGGGGTTGAAGGTTATTCCATGGAGAATTGTATTGCATTCAAGAACAAAGTTCAAGCTTTAAATGATGTAGACCCAACTAAATTCAAAGAACTTGTCAACAACTATAGAAATTAGGGGTGATGGATGCAAGGCTTGGGTTTTGGAACAATTGAGTGGTATGCCAATTTGGGGGCAATTCTTGATCACTTTCTACTCATGTACATGTGTTGAGGGTAGAAACTCTTAGGAATATGGACTTTTGTCTTTCATGCAATTTGAGTTAAGTGTATGTTTAGTCTTTATCATCATAACATACTGTCATGAGTTGAATCAAGTTTGAAAATTGCTCAAATTTCTTTTGGTTCTTGTTTATTTATTTTTCTTTCTAAAAGGAAAAAAAGAAAAGAGTTTTTTAAATGTTAGCAATTTTAAACATAAAGCCATATACTGCTTGTTTCCAAAGTCATATATGAAAAAGAAAAAAGAAAAAGAAAAGGTTCTTATAAAATAAATGGTGAAAAGAATCTCAAAAGAATTGATGATTGCTATTTGCAAATGAACCATATCTTCAAACACTCTTAATGCCTTAACTAAGTGAAAAAAGCCATTCAAGGGCCTGAATCCAAAAAGAAGCAAAAGCTTTGAAACTTCATCAATCTCATCATTTGACATTTAACGATCATGGTCTTTGTCTAAGTAATGATCAATGTTATAACAAGGTAAAATTCATTTTCTTGAAAAAAAATAAAAAAAAATCTTGCACTCTTGGAAAGAATTTGAATTTGGTAATTTGATAAGTATCAAGATTAGCTAGAGCTTCAAATGTATCGAAACCACTCAACCTTTTTCAATTAGAACCAAAATGGGAGCTTCTCCACTCATTGCCTAAAGTTGTCCTTCATCCATACTCTGGGGCAAGATGATCAGAAGATGAAAAAAATTTCTCAATATCTCTAAGACACCCAACTTGTAAAACAACCTTTGTTTCTCCCTCATTTGGAGCAATCTACAAAATTGAGGTTTGAAGTGAGATCTCTAAAGGTTTGGAAGGGTTATAATTACTCAAAGTTGTTGTTTAAACCTTCGTTTAAGTAGTTGATCAAGGAAGAGCATCCTCAATAAATCTTTCATTTTGGAAAATTTGAGTCAAGCTTTAAATTATGAAGGTAGAAAAAAATTACAAAAAAAAAAAAGAAAAAAGAAGAAAAAAAATAAGAGAATGGTGAGAAAAGTTGAAAGTAATATCATGTACTTAAGACATTCAAATGATGCCAAACCAAGAAAAAGAAAAAAAAAGAAAAATCAATTTTTATTTCAAAATTCATCCATTATAGGGATTGCTCTTTAAGGCAAATAACCACGTTTAAGATGAGAAATGGCCATGTTTCATTCTCCTATTCGCAAATGAGAAATTATCCACTTGCAACCTCTTTGAGCCTATCAAATTTTTTCTAAATGTACCTTAACCAAGAATTCCCTCACATATTAGAAAGGCAAATATGTACGAGAATCTTGCCCAGGAACATGGAGAATAAAATCTTATTTGAAGAAAGAGAACACCTTGTATGAAAAGGCGAATGCAAAAGAATTTGAGTTTTAACCCGTCAAAGAGAAAAATGGAAAAAAGATGATCAAAAAGTGATGGAAAAAAAAAGAAAAGGAAAATTGATGGAAAGACATGTTTTGAAAAATCGAAAAAACAAATGTCTCAGAAGATTTTCACATGAATGATCCTTGGTTGATCACATTTAAATACATGTTTTGAGCCTTTTTACCCATTCTATAAAAGCCCTTAACCTTAAGCTACATTACGTGCTTTAAAAAGTCCATGTTGATCAAGTGTGATGCTTAAATTGAAGAGCTTTTTTCTAGAAAAAGGCATCATAAAATCAATGAGGCCTTGGCTTCTTCTTCTTTACCAAGATTATCCATGTGAATCCATCAATCCATTTTGGATAAAGTTTGAATTTTTCTCAAGTGTATGATGGAATGATTAATGAAAAAAGAAGAAAAACAAAGATGAAAAAGGGATAAAAAAAAGGAAAAAGAGAGAAAAATGTGCTTTAGGGTGAAAACCTGAAAATACAGCCTAGAGCAAAAATGGGAATTTACAAAGCCACTCATGATTTTGACTGATAAGAAGCATGATAAAGAGATTATTTCAAAGCAACCAGAGTGCATTGGAGACCCTCAAAATGTCCAAGAATGTAAAATTCAAGATTTATCATAAAGTCAATGTTGAAATTTGAACCTTACCTTCCAAAATAACCTTGCAAATTTTAAGTCTCTAAAGTTGGTCTTGACATCTATCAAAATGCCACACATCATGAGACTTGGAAAGTGTCAAAATTGATTGCAATATGAAATGAGTCTTTTTGTGAAGAATTTGATGTTCAAAGAGTATAAATTTGAGAAAATCATGCAACATTTGTGAGCTTGGAAGAAGAAGCATCGATCCTTCCTTTTCCCATAAAATGGCTAGATCTTTTTGTTACACAAGACTTTAATTTGTTGAACCTTTCAATCCATAAAGATCAAATTGTGATTTCACCCATCAGAGTCATTTAAAATAGTAATCACTAATTTTGAAGAGATTCAAATATCACATATTTTCCAAACTTGGATATTTTATCACTTCAACAAGAAAAGTGAGGAATTAATACATTTTTACTCCAAGATTCATCTATCTTCGATCATGAAAATAATTGTGTAGGGTAATTTTGTTGTAATTTAATCAAAATCAAAATGTTTTTGAAAGCAAAAGAAAAAGAAGAAAAAAGAAAGCCCTTATGATCTTTGTGAGGAAAATCCTTCGATCATTGTAAGATAAGACAAGCACTTTTGAAATAGACAAATTCATTTTTCCAAAAAAAAGTGAGAAAAAATAATGCAAGGAAGAGCTTTCATGATCAAGAGGTGTGGAAGCATTGAAATCCAATTTGAATTGGTGATCTTTTGTTCACATCCATGGTGGGAAAGTGATTTCAAGAATCCAAATCAATATGATGAGACTAGCAAAAAGGTTTTTGGAGACAAAGAAATTGGCAACTGCACAAGAACACCATCAAAAGATGCGAAGTCAAGAAAAATGATCTTTCTAGAGAGGAATATATGGTGCAAAACAAAGGGAAGCAATGTATCATTTGTCCATAATTCAATCATGCATGCATGTCCAATCATGCACATCACCATGCATTATCAAAATTGAAAATTTTCAAACAAATGTCAAGACTAATGCAGTTTTCAAGCAATTAAGTGAAGAAAGATTTGAGTCTTTCATTGAAAAAGAAGAAAAAAAGTAAAAAACAAAACATGAAAGGATTTAAGCTCAATTTAGCTAGCATCTAAAATGTTTAAGTCCAGTTATATTGGCACAAAGATGATTGAGCCCAATTTAAGTGGCATCCAAGATGTTTGAGCCCAATTATGTTGGCACAAAAAGAGTTAAGCCCAATTTAGTTGGCATCCAAGGTATTTAAGCCTAGTTATGTTGGCACAAAAAGAGTTAAGCTTAATTTAGCTGGCATCCAAGATGTTTAAGCCCAGTTATATTGGCACAAAGATGATTAAGCCCAATTTAGCTATCATCCAAGATGTTTAAGCCTAGTTATATTGGCATAAAGACGATTAACCCCAATTTAGCAGGCATCCAAGATGTTTAAGCCCAGTTATGTTGGCATAAAAATGATTAAGCTCAATTTAGTTAGCATCCAAGATGTTTGAGCCTAGCTATGTTGGCATGAAAAGATTTAAACCCAATTTGGCTAGCATCCAAGATGTTTAAGCCTAGTTATGTTGACACAAAAAGAGTTAAGCCCAATTTAGTTGGCATCCAAGATGTTTAGGCCCAGTTACATTAGCACAAAAGGAGTTAAGCCCAATTTAGCTAGCATCCAAGATGTTTAAGCCTAATTATAATGGCACAAACACTATTAAGCTCAATTTAGCTAGCATCCAAGATGTTTAAGCCTAGTTATGTTGGCACAAAAAGAGTTAAGCCTAATTTAGCTAGCATCCAAGATGTTTAAGCTCAGTTATGTTGGCACAAAAAGAGTTAAGCCCAATTTAGCTAGCATCGAAGATGTTTAAGCCCAGTTATATTGGCATAAAGACAATTAAGCCTAATTTAGCTGGCATCTAAGATGTTTAAGCTTAGTTATATTGGCACAAAGACGATTAAGCCCAATTTAACTGGCATCCAAGATGTTTAAGCCCAATTATGTTGGCTTAAAAAGAGTCAAGCCCAACTTAGTTGGCATTAGATATGTTTAAGGCTTGTTATGTTGGCACAAAAGGAGTTAAGCCCAATTTAGTTGGCATCCAAGATGTTTAAGCCAATTATATTGGCACAAAGATGATTAAGCCCAATTTAACGGGTATGCAAAATGTTTAAGCCTAGTTATTTTAGCACAAAGACGATTAAGCCCAATTTAGCTGGCATCCAAGATGTTTAAGCCCAGTTATGTTGGCACAAAAGGAGTAAGCCCAATTTAGCTAGCATCCAAGATGTTTAAGCCCAATTATATTGGCATAAAGATGATTAAGCTCAATTTCGCTGGCATCCAAGAAGTTTAAGCCTAGTTATGTTTGCACAAAAAAAGTTAAGCCCAATTTAGCTAGCATCCAAGATATTTAAGCTCAGTTATGTTGGCACAAAAGGAGTTAAGCTCGATTTAGCTGGCATCCAAGATGTTTAAGCCCAGTTATATTGGCACAAAGACAATTAAGTGTAATTTAGATGGCATCCAAGATGTTTAAGCCTAGTTATATTAGCACAAAGGCAATTAAGCCCAATTTAGCTAGCATGCAAGATGTTTAAGCCTAGTTGTATTGGCATAAAGATGATTAAGCCCAATTTAGCTTGCATCCAAGATGTTTAAACCCAGTTATATTGGCACAAAGATGATTAAGCTTAATTTAGCTAGCATCCAAGATGTTTAAGCCTAGCTATGTTGGCATGAAAATATTTAAGCCTAATTTAGCTAGCATCCAAGATGTTTAAGCCTAGTTATGTTGGCATAAAAAGAGTTAAGTCCAATTTAGCTAGCATCCAAGATGTTTATGTTGGTCCCAAATATGAGTGTTAGAAGAGGGGTGAATAGCACTAATTTGGCTCTTTTAGCAAGATTGAGACCTAATCTTGAAACAAGGGAAGTAAAATAAGAAAGACAATAGACAAATGATTTATAGTGGTTCGGTCCAAAACCTTCATCCACTACCTTGATTATCCAATCAAAGATTTTCAAACCAATCACTAAAACCAGTAGAATTCACAAGCTTCTACCAAGCTTTTACAAGGCTTAGCCACAACCTTTACATTAGTTTTTCACGAGCTCAACTAAAACCCGAAAATGGTTTTCCAAAGCTCAACCACAACCTTTAAACTAGGTTTTCACGGTCTCAGCTAAAACCCCAAAGTGGTTTTCCAAGGCTCAACCACAACTTTTCACAATGGTTTTTCTATGGCTCAACCAAAACCCAATACCTAACTTTCCAAGGCTAAGTTGGAACCTTTACTCTTTCAAGCAACTTAGCTTGAAACAACCACTTAGAGTGTAAAGCTCGACCTTATTTTATTTGTGACATGTCATTCACATGTATTGGATAGCATGTTTACATATTGAATTGTCCCGAAAAACTAGTTAAATGACGATATTGCCCTTAATGGTAATGATAAGTCGATTATGCCTCGAACTAGTTCAAATAGGAATTTTAAGGTGAAATTGAAGATTTTACAGTCTAGGGATAGTTGATAATGGTGATTTGGAGTTCAAGGAGTAATTTGGAGTCAATCCGGAATTTTAGTGTCCTATAAGTAAAATGGTAATTTTTGCCACCCAAGGAAAAATTTGAATTTTTGAGAGGATTTAGATCAAATTTGAGAAATTGGAGAAGGGTATGAGTATGAGGAGTGAAAAATATGCATTTTGGCAAATTTTCAATTTTTGGGACAAAAATGTAATTTTTCACTTTTTCGGGGGCAAAAGTGTAATTTTATAAAATTTCTCCACCAAGATTTTTTGGAATGGTCTAGAAACTTTGTGAAAGCTTTGGATAAGGGAAGAAAATTTTGTGGTGGAGAAAGTTAGTCAATTGAACAATTAATAAAGAAATAATTAATAAAAAAATACCATGTGACATATTTAAATAATATTTTATTTAAACTATAAAAAAGGCCAAAAATTTCTCTAAAATGAGAGGGTCGGCTTAAGCAAGGAAAAGGAGGAAGAAGAGAACTCAAAACCCTAGGCTGAAATTTCAAAGAAAAATAAAAAAAAAAAGATTCAAGCTTGAAAAAAGGTAAAATTCATTAATTTTCTTAGTGATTTCCATTACCGATCCATTCTTTTTTATTTCCATGCAAAATTGACATATGGGTATGATGATCCCTTGCTGACCGAACATCCATGGGTGGGTTTTGATTCATTTTGTTGGTGGATTTTAAGGTGATTTAATGTTTTTAGTTAGGTAGAATAAAAAAATAACAAAAATTAGTGAAAAAAATAATTTTTCTCCATTGAAACCCTTAATGCCAAATTTTTCAGGAGAGAAATTGCTGCTGAAAGTGATGAGATTTCATGGTATTTAAATGAATTATGATGAATTATGGAGTTGGAAAAATTATGGGAAATTTTGGTGCAAAAATCAGAATTTTTGCCTAAAGTGCAGACTGGTGCACTAGGTGATTCGGACTGCAAATTAGCATCACATTCACTGTCATTAAGTCAATTTGGGTGTAATTGGAATATAGAAATTGAAAGAAATCAATTCAAAATTAAATCGAAAACTTTAGCCAATTTAACTGTGTGTAGGCGAATTAGGTCGAATACCTTGTTTAGACGGTTATTCGGACAGCTTACATTGCATTTCATGCATTCATATAGAAATTATAAAGCCTGAAATCAATTATGATTAATTGATTTAATATATTAAAATTCATGTCGCGCGTAACACGTAGGTGGTGAACCATCCAACAGAGGCAAGGAAATAGTGTCGGACGAGTGAGACTAGGAGTATTCTGAACTCTTGAAACCAGTGAGTGGATAAATTATCGTCTTTAATATCTAGAGTGGATTTATTATGAATTTATGCTTTTTAAAGCATGATGAATTTGAAAGTATAAATATTACAATTTTCAATGAAAATGTATTTCGATGAAATACTATTTTTGAAATTAAATATCAATTTTATGAAATTGAGTATATGGAGACCTATTTGGTGAATTGTACTATTTGTCTATGAATTGAATTTGTGGCTTATGACATTGGGAAGCATGCTGGTTGAATTCTATATTTTTATGAATGATATAAATTATCCATTTATTTTGATGACTGGACATAATTTATTGGCCATGCTATGCTGCTAGATATTTACAAATTTGGTGGATTACGAGTAATAAAACACTACAGTGAGGGTTACCGTGGACTGCCTTTAGGAGGGGCACGGTAAACTTGACTAACTATTACCTCGGTTGGAGAGGCGAGTAGGGTAACTCTCGAGGTAATGTTAAGATTCACTTCACGTTAAACCACCACGTGAAGATGAGTTTAGCCAACGCCAAGGATCGGCTGTATCTTAGAAATTATGAAATTCTAACGGCCTTGGCAGACTCGATTGGATTCTCTGATCAAGTGTCCACGACTATGAGATTTGGCCTAAGCCTGACTTTTATAAATAAATCATAAGCCTTGTGTTTTGAGAAAATGAGATTGCTTTGTATAATTGTATTAAATTTGGTGTATTTGGTGCTATGAATTACATGATAGTATTGCGTTTTTATATTGTCTCCATCTACTTGACTTTAGATGTCATAGATGGTAATTATCTAACTCACTGGGTTGTAAAACTCACCCTTTCAATTTTTCCCATTTTAGGCTTATAGGCATTTGTAGATTGAAGATTTTGTTGAGGAGAAGGTTTAGAGTGATAACTTTCAGTGCAAAGGTTCATCTCTTAAACTATATTTCTCTATTTCGGGCCTACTTGGCATTGTAAATTAAATCTTATACTTCAGTTAACTATGTTACAATATGTAATAATATATTTTACTTTTATGCTGTAAAAATTATTTCCGGATATCTATATAAAATTTTTTTTATAAAAAAATATATTATTTTATGAAATATTATTATTTTATTTTATTAAATGTAATTTTACTTAAATTTCACGTTTTAGATATCTGATTTCAGTTATGATTTCGAATTATGTGTTCTTGACGCCTAAATAACATTTTTACCAAATTTCAAAAATTTCGCTAAAAATTGACAAAATGCCCATGTGTAGTAAATTTCGTCTTTTTCCCTGTTTGGATCAAAAATTGGACGAAATGTTTTAAAGCATGAAATTAATAAATAGAAACTCACAGGGGAGTTGGAAAGACTGGTACGAGAGCCTTGCGAGGTCTCGATATGGTACTCAGGGGATGAGTGCATATCGAGACATCGCAGCGGTTGTCACGGACTCGAGGGTGGTTCCGGGTCGTGACATAGAGTGAATCCCTCACTCTAGGAATACAAAGATGACTAGAAGAAAAAGTATCTATGATCACAAATTGATCTAAGTGGTACACGGTTCAGTGTTGAATGCAAATACAAAAGATATGCGTTTGAGTGCAATGAAGAGTACAAATAATTTCTAAGTTTTCTGCTCTTTCTTGGCTTGAATATGATGAAATCTTTTTAAAGGTTGCCAAAAATTAGTTCCTTGCCATTTGAAGATCCTTTTATACTTGGAGAAGCATGTTTGATGGTTGTTGGACCATTTTTTACCGTTAGAAACAGTTTGGGGTAAGTTCTAACAGTTAATCTGTCTTGTAGTGGCCTGGTGCAAGTTGCAGACAAAGAGCTCTTAGTCGACTAACATTTTTCCTTTGGTCGACTAAGTTGGTTCTGTCTCGGTTGCAGATTTTGGTAGAGAGCACTTAGTCGACTAACTCATTTTCTAGGTCGACTAAGTCAATTATGTTTCTCAATATGCTTCAGCTCGCCACTTTTCCAATTTGAACTTTGGCCAACCAATGTTCTTCATTATTCAACTAGAGAGCTTCCTTTATGTTGGTCAATCTCATCCCTTATCCATATCAACCTTTTAGGTACATATTTGACGGATTGACTTATTATTTCTTTACAAACTTTTATCATGCACACTTAGGTAGAGATATTAGACGCACAAGGATGGGAATGTTTTATTATCATCAAAAACTAATGGAGCTAACAATCTCCCCCTTTTTGATGATGACAAAACATTCATTGATTTACAGCATAGTGTCTTTTAATTATTTTCCAGTTCTGTACATAATAAGGAATGCTCCCCCTAAGTGTGTGATACCCCTAAATTTGGGCATATTTTTTATTTGTTTTAGCATACATTTTATTCGTGTAATACAGAAAATGATGTCATGCATCCATAATATATATATATATATAGAACATTTAAGTTATTTACAGCAGATGAATGTTTGACATATTTTTATCAGAGTTTTTGTAAGATCTATCGATAGCACATTTATCAGATTTTTGTCTGCATCATTCATCACTCATCTAGTATGTTTCATACTCATTCTCAAACTCAATTTATTCACAACATCACAAAGATCCTTAGCTGTTAGCATACATTCCAATCATCAGAGAATCAACATAAATTTTTCATCAACACATTATAAGCAGTAGGATTTTCATAGATAATAATATTATCAATAGACGCATATCATTCATTTTCACACATAGCCATAGTAGCAAATGATAAATATGTTCATAATCATAGCATCAACTGTTCAACATAGTAGCAAAAGTTAAATATCAATGTTTGAATGCCATCATGGCACAAATAACCAACAATTTAAACAACCACAAATTTATTCCAGAAATACCCCTAGACTGTTTTGACTTCCTATCTTTCTAGAGACCTGGTACCTCTACCTTCATGATTTTTTTTCTTGTCATTTTCCTTAAAAGTCTATTACCTCTACCCTTAAGATTTTTTATTTTTCTTGTCATTTTCCTACTCCCCCTTTTTGTCATCATCAGAAGAGGGGGTTGAGGCATCATTCTTCTGAAGCAGATGGTGAGGACTCAAAGCCATATAAGGGATTGAGAGGGAAGGGAGAAGGTTCACGTAGAGGGGATTTTTTTGGAGATGATTCAAGAAAGGATTTGTTTGAGACTTCCATTGGTGCCTGTGGAGAATATGCAGGTAGAGATTTAGCTTTCTCTACCAATCTAGAGGATTTTCTTCTCTTAAGGGGTGTAGTTTTTGTAGCCATTGTCTTCTTCTTTATGGCAGGTGACTTGGCCTTGACTGCAAAAGCTGTTTCTTTTGTTTTTCCTTTTCCTTTTTCCTATGTTGCAACAATTTCCTTTTCTGCTTGTGCTGCAGCAGCTTCCTTTACCATTTCATAGAAGAGTCCCATAATAAAAACTTCATCAAAATGGGGAGGGGATGCTTGTTGCTGTGGTTGCTGTTAAGGTTGTGGCTGAGGAGGTAGACTTCCAACAGGTGCGCGAAGTACTTCTGTTACTGGGTCAGAAGGCTCTTTAGTTTATGGCTCTACTAAGGGGGATTTGAGATGTCACGACCTGATACTCTCTTCGAGCTAGTGACAACTGTCGCAATGTCCCGATAGACATACCTTACTCGAAATGTCAACCGAAACCTCGCAAGGCTCTAGCATAAGTTTTGCGCCTCCCCTGTGAGCAACAGTTACTAAATATCATGTTTTAAAGGAATATAGACTATTTTCAAATCAAAGACAATCAAAAAGTAATTTCTACCGCACAAGGGTATTTCAGTCATTCTACTTGAAAATTTTGAAACTTGCTAAAAATATAGGATATAAATGAAAAATATACATTTTATATCTAAAAAATAAGTTTAGTTATCTAAAACATCCATCTAAAGTGAAATTTATAGCTAATCGAACTAAATAAAAATATTGAATAAAAATATTCCATTTTCATATAAAACAATATTTATAGAATTCTACGTAAACAATTAATGAAAAGAAATAACAAAATAAATTCATATATATATATATATATATTAGCACACTACACCAAGGTATACAAAAGTATTCTACAATGACATGTGAGCCCCAAAATAACAAAAATAAACAAGACTGTAGGCCTACGATTTTTAAAGGTGTGAATCCAACAGCAAACCCTCGACAAAATCGACTGTCTACAGACTGCCCTGAGCTTGAAATAGGTAAAAAGAAGGGTGGTGAGTTTTTAATAAACCCAGTGAGTAAGCAGCGATCATCTATAACATCTAAAGTCGAGTAAATGGAGACAATTAAAGCATTTCATCATAATACGATTCATAACATTAAAACTCATTCCAACCCATATAAAACAATTACAATTCATTAAAATAATTAACAAAGCTTATGACTCTCTTAAAAACTTGGCTCGTGTCAAAACTCATACTCGGTGACACTTTGCGCAAGGCATCCGACCGAATCCGTCAAGGCTGTTAAAATGACATTTACACATAAAACATGTTTGTACGTTTAAAAACATAGTCATTCCTTGGCGTTGGCTGAGTTTCACCCTCACGTGGTGGTTCGGCATGAAGTGAACTCTAAACTACCTTAAGAGATACCCTTCGCGCCTCTCATACTAAGGTACAATATGACGGGGTTTACCATGCCCCTCTAATAGGCTAGTCCACAAAAACCCGTCCACTGCGATAAGCTAATCAAATATCCCACCAAATCAATAAAATTTCGACAGCATGACATGGCTAATATGATATTACCTAGCCTGTCAAGGTAAAGTAAAACAGTTCATATATTCCACCCAAACCCAAATCCAGCCATTCATGCCATCACATTGTCAGAAGCCATCAATTCAAACCATATATCAATTACAAATCCCGTTATGCTGAAACATGCATTTCAAAGCAGGGTCGGCATAATGAACAATAGTCAAAACATATATATATATATATATATATTACAAGTATATAGTCTCCACTTACTCAAATTCCAAAACCAGCATTCAATTTCAAAACAATTTATGAATCTTATTTCATTTAACCAACACTTCAATTATAAAACATAATGATTTACAATTTAAGTTCATTATTCTTTAAAATTATAAAAATGAGTATAAACTACTTTAGATAATTAAGATGTTACTCACAATAACGGGAGTACTCTTACTTTTGGTTCTCGAGTACGATATCCTTACCCTTACTAGAGGGCTCACTGCCTATACATAATACATAGCAAGTGATGCAATGTATTTGTGCCAAACTGTTATAAAACTATTTCAAGCTCTATATGAATGCATGAAATTGAATTAGAAATGTTCGAATAATCAGTTAAAGATGGTGTTCTACGTAGGTTCAATCGTTATCGGACTGAAATGGTATTCGACCTAACTCAAACTATACACTATTTAATTAGCCAAAACATCCAATTCATCATCAATATATCCCTTATTAAATTTAGCCAAGGAGGGTTTGGTGAAGGGCATGTGGTTTTCATGCTTGTTTTTTATACCGAATATCACAAAACAACTAAAAACACCTAGATAGCATGAAATCCAACAAAAACCATCATAAAAACCTCCCCCCCTTAATTCAGCCAACAAGACTTCATTCACAAAAATTTGAGTTTCAACCATAAAAAATGAAAAAGAAAGCTTGGGAAAGGTAGATGTTAAGTTAAATCGCGAAATCTTACATCAAATCGTTTCGTTTTTTGATAATCGATGAATTTCTCTTGAATTTTCTTCCTCAAGGATTGTTTCTATTCTTTCTCCCTTTTTCTTTGGCTTGCACGACATGAAAAAGTGAATTGGGAAAGGTTTATGCTGGTTTATAAAGAAAATTATAAAAGAATTAAAGCTTGACACATGTCGACATGTGATTGCTTCATGGTTAAAACTTAACTATTAAGCATTTTCTTATCACCACATATAATACCTTAATTATCCAAGGTATAAAAATGATAATAGGTGAAATCCATAGGCTTGACAAGTGTCATGGTGGTGTAAAATTTAAAAAATTCTAATTACGTCTTCGTGGACACGTGAAATGACCATTTTGCCCTTATGCTCGAAAAAATGTCTAAAATTGAAATTTTTCATTTCGAAAATTCAAATTATGCTCCAAATAGGCTAGTTTTGGTTAGTTTTACAAGGGAAAATGTAGAAAATGTGGTTTATGCTTCAAATTATTGGTTATCAGAAATGAAAGAGTATAAGTTTTTGACAGTTTTTAATTCTAAAAGTTGTCTATCTCCCTCTAAAATATTGCCTTAACTTTTTAATATTTCAAAACTCCCTCTAAAATTTTTATTATTTACTTCCTTAGGTTTTCTTCTCTTTTTTATTACCTGGTAGACATAATTTTCATTATTTTAATCTTTTTTCATTCAGCTGTTAGTTTTTTAGCCTCAATGAAATAGAAACCTCTTAGTTCACTAAGTTTCTCACTTTAGTCGACTAAGTGCCTTCTATTTTTCTCTACTTGGTCCAGACTTCACCTAATAATTCTTCCAAACAAATCATTCCTAGATTTTTTCTAATCTCACAAAATCTATCTTTAATAAGGAAATTCAAGGAAGAAAATATTGTAATGGACAAGAAGTAAAACAAAAAGACATTTTGAAACTCAAAACCTATCCATTTTGGCTTTAGAGCACTCAAGAGTCGACTACATATCCCTGTGGCCCATTTTCTGTCATTTCAGTAGTATTGTTGCATTTTGTTCTCCAATAATCAACTAGCTATGCTAAAGAGTCAATTATGCTTGATTCCTGCATATTGAAAAACCAGAAAAAAGTACAAAACATGCAATGTTCCAAGGCATAATGATCTCAAAACATGGATTTGTGTGAGAATAATTTAGAATTTCATTTCAACCATGTTTGGAGCATCATTTTGGACATGTATGATCAAAGATTCTTCAGGAAAAACATGTGAACTCAAATTTTGGCTTTTATTGCTCATGGTTCACAAGTGTAAAAAAGTTGAATGCTCATTTGAAGAATCATGCCTTTAATATGTTCAAACATATTCAATTTACATCATGATGTGTGACAATGACTTATAACATGTGCAACAAGCATTTAGACAATGTTCAAGCATAACAAGCATCAAATTTAGCATTTTCTACAATTTTCCAACATAGGGACAAAAATGCCCTTGAGGTCATTCAAGCATTGATTTGCAATAAGATCAAGTTATAATAGCATTTTTAACATAAGGCACACTTGTTTAGGTTTTGTATCATTAAAATCATTATAGCCTCATGCATTACAAGAAGATTTGTTCCTTTGCTTGAAAAATGCCATCAATGTCAAATTATCACACTCAAAGTCATGCTTAAGAAATCCCTTTCAATCAATTTCATCAATCACGAGAGAAATACCAAGCAAAATGAGATTAAGTCAATTCATGTATCAAATCAATTTTGCTCAACCATGTTATATCATCAAAAACAATGTATCAATGTCAATTAAAGAGAATAAAAAGATTTCGTAAGAAAATCAATTGATAAAGATTTAATCTTTCTTTGCAAACTTTTTAACTTGAAACATTCAAGAATAAACTTGTTTTTCTGAAAAATCATGAGCTCAATGTCACTCAATTTTGTTTCATTATGCTCTAAATGATTTATGAAATATGTAATGGGCATAATGAATCATGTATATGCATGTCAATGGTCATTTGCAAATATCTCACAATTATGTGCCAAAAATGCCCTTATAGCCAGTCAAGCTTACAAGCAAGTATGCACATCCAATAAGAACAAGTCAATAAGTATTTTCATTATGAAGCAAACTTGTCCAATTGATAAATCATTATAAACTTAAGAATGGCAAACATTTTTCTCATATGGGCTCATTTTACTTTAAAAGTACCAATTAAAGTAGTCAAAATTTTCAAGCTCATTATCAACCATCTTGAATTATTCAAACAAGTTCTAGAATATAAAATCAAGATTATTCAAATGGTTGACTTATGTTAGGCACAAGGAGATCAAGGACAATTTTTTGTTTAATTCAATTTTCCTTGTCTTGGGCTACTTCAATAAGTGTGAGTGAAAACCATCAAGTATGCTCATATTTCTATCACATTATTCAACTTCTAATGTTTCAAAATTGTGCTCAAAAATCATTTTTCCTTAAAGAAGAAGTATGGAAATAATTTCACAAAACATGAGGAAATTTTATAGAAATAATTTTTCATAATCAAGCAATCTTGATAAAACAATTTTCTCAAGATGAGAATGATGATATATTCAAGATCAAATATAAGTACATACTTAATCTTTAGATTCATACTTTCTTGCAACTTATAGTATGTATCATATTAAATCAAGTTGCATAGTCAAGATTTATCAATAAAGCTCCAAAAATTATTCACTTAGTGTTCAAACAAGAATACGCAACCGAAATTTTCAATGTAGAAAAGCAAACAATTTTAGAAACCAAGCCAAATGAATGTGTCACGACCCGGAACTCCTATCGAGCCCGTGACAACTACCCCGACATCTCAATAGGCATTCATACCCCGAATACCGATCGAAACCTTGCAAAGCTTCTATATCAGTTTTCTTACCTTTCTTGTGAGCGACAGCCACTGAACATCATGTTTTAACAAATTACAATCCATTTTCAAACTAGATCAATCATAAAATAATTTTCAACTTACAGGGGCATTTTAATCATTTTCCTCGAAAAATTTTGAACCCAGATAAATGTGTAGCATATATATGGAAAACACATATTTCGAAATCAGAAACGTGTTTTGCTATCTAAAACATTCATTTTAAATGAAATGGTAACTATTAGAATATAATAAAAATATTTGATAAAATATTACAATTTCTTATAAAATAATATTTTCATAATATTACGTAAATAATTTTTGGGATGTAAAAGCAAAATAAATTCTTATATACAATACTAAAGTTAACCAGAGTATACAATTTCATTTACAACGACACGTGGGCCCTCGAATGATCAAAAGTAGAAAGGATAGTGAACCTACTGTTGGTGAGGTTGCAATGCCAACTATAGTCCTCGGCAAACTCAACTATCTACAAACTATTCTAGGCCTGAAAGGGGTGGAAAGGAGAGTGGTGAGTTTTCACAACTCAGTGAGTAAACAAATATCTCCTAAAATATCTAAAGGCGAGTAAAAGGAGACAACGAAAAATTTCTCATCTAAAAAGAGTTTCGTACCATGAAATTTCATTTCAAACAATTAAAATAATTTTCATTTCATTCAGATAATTAATAAGGCTTATGATTTCCTGAAAAACTTGGCTCTTGCCAAAAATTCATTTTCGAGGATACCTTGGTCGAGGCATCTAACCAAGTCTGTCAAGGCTGTTAAAATTTCATAATTTCTCAAAACACAGCCGTTCCTTGGCATTGGCTGAGTTACATTCTCACGTGGTGGTTAATCGTGAAGTGAACTCTTTCATACCTCAGGAGTTACCCTCCGCGCCTCTCATCAGACGTATAATATAACCGGGTTTACCATGCCCCTTTAAATAGGCTGGTCCATGGAAACCATCACTGCAGTGAGAAATCTATAACCCACCAATCAATCAAAATTTCCAATTGCATGATATGGCAATTATTTCACTACACAGTCTATCAAGACGAAGCAGCCAATTCGTAATTTTTAACACAAATATCAATTCAGCCAATCATGCCATTTTATCATAAGCCATTTAGTTCATATCATAATTTATAACACAGCTTGTGGTCTCCAATTACTCCAATTTCAAAACCATTGTCCGATTTTCAAATCAATTTATAAAAAATTCATTTTATTTTATAAATTCACATTTTTCTCTTAAAACAAGGCAATTCACCATTTAAATTTATTTTTCCACTAAATCACCAAATTGAATAAAATTTACTCTAGATAATTAAGGCAATAATAAGTTTACTCACTATATTCGAGAATCAAATCCGGGTACTCTGACTATTAATCCTCGGGTACGATTTCTTTGCCCCTATCAGAGGATTCACCACCTAGACATATTGCACAATCAAACAATTACTACATTTGTGCCAAATCGGTATAAAATTAATCTAAATTCTATATGAATGCATGAATTGGGATAAAAATCCTCGAGTAACTATCTAAATATGGTATCCTTTCTAAATTTCCATGGTGTACCTTAATAAATCGGTATTGGCCTCATTTGATTTTTCACCCGATTGATTGGCCAATATACCCAATTCAGCTCCAAATAATTCCATTTTTTCCTTCAATATTCCAAATCATTAAACACTATATAAATGCCATGAAATATCTCAAACTATCATCACATTGTTTCTTGAAAATTCGGCCATGGTGGTGCATCAACACTAAAATTTTTCCTACTAAAGTTTCTCACCATAAATCATCATTTCCTAGCCAATTCACTTGAAAGAAAATCAAATCCACCATCCATACACTACATGGAAAATTCAGCCAATGATGGGTCACCAAGGATATTGTGATTTTCTTCACTTGTTTTCATACTACACATCACTAATCATCTAAAAAGAAATCTAACTAAATTCAAGCACAAAATCCCTTCCCCTATGTACGGTCAGCCATGATACCCATTTGTAAACTTGCTTCTCAACCATGAAAAATGAAAAGAAATGCATGGGTAATGTAGATCTCAAGCAAAGATTGAAAAATCTTACTTTTTTCCACTTGATTGCTTGAATTTCCACAATTTCCCTTTGAATTTCTCCTCCTAGGATTTTGTTTCTTTCTTGTTTCCCTTTCCTCTTGTTTGGCCGAATATTGGGAATGAAATGAGGAAGATATGGGCTGATTTTTAAGTTAAATAATAAAGAAATCATGGCTTAACACTTGTCACGATTTCATTGGTCCATACTTTAAATAATTATTCTTTGAACTTTATTTCTCCACCACATAAAATGCCATATTTATCCACACCAATAATGAATAAAATTCATAAATTTAACAAGTGTTGGGTGGTGAAAATTACAATTTTACCCCACGGGGTGGCAAAATGACTATTTTGCCCCTATGCTCTGAAAAATGTCGGGAATTAAAATTTTCAATTCTAAACCTCAAATTATACTCCAAATGATCAATCTTGGTCAAAAGTTTCATCCAACATCCAAATCTCAACCTTGGGTGGCAAAATGACTATTTTACCCCTAAGTAGTCAATATTCCAAATTGACTCCAAATTAGCTCTCGAACTCCGAATCACTATAGTAAATGATTTTGGGGTTTTGAAATTTTCTGTTTCATCTTAAAATTCCTATTTGAACTAGTTCGAGGTTTAATTCAACTCAGTGGTATTACTAAGCAAACTATCGATTTTTAACAATTCTTCCTAGGTGTTCAGGCATTCAAACGTGTAGTCAAATACATGAATGACATGGCAAGTATATTATAGAACTGGGCTTGACAGAATGAAACATTCAATAAATAAGCAATCAAGATTCTAAAAAAAATTTAGTAAAGAAATCACCCATTTTTCTTCAATTGAGCTCTTGAGCATATGTCTTTTTGGTTTGGCTCAACCTACAAACAGATTTTTAGTTTTTCTTAATAGGTACTCATTCCTTGATGGGTTTTTGAGTGTTAACAGCAATATAAGATCCCTTTGGAACCCAAATTCTTTTAATTTTCTGCACATTTCTTTTTCCAAAGCAATCATAAAAAGAATGTCCAGGTTTTCCACAATTATAGCATCTAGATGAATCATGATCAGAATTTTTCTTATAATATATGTTTCTTCTTGATGTCTTATTCCTTAAATTTTTAAGAGTAGCATTTTCATTATTTGCTTTTTGCAAAGCTTCAATCCTGCTTTCTAATTCCAATTTTAAAGTTTCAAAATCAATTTTTGAATGCTCTAGTTCAACTTGCAGTAAATTTCTTTGCTCAAAAACTGAATGAAAATCATGCTTTAATTTTTGCAAATCAATCTCAATGGATACAGGTTTTCTTTTCAAACTTTTATACTTCAATGCAAGTTTTTCAAACTCATCATAGAGACATTCATATTCATCTTCCAGCTCATCAATAGAGATATCATAAGGGGATGAGGATACCTCAGACTCATCATCTTTTGCCATCAAACATAAGTCTGCATTTTCTTCCACTTTCTCATTTAATAAATTTTAAAATTTTATTTTTACATCAAAATTTCCTTGAAACTTTTGCACATAAAAACTTTATCATATTCTCTATAATCAAGTGCACAAATGAGAGTATGCATGGCCTTAGAATTGGTTTAAACTTTCTTAGTTTCAATCTCGATCCATTCAGACTTTGGCTTAGGCATCAACTTATTTGTGACTACATTTATAATTGAGGGAATAAAGGAACCATCAGTGATGACATCCCACATTTCATAATCTACAGCTCTAATGTATATAAACATTCTAGTACTCCAATAAGGGTAATTAGAGGCATCAAACAGATGTGGTCTGTTTGTAGATTGTCCCTTAGCCACAATTGATTTTTAAAGAGCCATTGGATCCTCCCTAAGGGTGTTAGACCTTTAAGAATAAGGAACTAGCTCTGATACCAATTATTGGTCCCAAATATGAGTGCTAGAGGGGGGTGAATAGCACTAATTTAGCTATTTTAGCCAAATTTAGACCTAATCTTGAAACAAGGGAAGTAAAACAAGAAAGACAATAGACAAAGAATTTATAGTGGTTTGGTCTAAGACCTACATCCATTACCTTGATTATCCAACTAAGGATTTTCAAACCAATCACTAATACCAGTAGAATTCACAAGCTTCCACCAAGCTTTTACAATGGCTTTTACAAGGTTTAGTCACAACCTTTACACTAGTTTTTCACAAGCTCAACTAAAACCCCAAAATAGTTTTCTAAGGCTCAACCACAACCTTTACACTAGTTTTTCATAGGCTCAACTAAAACCCCAAAGTGGTTTTCCAAGGATCAACCACGACCTTTCACAACGGTTTATTTAGGGCTCAACCAAAACCCAACACCCAACTTTCCAAGGCTAAGTTGGAACCTTTACTCTTTCAAGCAACCTAGCTTGAAACAACCGCTTAGAGTGAATCCCTCACTCTAAGATACAAAAATGAGTAGAAAAGAAATTACCTATGATCACAAATTGATCTAAGTGGTACACAGTTCAGTGCTGAATACAAATACAAAAGATAAGCGTTTGAGTGTAGTGAAAAGTACAAAGTATTTCTAAGTTTTCTACTATTTCTTGGCTTGAATATGATGAAATCTTTCTAAAGGTTGCCAAAAATTAGTTTCTTTTCATTTGAAGATCCTTTTATACTTGGAGAAGCATGTCTGATGGCTGTTGGACCATTGTGATTGTTAGAAACAGTTTGGGGTAGGTTCTGGCCGTTAATCTGTCTTATAGTGGCTTGGTGCAAGTTGCAGACAAAGAGCTCTTAGTTGACTAACATTTTTCCCTTGCTCTACTAAGTTGGTTTTGTCTCGGTTGTAGATTTTGGTAGAAAGCACTTAGTCGACTAACTCATTTTCTTGGTTGACTAAGTCGGTTCTGGTTTTCAATATGCTTCGGCCCGTCATTTCTCCAATTTGAACTTTGGCCAACCAATGTTCTTCATTATTCAACTAGAGAGCTTCCTTTATGTTGGTCAATCTCATTCCTTATCCATATCAACCTTTTATGTACACATTTGAAGGATTGACTTATTGTTTCTTTATAAACTTTTATCCTACACACTTAGGTAGAGATATTAGACACACAAGAATGTGAATGTTTTATTATCATTAAAAACTAATGGAGCCAACAGGTTAAGCTCAGTTTTGTTGGCACAAAAAGAGCTAAGCCCAATTTAGCTGGCATCCTCGATGTTTAAGCCTAGTTATATTGGCACCAAGACAATTAAGCCTAATTTAGTTGGCATCCAAGATGTATAAGCCCAGTTATATGGGCACAAAGATGATTAAGCTCAATTTAGCTAGCATCTTAGATGTTTAAGCCTAGCTATGTTGGCACGAAAAGATTTAAGCCCAATTTAGCTGGCATCCAAGATGTTTAAGCCTAGTTATGTTGGCACAAAAAGAGTTAAGCCCAATTTAGCTGGCATCCAAGATGTTTAAGCCCAATTATATTGGCACAAAGACGATTAAGCCAAATTTAGTTGGCATCCAAGATGTTTAAGCCCAGTTATATTCGCATAAAGACGATTAAGCCCAATTTAGCTGACATTCAAGATGTTTAAGCCTAGTTATGTTGGCATCAAAAGAGTCAAGCCAAATTTCGTTGGCATTAGAGATGTTTCAACCCTGTTATGCTGGCACAAAAAAAGTAAAGCCCAATTTAGTTGGCATCTATGATGTTTAAGCCCAGTTATATTGGCACAATGATGATTAAACCCAATGTAGTTGGTATCCAAGATGTTTAAGCCCAGTTATTTTGGTACAAAGATGATTAAGCCCAATTTAGCTAGCATCCAAGATGTTTAAGCCCAGTTATAATGGCACAAAAAGAGTTAAGTGCAATTTAGCTTGCATCCAAGATGTTTAAGCCCAATTATATTGGCACAAAGATGACTAAGCTCAATTTAGTTGGCATCCAAGATGTTTAAGCCTAGTTATGTCAGCACAAAAAGAGTTAAGCCCAATTTAGCTAGCATCCAAGATGTTTAAGCTTAGTTATGTTGGCACAAAAGGAGTTAAGCCCAATTTGGTTGACATCCCGGATGTTTAAGCTCAATTATGTTGGCACAAAAGGAGTGAAGCCCAATTTCGTTGGCATCCAAGATGTTTAAGCCCAGTTATATTGGCACAAAGATGATTAAGCGTAATTTAGATAGCATCCAAGATGTTTAAGCCCAGTTACATTGGCACAAAGATGATTAAGCCCAATTTACCTTGCATCCTAGATGTTTAAGCCCAGTTATGTTGGCATAAAAAGAGTCAAGCCCAATTTAGCTGGCATCAGAGATGTTTAAGCCTTGTTATGTGGGCACAAAAAGAGTTAAGCCCGATTTAGTTGGCATCCAAGATGTTTAAGCCTAGTTATATTGGCACAAAGATGATTATGCCCAATTATTTTGACACAAAGACGATTAAGCCCAATTTAGCTGGCATCCAAGATGTTTAAACCCAGCTATGTTGCCACAAAAAGAGTTAAGCCAAATTTAGCTAGCATCCACGATGTGTAAGACCAGTTATGTTGGCACAAAAAAATTTAAGCGTAATTTAATTGGCATCCAAAATGTTTATGCCTAGTTATATTGGCACAAAGATGATTAAGCCTAATTTAGCTGGCATCCAGGATGTTTAAACCTTGTTATATTGGTACAAAGATGATTAAGCCCAATTTAGCTAGCACCCAAGATGTTTAAGCCCAGTTATTGTCACGACCCAAATTCTCAAGCCATGATCGGCGCATGGGCCCAATGAGCATAACTCACGAAGCCCAAGCAAGCCTATTAAATTTGTTTTGCTTCACATTTCATCATCCAATACATCCACACGCGTTTCACTTGGTGTGAATATAGCCAACTCACGATGGCATTATCGATAAAAACATACATGTTCTTTCCAACATGTAACTCAGTAATTTGCATTACAGGTACATATTCACAACAAAAGAACTCGTGACTTCCAGCGGAGACATTACAAGAAAAGGGTTGATATTGAATGGCACACACATACCTAGGAGATGAACTATTGGGACTCCTCAATCTAGGATCCAACAGTCTCCTGATCTGAAAACATGAATTTTTCAAAATTATGAGTACGAAACTCAATGAGCGAACATTAGAAGGGAATAAGCAATATTAGCCAGCAAATTTGATAACCATGATGCGCTGGTTGAAAATGAGACAATTTTGATCTAGCTAATGTTTAAAACCCCTTCCACGTAAGCCGAAATTATTAAACATTCAATGATAAGGCAACCATGAAATTTCACCAATCATTCTAGCAAGATAGCAGAACCGACGGTTATTGCTAAAGCGTAATTACAACCCGTCACGGAACGAGGGTTTCGCTCAACCATACGAGGGTTTCGTGTTAGAACCTTTTTTCCTCAATTTAAAACAATTCGCATACTATACAATCACATTTTTATTTTGTTCCATCATGTACATATGTCACACATATATATACATAAAATCATGAGCAATTATATACACCACCACGTCTTCACTGTCCTTAGTGGTAAAAAGAGACATTTATCAGAGCACTTGCAAGCATTAGTATCGCCATCCATGCAAGCCCTTGGGCAGAGAATCACGCTTCACCATAGTTCACATGTGAGAATTTTTAGGAATCGTGGGCATTACGTGTCGCCGTCCCCACTTTGCTCAACTCTGAGTTTCTAGGAATTGTGGGTGTTACGTATCACCGTCCTCACTTTGCACACCATTACAGGTATATGCATTACCCACTCCACATGTGCACGATTGCATCAAGTTCACATAAATTTCTTAACAATACATGTATGCATCGTATAGATGAACATAATTTCATCACAATCATATTCAACAACACAAAAATATTTTCACTAAAGGCTTGTTCCCAAGACTCATTTTTAAATGAGAATTAGATATAATCATTCAAGCATTTCATTTCAACTTAATTAGAATTCCCAAAACAGTTGAAATGCAAGTTCACTCACAATATTAAGAGTTCAAGATGCTTCTATTCTCGACCATCTGATACAATGCCTTTGCCTTTGTTTGAGGGTTCAGTACCTATACACAATGCACAGTCAAGAAATTTACCACATCGGTGCTTGACTATAATAAATTAATTTAAACTCTATACTATTGCATAAGATGAAATGCAAATTATTCAAATATCGTTTAAATGCGGTGTTGACCTAATTTGGCCTATTACCCGATTAAATGGCCAATGCGTCCAAATTAATTCCCAAATGCTTTATTTCTTTTCTAATTCTTCAAATCACCACATATAAGCCAATTTACCTAAAATTCAGCTTAACAACCTTCACAATTCTTCATGAAAAAATTCGGCCATTGCAGTGCACTAACACCATGATTTTTCCTACTTAATTTTCTCATCATAATTCATCATTTTCTAAGCCATTTCTCTTGAAACAAAAATCAATCCACCAACACACACAACATGGGGCATTCGGCTATTGATGGACATCAAAGATTCTATGGTTTTCTTCACTTGTTTTCTTGCTATATACCATTAATCACCTAAAAACACTAACATACCTCAAAATCAACCCAATTTCAACATTAATTCCCCACCATACCCATTCAGCCAACCACTCATTCATAATGAAAACATGTCATTCAAACATGGAATTGAGAAAATAAAGCATGGGTAGTGAAGATCTCAAGGAAAAATAAAGAAATTTCACCTTACTTAGCTTGATTCCTTGGATTCTCACATTTTCCCTTTGATTTTTACTCCTAGGGTTCTTGTTCTTCCTTTTGGTTTTCTTTCCCCTTGCTTGGCCGACTATGGGAGGTGTGTTTGGGAAGTTATGGGCTGATTTTTATAACAAAATAAAAAAATATTCCAACTTGCCATGTGTCACAACGTGATTGGTCTATAATTTAAATATTTGACTTTTTCACTTAAATTTTCCGCCACACTTTAATGCCATATTTATCCATTCCCACAATGAATAAAATCTACAAGCTTAACCAGTGTTGAGGGTGAAAATTACCATTTTGCCCCCGGTATGGTAAAATTACCATTTTGCCCCTATACTCTAAAAATATCGAGAATTTAAAATTTTTCACTGCCAAACCTCATAATATACTCCATATGATCAATTTGATCAAATGTGGTCAAAATCTTTTCTAAAATTTTTCATTTTGTCCTGAAATGGCAAAATGACCATTTTACCCTTGATCGGTCAATTTTCTCGATTCACTCCAAATCGGCCATCAAACTTCGAATTGCCATTTTAAATCATTCTGTGGGTTTTAAAATTCTCTAATTCCTCTTAAAATTTCTATTTGAACTAGTTCGAGGCTTGAATTAACTTGGTTGTACCACTCGGTACAATACCGTCTTTTAACGAGCTTGACAAGGTCTCACAATTATGTTGCCACAAAAGGAGTTAAGCCCAATTT
Organism: Theobroma grandiflorum; assembly: GCA_036013995.1. NCBI lineage: Eukaryota > Viridiplantae > Streptophyta > Magnoliopsida > Malvales > Malvaceae > Theobroma > Theobroma grandiflorum. The sequence goes on from CP142133.1 coordinate 15,698,662, forward strand.
AGCTAGCAGCCCAGTTATGTTGGCACAAAAAAAGTTAAGCCTAATTTAGCTAGCATCCAAGATGTTTAATCCTAGTTATATTGGCACAAAGATGATTAAGCCCAATTTAGCTAGCATCCAAAATGTTTAAGCCTAGCTATATTGGTCCAAAGATGATTAAGCCCAATTTAGCTGGCATCCAAGATGTTTAAGCCCAGTTATATTGGCACAAAGGCAATTATGCCCAATTTAGTTGGCATCCAAGATGTTTAAGCCCAGTTTGTTGGCACAAAAAGAGTCAAGCCTAATTTAGCTGGCATTAAAGATGTTTTAGCCTAATTATGTTGGCACAAAAGCAGTTAAGCCAAATTTAGTTGGCATCCAAGATGTTTAAGCCTAGTTATATTTGGCACAAAGACGATTAAGTCCAATTTAGTTGGCATCCAAAATGTTTAAGCCTAGTTATTTTAGCACAAAAACAATTGAGCTTAATTTAGTTGGCATCAAAGATGTTTAAGCCCAGTTATGTTGATACAAAAGTAGTGAAACCCAATTTAGCTAGCATTCAAAATGTTTAAGCCTAGTTATGTTGGCACAAAAAGAGTTAAGCCTAATTTAACTGGTATTCAAAATGTTTAAGCCCGATTATATTGCCACAAAGACGATTAAGCCCATTTAGCTAGCATCCAAGATGTTTAGGTCCAGTTATATTAGCACAAAGATGATTAAGCCCAATTTAGCTGCCATCCAAGATGTTTAAGTCCAGTTATATTGGCACAAAGATATTTAAGTCCAATTTAGCTGGCATCCAAGATATTTAAGCCCAGCTATATTGGCACAAAGATGTTAAGCCCAATTTAGCTAGCATCCAAAACATCTAAGCCCAATTGTCTTGGCACGAGAGAATTTAAGTTGCATAGCCTCATTTTAAGATAAGGAGTTTTTTTTATTATTAAAAAGAAGAAGGACAAAAGAAAAGACTCAATTTGGTTTGAGGAAGGTGTTTACATCTTTGCATTATTCTTGATTCTTAAGAATGGGCAAAAAGGGACAATTGTAGACACCTATTCCCCTGATAAAACTATATAAAATAAAAATTAACCAAAATAAATAAATAAAATAATTTAAAAATATAATAAAAAGTTTTTTTGAAAAAAAGAGAAAACAGGGAAAGGACTGAGCGTATGCTCAGCCATTCCTCCCCAATTAAACATGGTAGGGCATTTAATGCCCCTAGGAAGGGGAGGAATGGTGACCTCCGGCTGCCAACCCCTTTTTGTGCCAGATCTTTCACCTCTGGAATGTCCAAATTTTTGGACAATCCAACTCTTAAAAGGAACTCAACAAAACAAACAAAGGGGGATTTTTTTGGAGAACAAGAAATAATAAAAAAAAACCCAATCTTTCCAAAACCAAAAAAATAGAGAAAGATGCTACAGAGAGAGTAACAAATAAAGAGAAATCCCTAGTTTTCTAACAAACCTCGACCCTAGCCATAATAGAAAAATTCAAAAAAATAAAAATCAAAAAATAAAAAAATATGCCATTGAAAAATGAGTGAAGCAAGGTTTTTTTAAGAGAGTTTTTTGATTTGTTTCTTTTTTTTATGGTAAACTTTGATTTTAGGGAGGGATTTTTGGCTTGGGTGGTCGGAGAGTCAAAGGAGTGAGAGCTCTTTCTTTTTTTTTTTTTTTTGGGACAACCAGCGATAAAAAATAAGGCTCTATTTTGGGTTGTGAGCCACTAGTTTAGGGTGGAAAAAGAGAGATTGTGCAACGTCTGTAGAAGGGAAAGAGGGAGCAAGATTTTGGTGTTGGGTAGGGAGAGTTTTGGGCTTGGGTGCGTCACCGATAGGGGAGGAAAGAGGGCGCTACCGCCGATTGGTTTGAAAGGCAAAGGAATGAGGTTTTGAGTGAGGAAAGAAAGTTGGTGAAAATGGCAGCTCGAGAGTTGGAGAGAAAAGGGTGAGTGGCGGCTAGAGAAAAGAAGAAAGAAGAAGAAGGAAAATGGTAGAAATCCAAACGGTGTGTTTGGTTGAAGGGTTTTGTGGGTTATGCACAGACTATTTGGGTTATCACTTGAACCCAAGTCAGGTAAAAATTCACACCTATTTCTTCATGGATCCATTATGATTTATGTTGTTTGGATTTAGTCTAAGTCATTGGGTTGAATATATGATTGGAGGATATAGAATGAGATTAAATTATTTTTAGCACAATGTTGTAAAACTTTTAGATGATATTTCGAATCTGAAAATTAGTGTAAGTAGAAAATATAAAAGTGAATGTTAATAGTAAGAATAGTAGAAAAACTGTTTTAATATTTTGCTAGTGGGATTTAGAAGAACTGTCAAACCTTGCTCTATAAAATAATTATGGTGTCATTTAGATGCTTAATAGAATGTTTGCATATTTGGGAAATTCGGAAAATTGTTAAAAGACGATATTGTCTCTAATAATACCATTAAGATGATTAAACCTTGAATGAGTTTAAATAAGGATTTTAAGAGTGAAATCGAGAATTTCACAGTCCAGGAATTACTCAAAACAGTGATTCGGAGTTTGAGGTCCAGTTTGGAGTCAATCGGGAAAATTGACCGATTATGGACAAAACGGTCATTTTTCAATTTAAAGACAAAATGGAGATTTTTAACAAAGATTTTGATCACAATTGATTAAGAATAATTATATGAAATATAATATGATTATTGGAGAATAAAATGAATTTTAGCAGTGAAAAATTGTGATTCTCGATATTTTTTTAGTACAAGGGTAAAATAGTAATTTTGCCATTAAAGGACAAAACATGAATTTTTAAATAAGATTTTGACCCCATTTGATTAAGATTGATCAATTGAAGTGTTATTTGAGGTTGAAAAGTGGAAAAAAAATGCAATTCCGGTATATTTCGAAGTATAGGAGCCAAATCGTAATTTTTTCACCCTAGGGCAAATCGGTAAATTTTTCACCCCAGCACTTGTCAAGACCAAGGGTTTTATTTGTGGTGGGAATGGATAAGTATGGAATAAATGTGTGGTGGAAAAATTAAAATGAAAAAGTCAAAATTTTAAATTTTCAAAATTTGAGCCAATGAGAGAGTGCCACGTATCAAGCCTTTAAAGGCTTATTATTTAAACAAAAAAATCAACCCATATCATCCCTAACATTCAGCCAAACCAGCAAGGAAGAGAGAGAAAACAAAAACCAAACCCTAACTAAGAAAAAAACCAAGAAAAAGTAAGGAAATTCAAGAAAATCAAGTATAAAAAGGTATGGTTTTTCATTTTTAGCTTGATTTCTACCTTACCCATGTATTTTTCATTATTTTCCATGGTTAAATAGCATGATTTCATGATGAATTCAAAGCTGGTCATATGGGTTTAGAGAGACAAAGTTGTTAGATTAATTTAATTTTTAGATATATTGATGATTTTAGCTAGTTTATTATGTTGGCTAGCAAAACACCAAAAGAAAAATTCATTTTCCCCACCAATCTTCCTTAGCCGAATTTACCCTTGAGTGTGTGAAGAAGATTTGATTTGATTTTAAGTAAATTGGCTATGAATTGATGAATTACAGTGTGGAAATTTTATAGGAAAACAATTAAATAGGAAAATTTAGGTATTAGTGCACCATTTTTAGTCAAATTTTTGGAGAGAAATTGACTGCTGGAAATTGAGGAAAATTGATGAGATTTTAGGGCATTTTGGTAATATTTGATAAATTATGAGGTTAGAAGTTAAATGAGAATTTTACCTAATATGGGTAAAAATGTAATTTGTGGCCTAGACTGATAATTTGTACCATATTTGTGGACATTAAGTTAATTTGGGTATAATTGAGGTATAGGAATTGACAGAAATCAATTTAGAATTTATTTGGAGATTTTAGATAATTAAATCGCGCACCGTACGCGTTGGGCCAAATATCGCGTTTAAAAAATTTTTCGGACAATTGCATAGCATTTTATGCATTCATGTGGATTTATGGAGCCTGAAATTAATTAGGATTAATTGACACAATTTATTGAATTTTGTGTCATGGATTATGGATAGGTGGTGAGTAAATTGATTCGGGTAAGAGACTGCACCCGAGGACGGAAGATAGGAGTATTTCTACTCCTAGTACAGTGAGTAAACTTACTATCATCTTAATTATCTAGAGTAGTTTTATTTAATTGTGTGATTTTATGGAAAAATGGTTTAATTGGAAAATTATTGTGTTTTATGGGAAAATGTGATTTTGTAAAATGATTTTATAAATTTTTTGGAAAATTAAATGGTGATTTCGAGAAATAGAGTAATTGGAGACTTCCTGTTTGTGTTTCAAATTGATGATTTAAATTAGATGGTTTATGATAAATATGGATATGACTGGCTATTTTTATGATTTAAAGAATATGTGAACTTCTTTGATTTGCCTTGAATGTGTTATGTAAGCCATGTCATACTATTGTGATTTTATTGGTGGTGGATTATAAAGTGGGTACTGTAGTGACGGGGGTTCCGTGGGCCAGCCTACTTAGAGGGGCATGGCTCCTAATTATTGAGCTTACCTCGATTGGAGTGGCGCGTAGGATAACTCTCGAGGTAGCATTCAAGTGCACTTCACGCTAACCACCACGTGAAAGTGAGACTCAGCCAACGCCAAGGAACGACTATGTTGTCCGATGTAAAATATGATTATGTGGGTATGTGGCAATAAATAGCCTTGGCGGTCTTGGTTAGATGCCTCGGCCGAGGTATCCTCGAGAAGGGATTTTTGGCAAGGGTCAAGTTTTGGAAAAGTGCATAAGCCATGTTGAGTAATTGGATGAAATCCAATTATTTATATGGGTTGGGATGAATTTCCAAGTTGTGAAACTTATTTTGGGATGAATTATTTTAATTGTCTCATATTACTCGACTTTAGATTGTTTGGATGGTGTCTGTTTACTTACTGAGATTATATAATCTCACCCCTTCTTCCTATACATTTTTCAGGCTCAGGACAATTTGTTGATAGCCGATTAAGACGAGAATTAATCTCAGAGTTGCATTATAGAAAGTAAGGGTTCATAGCCGTACATCTTCTTAGTCAGTTGGGGGGGGGGGGGGGGGGGCACGTGTCACTAGAATTTAAAGTTCATACCCTGGTTCACGGTATGATAGTATATGTAAATTTCTTTTGTTTTTACGCTGTAAAAATCATTTTTAGATATTTCTGAAAATATTGTTTTATAAAAAATTAGAACATTTTATTGAATATTTGTGTATATATTTAAATAGTTAAAATTTTACTTCAAACAAATGTTTTTAGACCTCTAGATTTATTTTTAACTATGAAATATGTGTTTTCCGCTCGCGTGTTACATTTTTAATCGGGTTCGGGAAAAAAAAAATTTCACTAAAGGTTGCTCAAAAGGGAGATGAAAAACTGATACGAAAGCCTTGCGAGGTCTCAAGGGGTATTCAGGGAATTAAATATTTGTCGGGACGTCGCGGCAGTTGTCACGGACTCGATGGGAGTTCCGGGTCGTGACAAGAACATACATATAAAATAAGTGAATGAATAGTAAGAAAACCAATAATAGATTTAGTTTAGTTTAAAAAATGATAATAATAATAAGTGAGTGAGAAGGAAAAGATTAAAAAGAAGAAGGAAATATTTATAATATAAATATATTTAGATACTTCTAAATATAATATATAAAAATACATGATACAAATATAAAAATTATAAAAAAATGAAATGATTATTTTAAGTGTTCCAATGATAGAATCCCACTTAAAAAGAGCAAAGAGTTACCTCATTTTGGTGAATTTCTTAAGTGCGAAGTTCGAGATGGATTTTCACTGAAGCGTCGTGATAAATTTGAACTCCATACTCCAATATTCATTAACTCAAATAATCATTGTTTAAAATATACATTCGAAGAAAAATAAATTTACATAATGTTGCATTTAAACTTATATTAATATAGTTAGTTAAATAGCTTAAATAAACATCACTAAATATAATTAATTTAACCATTGAAAAAAATAAATTAATTATTTTTTTGATAAACTATATAATTAAGTAAAATATTAATCAATAATGATAATTAAAGAATATAGATTTAAATAGAAAACTATAAAAAAATAAATAATTAATAAACAATAATAATAAATAATAATAAGTATGTGAACAAGGTAATAAAGCACCCTAAATTATTAAATGAGTAATGAACCAAGCAAATTAATAAATGCGTTCATATAGATATTATCATTTTATTTTTGTCATAGCATGCCACGTTTATCTTGTTAATAGGTTGAGAATTCTGATGATGGAATTTCCTTGAAGAGCTCGTAGAGACAAGTCCTTCCCGAGATATCCTTAGGTGACGAAAATTTCAAGACTTCACCAAAGCGTTAGGATGGTCTACGAATGATTTTTCTATAAAAGATTGCCAGCCTCATCATTTAAAATTAAACAAATCATAACATCATTTTACGACTGTATCATGTGCATCCGTGAAACCGAATAGAAGACTGAATCAGCTAATAAAATAAAGAATTAAATGATAAGCAAGGATTAAGGAAATATAGGAATAAAATCATGGGTAGGCTACAATAGGATAACTTAAGATTAAATGGTATCGTTGGTGGAACGGGCACCACGAAGGTGTTAACCCTTCTTCGTACATAACCACACTCCCGAACCCATCTCTAAAAATCGTAGACCAGTTCTTGTTCTTTCGACGGACTTAAAATTAATTTAGGATTTTGTTGATTAGAACCGAGTTAATAGGTGACCAATCGCACCTAGAAAAGACGATAGGTGGCAACTCCTAACTTGTTGTTTCCCACATCTAGCGGTCGGGTTTTCGAACTCGCATGTTACTATACTAAGCAATCAATCTCATAAATTGATGTATACAGATACTTGGCACTAAAATATAGGTGCTTACTAAAGATAGTAAGTTCACTAAACTTGACCCGCTATGAGAAATGCATTTGGTATTTCACTCAAGTGTCTAAGCAATACTTATTAGGTGTTAATTATGTAAATTCTCCCTAGACTAGAGACACCGGGTTGTCTTATGTGTGAAGTGTTATGCTTTGATTCATCCCTATAGTGTGCCTAACCAAGGATGCTAAAACAAGATGCTTTTGGGTATAACATGAAGCATGTGATTGCAAATGAGTAGTCAAGATAAAAATCATCATCCCAAGTGATTCAGGAGACATATCCTAATTGTTGTTGGTTGATATTAGTTTATTGAAGTCCTTGGCCAAGTCGACTTAAAGATTATAAAAGGAGTTTCATAAGTCTTTATAAAGCTTATGATCAAACTTTAAGAACGAATATGGAGATCAATAAGAGTAGACATTGCATCATGCTCTTATCATCTTCAGGACATATGATGAGGGAATGAATTACACCAAAAAGCTAATCACTGAAAGGTTGAGTCAAGCAATCTTGACTCTTCTAACATTTGGATGGCCATGACGAATTGCTTGATCCCAATCTTAGTCTATGAAATCTAGATAGGTGACTTGATTAATGATAAATTTAAAGTAGTTTAAATTTATCTAATTCTAAGTTTAACTTAAGAATTCTATGTTGAGTTCATTGCCAACATGTTAGAAACCTAATGGGTCACACTCCTAAAATGAATGTTGAAAATAAAATAAGAGAGGTGATTAAGTTGGACTTAATCAAATTAGAAGTTATGAACTTCTCAAGCACTTGATTAAAATTGTTTAATTAAGTCATTAGGCCTAGTCGATTAAAATTATTTAATTAAGCCATTGTGCCTAATTGATTAAAACTATTTAATTAAATTGTTGGGCTTAATTAATTAAACTGATTAATTAAGTTATTGAGCCTAATTGACTAAATTAAACAATTAAGTTAACTAGGCTTCTTAAGGACTTAATTAAATTGTTTAATCAAATTATTAAATTAATTGGCAAGTACAAAATAACTTTGTGATTATGGTTTAAAATTAATCTAAGGTATAAATACCTTGGTATAGCCTCCAAACAAAATGAGAGAGAACAGCTGAAAAATTAAGAGAATGGCACATTAGAAATTCTTTTTGCCTTGCTACTCCTTGTGTGAAGAAAAAATAGTTTTTTAATTCACTTGATTTCTTTCATGTGTTCATCCCTAAAATTTTGTCTGGATTAGGAGTTTATGAAACTCATATTTGCTAGCACATTGTCAAGGCATAGCACTCCCAATCCTTAAAGAAAGATTTTCTAATTCGTTAGTGTAGATCACCATTAGAGGTTGCACAAGGATTCCTTGGACAGCTTTGCTTTGCAACAACCGGGTTAAGGTGGTTGAGCTTTTTTAAGGCTGATTTGGTAGTTTAACAAAAGATTCATCAACTTTTGTTATTTAGGTAAACTTAATATGATCATATATATTTTATTTTTAATTTAATTTTGTACTCAATTTGACATAAAAGAAATCCTAAGAAAGTGAGACGTAATTTTTTTTTTTAAATTGATTTTTATTACGTCTTATTTGTATTTGATACATGATCAGCTCAGACCCAACAAGGTCAACGTCATGTCAGTATCACTAAAGTCGATGATTGAATCTACAAAAGCTCTACAAAAAGATGTTCCCATTATTGACCTAATGAGCAATGAAAGGCCTATGAAGAATCTTGGATATAAAGGAAAAGAAACGACGATTTTAGATGCTGGAAAACAAAAGCTGCAGTGGAGAAAAATAGAAAATGGTAGCCAAAGCGAAGCCAAGAATTTCCAAGGTGAAGAGTTTAACCTCGATCAGTCTATGAAAAATCAATCACTTGAAATTTATAACAAGTTTGATGCAATTGCTGAAGAAAAAGAAGAGGTAGGGACGGCTGCTGTAGATGTAAAAACTTTAAAAAATAATGAAAAAAATTTCAGAAATTTTCAAATGAGGCTACTCCTAAAAAACTGAATAATCAAGTGAAAAAGAAGCTGCTGAATTTTTTTTGGATGATGGCAGACAACACGATGCAATGGAGAATGATGCGGTGGTGGCTAGAAATTTGCAAGATAAGGTTATTGTTGAAAAATTAAAAAACAAGGAAAAGAATAAAGTTCAGATTTTTGAGGATTGGAGGCTGAAGAAGTAAAAAATAAGGTGCAAAAAATCAGAATTTTTTAGGTGATGTTTCTGTAGAAACATAGCAAAATGAGGAGCTGAACGCTCAGAATTTTCTAGTTGTTGAGAATGTTGGTTTATCCCCTAATAACATGAGAGCAAAAAATTCAATTTCTTTGGAACACAAATTACAATGGGTTGTGGAGAATTCACTTAATGTTACAAGGGGAAAAAAAAGTAAAAAGATTGCAGCAAAGGCAATTCAACAAGCAGAAAAAAATTCAATAGTAGAAAAGGTTGACTCAGCAGGAGCTTGTGAAAATAACAGGAATGGAAAGGAAGGAAATGGTTCATCCAGTAAGGAAATTGAATTTCATCCTTCAATTACTGGATGTCGAAAATCAAATAGTGATATTTCATACGTTCCAGAAACAAATAATTCGTCGACTGAATCTGATGAAAATATTGGGGAAAGAGGTAGATCATGTGATCATGATTCTAACTCCACATAATTTCCAACTCTCTCTTATCCATGATTAATTCAATAATTTGGAATGTGCGAGGTATTTCTGGTAAAGCCATCCAAAGGTGTCTTAAAAATTAAAATTGATGCACAACCTCAAGGTGTTAGTTATTTTAGAGTTTATGGTTCATATATAAAAAATTTAATATTCCCAAAGAAGGTTAAGTTTTGAAGGGGCTGCTAGAAACTATTCACAAAAGATTTGGTGCTTTTGGTCTTATGATGTCACTTGCGACATTTTGTTAGATCATGTTCAATGCTTGCATTGCCATATGTTCTTCCCATGGTTATCCAATCCTCTTTATGCTTCCTCTGTCTATGCAAAATGCATGAGAATGGAGAAGAGATATCTTTGGGATTGCCTTCGCAACTTATCCATGGAGATGCAAGTATCGTGGATTGTAGGAGGAGATTTTAATACTATTTTGAGCAGTGAGGAACAATCATATGGGGCTGTACCACACTTTGGCTCTATGGAGGATATTGCTACAACTCTGCTTGATTGTGGACTCCTTGATGCTTGTTACAACTTAAGAAGCTTGGCCAATATAACACCGAACATGTAACTATCATTAGCTTGACATCCTAAGTGATCAATCACATTTGAACAAAAGATCACAGCCGAAGTGCATGTAATGGGAGTTAGTACAACTCTTATGTTCCTAGTTAATGCATCCTTAAATATCAATAGAAATGACATGCTTACAAGCATCAAAAGCTTTACAAACTTCGAAGCCTTGATAAAGTGAATTTTTGCATGTGAACAGTTATGTTTCTTGATAAAGTGAAATGTTGAAAAAATTCCTCTATATCCAAAGGTTATGAAACAATTAAAAAATACCACAGTTCAAAAGTTTGAATATAAAAAGTTAACTTTTCATATTGTAGCTCAAAAATTATATATTATGTCTTATCAAAAACAACTTAATTCAAACCCTTCAAATAAACACTTCATCGGTTATAATTTAATATTTCTTCATAAAAGTATTAGATTTGAATTTTTAAAATGGGAAGATAGGATTGCTTGAATGATTAAAGAGAGTTATCTCTCTTTTCATGCAAATCAATTCAAATTTAAGTGATGTATTAATTGTATAATAGAAATTAAGTTTTTGATTTGCTACTTCGTCTTTGTTTATTTTTTAGTTTAATTTGTTATTTTCTTCTTACAAAACTATTAAAGGAAAAAGTATAAAGGCATGATTACATGCAACACAAAAATAAAGATTTATTTAAATTTTTTTAAATAATTTAAGAATTTTCTCAAACATTATGTCAGGAAAAAAAAGATAAATGAAGAAAGCAAAACCATAATTGATTAAAATTAATTAAAATGTAATACTAATTCTAACATAATCGTGTGTATATAAAGATAAAATGCATGTACTTTTTTCTTAAAATAAATTTTTAAATTTTAATTATTCACATTAAATGTTATTTACTTTTTATATTCACAAGTTCTGTTAAAAATATAAAAAATAATTAACGGAACAATCAAATGGTACTTAAATTGTCCAGTATTCCTTTGTTGGAAACTTAGGTTCTGGATTCATGTGATTGGCTTAATTTTCTTTTCCAGATTGAAGTTAGGCAGCATTACTTCGCCCAAGCTCGGACCCAATAAGGTGGCCTTATTGGGCTCTGCCCAGCCCACCATCACCATTTTTTATTATTCCACTTAAATTGTTTCGAATTTCCTTCACTCAAATAACAAATAAAAAATTTTACCTTGAAAGCATAATTTCAGAAATGGCCCTCAAACTTTGTCAAAATATGCAATAAAACTCATCTCTTTTATTAGATTCAATTAGGGATGGCAATGGGTTACAAGGTACTTGTGGATACCCGACCCAATTATAGAGGGTTAGAATACGCTATAACCGAGGTTGGGACGAATTCGGATAGTGAAATTGAGTTCGGGTACCACCTCTTGAATACTCGTTATCCAAATCGAATTACTATTTATAAATATTTTATTAGTATTTTAATAATTAAATTAAAAATATACATTTTTTATGAACTTTACAAGTAATTCTTTTTGTTAAAAATTAACAAATATATAAAAAGTATGGTTACTCTAATTATTAATATGATGACATTAATATATTTAAATTAAAAATTATTAGATTATTAATTATGTTTGAATAATATGAATATCATATCATATTATAAAGGAATATAATTGCTATTATATGTATACTTTTAATATAAATATATTTACTTTATATTTTGTGTTATCATCACAAAAATTATAACTTATAAAATTATTAATTATAATATATACCATTATTTATATAAGCTTATAATTTATATAGTTAAAAAGAGCTTTTGAAATTAGAATAGTTTTGGAACCTAACTATTTGTTTATTTAATTTTATGAAATTAAAGACAAATCCATATAGTTAATTAAATTAATTTATGAAAATATGATTATTAATTAATTTGTAATGTCTTTTAATATATAGAGTTTATATATTGTGTTAATTTATAAGAAACATAATTACTATTTTTTAAAAAATATATAGTTTAGGGTAATATGATTACTATTATATGTATACTAAAATATTTTTAGTATATATATTTTAAATATAAACATATTTACTTTCTATTTTGTGTTAACATTATAAAAATTATAACTTATAAAATTATTAACCATAATATTTATATCTTTGTTTATATAAACTTATATTATATAAACCTAAAAAGAAATTGTGAGATTAGAATAGTTTTGAAACCTAGTTATTTTGTTTTTAAATTTCATGGAATTAAGGACAAACTCATATAATTAATTAAATTAATTCATGAAACTATAATTATTAATTAACTTGTAATGTCTTGCAATATATATACTTTATATATATTAGGTTCATTTATAAGGAATATAATTATTATAATATATATTAAAATACCTTTAGTGTTTATATATATATGTACTTTAAATATAAACATATTTACTTTCAATTTTATGTTAACATTACAAAAATTATAACTTATAAATTTATTAATTACAATATATATTTGTTTATATAAACTTATAATATATAAATTTAAAGAGAAGACGTGAGATTATAAAAGCTTTGAAATCTAGTTTTTTTAAAAAAAATTTCATGTAATGAAGGACAAACCCTTATAGTTAATTAAATTAATTAATGAAATTATGATTATTAATTGACTTGTAATGTCTTTTAATATATATACTTTATATACATTGGGTTCATTTATAAGAAATATAAAAACTATTATATTTTAAAAGTATTTAAGTATATATACACTTTAAATATAAATATATTTACTTTTTATTTTGTGTTAGCATTGCCCAAATTATAACTTATAAAATTATTAATTATGTTTGAGATATTTGTTTTTTATTATTTAAATTTAGGTACTTTAATATTTTACAAAATTAAGATTTGGGTACCTTAAAATTAACAAGTATCCTATCCATTCATATATTCAATTAAGCCCTTATGCGATATAAGTCCAATAAAAATCTATTTTGGTGGAATCTGCAAACATCATTATCGGATCTGGCTTTTTATTCTTGAGGGTGATGTTTTTTGGTCCCTCAAGATTGATAGGAATCTAAAACAAGGAGTAAGGAAGAATAAAAAGGAGAATAATATGCAATTCAAGACTCGATTAATTACCACTAAAATTATGATTTGTGGCTAAATTTGCCACGTTACATCTCATAATGAATTTAACAATACAATTAAAAAATGTTACTTCTATTGGATCAAATAAGAATGTACATTAAAGTTACGTCCATCGGACCACAACAGACGCTGTCATTCTATAGAATGGAATGACAGCTTTATTCTTCCGATTACTCAGTCATGAATTTTTCTGGTTCTTTTACCCATTTGATTCAATATTAACGAAATCATCTTCTTTTCTCTTGGTTTATTAACCAAAAAGTATATACGCTTTCCATCTTTTCCCGTCAATCAATAATTCAGTATGAAAAGTCTTTCTTGAAAGGGAAAAAGCGTGCATGTAAAACGAAATAGAACCAAATATCACATGATTTGACAACAGATGAAAATGAATATTACGAAAGCAATTTCGATTTTTCCAACGCGGGGTTGGTAAGGAGTGATCACTATTTCGGGTGGTTGGTGTTAATTGTGCAATTGATGAATACAGGTTCCATCAGTCAGTGGATGATCATACATGTTTCTCTACTCAATATATATATATATATACATATATATGAACAACTTAAGAAGCTTGGCCAATATAACACCGTACATGTAACTATCACTAACCTAACGTCCTAAGTGATCAATCACATTTGAGCAAAAGCTTACATCCGAAGTGCATGTAATGGCAGTTAGTACAAGTCTTATGTTCCTAGTTAATGCATCTTTAAATATCAATAGAAACGACATGCTTACAAGCATCATAAGCTTTACAAACTTCGAAGCCTTGAACCACATAATGTTCCTTTATTGAATCAAATTAGTAGGTAAAATTAGATCCGCAATCAAGTTGTATAGAATAGAATGATAGCTTTGTTTTCAACCTCTGTTTCGTTTAAGGGGGAGAAGGGTATTTATTCTTCCCAGTACTCTCGGCCATGACTCTTCCTTGCTCTTTAACCCACGTGATCCAATACTCTTTCTAATCTTTTCCCATCAATATGAAAAGTCTTCAATTCTCGAAAAGAAAACAAGCATATGCAAAACTAAATGGAGTAAAAATTTCATGATTTCGCAAAATATTAAAATGAATATTACAAAAGCAATTTCAATTTTAATTTTTCAAGGTGGTTTGGGTGATTGGCTGTCTTAAAGTTGAAATCACGAACCACTCATTTGAAGTCGTTTTTAAAATGTTTAAATTATGGATTAAGCCATATCGTCGTAGGACCACTTTTAGGACCAACCCTATATAGGATCTGCAACGATCCAAGATTGATGGTAAATTTTATAATTTTAAAAAAAACACTTAAAATGAATAATATTTCATTATTATAAATGTAAATTACAAAAAAATAATTATTGAATTCACGATGCTACAATAAACTTCATACATTCAGGTTATAGTTCACATTATAATTCATTTATTTTAAGCTTAACTTCTTCAAATCTGAACATTTTATTTAGTATTTTTAATAGTTTCATTTATTTATTATTTGTGTTGGAAATAAACCTTTTAAATAACTTTTCAACTCAATGATCAAGATTTTTTAAAAAGTACTTTGTTATAGGTTCATAAACTCAAGAAAGGTGGATCAATGTCTAAGATTATAAAACACTTTAAAACGTGTCAATCCTAAAAATTTAAACATAAAATCACTCATCAAATCATGAGACCACTTTAAAATCAATTTAAATATGTCGATCCAGACGTTCTTTGTCCAAGAAGTTGCAAGAGATTGACTTCAAACAACATGTCTGGTTAACTGAAATGATCATTCTATTTCGAGTTTATTTGGGGGAAATGATTATTTCGAATTTTGATTCAATAAATGGACACGTCAATGTCTAATGGGGGCCGATGCTTTGAATATGCAGAATAGCCACTTCGGAGGCCTACAAGTCATTAAGGTTGAGATAAGTCTTCTGCCAAAAGGCTAAAGACTTCAATCAGCATCATGCACCAAATCATTAATCAATACCTATTAATTGCTTAGAAATTGGCGAGGACAATCTATTTATGACATCTAATTAGTAAGACCAAGTTTTCCTTTTATTTCATTTGGTTCACATAATAGAATGGAATAGAATAATTGAAAATAAAATAAAATAGTTATTATATTGTTTGATTCGTGGAATGGAATAGGGTAAGAAGTGTTATTATATCTCATTCTATTATTTGGTTAGTAGGAATAGTTTTGGAATAGTTAAGGAACAAATGATAAAATAACAAAATTACTTATTATTATAATTTAGTAAACTAGACAAAATTATTCATTATTATAATTTAATAATCTTTTTCTTTTTTTAATATTTTAATTTTATTCTCATTAAAATTTTAAAATATTAATAATTTATTTTTAAATTATTAATATGATTTTTTATTTCAATTTCTTTTTAATTTTTCTTTATTTGTATTTTCATTTTTTAATCTTTTAATCTCTAGTTTAGTTTAATTTAGATTTAAATATTTATTTGAAGTTAATAATGTTAGTTTTATGTTATTTATATTTATTTTATATTTTTGTAGGAGTAGAATCGAAAATAACTTCAATTGGTGAAGAAAGGTGCATAATGGATTGGTGCTTTTATCTGCATATGTTTTGATTTTTAAAGCATATCTCCCACTATAGAACTCTAAATGAGGTGATTTTTAAACCATTGGAAAGCACAAGGAAAGGGTTACAACTTTGATATCTACCACTTTTCTCAATTCTGATTGGAAGATAGTTAAAATCTTTGTTGAAGTTAAAGTATTGCACTAGGTGAGCAAAAATCAAGACAAAACCTTTGAGAGCCGTGCTCTGAAGACTAAAAGCCATGACGCTCAAGGTATTTTTCAAAAATAAAAGGCTTACAAGATTTTGTAAGCTAGCGCTTTTGGAGGCTATTTAAGGGGTCTTTTTCAAAGGTTTCTATGAAGAGGCAGCAAGCAATTTTTCTAGAGTACAAGAGCTAAAAATAAAGCAAGAAAGTAAGAGAATTTGAAGGAAAATATCAATATCACAAAGCTTCAACTATTAGGTTTCTTTTTCTATTTTTGTGTTTCCCTTATTGTCTTGACTTGGATAAATGGCTAATTTTCTTTAGATGACGTTTTTAGTAGATATTATGAGCTAAACTATTTTTCTAGGATTGTGGTGAATTTTGACATGTAGTTTGAATATTAATTTCTTTTTATTTATTATGAATAGGTATAGTTTTGCTTATTTAAATATGTTCTCGATGCTTTTAATTGCTTGATTAGTAATTAACTGATTTGTGAATTTAATTGAAATTCGACAGAGAGATTTCAGATTAGATTAATATTTGAATAGTGTATGTTCATGTCACTTAAGTGATCGGATTCACGATTCAGGTAGACATACGCCAATTACCATGCATAGCCAGATTAGAATACTAGCTTAATGAACTTTATTTAATCGATTCCTATAGATATATAGTGACCCAATTAAGTTAAGTATTTGTGCAAACATCTTGACAGAGACTTATTCAAAGTTAATAAAATCACCCATGAGTGTAAATAATAAGAGAAACTGGTATCAGATTCAGTGTTAAATGAACTCATAATCCTAAGTTATAGTCTATTGTTTTTTTTAAATAAATTTTAAGTTATGTTAATTAAATTAGTGTTTACTTTTATTTAGTTTTAATTAATTTTTAAAAAAATTTAGTTACTTAAATAAAATTAATTTGGCATAATTTAAATACTTAGTGAAGATTTATAAACAAATTTCTGTCGGATACACGTTTACTTGTGTACGTACTAAATTAACAACACTTGCACTATAGCTTTGGAGCCAATATCATTGCTTTTTGATTTTTAATTTCCACCAAAATTTCAGTTATATAACTCAAAAAGAATTATTGCCAGCATGAAGTCAAAATTTGGAGTGGTTTTTCTGCACGTCCATAGATCAATGGCAACCATGGTTACTTCAAGGTCAGATTTCTTTGATTTTACTTTCTACACTGTCTTGTGTTGTATATTGATATGTTGTACAGCATTATAGAATAATAGAACTTGGAAGTTCTTTAACTCGATGCAGTGTTCTATTATTTACATCAAACAAATCTACCTTTTTCATACATGCGATTATATTTGGATAAATACATGCGATTATACAAATTTAGTTTTTTATATGCAACTCCCCCAATTTTTTTGTTTTCTTCTAGAGCAATATTGGAAAGAAATGTTGTTTTCTCACCTATTTCTTGTGACACATGAAATGTGAGTCATGTAAATGTTGTGCTAAATTGGGAGGGAAGTTGTATTTACATTCAATAATTACATACGAAATCATGCCTATTAGATTTATAAAAGTATGTGAATATTTGACTAAATGATTGATGCATGTATTTAAACTTCAAAATTGTATATAATAAAATAGGACTGTTTTGCGCAGAATTGGAATGAGCTCAACACAATATCAATGAAATTAATACACTCGATCATTGACTTAATGATTGACGCATTCTCCTAATCAATGGATGATGATACATGTTTCTCTACTCATATATATATATATATATATATATAGATGTGAACAACTTAAGAAGCTTGGCCAATATAACACCGTACATGTAACTATCACTAACCTAACGTCCTAAGTGATCAATCACATTTGAACAAAAGATCACATCCGAAGTGCATGTAATGGGAGTTGGTGCAAGTCTTATGGTCCTAGTTAATGCATCCTTAAATATCAACAGAAACGACATGCTTACATGCATCATAAGCTTTACATACTTCGAAGCCTTGAAGCACATAATGTTCCTTTATTGGATCAAATTAGTAGGTAAAATTAGATCCTCAATCAAGTTGGGTCAATTGGACCCCAACAAACGTTGTCATTGTATAGAATAGAATGATAGCTTTGTTCTCAACCTCTATTTCTTTTAAGGGGGAGAAGGGTATTTATTCTTCCCATTACTCTCGGCCATGACTTTTCCTTGCTCTTTTACCCACGTGATCCAATACTCTTTCGAATCTTTTCCCATCAATATGAAAAGTCTTCAATTCTTGAAAAGAAAACAATCATATGGAAAACAAATGGAATAAAAAATTTCATGATTTCGCAAAAGATTAAAATGAATACTACAAAAGCAATTTCAATTTTAATTTTTCAAGGCAGTTTGGGTGATTGGCCGACTTAAAAGTGAGATCACGAACCACTCAATGGTCAAGATCTTTAAAAAAGTACTTTGTTATAGGTTCAAAAACTAAAGATGGGTGGGCCAATGTCTAAGATTATAAAACACTTTAAAACATGTCAATCCTAAAAATTTAAACATAAATCACTCATCAAATCATGAGTGAGCAACAAAACGGAGGGGGGATTTTTTTTGAAGAACAAGAAACAATCAGAAAAACCCAATCTTTCCGAAACCAAAAAACTAGAGAGAAACACTACAAAGAGGCAACAAAATAGAGAAAAATCCCTAGTTTTGTAGCAAACCTCTATGCTAGCCACAATAGAAAAATCCAAAAGAATAAAAATAAACAAAATCAAAATATATGCCATTGAAAAATGAGTGAAGCAAGGTTTTCTTAAGAGAGTTTTTTTATTTGTTTTGTTTTTTTTTTTAGGGTAAACTTTGATTTTAGGGAAGGATTCCTACCTTGGATGGCCTGTGAGTCAAAGGAGTGAGAGCTCTTTCTTTTTTTTTTGGGACAACCGGTGACAAAAAAGAAGGCTCGATTTTGGGTTACGCGTCGCCAATTTAGGCGCATGAGAGAGAGAGAGAGAGAGAGAGAGAAAGAGAGAGAGAGAGAGTTGTGTGATGTCTGTAGAAGGGAAAGAGGGTGTAACATTTGGGTGCCAGATAAGGAGAGTTTTGGGCTTGGGTGCATCACCGGCAGGAGAGGAAAGAAGGGGTTACTGCTAGTTGGTTAGAAAGACAAAGGAATGAGGTTTTGAGTGAGGAAAGAAAGCTGGTGAAAATGGCAACTCGAGAGTTGGTGAGAAAGGGGGGAATGTCGGCTAAAGAAAGGAAGAAAGAAGAAGCAGAAGAAAAGGGGTAGAAATCCAAACAGTGTATTTAGTTGAAGGATCTGGTGGGCTGTGCATAGACTATTTGGGCTATCACTTGAACCCAAGTCAGGTAAAAATTCACACCTTTTTTTTCATGGATCCATTATGATTTATGTTGTTTGGATTTAGTCTAAATCATTGGGTTGAATATATGATTGGGGGATATAGAATGAGATAAAAGTTTTTTTAGCACAACATCCTAAAACTTTTAGATGATATTTAGAATTTGAAAATTAATGTAAATAGAAAATATAACGGTGAATGTTAATAGTAAAAATAGTAGAAAAAATGTTTTAAATATTTTGTTAATGGGATTTAGAAGAACATGCATATATAAATTATAAAATAAGTGAATGAATAGTAAGAAAACCAATAATAGATTTAGTTTAGTTTAAAAAATGATAATAATAATAGTAAGTGAGTGAGAAGGATAAGATAAAAAAGAAAGAAAGAAATATTTATAATATAAATATATTTAGTGTAGTATCCTGTACTTTGATATGGTGACTAATAAAGCTTATGGATCCCTATTGAGGTTAATTATCGAGTTAAAAAGGTGATTTGGAAGTGAATCTATGAAACCTCGATCTCCATAGACACGTAACTAGAAGTAGACGCGATAGTGCGACCTAGGGGTAATTTCGTAATTTTCCTTGGTGAGCTCCTACGAGTGGGTTTTCTAATGCTATTAAGGTCTAAATAGACCTAAGGCATTAATGAATGATGTTTATGATAGTAAAATAAATGAAGGAGATAAAAATAATCATAATTTCCTTATATAGGCAAAATGATCATTTTATATCTCGAGTCTAAATTTTTATGTTTTTGTGAACTCGAGTATTTCTGGACTATCATGGACCTTGTCCTAGTGTCAAAAGAGTAAAAGGGTTGCACAAAGGATGGGAGGAAGACAAAGTCACCATGTTAAGGGCATTTTGGTAATTTATGTGAGAATTGGATAAACTTAGCTTCCAGTAATTTCTTCTTCCTCCTCACCCATCCAACACCATTTTCATTTCAAGTCCATGAAAATCAAACTTTTCCATGTGATTTTTCCTTGTTTTATTTTCATTTCCTTTCTTTTCTTGCTTCTTTCTTCTCCTAACTTCTTGGGTACCAAATTTACAGCCTTTAACCCCA
Organism: Theobroma grandiflorum; assembly: GCA_036013995.1. Classification (NCBI taxonomy): domain Eukaryota; kingdom Viridiplantae; phylum Streptophyta; class Magnoliopsida; order Malvales; family Malvaceae; genus Theobroma; species Theobroma grandiflorum. The sequence continues at coordinate 15,719,051 of CP142133.1, forward strand.
ATTTTCAGCACACCTAAACCCTAGGAAAGAGAAAGAAAAATCTTTCCTTGTTTCCTTTATTTTCTATTTCTACTTCACTTTCAAATACACTTGGATTTTTGGCTTCAAATCTTCATTTTTAAGGCTAAAAGATATATATTTCTAACTTTTGAAAATTTTGAATTTATGGTTATATTTTCAGATTTTATTTCCTAATTTCTTCAAGTTATTTTTCTTGGAAATATTAGGTTTTCTTGATGATCTTCATGCTTCTAAGCTCAGCAAGGTAAAACATCTTTAAATTTGAAATAGTTGATATGATGGGTTGAGAATTAGACTAGAAATTTAAGTTAAATGTTAGGGTAGAGGGTAGATTGTTTAATTTAAATTTATTAGAATTATTAGATTTAATTTATGACTTAATTGAGGTTATTATGATTTATTGGTAAATATAGATTTTAATGATATTTCGGGATTACTTGGATTAGGACCTTGTTGGTGCTAGTTTTGTCAAGTGAGTGAACTTGAATCAAAATTGCTTGAGAAATTAATGCATGTATGTTGATTGTATCACTTGAAAATGTTTTAATTGTTTTATCTTCAAAACATGCATGGGAACAAGCTTTTATTAAAACGTTTTTGCGTTATGAAAGGTGATTGTAATGAAATTGCTAAGTCCCTTTATATGTCGATATGTATATATATGTATTGTACATTTGTAGATAATATTGTGTAATGAATATGACCGTGCGTGTGCACAATGTGGGGGGATGCACATGTAGATGACAAGGTGTGGGAGTGTGGAGGATGACATTAGTTGTGTGCGATGTGGGGGTTGCACATGAGTTGGGTAAGGTGGTGGTGGTATTTGTGTTTATATATGTATATGTGATAGCAAGTTTATGATTATAATATGTGATTATTTTGAATGTTGATAACTTGATTATTGTCAATGAGTTCACTTTGATGTGCAATATGGTAGGGATGGATTTTGTGGCATGTGAAAACCCCTTAATTGTCATTTGCCCTGAATCTCGCTACAGCGAGAATGGAGCCAGAAACTCTTGGGTGGTTCCAGGTTTTTGTTTATTGTCTTCACTTTAACAACAATTTTGACCACATTACATCTCTTAGCTTTCTAATGGTTCAAAAATCATATCAATTAGACCTCTGTAGCGTGAGATATACTTGAAAAATTGAGACATGTGCAACCAAGAATGCCCTCCCGCTATAGCAAGAAAGTGCTTTCATTTTGAAAAATATTTTAGCCACGTTCCAAATAGAACTGGGCAAAATGGTTAACATGAAAATTGTATCACAGCCTCTTATCTTTCTAATGACTAAGAAATCATGTCAATTGGACTTCTGTAGTGAGAGATATGCTTGAAAAACTGAAACATATGCAAACCATGAATGTTTCTCGCTATAGCGAAAAACTTGCTGTCATGCTTGTTACTTTTCTTGAATTTGACATATTTTTACCCATTTAATTTCTTGGATTGCTCATGGGTTTTTCAACACTTTGAAGCTATTAATTAAATTTTGAAATGAGGGGTTTTTTAGTAAGAAATTAACTCAATTGCATTGTTTTTGAAACAAGTGCATCATAATTTTCAAAATCTCCTTATCGATTGCTTGTTCCCTTCCTATGTTCACTCACTGGGTTTATACTCACATTTTTAAACTTCATGTTTTTAGATTTAGAGGCAGTTGGGACCTAGACCAAGTCGTCCATGCATGCTCATCTTTTGGTAGGTACTATGGCATCTCAGTAGTTGTGTCTTTATTCAAAGTCACTCCGCTGATGGTTGAGAGTCTTTTATCTGTGTACACATATATGTAACATAAACTACTAGAAGTCATGTTATAAATGATGTATATTTTAGATTAATGATGCCATTATGAGATGGTAATAAATGACAGTACTTTGAGATAATACGAATATAAATATTGGGTATATATGTTATGTACTGAAATACATTGAGTTGTGAACTACAAATAATGGTTTAGGAATGGTAATGTAAGATTTATGAAATGTTGTACATGATTACGTAGAAAGGCTTGCTTCGGCTTTATGGGCTATACCCATTGGGCCCATGCGTCTGTCATGGCCTAAAATTTAGATTGTAACATTTAGATACTTGTAAATATAATATATAAAAAATACATGATGCAAATATAAAAATTATAAAAAATGAAATCATTATTTTAAGTGTTCCAATGATGGAATCCCACCTAAAAAAGGCAAAGAGTTGCCTCTTTCGAGTGGATTTCTTAAGTGCGGAGTTTGAGACGGATTTTCACCGAAGCGTCAAGATAAATCCAAACTACATACTCCAATATTCATTAACTTAAATAATTGTTGTTTAAAATATACATTAGAAGAAAAATAAATTTACATAATGTTGTATTTAAACTTAAATTAATATAGTTAGTTAATTAGATTACATAAACATCACTAAATAAAATTAATTTAACCATTGAAAAAAATAAATTAATTATTTATTTGATAAACTATATAACTAAGTAAAATATTAATCAATAATGTTAATTAAAGAATATAGATTTAAATAGAAAAATATAAAAAATAATAAATAATAATAAGTATGTGAACAAGGTAATAAAGCACCTTAAATTATTAAATGAATAATGAACCAACTAAATTAATGCATGCGTTCATATAGATCTCATCATTTTGTTTTTGTCATAGCATGCGATGTTTATCTTATTAATGGGATGAGAATTTTGATGATGGGATTTCCTCGAAGATCTCATAGAGACGAGTCTTTCTCGAGATATCCTTAAGAGAAGAAAACTTCGAGACTTCACCAAAGCGTTGGGATGGTCTACGAATGATTTTTCAATAAAAGATTGCCAACCTCATCATTTAAAATTGAACAAATCGTAACATCATTTTACAACTGTGTCATGTGCATATGTGAAACTGAATAAAAGACTAAATCAGCTAATAAAATAAAGAATTAATTGATAAGTAAGGATTAAGGAAATATAAGAATAAAATCAATGGTACGCTACAATAGGATAACTTAAGATTAAATGGTATCGTTTGTACCATTCATGGAACGGGTGCCGTGGAGGTGTTAACTCTTCTCTGTGCGTAACCGCACACCCGAACCCATCTGTAAAATTCGTAGGCCAATTCTCGTTCTTTCAACGGACCTAAAATTAATTTAGGATTCTGTCGATTAGAACTGAGTTAATAGGTGACCAATCACATCTAGAAAAGATAATTGGTGGTGACTCCTAACTTGTTTTTTCCCCAAGTCTAGTGGTTAGGTTTCTAGGCCCGCACATTACGACAACTTGGTGATTCCATTGGGGATGCTAGAAAGTCGTGCCATAATTAATCATAAGTTATCTTAAGCCTTAAATAATTTGTTGTTTCCTTTAAATTTAAGCATTTGTTTTATGCATATTGGTTTTGTGCATTAATTGTTTTATGATCATTATTTTATTACTTTTTTAAATTATAGGGAATTTAGGATAGAGGGATGTGAGATTGTCCGTCAAAGGTTGGTACGTTCCTTCACACGCACAACACATGTCGCATTCATGCATAAGTCTTTTGCTCGGACTTTGTCCTTTATTATGAGGGAGTTTAGTAGCTACGCTCTCGTGAGGTAATAACCTCCACATGGGCTAGTGAACATGCCCACTCAAATTGAACCTAGTCCGTTTGAAGCTTATAATGAGTGAGGATCAGGGTGCCTTACTAGTCCAAGTGGACAACAGTAAAGATTAATTTGGGAACCTTTAGCCTCGTTTAAAACCGAACTCAACATATAGAAAGCCATGAGGAGCCATCCCATAAGCAAAACCTTATCGAACTTATCATGACGAGTACACCCTAATTTAGGACACGTGATGGAACAAATCTCTCATATTAGCATTTTTTTGATAAAATAAAAATAATGCGGATCAAAGTGATTTTAAAAAAGAAAAAACAAAAAAACAAAGAATTTCTTTCTTTTTCCATCTTAAAAAAAAAAAGAGGAGCAAGATTTTTTACATTTATTATTGTTAGAATACTTTTTTCTCTACTTTTGCTTTAAACAGCTCCAAAGAATAGCTTTTTTCTATTCTCTCCTAAAAATAAAGGATAAACACCAAAAAGAGAGAGGATTTTTCTTCTTTCGTGAAAAAAAAAGAATAAAGAAAGAAAAAAAGGGAGGTATATCCTTTGAGTGAAGTCTTCTCAAAAAAAAAAAAGAGAGGTCTTTAGTTCTTTTTGTCCATAAAAATAAAGGAAAAGAAAGAGAGAGAAAAGCTTTTTCTCTTACAAAAATAAAGGAGGAAGGTAAAAAGAGAAAATGATATTTCTTGCGAAACGGAAAAAAGAAAGAAAATGGTTCTTCACTGAAGTAGTAAGAAGAGAGAACATAAAAAAGTTTGTTTTTTTATTTCTTCCATTTTCTTCAAAAACCACATAAAGAAAGGGATTTTAGTTTAAATAAAATTTTCTACCTCCCACTATACATAATTTCCAATAATGTGGTTTTCCATTTCATTTCATACCATCCATGCATCAAGGCATCATAGCATTTCATGCATACATGCAAATATCATATTTTCATCTACATGCAATCATTTCATGTTTGTTCTAATAAAGAAGAACCCTACATCATTGTTAGCTTTGTAGGAAAGAGAATAAATCCCTTTTTGAAAAAATTTTTAGTAAAGTTCTAAATTTTTTGTTTCTAATTTATTTGGGTTTGGGTCAAAAGGATTGAACGATATGGAACATCAATTAGAGGCAAGGATAAGTGCATTGGAACGCAATCAAGATGAATTTGGACATGACCTTCAAGAGATCAAAGGACAGATGGCCAAATTGATGGAAATGATTAAACGTCTCAATGAAGCCAAAGGAAAGCACCTTCAAGAATCCCCATCGCTTCAAATCGAACCACACCAAAAACAATTATTGAATAAAAAGCAATTTGTCCTTGATAAACCCAACACATTGCTCAGTGGCTCAAGTAAAGATCAATGTCTGGAAAAAGTCGTAAAAGGGATGGATGAGTTGAATATGCAAATGATTGAGTTAAAAAGTTTCATGACTAAAATGGGATCTCTAGATGCTACACAACCCACGAATAGTGGGTTGCAACCAAGGGCATATTCTCAACCCACATGCAAGAATCAATTTGCAGCCAAAATCATACTCTTATCCAAGCACTTTGTGACCCTTTTTCAACAAGCTTTTCAAAGCCAACCACGGGCACAATTATCAATCACCCCTACTTCTAACCCAAACACCCCTAAAAAACAATCTAGAAAGAAAAAACAATTTGAATAGGTACTCGTTACCTACAAAGAACTCCTTTATCAATTAGTTCATGATCATCTTATTGTCTCGGTACCTTTGGAACCCTTACGACCTCCATACCCAAAGTGGTTCAAGTCAGATGCAATATGCGATTATCATGGTGGAGCTATGGGACATTCCATCAAAGATTGTGACGCCTTCAAGTATCGAGTGCAAACATTAATAGATGCCAAATGGTTCGATCCAACAAAGATAATGGGGCATGGTTGTGGGAAGTACAATTAGGTGTCAGGATGAAAGAAAGATTGACTACGCCGATTTTTCACAAAAGTTTTCTTTAAGACCTTAAGACATTTTAATCGTTAGCTTTTTTTGAATGTTGTAAGAATGGGTTTATAATTATGAAGAATTATGTTGACTTTTGAGGTCTTGTTCAATATTTTCCTAAATATTGTTTTCTATAAAAAAACCACAAAAAATGAAAAAAAAAAGTTTATTTGAAATGTAATCATATTGGTGCACTATTCATAATCAAGTGTCTTTGTGTTTCAAATCACTCATCATACATTTAATCATCCCATCATGCATTCAAACATCCTTCAATTTTGACTCATCATTCATCTTCCTTTGTTGCAAGTAGCATCACTCCACCTTACTACATCCCATGAAAGAAAAAGCAAGATTGTTGTTGATTTTCACAAATAAAAAAGGTTCTTTCAAATTATATATTGAAAAAAAGAAAGAAACTCGAGGGAACCCACTTATAGTTGGCATAATACAAGGGCTCAAGCTAGAATCATGGGAGATGAACAATCAAATTTCATAGACAAGATGGAGAAGACCTAAGATGAGATGAGAAAATAGTTGGCAAAGCTAATGGAGAGTGAATGCTGATGAAAATAAGGGGACTATTGAAAGATCTTCAAGTTTTCAAGGATTAAGCCAATCGTCAACACAAAGGCAAACTATGCAAATTTCGAGGGCAATTCTTTCTAACCAAGTTCTTACACTTGACTTGAATGACTTTAAAGAACAAGGAAAATTGAAAGTGGACTTTTCAAGCCCAAGAGAAAAACTGAGAATGCAACAAAAGTATGACCTTTTAGAAGAACATTTTAAAGCCATAGAGGGAACGGATCTCTATGATGCCATTAAGGAAAAGGAATTAAGTTTGGTGCCTAATGTGGTTATCCCACCCAAGTTTAAAGTCTTGGAATTTGAAAATATGATGGAACTAAATGCCTTAAGGCACATTTGATCATGTATTGCAACAAGATGGCTCTATATGCCCATGATGAGAAGTTGGTCATTCATTTTTTCGAAAATAGTTTAGAAGGAGCTGTGGTTAAATGGCACTTCAAGTTGGAAAAAGATTGTATTTGCACATGGAAAGATTTGGCCAAAGCATTTTTAGGACAATACATGCACAAGCTAGAAGCAATTCCTGATCAAATTACCCTCCAAAACATGGAAAGTAACCTTTCTAAAACCTTCAAGGAGTATGCTTGTAGGTGGAAGCAAATAGCATCACAAGTCCAACCACCCCATACTAGTAGAGAATAAAATTCTCTATTTGTTGATACTCTTCCTCCTCCATATTATAACAAATTGATGGATATTACTTATTCAGATTTTGTGGATTTTGTGTTCTCTGTGGGAAAGATTAAAGATGGAATAAAAAAGGAAAGGATTATAGACTCTCGAGTAAATGATCTTGTCAAAAGAGAATATGATGTTTTTGATAAAGGAGTTCAAGTAATGACTTTTGAAAAGAGAAACAAAAGGAAATTTTGTGACATAGAAGATCTTATGGGTGCTCATTCACACCCATCAACATATGTCCATAATTTACCTTAACCTTTTGCTTAGTCATCATTTACACAAGCTCTTCCACCTTACATGTCCACTTTAGGTGACTAAGAAATTAATCTAGATTACCTTTAAAGCAACAACAGAAAGAAAACTAAAGTGTACCATTCATTACCAATGTCCTATGTAGAGCTTTTCTTTTTATTGGTACAAAGTCATAAGATCTCCATTATTCCTACTAAGCCTAGGAAACCTCCTTACCCAATATGGTATAACCCAAATGTTAAATGTGATTACCATTTTGGGGTTGAAGATCATTCCATGGAAAATTGTATTGCATTCATGAAGAAAGTTCAAGCTTTAATCGATGCAGAACCAACTGAATTCAAAGAACTTCTCAACAAACAATTGAATGATATGCCAATTCGGGGGCAATTCTTGATCACTTTTTTGTCGTGTACATGTTTTAAGGATAGAAACTCTTAGGAATATTGACTTTTGTCTTTCATGCAATTTGAGTTAAGTGTATGTTTAGTTTTTATCAACATAACATACTGTCATGAGTTGAATCAAGTTTGAAAATTGCTCAAATTTCTTTTGGTTCCTATTTCTTTATTTTTCTTTCTAAAAGAAAAAAAAGAAAAGAGTTCTTTGAATGTTAGCAATTTTAAAAATAAAGCCCTATACTACTTGTTTCCAAAATCATATATAAAAAATAAAAAAAAGAAAAGGAAAAGGTTCTTATAAAATAAATGGTGAAAAGAATCTCGAAAGAATTGGTTGTTGCTATTTGCAAATGAACCATATCTTTAAACACTTTCAATGCCTTAACCAAGTGAATAAAGGCTATGCAGGGGCCTGAATCCAAAAGGAAACAAAAGCTCTAAAACTTCATCAATATCATCATTTGACATATAAGGATCATGGTCTTTGTCTAAGTTAATAATCAATGATATGACAAGGTAAAATTCATCTTTTTGAAAAAAAATAAAGAAAATCTTGCATTCTTGAAAAGAATCTGAATTTGGTGATTTGATAAGTGTCAAGACTAGTCAGAGCTTCAAATACATCGAAACTATTCAACCTCTTTCAATTAGATCCAAAATGTGAGCTTTTCCACCCATTGCCTAAAGTTGTCCTTCATCCATACTTTAGGGCAAGATAATCAGAAGAAGAAAAAATTTTCTCAATACCTCCAAGACACCCAGCTTGTAAAATAACCTTTGTTTCTCCCTCATTTAGAGCAATTTGCAAAATTGAGGTTTGAAGTGAGATTTTTGAAGGTTTGAAAGGGTTATAATTACTCAAAGTTATTGTTTAAGCCTTCGTTTAAGTAATTGATCAAGGAAGAGCGCCCTCAATGAATCTTTCCTTTTGGAAAATTTGTGTCAAGCTTTGAATTGTGAAGGTAGAAAAAATTACAAAAAAAAAAAAAAGAAATAAGAAGAAGAAATAAGAGAATGGTGAGAAAAGTTGAAAGTAACATCATGTACTTAAGACATTCAAATGATGCCAAACCAAGAAAAAAAAAAGAAAAATAAGTATTTACTTCAAAATTCATCCATTATAGGGATTGCTCTTCAAGGTAAGTAACTACATTTGAGATGAGAAATGACCATGTTTCATTCTTCTATTCATAAATGAGAAATTATCCATTTGCTACACGTTTGAGGCTATCAAATTTTTTCTAAATGTACCTTAACCAAGAATCACCTCTCATATTGGACGGGAAAATATGTATGAGAATCTTGTCCAGGGACATGGAGAATAAAATCTTATTTTAAGAAAGAGAACACCCTGTATGAAGAGGCGAATGCAAAAAAATTCAAATTTTAACCTGTTAAAAAGAAAAATGGAAAAAAGATGATCAAAAAGTGATGGAGAAAAAAAGAAAAAGAAAATTGATGGAAAAACATGCTTTGAATAATCAAAAAGACAAATGTCTCAGAAGATTTTTGCATGAATGATCCTTGGTTAATCACCTTTAAATACATGTTTTGAGCTTTTTTACCCATTCTATCAAAGCCTTTAACCTTTACCTACATTACGTGCTTTAAAAAGTCCATTTTAATCAAGTGTGGATGCTTAGATTGAAGAGCTTTCTTCTAGAAAAAGGCATCATAGAATCAATGAGGCCTTGGCCTCTTTTTTTTTGCAAAGATTATCCATGTGAATCCATCAATCCATTTCGGATAGAGTTTGAAGTTTTCTCAAGTGTATGATGGAACAATCAATGAAAAAAAAAAAGAAAAAAAGATAACAAAAGGAAAAAAGAGAGAAAAATGTGCTTTAGGGTGAAAACTTAAAAACGCAGCCTAGAGCAAAAATGGGAATTTATGAAACCACTCGTGATTTTGACTGATAAGAAGCATGATAAAGAGATCATTTCAAAGCAACCAGAGTGCATTAGAGACCCTCAAAATGTCCAACAATGTAAGATTCAATATCTATCAGAAAATCAATGCTGAACTTTGAACCATTCCCTTATAAAATAACCTTGAAATGTTAAGTCTCTAAAGCTGGTATTGGCATCTATCAAAATGCCACACATCATGAGATTTGGAGAGTGTCAAAATTGATTACGATTTGAAATGAGTCTTTTTGTGAAGAATTTGATGTTCAAGGAGTATAAATGTGAGAAAGTCATGCAACATTTGTGAGCTTGGAAGAAGAAGCATCAGTCGTTTCTTTTCCCATAAAATGGCGAGAACTTTTTGTTACAGAAAACTTTAATTTGTTGAACCTTTCAATCCATAAAGACCAAATTGTGATTTCACCCACCCGAGTCATTTAAAATAGTAATCACTAATTCTTAAGAGATTTAAATATCACATGTTTTTCCAAACTTAGATATTTTATCACTTCAATAAGAAAAATGTGGAATTGATACAATTTTGCTCTAAGATTTAGCTATCTTTGATCATGAAAATAATTGTGTGTGCAATTTTATTGTAATTTTGTCGAAATCAAAATGTTTTTGAAAGCAAAAGAAAAAGAAGAAAAAGGAAAGCCTTTACGATCTTTGTGAGAAAAATCCATCAATCATTGTAGGATAAGACAAGCACTTTTCAAAGAGACAAATTTATTTTTTCAAAAAATAAAAAAATAAAAAAAATGAGAAAAAATAATGCAAGGAAGAGCTTTCATGATCAAGAGGTGTGGAAGCATTGAAATCTAATTTGAATTAGTGATCTTTTGTTCACATCGATGGTGGGAAAGTGATTTCAAGAATCCAAATCAATATGATGAGATTAACAAAGTGGTTTTTTGGAGACAAAGAAATTGGTAACTGCACAAGAACATCATCAAAAGATGTGAAGTTGAGAAAAGTGATCTTTCCAGTGAGGAATATATGATGGAAAACAAAAGGAAGCAATGTATCATTTCTCCATCATTCAATCATGCATACTTGTCCAATCATGCACATGACCATGCATCATCAAAATTGAAAATTTTTAAACAAATGTCAAGACTAATGCAATTTTCAAGCAATTAAGTGAAGAAAGATTTGAGTCTTTCACTGAAAAAGAATAAGAAAAGAAAAAAACCAAACATGAAAGGATTTAAGCCAAGTTTAGCTAGCATCCAAGATGTTTAAGCCCTGTTATATTGGCACAAAGATGATTAAGCTCAATTTAGCTAGCATCCAAGATGTTTGAGCCTAGTTATGCTGGCACAAAAAGAGTTAAGCCTAGTTACGCTGGCGAAAAGACGATTAAGCTCAATTTAGCTAGCATCCAAGATGTTTAAGCCTAACTATGTTGGCACAAAAAGATTTAAGCCCAATTTAGCCAACATCTAAGATGTTTAAGCCCAGTTATGTTGGCACAAAAAAAGTTAAGCCTAATTTAGCTAGCATCCAAGATATTTAAGCCTACTTATGTTGGCACAAAAATAGTTAAGCCCAATTTAGCTGGCATCCAAGATGTTGAAGCCTAATTATATTGGCACAAAGACGATTAAGCCTAATTTAGTTAGCATCCAAGATGTTTAAGCCCAGTTATGTTGGCGCAAAAAAGAGTTAAGTCCAATTTAGCTAGCATCCAATATGTTTAAGCTCAGTTATATTGGCATAAAAGGAATTAAGCCCAATTTAGCTAACATCCAAGATGTTTAAGCCTAATTATATTGGCACAAAGACAATTAAGCCCAATTTAGCTGGTATCCAAGATGTTTAAGCCCAGTTATGTTGGTAGAAAAAGAGTCAAGCCCAATTTAGCTAACATTAGAAATGTTTAAGCCCAGTTATGTTGGCATAAAAAGAGTTAAGCCTAATTAAGCTGGCATCCAAGATGTTTAAGCCTAGTTATTTTGGCATAAAGACGATTAAGCCCAATTTAGCTAGCAACCAAGATGTTTAAGCCCAGTTATGTTGGCACAAAATGTAACACCTGACCCTAAATTATCTGTGACATGTCATTCACATGCATTGGATAGCATGTTTGTCTATTGAATTGCTCCAGAAAATTAGTTAAATGACTATGTTGCCCTTGGAAATACAATTGAGATGATTTAAACTTCGAAATGATCTAAGCAGAGAACTGAGAATGAATTTGAAAAAACTAAAATCCACAGAATTACTCGAAACAGTGATTCGGAGTTCGAGGTCCAGTTTGGAGTCTATCGAAAAAATTGATCGATTTGAGACAAAACGGTCATTTTGTTATTTAAGGACAAAATGGAGATTTTCATAAAAGATTTTGATCACAATTGATTAAGACTTATTATTTGAAGTATAATATGATTATTGGAGTATAAAATGAGATTTGACAGAGATAAATTTAATTTCTCGATAGTTTTGGAATACAAGGGTAAAATAGTAATTTTGCCACTAGAGGACAAAACGGGAATACTTAGAAAATATTTTGACCCCATTTGATTAATAATGGTTAATTGAAGTGTTATTTGAGGTTGAAAAGTGGAAAAAGAGGTAATTCCAGTACATTCCGGAGTATATGGACAAAATCGTAATTTTACCACCCGAAGACGAAAATTTAATTTTTGACAGAATTTGGATTAAATTCGATAAATTGGAATGTGGTATGAGTTTGACGAGTGAAAAATATACCTTTTGGCAATTTTTCAATTTTTGGGGCAAAAATGTAATTTTGCACTTTTTCGGGGGCAAAAGTGTAATTTTATAAAATTACACCACCAAAATTATTGAAATAGTCCAGAAATTTCATGAAGGCTTTGGATAAGGGAAGAAAACTTTGTGATGGAAAATAAGTCAATTTGGAAGACTAAAGAAAAAATAAATTAATAAAAAATTTTAAAGTATAATAAAATAATATTATTTTATTCAACTATAAAAAGGCCAAAATTTTCAATTTGCTGGGCATGTGAGGGTCGGCTAAGGCAAGCAAGAAGGGGAGAAGGGGAAAGGAAGAACCCTAGGCTAAAATTTTTGGGGAAAACAAGGAAAAATCAAGAATTCAACCAATTAAAAGGTAAAATTCATTAATTTTCTTAGTGATTTCTATTGCCCATTCATTCTTTTTCCGTTTCCATGCAAATTTGGCATATGGGTATGATGATCCCTTGCTGACCGAATGTCCTTGAGTGGGTTTTGATTCATTTTGTTGGTAGATTTTATGGTGATTTAATGTTTTTAGTTAGGTTGAATCTAAAAATAACAAAAACTAGCGAGAAAAATAATTTTTCTCCATTGAAACCCTTAATGCTGAAATTTCCAAGAGAGAAATGGCTGCTGAAAGTGATGAGATTTCATGTTATTTAAATGAATTATAATGAATTATGGGTGTAGAAAAATTATAGGAAATTTTGGTGCAAAAATTGAAATTTTTGCCTAAAGTGCAGACTAGTGCACTAAGTGATTCGGGCTGATGTTTAGCATCACATTCACAGTCATTAAGTCAATTTGGGTGTAATTAGAATTTAGGAATTGAAAGAAATCAATTTGGAATTAAATCAGAGACTTTAGCAATTTAGACGCATGTAGGCAAGTCGGTTGGACACCGTGATTTAATGACTGTCCGAACCATTTTTACCCAATTTCCAAGTATGTAGAGCCTGAAATAAATTATATTGGTTGGACACAAATAATGGAATTTTATGTCGTGAATCATGTATAGGTGGTGGGCTCCCGAACGCGGGAAAAATACGGTGTATTGGAAATTGAAAACAAGAGTATCATGTACTCTTGACGAGGTAAGTGGATTAATTATCATCTGTAATATCTAGAGGGGTTTGATTATAAATTTATGCTTTTTAAAACATGATAAATTTGAAAGTATAAAATATTACGATTTTCGATGAAATTGTTTTTAAAATTAAATGTCAATTTTATGAAATTGAGTATATGGAGACCTATATGATGAATTGCATTATTTATAAATGAATTGAAATATGAGGCTTATGACATTGGAAAGCATGCTGGCTGAATTGTATATTCTTATGAATAATATAAATTGTCTATTTATCTTGATGAATGGATATCATTTTATTAGCCGTGCTATGCTGCTAAATGTCTATGAATTGGGTGGTCTAATAAAACACTGTAGTGAGGGTTACCGTGGACTGCCTTTAGGAGGGGCACGATTAACCTGATTAATTGTTACCTCGGTTGGAGAGGCAAATAGGGTAACTCCCGAGGTAATGTTACGATTCACTTCACGTTAAACCACCACGTGAAAATGAGTTTAGCCAACGCCAATGATCGGCTGTATTTGAAAAATTATGAAATTCTAACAGCCTTGGCGAACTCGATTGGATGCTCTGATCAAGCGTCCACGAGTATGAAATTTGGCTTAAGCCTAATTTTTATAAATAAATCATAAGCCTTGTGTTTTGAGAAAATGAAATTGCTTTGCATGATTGCCCTAAATTGGGTGAATAAATTATATTATGATATCATGTTTATATATTGTCTCCATCTACTCGACTTTAGATGTCGTATATGGTAATTATCAACTCACTGGGTTGTAAAACTCTCCACCCTCTCTTTCCCCTTTCAAGCTTGAGATAACTGGTAAGCACTCGGAGTGCATATAGAGGCTTGATTGAAGCCACGTCCTTAGCACACCAAGGTACATAGTTGTATTTAGTAGGGCCCATGTGTCACTGTAAAAGATTTATACATTTCGTTTATTTGTAATACAATTAGTAAGAATTTATTTTATTTTCAATTGCTGAAAAATCGATTTTTCGATCTTTCTAAAAATATTGGCTTGAAATAAAATGTAATATTTTGCTTAATATTTTATTTTATTCTATTCTCTCAAAATTATTATTTTTATGAGGGTTTTCGGTATCAAAAGTTATTAACGATTATGAATTTTGTTTGTTCTACTCGTATGTTGCGATTTTACCAATCGTGAAATTTTTGGATGAAAAGGATGAAAATACCCATGTGTAGAAAATGGTGTATTTTGATAGTTTCGATACGAAACTTAAATTTTATTCTTTGAAAAATATTAATTGGAAAATAATAACCATAGGGGAAATCGAAAACTGATACAAGAGCCTTGCGAGGTCTCGATAGGGTACTCGGAGGATGAGTACCTATTGGGACATCGCGGTGGTTGTCACGGGCTCGATGGGAGATTCCGGGTCATGACAATTCGATTGGTATCAGAGCATTTGGTTGCTCCTGGTTGTAATAGTATGAAAAATTTTGATTTTTAAAGTTGATTTAAAGATTTGCATTGACATTACGTGGCCCGAGTCGAGTTAAGTTAGGTCGAATAGAGTGTGTGTCTCTGCACGTAAATTTTAAAAACTTATTTGTACCTTTGTGAGGTATAGTGACTAAATTGTCACTGTTGATTTTGTATAAGCCTTGTGGTACACAGAGTATCCCTTTACAATGTCTTGGAAGGACGATAGTCTTGACACCTCTTGTAGCATTAGTGAGGAATCGACTGATTCCACTACTGAAAGTCGATGGTGTCTTGAACCTGATAATTTAGAAGGATATTCGTCTAGGGTTCCTATAGATTGGGCTCTATCAGATTTGGAAGCGCAGGTTAGGATAAAGGAGAGCCCTAGTGATAGCGAGACTGATAAGAGTATTGATAGTAATGATGTTAATCAAGGTATGAGAAATTTCCTTTTGAAAGGAATTGGGAAATGTGTTGAAGAAAAGAAGAAAATGAGAAATTTAAGTATAGAGGAAATTATGAAATGAAGTTTTACTATTATAAGAAGATAATCTGGCATGAATAAAGTTTATTAAAGGTAAATAATGGGATCTGAGAAGGATAAGTTCTTGATTTCTAAGAATTGAAAGTCTGAGTGTACAGAGAGATGAAATGTTTTATGATTTTGTATGAGAGGTAAATAAATTATCGAAAACATAAGACAGAAAGGATAAGTGATTATGAATAATAAAAATAGTAGTGGGGTACGATCATACCAGCACTGATGCACCGGATCCCATTAGCACTTCAAAGTTTAGCATACTTGAGCAAGAGTAATAATAAGATGGGTGACCTTCTGGAAAGAGTGTCTTAAGATAAGACATGAAGTATGAGGGTTTTCGAAGATAATTATTGATGAAAACATAAATCGTAAAGTATATTTTCTTCATGAATTTCAAGTATTTTTGAGAAATTACCATGGTAAAGTATTTGTTAAAGGTAAACGAAGGTTGAATCATGATTCAAATATTTAGAAATTGAGAGTGATATGAATGGATTAAAAGATGACTTTGGCATACTATAACAGATAGTATGAATAATTTGAATGAAAAGGATTGGCGACAGCATCAGATCAATTATGAGGGATACTAGAAACTTTGAAAGATAAAATGAAGCATGCACGATAATGCAATGGAAAAACATAACGTTGTAATACGATATGGTGAAGTTGTTATATATTATGGAACTTTTTAAATATTGATTTGATTTGGTTTGAAGGAAAGGATTAGTAGTAACACAAGTAAATTAATATTTACGTGCATGAAGGTAAATGCACTATGTTGATTGAGTTGTTATGTTCCTATATAAATAGTGTTGGAATTTTGAAAGGTTTTATGAGTGAATAAGCGAAGAAAATGTATAGTAGCTTAGAGGGAACTGGCACTGATTTCGATTAGATGACTGTGAAATTTCAAGAACGGTTGGATCTATTGAGGTTTAAAGATACAAGTGTATAAGTCAATTTAAGAATGAACATCAAGGATGATTATGATTGACGTGTGATCACGAAGTAAAAAGTTAATGAATAAATTTATTCAAAAGGTGAATTTGAATTTTGCTATGCATAGTATGGAGAGTTACAGGATTAAAGGACTAAATGTGGTGAGATGGTTAAAGGCGTTCTTTTCAGGGGAAGGAAATGTTTCAGGTTCGAACCTCCTCGTGTCTAACTACGGGCTGCAAACTGCAAGGAAGACTGTGTTAGAGGGATGAGGACCCAGACATGACGATACCCTGGAGAGATAGTCTTTCGAAGGGAATGTCATCTGTGGATGTGACAGCTTGAGATTAAGTGACTCAGAAATGTCAAATCTAGTCTAAATGCCACATAGAGTTATATAATTAAGATTGATATTCATGAGTTACTTGAAAAATCAAGTTAAAAGTCTATTAGGTTCAAAGTGCGATTTATGGCACGAATGATCAAGTCAAGGTACATATTTGAAGTATTAATGATATTGTAATGTAAAGACATATGAGAGAATGAAACCTAAGTGTAAGATTTGAAACGATAAGAAAATAGTATGAGTATGCTAATGGTATGGGACTATGCACGGATATGACAAAATATTGATATGAATTATGAAGGATATTCATTGGATTAATATGGAGTTTTATTAATTGGAGTCTTAAGTGCATTGGAAAAAGTGTTAAAATAGAAATGAGGAATAAATTAAAAGATTTATATGTTGCTACATATAAAGATACATGGATAAAAGAGAATTTAAGAGTTTTTGAAATGGACATATTAAGATAAGCTATTATGTAAAGCATCAAGATCAATGCTCAGTTGATTAAAGTCTGATTGGAGGAGAACAAAAGAGATGAAGAGTTAAACTTTGTGGATGGCTAAGTAAGAGTGAATGAGGAGTTCAATAAATTATGAGCTATTGATGAGGAATATCAATAGTAAATAATAATATTGTGAACGAGAGATTACCAAAGTGGCACAATAAATGTGACAATGTGAAGTGATGTTATGGAAAATTACAAATTTTGTTTTAATTCAGTTGAATGAAAAGAATTGATAACAATACAAGGTTGTTTAAGTGATGTGTTAGAAATCCTTGAAGATAAATTGAAATATGAATAGTCAAGTGTGTATTTGAATATTTTGGTGAGCAAATGTATACCTTTAAGTAAAAGATATGTTTGGAGGATAGAAAAGCAATTAAACGATTAAATATTTCAGAAGTAATTAAATCCTTGTGAGGAGAAATTATGGATTATAAATGACGAGCCTAAGATGTATGATCTTAAGAATGGCTAAGGAGCTAAATAGTGAAGCCATAAGTTAAGTGGTCATAAATAGTGAGAAACCTAAATGTAAAATAGAGATTTCCAAGACAATACTTAAGAGAAGTATTGCTATTAATGAGGTGAAAATAAGTATAGAATTAAATAGTTATAAAGAGAAAGTGGCAAGACAAAAATGATACTTATGTTAATATTGTGAGGTACTTGAGGAGAACTCAATTTCAAGTTTTGCTAATTTCAAGTACCATTGATAAATTGATTAAGAGAAAATCATGTAATGTTCATATAACAGAGTAGAGCAAGGGTTGATAGAAAAACCACTTTGAGAATGAAAATCTTCTAATGGGTCGTGGAGATTGGAAATTGAAGTTGGTTAAGGTACACAAAATTTAAACGAGTTTAAGTTTTGT
The DNA here is from genome assembly GCA_036013995.1 of Theobroma grandiflorum. Taxonomy (NCBI): domain Eukaryota; kingdom Viridiplantae; phylum Streptophyta; class Magnoliopsida; order Malvales; family Malvaceae; genus Theobroma; species Theobroma grandiflorum. The sequence continues at coordinate 15,736,957 of CP142133.1, forward strand.
GGGATAAAGTAATACCGGAATTGATGATATTGCATGAAATACAATGAATTGTGTCAAAGCGAAAACTTAAAGTGTCAATGGAATTAGAAAATGTATGTGCATTGTAGACAACAATTGAATAAAAATTGTATGGAGTACATAAGGAGTATATTGGAATGAGATGCAAATTAGATATGAGAAGATTGACACAATTGTGGAGGTAAGATATCTTTAGAAATTGTTTGGAATATATAGACTTGAGAAGCTTATTATGTATCCGAAAAACATTCTATTTTTTATAAACCGAAAGCGTCGAGAGTATGTCGGATGTCACATCGGTTAAGTGTGACCCTCTTGCACAAGTGAGCTTTAGCTAGAGACATTTTCGGGTCATCGACGAGCTATTAGACATGGCTGGGGCCATAGCCTGTGATATACGTGGCAAGGCCACAGATGATTTACGCGGTTGCGACTGCTTGATATCTCCAATGTCGACCAACATCGTTGAGATTGCCATGACATTATATGGGAATCCAGTGGAAGCGATGCTCCCGAATGTTATTACGTGGAAGTGGGTCCACGTGTTGATGTTATGTTTTCCTACTCGAGAGCATTGTGAGTTTTTTTTTTAATGCGCACTTTTATGCATGGAGATGATTATATGACCAATTAAAGTAAATGATGAACTCTAAAAATCTGAAGTTTGAAATTGATGTGCGATGAATTGTATAAGTAGCACAATAATGAGAATCTTCATCGAAAATTAAAATCTTGTGGAATTAAGGAACTTTGGGGGAAAATAGTCAAGAAAATGGAATCTATAGTATGAATCCATATGAGATGGATTTAAACGTTGACATTAAGAGAATTAAGAAAATTGAAGTTGTATAAAGGTAAAGTAAACATGAGGTATGTGGGAATAAATGAGACCATTGATTTCCCCTATATAAAGAATATGTACAGAATGAATGCGATATGCTAATGATGCTGTAAGATACATAATAATGTTTGGGGATAAGGATGAATGAATGGAGGTTAAAAGGTTTGATAAAGGATCAAGTGATAATAGGAATAAAGACACTAAACATGTCTCTAGGCAAGAAATCATGATTGAAGAGATTATTGCTGATTAAATTTTTAAAGGTTTAAAATAAACATAAGTAAAGGGCATAAGTTGAATTGAAGGAAACTGAAATAACGAATCAGAACTTTCTTATAAAGGAGATAACATGAGAGGTTAAGTATCAAATGAAAATCTGATACCCCCATTTTCCTGGAATGTGATGAATGAAATTTTGAGGTCAAAATTTTATTTTAAGGGGGGTAGTGCTGTAACACCTGACCCTAAATTATCTGTGACATGTCATTCACATGCATTGGATAGCATGTTTGTCTATTGAATTACCTCGAAAAATTAGTTAAATGACTATGTTGCCCCTGGAAATACAATTGAGATGATTTAAACTTCGAACTGATTTAAACAGAGAACTGAGAATGAATTTGAGAAAACTAAAACCCACGGAATTACTCAAAACAGTGATTCGGAGTTCGAGGTCCAGTTTGGAGTCAATAGAGAAGATTGACCGATTATGGACAAAATGGTCATTTTGTTGTTTAAGGACAAAATGGAGATTTCCATAAAAGATTTTGACCACAATTGATCAAGACCTATTATTTGAAATATAATATGATTATTGGAGCATAAAATGAGATTTGGCAGAGATAAATTTAACTTCTCGATAGTTTTGGAACACAAGGGCAAAATAGTAATTTTACCACTAGAGGACAAAACGAGAATACTTAGAAAATATGTTGGCCCCATTTGATTAATAATGATTAATTGAAGTGTTATTTGAGGTGGAAAAGTGAAAAAAGATATAATTCTAGTACATTCCGAAGTATAGGGGTAAAATCGTAATTTTTACCACCCGATGACGAAAATTTAATTTTCAAGAGAATTTAGATCAAATTTGATAAATTAGAGTGTGGTATGAGTTTGAGGAGTGAAAAATATGCCTTTTGACAATTTTTCAATTTTTGGGGCAAAAATGTAATTTTACACTTTGTCGGGGGCAAAAGTGTAATTTTGTAAAATTACACAACCAAAATTTTTGAAATGGTCAAAAAATTTCATGAAGGCTTTGGATAAGGGAATAAAACTTTTTGGTGGAAAATAAGTCAATTTGGAAGACTAAAGAAAAAAATAAATTAATAAAAAATTTAAAAGTATAATGAAATAATATTATTTTATTCAACTATAAAAAGGCCAAAATTTTCAATTTGCTGGGGATGTGAGGGTCGGCTAAGGCAAGCAAAAAGGGGAGAAGGGGAAAGGAAGAACCCTAGGCTGAAATTTTTGGGGAAAACAAGGAAAAATCAAGAATTCAACCAATTAAAAGGTAAAATTCATTAATTTTCTTAGTGATTTCTATTACCCATTCATTCTTTTTCCATTTCCATGCAAATTTGGCATATGGGTATGATGATCCCTTACTGATCGAATGTCCTTGAGTGGGTTTTGATTCATTTTGTTAATACATTTTATGGTGATTTAATGTTTTTAGCTAGGTAGAATCGAAAAATAACAAAAACTAGTGAAAAAAATAATTTTTCTCCATTGAAACCCTTAATGCCGAAATTTCCAGGAGAGAAATGGCTGCTGAAAGTGATGAGATTTCATGTTATTTAAATGAAATATGATGAATTATGTGTGTAGAAAAATTATGGAAAATTTTGGTGCAAAAATCAAAATTTTTGCCTAAAGTGCAAACTTGTGCACTAGGTGATTCGGACTAATGTTTAGCATCACATTCACAGTCATTAAGTCAATTTGGGTGTAATTGGAATTTAGGAATTGAAAGAAATCAATTCGGAATTAAATCGGAGACTTTAGCAATTTAGACGCGTGTAGGCGAGTCGGTCGGACACCATGATTTAATGACTGTTTGAACCATTTTTACCCAATTTCTAAGTATGTAGAGCCTGGAATAAATTATATTGGTTGGACACAAATAATGGAATTTTGTGTCGTGAATCGTGTATAGGTGGTGGGCTCCCGAATGCGGAAAAAATACAGTGTAGTGGAAATTGAAAACAAGAGTATCATGCACTTCTGACGAGGTGAATGGATTAATTATCGTCTGTAATATCTAGAGTGGTTTGATTATAAATTTATGCTTTTTAAAGCATGATAAATTTGAAAGTATAAAACATTACAATTTTCGATGAAATACTGTTTTTGAAATTAAATGTCAATTTTATGAAATTGAGTATATGAAGACCTATTTGAGGAATTGTATTATTTATACATGAATTGAAATCTGAAGCTTATGACATTGGAAAGCATGCTGGCTGAATTGTATATTCTTATGAATAATATAAATTGTCTATTTATCTTGATGAATGGATATCATATTGTTGGCCATGCTATGCTGCTAAATGTCTATGAATTGGGTGGTCTAATAAAACATTGCAGTGAGGGTTGCCGTGGACTGCCTTTAGGAAGGGCACAGTTAGCCTGATTAATTGTTACCTCAGTCGGAGAGGCAAGTAGGATAACTCCCGAGGTAATGTTACGATTCATTTCACGTTAAACCACCACGTGAAGATAAGTTTAGCCAACGCCAAGGATCGGCTGTATCTGAAAAATTATGAAATTCTAGCAGCCTTGGGGGACTCGATTGGATGCTCTGATCAAGCGTCCACAAGGATGAGATTTGGCTTAAGCCTGATTTTTATAAATAAATCATAGGCCTTGTGTTTTGAGAAAATGAAATTGCTTTGCATGATTGCCCTAAATTGGGTGAATAAATTATATTATGATATCATGTTTATATATTGTCTCCATCTACTCGACTTTAGATGTCGTAGATGGTAATTATCAAATTCACTGGGTTGTAAAACTCACCACCCTCTCTTCCGCCTTTCAAGCTTGAGATCACTAGTAAGCACTTGGAGTGCATATAGAGACTTGATTGAAGCCGCGTCTTTAGCACACCAAGGTACATAGTTGTATTTAGTAGGGCCCATGTGTCACTGTAAAAGATTTATACATTTCGTTTATTTGTATTACAATTAGTAAGAATTTATTTTAGTTTCAATTGTTGAAAAATCGATTTTTCGATCTTTCTAAAAATATTGGTTTGAAATAAAATGTAATATTTTGTTTAATATTTTATTTTATTCTATTCCCTCAAAATTCTTATTTTTATGAGGGTTTTCAGTATCAAAAGTTATTAACGATTATGAATTTTGTTTATTCTACTCGTATGTCATGATTTTACCAATCGTGAAATTTTTGGATCAAAAGGACGAAAATACCCCTGTGTAGAAAATGGTGTATTTTGATAGTTTCGATACGAAACTTAAATTTTATTTTTGGAAAAATATTAATTGGAAACTAATAACCACGGGGGAAATGAAAAACTGATATAAGAGCCTTGTGAGGTCTCGATAGGGTACTCGGAGGATGAGTACCTATTTGGACATCGCGGCGGTTGTCACGGGCTCGATGGGAGATTCCGAGTCGTGACACAAAAAGAGTTAAACCCAATCTAGCCGGCATCCAAAATGTTTAAGCCTAGTTATATTGGCATAAAGACGATTAAGCTCAATTTAGCTGGCATCGAAGATGTTTAAGCCCAGTTATATTGGCACAATGATGATTAAGCCCACTTTAGCTGGCATCCAAGATGTTTAGGTCCAGTTATCTTGGCACAAAGTTGTTTAAGCCCAATTTAGCTGACATCCAAGATATTTAAGCCCAGCTATATTGGTACAAAGATGTTTAAGCTTAATTTTGCTAGCATCCAAAATGTCTAAGCCCAATTATCTTGGCATGAGAGAATTTAAGTTACATAGCCTTGTTTTGAGAGGAAAAGCTTTTTTGATTATTAATAAAAAAAGGGACAAAAGAAAAGACTTAATCTGGTCTGAAGAAGGTGTCTACATCTTTGCACTATTCTTGGTTCTCAAAAATGTGCAAAGAAGGGCAACGGTAGACACCTACTCCCAAAATAAAAATATATATAATAAAAATTAACCAAAATAAATAAATAAAATAATTAAATAATATAATCAAAATTAAAAAAAAAGAAAACAGGAAAGGACTAAGCGTATGCTAAGCCATTCCTCCCCAGTTAATCATGGCATAGCATTTAATGCCTTTGGGGAAAGGAGGAATGGTGACCTTTGGCTGCCAACCCCCTTTTGTGCCAAAGCTTTCACCTCTAAATTGCCCAAAAAAGGAACTCAAAAAAAACAAAATGAGGGAGGATTTTTTTTTGAAGAACAAGAAACAATAAAAGAAACCCAATCTTTCCAAAACAAAAAAACCAGAGAAAAACCCTATAGAGAAAGCAACAAAATAGAGAGAAATCCCTAGTTTTCTAACAAACCTTTACCTTAGCCACAATAGAAAAATCCAAAAAATAAAAATAAAAAAAATAAAAAATTATGCAATTGACAAATGAATGAAGCAAGGTTTTTTTAAGAGAGCTTTTTGATTTGGTTTTTTTTTTGGGACAATTGATGATAAAAAAAGAAGGCTCAATTTTGGGTTGTGCGTCACTAGTTTAGAGGAGAAAGAGAGAGAGTTGTACAACGTCTGTAGAAGGGAAAGAGGGAGTAAGATTTGGGCATCGGATAGGGAGAGTTTTGGGCTTGGGTGCGTCACCAGTAGGAAAGGAAAAAAAAGGTTACCACTGATTGGTTTGAAAGGCAAAGGAAGGAGAGTTGGTGAAAATGGCAACTCAAGAGTTGGAGAGAAAGGGGTGAGTGGTGGTTAGAGAAAGGAAGAAAGAAGAAGAAGAAGGAAATGGGTAGAAATCCAAATGGTACATTTTGTTGAAGGGTCTGGTGGGCTATACACAAACTATTTAGATCATCACTTGAACCCAAGGTAAAAATTCACACCCTTTTCTTCATGGATCCATTACGATTTATGTTGTTGGGATTTAGTCTAAGTCATTGGGTTGAATATTGTCAGTTAAAAATTCACTATGCAAGTATACGTATCGAATAAATAGTATATTAGCTAGTAGAATATCGTTCTCATGGAGAATTGATCTAAAACTTTACTAATTACTAAAATTAAAACAATTTAATTTTATCCAAATAATCCAAATTAATTAATTAATTAAAACTAATAAACTAGAATTTAAAATAACAAGAAAAATCAAAATAATAACAACTGGAGAAAATATCAGATTAAACAAGGCTACGATTACAATATCCCTCACACTTCATCTAAATTTTACCTCTCCTTCTTAATTTACTTCAATGGGTTGAATTGCTAACCTAGAGTCCTAAATTATTTATAAGGGTCTCTCGACTCGTCCTATTAAAATATCTATTTTAACCAAAACACTATATCCCTATGTGAATTGAAATTAAAACAGACTCATTAAGTTCAGGCTCTAATCTGGCTACATATGGCCTATAAGTATATCCATATCCTATACGCAAATCATTTAAATTGATCATATTCTATCCCAATTTTAGTCTACTCTAAACTCCCTCTCCCAAGTTTATTTAGGTTCCTAAATCAGTTTAATTGGTGGCCAAGCAATCAAAAGCATTAAGAACAAATTGGAATAAACAATTAAATTCTCATTCAAAATAAGTAAGAAAGAGATTAAAAACTTAAACTACATGTGAGTTCAATTGCAATCCTAGAAAAAGAAAATTAGCTACTCATAATTGCAAAATCAAATAACATTATATAAAATTCAACCATTGAAATTAACAAGAAGAATAAAAGCTAAGGAAGAAAACAAAATAATTACCGCTCTGATCTCCGGGTTTCCGCTTCAACTTCTAGCTTCTTGAATCTCCCAAGGTTTTTCTCTCAGGTCTTGAAATATCCTATATATACTAACAAACTTAACCTACATTTCTCCAAGTTGACCTAGGGTTTAATTGGGCTTAAAACATAATGAGAAGCCCAAAAATCACTTGTTAGTTTTTACAAATTTCCATTCCTGATACAGTACATCCAGCAAATTTCCGATGCAATTTTCTCTATCTTTAATACAGAACTGGGCAAAGTGATCTTCATGAAAGTTGTAGCTCTATCTCTTAGCTTTCTAATGGTCTAAGAATTGCAGCAATTGAAGTTCTGTAACTCGAGATATAGCTAAAACACTGGAGCATATGCAAGCAGACTTCTAGGTCTTTTAGCACCTTACTTTCCAAAATTAAACCCAATTATTTTAGGTCCTACCAAAAATATACAAACTAATAAGTATTAACCAAATTAAAGGAAATAACATAAAATTAAATAACTTACTTAAAAATAAACTAAACATAAAAATAACTAAAAAGTAAGTAAATTATAATTAAAAACTAAGGACTTAGCTAAAATTTAATAACAAAATTGGAATAAAATAATTCTATAAAATAGAATTATCACACTCTCAAACTTAAGATTTTGCTAGTCCTCGAGCAAAAGAAAAGAATCACAAAAAGAAAATGCAAACATGAAAATCCTTGAATGAGAGATAGAAATACCAAATCATGATTTCTCAATTTTTCCTCATAAATTAACTCAAATTCTAGCTTAAGGTAACATACAACTAATCCTTAAATTCATGCATCAATTCAAGCGAAACTTTATTTTTCGAATGGACTTCCGTGTGTGTATGAATGCTCTTTTACAAAGAATATCATGCAATTCAAATTAATTTATGCCAAATCTAGGCATAGATTAGTACTTGGATCCCATAAGTTTGCTTTTCATCTCTCTCTCCACTAATGTAGATTAACACTTATTCAAGAATCAATAGGTCTTTATCAAGCTTGTAATGTAAGGCTAGGGTCAAGGTATGATAAATGATATATTTAGGCTCAAATTCACCCTAAGCATTTAATCAATCTAGGACACATAAAGAGCTCAAAAAAAAAATTTTTTTTAGCACCCTCAAACTTGAAATAAACTTTCCTTTGTAACACACATTGCTTTCTTTTCTTTCTTCTTCTTTTTTTTTTAACCCCCAAACTTATTTTTGACAATTATAACAAGGGGTAATTTTTCCAACAACCTTCATTTTTTTTTTTCAAACCTTCTTCCTCAATTCATTCTTTAAGCTCAAATCATTCCTTAGAAAGATTAAAATACTTAAGAGGTGAAAGGTTTAAATTATTGGATTTAAATAGACATGCCATGGCTAACATAATTATGTAATTAAAAAGAAAAGGTAAATTAAGCTCAAAAAGGGTGACTAAGGATAAATATAACAAGGTAGGCTCAAAAAGGCTCAAACGGTCCAAAGATGGCCTAAATCACTTCCTATCCTAAGTGTTATCTAAGATTCCGCATCGAGAGAGAATCAAACAAATTCTAGAATTTTTGACTTCACTATACTTTTTCATGAACATAAATTTTCTCTGAATCACATAAAAATTCTAAGTAAAAGAGTATAGTGCTCAAATTATTGGAAGTCACATTCTAAAATAAAATTAACACAAGAATATCAGATAAAATTAAATCATAACTATATGATTTCCAAAAGCTAAGAATCAAAAGATAATTAACATATCATCATAGGATTGGGACAACCATGAGTAAGATGTAACTATCTCAATTTTTTTTTCTGAAAACACAAATGAAACATGAAAAACATGCAAAATATAAATAAACATGCAAGACAAATTCTAAACCAAAGCTAACTAAACATAAACTAAATTCTAAACTACCCCCAAGTTAGAATAAACATTGTCCTCAATGTGATAAAAGAAAATAAAGAAAAAGGATAAGAATACTCCCTTAACTCCGAAATGGAAGACTATGAATCCTCTGCATCGTCACCTCCAAGATCATCTTCAGAGTCAGAATCCGTAGGTAACGAAGGAAACGTAGTCATGTCCATCCCAATGTAGGCACCATAAGCTCGCATCATCTGTTCAATTGCTCGATTCTGCCGTTCGTGGCGATCTAATCGACGATCAATACGCTCCATCCATTGAGCGATACTGCGTGTGGGCACGACTTGTGAGGTTGGAGGAACAGCTTGTGAAGACGAAGGGGCGACCTGAGAAGAACTACCAGCGATCGGTGCAGATTGCTCGAATCTCTAAAGAATGCTCATGGTGATTGGAAGCTTTGGTTGTTGCAATTCTTCTCTATCGCTCCAAGGCACACCAGCTTTCGCACATAAGGCAGTAATTAAGGAAGGAAAACCGATACCATCTCGTTTTGTGCGGCCCGTATGTAAGATGGCATGCGAGATAACCTTACCAATATCAATAGACTTATGTGTGACAATGGCATAGATAAGCACTGCACGATCCCTCGTGACATCACTGATATGAGTGGAAGGGAGCAACCGTGCCGCTACAAAATGCAACCAAGCCTTGGACTCTGTTTTCATGGCACTGCGTTTAAATGACACTAGCTCCCCATGTGATGTCTTCCATTGAGCTCCCTCAACACACAACGTCAATATAATCTCATTACAGTCTTGATGATCGCCCAAATATTGCTCGTATTCATCATTCTCGATATTTGGGGCCCCAAAAAATGCATTGATAGCTTGGCTGTGAAATGGTACTCGTTTACCACGGACAAATGCTACATTATCAACATGCTCGACCGCATTGGCATAAAATTCTCGAACTACAGGTACAACTGCGGCTTCAGGTTGAGCACTAAATTTGTGCCAATGTCTAGCAAAAAGCATGTCAAAAATCGCCTGGTAGGGTAAGGGAGGAATATCGATTCCTCGTTCAGGAATGGGCACTTTGTTGATCAAGGACATGTGATATCGCTCCGAGGCGTCAGCAGAGACGAATTTTGATCTATCAAAAGACCCATTGGAGCTTGATTTGGATCGTTTTGGTGCCATTCCTACAAAAGAATTTTAAATATCAAAGTGAATCTAGAGGAAAAAAAATGGCAAATAATGTTGTGTAAATAAACATGAAAAATCAACAAGCACTAATTTAATTAATTCCTGTCCAATGCAACAGTCCAAGGTCAATATTTCCATGGACAATCTCATTACGTAAAATGCAACAAAAATTTTCTATGTCTCACAACATTAAGACAGCCATCGCATAATAGTTTCCACAATGCCACAATCCACTGAAAAATAAGCATAAATCTATAACAATGTACTCAACTATGGCATGTATGGCACCAATAATTCCAGACTTTATTCTACTTGCTAATCCAAACATTAAGAATTAAACAAACCATTAAATCATCATGTCCCCCCACCAACCAAGCATTTATCAATTATATTGGTAGCAAATAAAATCCATGAATCTAGTAAATGGGTGACAAAAACTAAGCACCAATCATAAAAAATTTCTACACTCAAAGCATAAATCATGAGGAAATTGAAAAACCCATTCAAAAACATGCATAATGGACTCATTTATATTTTTCTCACACTTAAAAAAAAATCACATACATGGTAGAGAGAGAGAGAGAGAGAAAACTTACTTGGAGGAAGGAGTGAGTGAGTGATTTGAAGTGAAAATACAAAAAAAAAAATCTAAGTGGAAATAATGTGTAGAAAGTTTAAATGAAAATGAGAGAGAGAGAGAGAAAAAGAAAGAAATAGAAAGAGTGGAGTTGGCGGCAAAAGAAGGAGAAAAGTGAAAATAAGAGAAAAATAAAAAAAATAAGAAAGAAAAGAAAAAAAATAAATAAAAAATGGAATTTCAAAGGGTTAAGGCTATGCCCTGACCCAGCGCCGCGGCCTTGGCCTCGGCGCGTAAAATTGTTTTTCACCCGAAGCTATATGCTTCGGGTTTGAGCGTCGCGGCGCTCAATGCTTCTGTTTGTTGGCTTTTCATGCTTCTTTTAGCGTCGCGGCTCTCCATTTGAGGGCCGCAGCGCTCAACCTTACTGTTTGTGCTTCATATGCAGCATGTTTGAGAGCCGCGACTCTCAATTTGAAAGCTGCAGCTCTAATGCTCTTTTATTTATTTATTTTTAAATTTTTTTTAAACTTTTTTTTTGAAACCAATTTCCTACAAAAGAGACATGAAAAAGAAAAATTAGAATAAAAAAATATAAAATAAAATAAAATAAAATAAAACTCATGAAATAAAATAATGATGAAAATAAATAAGGTTGAGGAACTTGGGTTGCCTCCCAAGAAGCGCTTCATTTATAATCTTCGGTTGGACTATAGCGGACTCTAGGTCGTGTCGAGCAAGTGAATTGAGGACTTTTGATGATTAATTTCGCCTCCCCAATAATGCTTCAATCTTTGTCCATTGACTTTAAATTTTCGACCATCTGTCCCTTGAACTTCAATTGCTTCATGTGGAAATACCTCATTGACAATAAACGGACCAGACCACCTTGATTTGAGCTTTCCCGGGAATAACTTCAAACGAAAGTTATAAAGCAACACTGATTGTCCCGGTTCAAAACTTCTTTCCACTATCTTCTTATCATGCCATTGCTTTGTTTTCTCTTTGTAGAGTTTGGCATTCTCATAAGCTTGAAGGCGAAATTCATCAAGTTCATTTAATTGCAACAACCTTTTCTCACATGCTGCGTGTAAATCGAAGTTCAACTTCTTCACGGCCCAAAAAGCATTATGCTCAAGTTCCACCGGTAAGTGACAAGCTTTGCCAAAAATCATCTTATAAGGAGATATGCCAATTGGAGTCTTGTAAGCTGTCCTATATGCCCACAGTGCATCATCCAATCTTTTTGACTAATCTTTTCTTGTGGGACATGTAGTTTTTTCCAAAATCCTCTTGATTTCTCTTTTTGATACCTCCGCTTGGCCACTAGTTTGAGGATGGTACGCAGTTGCAACCTTGTGTTTAACTCCATACTTCGCTAAAAGTGCATCAAAATACTTGTTGCAAAAGTGACTTCCCTCATCACTAATAATTGCCCTCGGAGTGCCAAATCGAGTGAAAATATTTTTCTTCATGAAATTGATCACCACTTTTGAATCATTATGCGAAAAAGCTGCCGCTTCAACCCACTTGGAGACATAATCAACAGCAAACAAAATGTATTTGTTGTTGTTTGAAGATATGAAAGGACCCATGAAGTCAATACCCCATACATCAAAAATTTCAATCTCCATGATGTTGTTGAGAGGCATCTCATGTCGCCTTGAGATGTTGCCCACTCTTTGGCACCTGTCACAATGCAAAACAAAATTGTGAGCATCCTTAAATAATGTAGGCCAATACAAACCTGATTGGAGGACTTTAGCAGCAGTCGTTGTTCCTCCAAAGTGTCCTCCATAATCTGAAGAATGGTAGTGGTGAAGCACACTTTGAATCTCTTCTTCTAGAACACATTTTCTGAAAATCTGGTCTTTACAGTGCTTGAACAAGTAAGGCTCATCCCAAAAATAAAATTTGATATCATGCAAAAATTTCTTTTTCTGATGAAAATTTAACTCAGGGGGAATAATATTGCTTACTAGAAAATTTACAAAGTAAGCATACCAAGGAAGTGATTTCTTACCAACTTGAAGGATTTGTTCATCATGAAAAGTCTCCTTGATTAAAGTGGAATCCTTACTTTGAGCTTCATTCTCCAATCGTGAGAGGTGGTCTACCACTTGATTTTCTGCTCCGTTTCTCTCACGAATCTCGAGATCAAATTCTTGGAGTAAGAGAATCCACCTTATCAATCTTGATTTCGCATCCTTCTTGGCAATCAAATATTTGATAGCTGAATGGTCAATGTACACTATCACCTTTGTCCCCACAAGATATGAGCGAAATTTGTCGAAAGTAAAAACTACAGCCAAGAGCTCTTTTTCGGTTGTTGTATAATTTTTCTGGGCATCATTCAAAGTCTTGCTAGCATAATAGATGGAATGAAAGATCTTATCCTTCCTTTGTCCCAAAACAGCTCCCACCACATAATCACTCGCATTACACATTAGTTTAAAAGGGAGAGTCCAATCGGACTAATTATAATAGGTGCAGATATTAATCTTTTCTTCAAGTCATCAAAAGCAACAAGACACTCATTATCAAACTTAAATGGCACATCTTTTTTCAATAAATTGCAAAGTGGTTTAGAAATTTTTGAAAAGTCCTTAATAAATCTTCTATAAAAACCAGCATGACCAAGAAAACTTCTAATCCCTCTGACATTTATTGGAGGTGATAGTTTCTCAATTGCTTCAATTTTTGCTTTATCTACCTCAATGCCCATACTAGAGATCTTGTGCCCAAGGACAATACCTTCTCGCACCATGAAGTGACATTTTTCCCAATTGAGCACCAAATTCGTTTCTTCACATCTCTTGAGTACCCTAGCAAGATTCAAAAGACAATCATTAAAATTATTCCCAAAAACAGAAAAATCATCCATAAATACCTCCAAGCATTTTTCCACCATGTTTGTGAATATGGCCATCATGCATCTCTGAAAGGTGACAGGTGCATTACATAATCCAAATGGCATTCTTCTAAAAGTAAAGGTACCATAAGGACATGTAAATGTAGTCTTTTCTTGATCCTCAGGAGCAATAGCAATTTGGTTGTAACCAGAATAACCATTAAGAAAATAGTAATATTCCTTACCAGCCAAGCGGTCCAACATTTGATCAATGAATGGAAAAGGGAAGTGATATTTCCTTGTAGCTTTGTTGAGCTTGCGGTAGTTCATGCACACTCTCCATCCAGTCACAGTTCTTGTTGGAATGAGCTCATTGTTATCATTGGCAACCATAGTCATTCCTCATTTCTTAGGAACACATTGAACTGGACTTACGCATGAGCTATCTAAGATAGGATAAATTATCCCAGCATCCAACCACTTGATAATTTCCTTCTTAACTACTTCCTTCAAAATACGATTCAATCTTCTTTGCTGCTCAATTGTGGCTTTGTGATTTTTCTCAAGGAGAATTTTGTGCATGCAAATAGAAGGGCTAATTCCCTTTATATCAGCTATGGTCCACCAATTACTTTCTTAAATTCTCTAAGTGTCCTCAATAACTTCTCTTCCTGCATGTTAGTAAGAGCAGCTGAAATAATAACTGGAAGAGTAGAAGATTTTCCAAGAAATGCATACCTCAAGTGATTAGGTAGAGGTTTAATTTCCAAAGTAGGTAGTTCCTTAATGGAAGGTTTAGAAGCTGGCATCAGAGAAGCTGAAACATCTAAATACTCAAATTGATGATTAGTCTTAAGTCTTGAGTGAGCATTTAACAAATTAGAATATTCAACAAACTCATCATCATCCCTGTTAGAATTAGCAACTAAACATGCTTCAAGAGGGTCGTTGGGATTTTCTTCTAAGAAAACATCATGTGTAAACTTATTTACCACACTCATAGCAAAACAGTCTTCAGATGTTACAGGCAATTTTAGAGCTTTGAAAATATTAAATGTTACTTGTTGGTCTTGAACTCGCAAAGTGAGCTCACCTTTTTCCACATCAATCAAAGCTCTAGCAGTTGCCAAGAATAGCCTCCCAAGGATGATTGGAATTTGCTTATCTTCTTCCATGTCAAGAATTATAAAATCAACTGAAAAAATAAATTTATCTACCTTGACGAGAACATCTTCAATGATTCCCCTTGGGTACACATAAGAACGATCAGCCAATTGCAAGGTAACAGAAGTGGGTTTGCATTCCCCCAAACCAAGTTTCTCAAAAATTGACCAAGGCATTAAATTGATACTTGCACTCAAATCACTCAAAGCTTTTGCAAAAAATAAATTACCAATAGTGCAAGGAATAGTGAAACTACCTGGATCTTTGAGTTTTGGTGGCAGTTTATTTTGGAGAATAGCACTACACTCTTCTGTAAGGGAAACAGTTTCAAACTCACCTAGCTTTCTCTTTTTGGAGAGGATGTCCTTCAAGAACTTGACATAACTAGGCATTTGTTACAACGCTTCAGCAAAAGGAATATTTATGTGTAATTTCTTAAAGACATCGATGAATTTTTGAAACTGCTTTTCAAGCTTTTGTTTTTGGAGCCTTTGTGGAAACGGTGGTGGAGGATGGATGACTTGAGAAGTTCTTTCATCTTCAACCTTTACATCTTCTCTCTGTTCACTTACATTCTCACTCTCACATATTCCTTCTTTCTCAACAAGTTCATGTTCAGGTTCTACTGCTTTTTCACTTACCCTTTCAATCTCTTTTCCACTCCTTAAAGTGATTGCTTGGCATTGTTCCTTACCTTTGGGGTTGATTTGTGTATCACTTGGTAAGGCACCTTGTGGTCTATTGTTGATGGAATTCGCAAGCTGCCCTATTTGGGTCTCAAGATTTCTCAAAGAAGCTCATTGACTTTGAATTAAAGCATCAGTCTTTGACATATATTGCAAGAGAAGTTCTTCCAAATGGGGCTTCTTTTCAGGAACTGGTGGTCTAACTTGTTGTTGGAAACCAGGAGGCATGATGGGTTTTGGATTGGAAGGCCTTGTATTATTATTCCATGAAAAATTTGGGTGGTTTCTCCAGCCAGGATTATAAGTATTGGAGTAAGGATTATTCTGCTGTCTATTGAAGTTCCACACAAACTGGACTGATTCATAATTATATGGACATTGATCATGTGAATGGCCATCTCCACACATCTCGCAAACTACTGATGAATTTTGAACTGCATGGACTCCCAGTGTGTCAAACTTTTTGGTCAGTTCAGCCACTTGTGAAGCTAATTGAGCAGTTAAGTTGCCAAGTGCATCAATTTCATAGGCTCCAACCACTTTTCTCGATCCCGACCTTTCTGAAGGCCATTGATAATTATTGGAGGCCATCTCTTCCAACAAGTTATAGGCATCCGTAGCATTCTTACTCATTATGCCCCACCAGCAGCAGCATCAATTGTAGTTTTAATTGACCCAACCAGCCCATTGTAGAATGTCTGAACTTGCAACCAATCGGGAATCCCATGATGTGGACATCTTCTCAATAATTCTTAAACCTTTCCCAAGCTTCATACAAGGACTCACCATTAAATTGTGTGAAGGAGGTAATATCATTCCTCATCTTTGCAGTCTTTGCAGGGGGGAAAAATTTTGCAAGAAACTTTTGAGCCAAGTCTTCCCATGTAGTGATAGACCCATTAGGTAGTGAATTAAGCCAGCCTTTTGCTTTATCCCTCAGAGAAAACGGAAACAGTCTCAATCTAATAGCATCGTCAGTTACTCCATTGTATTTAAAGGTGTCACAAATCTCTAAGAAATTTACCAAATGAGAATTACGATCAACACTGGGTAACCCACCAAACTGGATTGAAGACTGAATCATCTGAATGTAAGCTGGTTTAATTTCAAAATTATTGGCATTAATGGAAGGTCTCCTAATGCTTTGGTGCAAACCTTGCAACAGAGGAACAACATAATCTCTCAGTGCTCTATTTGCTTCAGGAACCAGATTAATGGCATTATTGCCATTGTTATTGTTATCCTCAGCCATTGTCTGATTTAAAGCTGCAATTTGCAAATTCTCCCTTCGACGCCTTCTGAAAGTTCTTTCTATCTCAGGATCAAAAGGAACAAGATTCAAGCCGTTTCTTCTTTGCATACAATGACCAAAGATACCTGTAAACAAACAAAAACTAATATTAAAACAAGAAAAATAAAATTTGAAGTAAGACTAAATTGCTTGGTATTAGTATTAATAAAAATTCTAGAAACAATTCCCCGGCAACGGCGCCAAAAACTTGTCAGTTAAAAATCCACTACGCAAGTATACGTATCGAATAAATAGTATATTAGCAAGTAGAGTATCGTTCCCACAAAGAATTGATCTAAAACTTTACTAATTACTAAAATTAAAACAATTTAATTTTATCCAAATAATCCAAATTAATTAATTAATTAAACTAATAAACTAGAATTTAAAATAACAAGAAAAATCAAAATAATAACAACTAGAGAAAATATCAGATTAAACAAGCCTACGATTACAATATCCCTCACACTTCATCTAAATTTTACCTCTCCTTCTTAATTTACGTCAATGGGTTGAATTACTAACCTAGAGTCCTAAATTATTTATAAGGGTCTCCCGACTCGTCTTATAAAAATATCTATTTTAACCAAAACACTATATCCCTATGTGAATTGAAATTAAAACAGACTCATTAAGTTCAGGCTCTAATCTGGCTACATATGGCCTATAAGTATATCCCTATCCTATACGCAAATCATTTAAATTGATCATATGCTATCCCAATTTTAGTCTACTCTAAACTCTCTCTCCCAAGTTTGTTTAGGTTCCTAAATCAGTTTAATTGGTGGCTGAGCAATCAAAAGCATTAAGAACAAATTGGAATAAACAATTCAATTCCCATTCAAAATAAGTAAGAAAGAGATTAAAAACTTAAACTACATGTGAGTTCAATTGCAATCCTAGAAAAAGAAAATTAGCTACTCATAATTGCAAAATCAAATAACATTATATAAAATTCAACCATTGAAATTAACAAGAAGAATAAAAGCTAAGGAAGAAAACAAAATAATTGCCGCTCTGATCTCCGAGTTTCCGCTTCAACTTCTAGCTTCTTGAATCTCCCAAGGTTTTTCTCTCAAGTCTTACAATATTCTATATATACTAAAAAACTTAACATAAATTTCTCCAAGTTGACCTAGTGTTTAATTGGGCTTAAAACATAATGAGAAGCCCAAAAATCACTTGTTAGTCTTTACAAATTTCCATTCCCGATACAGTACATCCAGCAACTTTCCAATGCGATTTTCTCTATCTTTAAGGCAGAACTGGATACAGTGATCTTCATGAAAGTTGTAGCGCTGTCTCTTAGCTTTCCAATGGTCTAAGAATTACAGCAATTGGAGTTCTGTAGCTCGAGATATGGCTAAAACACTAGAGCATATGCAAGCAGACTTCTGGGTCTTTTAGCACCTTACTTTCCAAAATTAAACCCAATTATTTTAGGTCCTACCAAAAATATAAAAACTAATAAGTATTAACCAAATTAAAGGAAATAACATAAAATTAAATAACTTACTTAAAAATAAACTAAATATAAAAATAACTAAAAATTAAGTAAATTATAATTAAAAACTAAAGACTTAGCTAAAATTTAATAACAAAATTGGAATAAAATAATTCTATAAAATAGAATTATCAAATATATGATTGGAGGATATAGAAAGAGATGAAATTATTTTTAACACAATGTCCTAAAACTTTTAGTTGATATTTAGAATTTGAAAATTAGTGTAAGTAGAAAATATAAAGGTGACTGTTAATAGTAAAAATAGTAGAAAAAATGTTTTAAATATTTTGGTAGTGGGATTTAGAAGAACATACATATAAAATAAGTGAATGAATAGTAAGAAAACTAATAATAGATTTAGTTTAATTTAAAAAATGATAATAGTAATAATAAGTGAGTGAGAAGAATAAGATAAAAAAGAAAGAAAGAAATATTTATAATATAAATATATTTAGATACTTGTAAATACAATATATAAAAATACATGATACAAATATAAAAATTATAAAAAATGAAATGATTATTTGAAGTGTTTCAATGATGGAATCCCACCTAAAAAGGGCAAAGAGTTTCCTCATTTGGGTAGATTTCTTAGGTGCAGAGTTTGATATGAATTTTCACCGAAAAGTTGGGACAAATCTGAACTCCATACTCCTGTATTCATTAACTCAAATAATCGTTGCTTAAAATATACATTAGAAGAAAAATAAAGTTACATAATGTTGCATTTAAACTTAAATTAATATAGTTAGTTAATTAGCTTAAATAAACATCACTAAATAAAATTAATTTAACCATTAAAAAAATAAATTAATTGTTTATTTCATAAACTATATAATTAAGTAAAATATTAATCAATAATGTTAATTAAAGAATATAGATTTAAATAGAAAACTATAAAAAATAATAATAAATAATGATAAGTATCTAAACAAGGTAATAAAGCACCCTAAATTATTAAATGAATAATGAACCAACTAAATTAATAAATGTGTTCATATAGATATCATCATTTTATTTTTGTCATAGCATGCCACATTTATCTTGTTAATGGGGTGAGAATTCTGATGATGGGATTTTCTCGAAGAGCTTATAAAGACAAGTCTTTCCTGGGATATCCTTAAGTGAGGAAAACTTCAAAACTTCACCAAAGCATTGGGATGGTCTACGAACGATTTTCTGATAAAAGATTGCCAACCTCATCATTTAAAATTGAACAAATCATAACTTCATTTTATTGCTATATCATGTGTATCCGTGTAACCAAATAAAAGATTGAATCAACTAATAAAATAAAGAATTAATTTATAAGCAAGGATTAAGGAAATATAGGAATAAAATCAAGGGTAGGCTACAATAGGATAACTTATGATTAAATGGTACCATTCGTGGAACGAGCACCACGAAGGTGCTAAGCCTTCTTTGTGCATAACCGCACTCCCGAACCCATCTCTAAAAATCGTAAACCAGTTCTCGTTATTTCGACAAACCTAAAATTAATTTAGGATTTTGTTAATTAGAACCAAGTTAATAGGTGACCAATCGCACTTAGAAAAAATGATGGGTGGCGACTCTTAACTTTCTTTTTCCCCACGTTTAGCGGTTGGGTTCCTGGACCCGCACGTTATGATAATAACCAATCGATCTCATATATTAATGTATAGAGATACTTAGCACTAAAATATAGGTGTTTACTAAAGATAGCAAGTTCACTGAACTTAACCTGCCATGAGAAGTGCATTTGGTATTTCACTCAAGTGTCTATACAATACTTCTCATGTATTAATTGTGTAAATACTCCCTAGACTTGAGACGCCAGGTTGTCTTATGTGTGGAGTGCTATGCTTTGATTTATCCTTACAGTGTGCCTAACCAAAGATGCCAAAACAAGATGCTTTTTGGTATAGCATGAAGCATTTGAAGGCAAATGAGTAGCCAAGATAAGAATCATCACCATAAGTGATACAGGGGACATATCCTAACTGTTGTTGGTTGATATTAGTTTATTAAAGTCTTTGGCTAAGGTGACTTAAAAATTATGAAAGGAATTTCATAAGTCTTTATAAAGCTGATGATCAAACTTTAAGAATGAATATGGAGATCAATAAGAGTAGACACTGCATCATGCTCTTATGACCTTCGAGACATATGATGAGGGAATGAATTACACCAAAAAGTTGATCACTGAAAGGTTGAGTCAAACAATCTGGACTCTTCTAACATTTAGATGGCCATGACGGATTATTAGATCTCAATCTTGGTCTATGAACTCTAGATAGGTGACTTGATTAATGATAAATTTAAAGTAGTTTAAATTTATCTAATTCTAAGTTTAACTTACGAATTATATGTTGAGTTCATTGCCAACATGTTAGAAACCTAATGTGTAACACCTGACCCTAAATTATCTATGACAGGTCATTCACATATATTGGACAGCATGTTGGTATATTGAATTGCCCCGGGAAACAAGTTAAATGATAATATTGCCCCTAATGGTATGGTTAAGTTAAATAAGTCTTGGATCAGTTTAAACAGAGATTGGAGAATGAATTCGAGAAAACTAAAACCCATGGATTGACTTAAAACAGTGATTCGGAGTTCGAGGTTCAGTTTGGAGTTAATCGGAAAAATTGATCGATTAAGGACAAAACGGTCATTTTTCAATTTCAGGACAAAATGGGGATTTTTAATAAAGATTTTGATTTTTAATGACCAAGAATAATTATATGAAATATAATATGATTATTGGAGCATAAAATGAAGTTTAGCAGTGAAAAAGTGTAATTCTCGATATTTTTGGAACACAAGGGCAAAATAGTAATTTTACCACTAAAGGTCAAATCGAGAATTTTTAAAGAAGATTTTGGCCCCATTTGATTTAGATTGATTACTTAGACTAGTTAAAATATAATTTGAGGTTGAAAAGTGGAAAGGAAATGCAATTCCGATACATTTTGAAGTATAAGGGCAAAATGGTAATTTTACCACAAGGGGATCAAATTTAATTTTTTGAAAGAATTTAGATCAAATTTGATAAATTGGTGTGTGGTATGAGTTTGAGGAGTGAAAAATATGCCTTGTGGTAATTTTTCAATTTTTGGGGCAAAAATGTAATTTTACACTTTTTCGGGGGTAAAAGTGTAATTTTACAAAATTACATCACCAAAATTTTTGGAATGGTCCAGAAATTTCTGGAATGCTGAATGGATAAGTGAGGAAACTTATGGTGGAAATTGAAATAAAATGAGTGGCTAGAAAAAAAAAAGAGAATTAATAAAATGTTAAAAAATGAATAAAATAATATTTTTTTATTAAGGCCTTTAAAAAGCCAAATTTCAGCCTTCATCTTCCTCTCCAAGCCGTGCAAGCAAGGGAAAGAGGAGAAAAAGAAAAACCCCAAACCCTAGATCAAGATTCAAAAGGAAAACAAGAAAATTCAAGAATTCAAGCTAGAAAAAGGTAAATTTTCTTGATTTTTCTTGTGATCTAGCTTACCCATGCTTTATTTTATCAATTCCATGGTTAAATTTCATGGTTTCTTAAGGGTTTCTTGGCTGATCAAAATGGGTTTAGAGAGAGAATGATAATGGATTTGGTTGGTATTGAATTATGTTAGTGTTTTAGGTTAGTATAACATGTTAGTAAGCAAAATTAGCAAAGAAATAATTGTTTCCCATTTTTCCTAGCCTAGGCCAAATTTTAGAGAGAGAAATTAGTTGATGAAATGATGCTTATTTGAGGTATTGTGATGAATTATGATGAATTATGGATATAGAAAATTAATGAGAATTTTCTGAGCAAAAATCAAAATTTTTACCCACTATGGGTAAAATCGTAATTTTCAGTCTAGGATTGATACATTGAACCATATTCACTGTAATTGAACATTATGGATAGAATTGAACAATTAGAAAGTGAAATGGGTCAAATCAAAATTTAATTAAGGATTTTAGCAATTTAGACGCGTGTAGGCGAGTTGGTCGGACACCGTGATTTGACAATTGTCCTAACCATTTTTACCCAATTTCCAAGTATGTAGAGCCTGAAATAAATTATACTGGTTGGACACAAATAATGGAATTTTCTGTCGTGAATCGTGTATAGGTGGTGGGCTCCCGGACACGGGAAAAATATAAGGTGTAGTGGAAATTAAAACAGGAGTATCGTGCACTCTTGTGACAAGGTGAGTGGATAATTTACCATTTTCAATATCTAGAGTAGTTTTATCTACTTTTGTGATTCAAAAATAAATTGAATTTATAAATGATTTTTAAATCAGAAAAAAATTGATTTATTTACACTGAGTATATGGAGACCTGCATTAATTTGCGTTCATGTATTAAAATTGAAATTATAGCTTATGATCTTGGTGAGCATGCTTGGCTGATTTATTATGTTAAAAATTGACATGAATTGCTATTTGCCGTGTAGGCTGGCTAGTATTAAAATGGCCTTGTTATGCTGCTATATAAATTTTATAAAGTTGGTGGATCATAATTAATAAAACATTGCAATGAGGGTTGCCGTGGACTGCCTTTAGGAGGAGCACGGAAAAACTTGACTAATTGTTACCTTGGTCGTAGAGGTGAGTAGGGTAACTCCCGATGTAATATTACAATTCACTTCACGTTAAACCACCACGTGAAAATGAGTTTAGCCAACGCTAAGGATCGGCTGTATATGAAAAATTATGAAATTCTAACAGCCTTGGCGGACTCAATTAGACGTTCTGATCAAGTGTCCACGAGTATGAGATTTGGCTTAAGCCTGATTTTTATAAATAAATCATAAGCCTTGTATTTTGCTAAAATATGATTTCTTTGTATAATTAAATTAAATTTGGTGCAATTGATGCTATGAATTACATGATAGCATTGTGTTTTTATATTGTCTCCATCTACTCGACTTTAGATGTCGTAGATGGTAATTATCCAACTCACTAGGTTGTAAAACTCACCACCCTCTCCTCCCCTTTTCAGGCTCGAGATCACTGGTATGCACTCGGAGTGCATATAGAGGCTTGATTGAAGCCACGTCCTTAGCACAAATGAGAATGAACAAAATGGAGAATTTGAGAATGAAGAGCCTCCTTTGAAGAAAAAGTGCACTGTCTCCATTTCTGATGCTGATAGTTCTCTCATGAAGCAGGTTGCTCTTATCTCAACCATGGTTGGGCCGCAAATCACTGCTGCTGCAGCTGAGGCTACAGTTGCAGTACTTTTTGAGGAAATGGCATGTCCAAGGGAAATATTTGATGGTGATGAGATTAATTTAACTAATGGGTTGCTGTCTCCTACTTCGATTGGTCAGCCAGAAAGAGCCTATCATGATGAAGAGGCAGAGATGAAGGAGAGGGCCAGTCCATCAGAAACTCAAGAGACATCTCCCAAGAAGAATGATATGCCTCTACCTTTGCGAATTAGAGCAGCAGTTGCGACTGGTCTGGGAGCTGCTGTTGCTCATGCAAAATTATTAGCTGAGCAGGAAGAGAGGGAGATTGAACATTTAGTTGCAACCATAATCGAGGCACAATTAAAGAAATTGCACTCTAAAATCAAGCATTGTGAAGATGCAGAGCTGCTAATGGAGAAGGAATATGCTGCAATTGAGGATCTAAGAGAGTATATCATAGGGGAGCAGATTAATATCTTACAAAGGACATTTAATACAGGTATATCTAAATTACGAGTGCACACTTCTGTACAATCACAAACAGCTAACTTAAGTCAATGAGTGGTAGATCAATGTAAAGTAGCACAACAGATGCGATTGAAATCAAAATTTAGGACTTCAATAGATGCTTTATTATTATTATTATTATTATTATTATTATTATTTTTGAAAAAAAAAAGGTACATAGTTGTAATTAGTAGGGCCCACTTGTCATTGTAAAAGATTTATACATTTCGTTTATTTGTAATACAATTTGTAAGAATTTATTTTACTTTCAATTGCTGAAAAATGATTTTTGATCTTTCTAAAAATATTGATTTGAAATAAAACTTAATATTTCGTTTAATATTTTGTTTATTCTACTCGTATGTAACGATTTTATAAATCGTGAAATTTCTGGATAAAAAAAGACGAAAATAGCCCCGGTTGGTAAATTGTGTAATTTAATTATTTTAATGCGAAATCAGAATTTTTATTCTGTGAAAAATGTTCTTGGAAACTAATAACCATAGGGGATATGGAAAACTGGTACGAAATGCCTTGCGAGGTCTCGATAGAGTACTCGGAGATTGAGTGCTTATCGAGACATCGCGACAGTCGTCACGGGCTCCATGGGAGATTCTGGGGTGTGACATAATGGATCACACACTTAAAATGAATGTTGAAAATAAAATAGGAGAGGTGATTAAGCTGGACTTAATCAAATTAGAAGTTATAAACTTTTCAAGCTCTTGATTAAAATTGTTTAATTAAGTCATTGGGTCTAGTTGATTAAAATTATTTAATTAAGTCATTGGACCTAATTGATTAAAGCTGTTTAATTAAATTGTTGGACTTAATTAATTAAATTGTTTAATTAAGTTATTGAGCCTAATTGACTAAATTAAACAATTAAGTTAACTAGGCTTCTTAAGGACTTAATTAAATTGTTTAATCAAATTATTGGATTAATTGGCAATTACAAAATAACTTTGTAATTATGGTTTCAAATTAATCCAAGATATAAACACCTTCATATAGCCTCCAAATAAAATGAGAGAGAACGGTTGAAAAATTAAGAGAACGTCGCATTAGAAATTCTTTTTGCCTTGCCGCTCCTTGCGTGAAGAAAAAATAGTTTTTAATTCACTTGATTTCTTTTGTGTGTTCACCTCCAAACTTTTGTGTGGATTATGAGTTTATGAAACTTATCTTTGCTAGCACATTGTCAAGGCATAGCACTCCTAATCCTTAAAGAAGGATTTTCTAATTCGTTAGTGTATATCATCATTAAAGGTTGCATAAGAATTCCTTGGACAGCTTTGGTTTGCAACAACTGGGTTAAGGTGGTTGAGTTTTTTTAAGGCTGATTTGGTGGTTTAACAAAGGATTCATCAACTTTTGTTATTTAGATAAACTTGATATGATCTTATATATTTTATTTTTAATTTAATTCTATACTCAATTTAGCATGAAAGAAATCCCAAGAGGGTAAGGCATAATTTAATTTTTTTAAGTTTATTTTCATTCCGTCTTATTTGTATTTGATACATGATCAGCCCACACCCAACAGTGTCAACGTCATATCAATATCACTAAAATCGATGATTGAATCTACAAAAGCTCTACCAAAAAATGTTCCCATTATTAACCTAATGAGCCATGAGAGACCTACAAAGAATCTTGGATATAAAGGAAAAGAAACGACGATTTTAGATGCTGGAAAACAAAAGCTGCAGTGGAGAAAAATAGAAAAAGGTAGCGAAAGCGAAGCCAAGAATTTCCAAGGTGAAGAGATTAACCTCGATCAGTCTACAAAAAATCAATCACTTGAAACTTATAACAAGTTTGATGCAATTGCTGAAGAAAAAGAAGAGGTAGGGACTACTGCTGTAGATGTAGAAACTTTAAAAAATAATGAAAAGAAAAAATTTCAGAATTTTTCAAACGAGACTACTCCTAAAAAACTGAATAATCAAGTGAAAAGGAAGCTGCTGAATTTTTTTGGATGATGGCAGACAGCACGATGCAATGGAGAATGATGGGGTGGTGGCTAGAAATTTGCAAGATAAGGTTACCGTTGAAAAAATAAAAAACAAGGAAAAGAATAAAGTTCAAATTTTTGTGGATGATGACCGGCAACAGGAAGAGGTGGGCATCAAGGAATGGAGGCTGAAAAAGTACAGAATAAGGTGCAAAAAATCAGAATTTTTTGGGTGATGTTTCTATAGAAAAACAGCAAAATGAGGAGCTCAACGCTCAGAATTTTCTAGTTGCTGAGAATGATCGTTTATCCCCTAATAACATGAGAGCAAAAAATTCAATTTGTCACGCCCCGGAACTCCCCATCAGGCCCGTGACAACCGCCGCGAAGCCTCGACAGACATTCTTTCCTCGAATGCCCCTCGTGACCTCGCAAGGCTTTTGTACCAGTTTTTCCACTTCTCTTCTTTTTTTTTTTGAATAATATAAAATAAAAACATTAATTAACATAATCTATTTTAATGTAAAACAATATATATATATATATATTGAAACATCAAAAATTAATTTTTCGCACGTAAAAACAAAATAAATTTATACATACTGTAATATAGAAAATCAGAGTACGCAATTTAAATTACAATGACACGTGGCCCCCAACTGACCAGGAAGGTATAAGTCCTTATACTTTTACTTTCTAAGGATGTAACTCTGAATTTATTTCTTGTTGTGATCGACCATCCACAGTCTATCCTGAGCCTGAAATGTGAATAGGAAGATGGGTGAGATTATAAAATCCCAGTGAGTAAACACTTACCATCAAAAGCATCTAAAGCCGAGTAGATGGAGACACTACAAAACTGTTATACCACAATAATATTCATAACTTAAAATTTGTCCCGATCCATACCAAACAATTTCCTAAACTTGGCCCCTGCCAGAATCATTCTCGCGAGTACCTTCGTCAAGGTATCCCACCGAGACCGCCAAGGCTGTTAAGTGTCCCATACCCATAACCATGTTTTCCCATCTGACACACACAGCCGTTCCTTGGCGTTGGCTGAGTCTCACTCTCACGTGGTGGCCCGGACGTGAGGTGCACTCAAATCTCACCTCAGGAGACACTTCACCCGCCATCTCCCCCCCGGAGGTAAGTATATAATTGGGTTACCATGCCCCTCTCATAGGCAGTCCATGGAAACTCCCACCACTGCAGTGACTATTTAATATACCACCAGACCCATAAAATTTCCAATAGTATAATATGGCAAATAAAATTTATTCCAGTCTACCGAGACCAAACCAAAATTATTCATATATTTCATGTCAAAATCTCAAAAATTTTGCCATCATGCTACCATAGTGTTATAAGCCACAATTTCAATAGTATATAAAATTATAAATTTAACCCAGTCTCCATATACTCAATTTTCCTCGAAAATAATATTTGATTTCAAAACCAATATAAATCTCATTTTTATTAAAATACATTTCGATTGGAAAACATAATATTTTATGATTTAAATTCACCATTCAATAAAAGCATCAATAATTAAAATTACTTTAGATATTTAAGATGATAAATTGTCCACTCACCTCGTCACAGGAGTGCACGATACTCCTGTTTTAATTTCCACTACCTCTTAATCTTTCCCGCGTCCGGGGAATCCATCACCTATGCACGATTCACGACACAAAATCCCATTATTTGTGTCCAACATAATAATTTATTTCAGGCTCTTCATAATGCATGAAATGCCATGCAGCCAGTCCGAATTACCGTCTAAACACGGTATTCGACCTAATTCACCTACACACGTCGAATTGGCTAAAATCCTCATTTTAACTCCGATTTGACCCGTTTCAGTTTCTAATTGTTCGATTATATTCCAATTACCCAATGGTAGCAACTACAGGTCAATTTACCGGTTTGAGAATGCAAATTACGATTTTACCCTTAGTGGGTAAAAATTTCAATTTTTGCACTAAAATTTCTCAATTAATTCCTACACCCATAATTCATCAAATATTATCAAAATGCCACCAAATCTCAACAATTTGCTCAATTTCCAGCATTCAAATTCCTCCTAGAAAATTCGACCTAAATAGATAAAATGAGAAACATTTCATTTCTAGTTACATTTTCCACTCCATTATTTTTCCTACTTGATTTCTACACCATAAATCACCATTTTGCCATCCAATTCTCTCAAAATAAAATCAATTCCATCACCACACACAACACTAGGTTCAACCATGGATGGTTACTATGGCAAACAAATTTATTTCTTCTAGTTTTGCTTATAAACATGCTTAACTATCCTTAAACATCAACATAGTTCAAATTCAAGCAATTCCAACATCAAATCATCATTCATACCCATTTGGCCTCAAGGTTTTCAGCATGAGAACTCATCATTCAATCATGGAAAATATGAACTAAAGCATGGGTAAGCTAGGGTTAGAGTAAAACTAAAGAAATCTTACCTTGGTTTGGCTTGAATCTTGAAAAACCTTGAAATCTCTTGATTTTTTTATCAAATTTCTTGTTTTTCTCCTTTGTTTCCTTTTTCTTCTTCTTCTCCCCTCTTTGCTGTGTTCAGACCGACCCTCCTAAGGGTCATTGGCTGAATATTTTGGCTTTTTATAGCCTTAATAAAATAATATTATTTTATTCATTTTTTTATATTTTATTAATTCCTTTTTTTTATAGCCATCCATTTTATTTCAAATTTCCACCATATGTTTGTCTTACATATCCATAGCTTTCCAGAAAATTCTGGGCCATTCCAAAAATTTGGTGGTGTAATTTTACAAAATTACACTTTTGCCCCTAAACTTTTCAAAAATTACATTTTTACCCCAAAAATTGAAAATTTGCCAAGATGCACAATTTTCACTCCTCATACTCATATCACCCTCCAAATAATTAAATTTGGTCAAAATCCTTTCGAAAATTCAATTTTCGGTTTCGAATGGCAAAATTACTATTTTGCCCCTATACTCCAGAATTCACCGAAATTAAACTTTTTCACTATCAAACCTTCAAATTACACTCCAATAAGTTTAATATGATCAATCTCAATCAAATGGGATCAAAAATATTTTTTCAAAAATTCCAAATTCGTCCTTTAATGGCAAAATTACTATTTTGCCCTTGTGCTCCAAAACTACCGAAAACTTAAATTTATCTCTGTCAAATCTCATTTTATGCTCCAATAATCATATTATATTTCATATAATTATTCTTGGTCATTTGAAATCAAAATCTTCATTAAAAATCCCCATTTTGTCCTGAAATTGAAAAATGACCGTTTTGTCCCTAATCAGTCATTTTTCCCGATTGACTCCAAATTAGACCTCAAACTCCGAATCACTGTTTTAAGTAATCCCTGAACTGTGAAATTCTCGATTTCATCTTTAAGATCTCAATTTTATCTTGTTCGAGGTTTACTCGACTTAATTGCACTGCTAGGGGCAATATCGTCTTTTGTTGATTTCTCGGGCTTCCTCAATATACAAACATTCTATCGAGCCTGTGAATGTTATCATAATTATTTTACAAAGCAGGGTTTGACACAATTTCTTTGGAACACAAATTACAATGGGTTATGGAGAATTCACTTAATGTTACAAGGAGGAAAAAAAGTAAAAAGACTGCAACAAAGGCAATTCAGCAAGCAGAAAAAAATTCAATAGTAGAAAAGGTTGACTCAGCCGGAGCTTGTAAAAATAACAGGAATGGAAAGGAAGGAAATGGTTCATCCAGTAAGGAAATTGAATTTCATCCTTCAACTACTGGACATCGGAAATATTTCATACGTTCCTGAAACAAATAATTCTTCGGCTGAATCTGATGAAGATATTGGGGAAAGAGGTAGATCATGTGATCGTGATTCTATCTCCACATAATTTCCAACTCTCTCTTATCCATGATTAATTCAATAATTTGGAATGTGCGAGGTATTTCTGGTAAAGCCATCCAAAGGTGTCTAAAAAAGTTAAAATTGCTGCACAACCTCAAGGTGTTAGTTATTTTAAAGCTTATGGTTTATATATAAAAAATTTAATAATTCCAAAAAAGGTTAAGTTTTGAAGGGGCTGCTAGAAACTATTCACAAAAGATTTGGTGTTTTTGGTCATATGATGTCACTTGCGATATTTTGTTAGATCATGTTCAATGCTTGCATGTCCATATGTTCTTCCCATGGCTATCCAATCCTCTTTATGCTTCCTTTGTCTATGCAAAAGGCATAAGAATGGAGAAGAGATATCTTTGGGATTGCCTTCGCAACATATCCATGGAGATGCAAACATCATGGATTGTAGGAGGAGATTTTAATACTATTTTGAGCAGAGAGGAACAATCATATGGGGTTGTACCACACTTTTGCTCTATAGAGGATTTTGCTACAACTCTGCTTGATTGTGGACTCCTTGATGCTTGTTACAACTTAAGAAGCTTAGCCAATATAACACCGTACATGTAACTGTCATTAGCTTGACATCCTAAGTGATCAATCACATTTGAACAAAAGATCACAGCCGAAGTGCATGTAATGGGAGTTAGTACAACTCTTATGTTCCTAGTTAATGCATCCTTAAATATCAATAGAAATGACATGCTTACAAGCATCATAAGCTTTACAAACTTCGAAGCCTTGATAAAGTGAATTTTTGCATGTGAACAGTTATGTTTCTTGATAAAGTGAAATGTTGAAAAAATTCCTTTATATCCAAAGGTTATGAAACAATTAAAAAATACCACAGTTCAAAAGTTTGAATATAAAAAGTTAACTTTTTATATTGTAGCTCAAAAATTATATATTATGTCTTATCAAAAACAACTTAATTCAAACCCTTCAAATAAACACTTCATCGGTTATAATTTAATATTTCTTCATAAAAGTATTTGAATTTTTAAAATGAGAAGATAGGATTACTTGAATGATTAAAGAGAGTTACCTCTCTTTTCATGCAAATCAATTCAAATTTAAAGTGATGTATTAATTGTATAATAGAAATTAAGTTTTTGATTTGCTACTTCGACTTTGTTTATTTTTTAGTTTAATTTGTTATTTTCTTCTTACAAAACTATTAAAGGAAAAAGGCATAACATTAAAAAAAAGTCTCCTAATTATTCAAGAAAATTCAAATCAACCTTTATTCTTTTATTATATAATCAAGACCTTATATTTTTATCTTAAGTGAAATAAACTCTTATAAATAATAGTTTACTAACTGTTATTAGTTAAAATGTCAATTGTCATTCGATACCATGTGATGTTGATGTGGTATGTTAACATGCTATGATGGATATAGTATTTTTAATGTGACATTATAACTTAGTCACACAACATTTTTCATCGTCCATGCATAAGGGTTCATTTAATCAATATAAAAGTATAAAGGCATGATTACATGCAATACAAAAATAAAGATTTATTTAAATTTTTTTAAATAGTTTAAGAATTTTCTCAAACATTAGGTCAGGAAAAAAAAGAAAAATGAAGAAAGCAAAACCATAATTGATTAAAATTAATTAAAATGCAATACTAATTCTAACATAATCGTGTGTGTATATAAAGATAAAATGCATGTACTTTTTTCCTAAAATAAATTTTTAAATTTTAATTATTCACATTAAATGTTATTTACTTTTTTTTTGGAATAATTATTTACTTTTTATGTTCACAAGTTCTGTTAAAAATATAAAAAATAATTAACGCAACAATCAAATGGTACTTAAATTGTCCAGTATTCCTTGTTGGAAACTTAGGTTCTCGATTCATGTGATTGGCTTAATTTTCTTTTCCAGATTGAAGTTAGGCAGCATTACTATGCCCAAGCTCGGACCCAATAAGCTGGCCTTATTGGGCTCTGCCCAACCCACCATCACCATTTTTTATTATTCCACTTAAATTGTTTCTAATTTTGTAACACTTGACCTTAAATTTTCTGTGACAGGTCATTCACATGCATTGGACAGCATGTTGGTATATTGAATTGCCCCAAAAAACAAGTTAAATGACGATATTGCCCGTAATGGTATGGTTAAGTTAAATAAGTCTTGGATCAGTTTAAACAGAGAACAAAGAATGAATTTGAAAAAACTAAAACCTATGGATTGACTTAAAACAGTGATTCGGAGTTCGAGGTTCAGTTTGGAGTTCATCGGGAAAATTGACCGATTAGGGACAAAATGGTCATTTTTCAATTAAAGGACAAAATGGAGATTTTTTATAAAGATTTTGATTTTAAATGACCAAGAATAATTATATGAAATATAATATGATTATTGGAGCATAAAATGAAGTTTAGCAATGAAAAAGTGAAATTCTCGATATTTTTGAGACACAATGGCAAAATAGTAATTTTACCACTAAAGGTCAAAACAAGAATTTTTAAAGAAGATTTTAGCTCCATTTGATTTAGATTGATTATTAAGACTAGTTGAAATATAATTTGAGGTTGAAAAGTGGAAAGGAAATGCAATTCCGATACATTTTGTAGTGTAGGGGCAAAATGGTAATTTTACCACCGGAGGACCAAATTAAATTTTTTGAGAGAATTTAGATCATATTTGATAAATTGGAGTGTGGTATGAGTTTGAGGAGTAAAAAATATGCCTTGTGGCAATTTTTCAATTTTTGAGGTAAAAATGTAATTTTATACTTTTCGGGAGCAAAAGTGTAATTTTGCAAAAAGTACACTATAAAAATCTTTGGGAATTGTCTAGAAGCTTCATGAAATCAAAGGATAGGTGCTGGAATTTTGTGGTGGAGAAAAGAAATTCAAAAAGAAAATAAATAATAATAAAATAAAGAAAAAGTAAATAAACATGTGTATAAATTTAATATTTAATTATTTAAGTTGAATAAAGACATAAAAATCAGCCAAAAAACCCCAAATTGGCCGGCTATCAAAGGAAGAAAGGAAAGGAGAAGAACCAAGAACCCTAGGCTGATTTTTAAAGGGGAAGTGCAAGGATTGAAGTAATCAAACTTGAAAAAGGTAAAAACTTTTAATTTTCTTAGTGATCTAGCTTACCCATTATTTTCTTTCCATTTTCCATGCATGAAATTCATGCTTGCCCAATGAACACTATGCTGACCGAATCTACATGGGTAGATTTGAGCAAATTTTTGGTTGAATTTTAGCTTGAGTTAAGGTGTTTAGGAAGTTTAGTTAAGTGTAGAAATGAAAAATGGCAAAAATAAGCAAGAAAATAAAATTTTTCCCCATTTAAACCCATTATGTCGAATTTTTCAGGGGAATATTGGCTGCTTATTTTGATGCTAATTTGTGGTATTTAAGTGTAAAT
Source organism: Theobroma grandiflorum (assembly GCA_036013995.1). Lineage (NCBI taxonomy): Eukaryota > Viridiplantae > Streptophyta > Magnoliopsida > Malvales > Malvaceae > Theobroma > Theobroma grandiflorum. Next base: position 15,769,822 of record CP142133.1, read on the forward strand.
TGATGAATTATTAGCCTAGAAAAATTATGAGAAATTTTGGTGCAAAAATCAAAAATTTTGCTAAAGTGTAGACTGGTGCACTAGGTGATTCGGACTGCAAATTGACATCACATTCACAGTCACTAAGGCCAATTAAGTGTAATTGGAATATATAAATTAAAAGAAATGAATTCAGAATTTAATTGGAGACTGTAGCCAATTTAATCCCATGTAGGCGAACTAGGTCAAATACCGTGTTTAGACGGTAATTCGGATAGGATGCATGGCATTTCATGCATTATGAAGAGCCTAAAATAAATTATTATGTTGGACACAAATAATGGGATTTTGTGTCATGACTAGTGCATAGGTGGTTGGTTCCCTGGACACAGGAAAGATTAAGGTATAGTGGAATTTAAAACAGGAGTATCGTGCACTCCTGTGACTAGGTGAGTGGATAATTTACCATTTTCAATATCTAGAGTAGTTTTATCTACTTCTGTGATTTAAAAATAAATTGAATTTATAAATGATTTTTAAATAAAAAAAATTGATTTATTTACACTGAGTATATGGAGACCGACATTAATTTGTGTTCATGTATTAAAATTGAAATTATGGCTTATGATCTTGGTGAGCATACTTGGCTGATTTATTGTGTTAAAAATTAGCATGAATTGTTGTTTGCCGTGTAGGCTGGCTAGTATTAAAATGGCCTTGTTATTCTGCTATAAATTTTATAAAGTTGGTGGATCATAATTAATAAAACACTACAGTGAGGGTTACCGTGGACTGCCTTTAGGAGGAGCACAAAAAAACCAGACTAATTGTTACCTCAGTTGGAGAGGCAAGTAGGGTAACTCCCGAGGTAATGTTACGATTCACTTCAGTTTAAACCACCGCATGAAGATGAGTTTAGCCAACGCCAAAGATCGGCTATATTTGAAAAATTATGAAATTCTAATAGCCTTGGCAGATTCAATTGGATGCTCTGATCAAGTGTCCGTGAGTATGAGATTTGGCTTAAGCTTGATTTTTATAAATAAATCATAAGCCTTGTGTTTTGCTAAAATATGATTGCTTTGTATAATTGAATTAAATTTGGTATAATTGATGCTATGAAATACATGATAACGTTGCGTTTTTATATCGTCTCCATTTACTCGACTGTAGATGTTGTGGATGGTAGTTATCTAACTCACTGGGTTGTAAAACTTACCCCCTCAATTTTCCCATTTCAGGCTCACAGGCATTTGTAGATAAAGGATTTTGTTGAGAAGAAGGTTTAGATTGATAACCTTTAGTGCAAAGGTTCATCTCTTAGACTGTATTTCTCTATTTTGGGCCCACTTAGCATTGTAAATTAAATCTTATACTTCAGCTAATTGTGTTACTGTATGTAATAATATATTTTGCTTTTATGCTGTAAAAATTATTTCCAGATATCTATATAAAAATTGTTTTATAAGAAAATATATTATTTTATGAAATATTATTATTTTATTCCATTAGATGTAATTTGACTCAAATTTCATGTTTTAGATATCCGATTTCAATTCCAACTGCAAATTATGATATCTTTACGCGTAAGTAATATTTTTTCTAAATTTCAAAATTTTTGATGAAAAATGACTGAAACGCCCCTATGTAGTAAATTTCGTCTTTTTCTCAGTTTGAATAAAAAATTGGATGAAATATTTTAAAGTATGAAATTAATAAATAGAAACTCACAAGGGAGTTGGAAAGATTGGTACAAGAGCCTTGTGACGTCTCGATATGGTACTCGGGGGATGAGTGCATATCGAGACATCGCGACGGTTGTCACGGACTCGAGGGTGGTTCCGGGTCATGACAATTCGATTGGTATCAGAGCTTTAGGTATTAAAGCTTTTGATTTTAAAGCTAGTGGTTTTGAAAGTTGTTTTAAAGGAATTTATAATGTTAGTGTGGCCCCGGTCGAGATGAGTCAGTTGCATGTACTTGCATATAGAATATTAAGTCACTTAGACTTGTTCCATTCTTTCTTATAGATCACTGTCTAGTGAGGGACCGTTGGAATCCACGGCTAAGAGTCGGTGGCATTTAGAGCCAAGTAGTCCGAGAAGTGATTCGCCTAGGACTCCACCGGATTGGGGAAGGTGGCTCAACAAAAAGAAAAGCCCTGATACTAGCGAGACCATTGAAAGTGAGGATAGCAATGACCTCGAAATAAGTATAAGGAATTCTTTATTGAAAGAATTCGAGGAAGATGTTACAGAAAGTAGGGGAAGTATAAGAGGACAACACGAATGGAAAAAGGAAAAAGTGACCGTGACAAATTATCCTCCTAGGAAAGTGCTTGCGATTCGAGATTATCCTACCGGTTGTGGATGGCGTGTCGCACCTGTCAGTGATGAAGAATATAAGAGAATTCAAGAAGAGACTTTTGCGACTAGGAGACCTCCCCCATTGGTAGTTAGACCATTTCCTTTTGGTAGTGGACCAAGAATAAGGGGTCGACAAGGAAGAGGTAAACCCAAAATGTCCGTAATTGAGCCTTTTTCCCAAAAGCCACTAGTGATACGAGATTTTCCTTCTGAGGGTGGAAGGAATATTGCACCATTGAGTGATGAGGAGTATGACAGGATCCGACAAGCTCGGATGGATAAACAGAAAGGGAAATCCCAATGGGTGGAGGAAGATACAAATGAGGACTACTCTAGTGATATCTAGGGTATTAGCTAGATTTCTCACAACTTCAAATTTTGGTAGATGTAATATAAGCGGAAATAGCCATAGATAAACGTATAAAAGGACTGAGTGTTGACTTCTGCCTTGTATAATATGAATGTAATGCAAGAGGAAGAATAAGTCTTTTGTATAAAAGACTTCAAAGGTTGACTTTTGACCCTGTACAATACAAATGTAATGCAAAGTGAAGTTTGAGTAACTAAATGTGTATATATGGGAATCTTTTGGGTATACTAGAGACAGAAAGATAATATAAAATTTCGAGAATAAACAATTATCTCAAAGGTGATACTTATGATGGATGATAATTTGATATGAGTACGATAAATGGGAGATAAGTTAAGTATGTATTTAAATACTTTGATGGACAAGTGCACCCTTTTAGAGAAATGATGTATTTGGAATATAAATGAGCTATTTATCGATTAAATGAAGGAATTTTGGAGTCAAACATTGGAGTAATGGAGTCAACATGGAGTCTTGTTTATAGTCAGTGACTGTAGCACTGATTATACGTAGAAAATTGTGTAGACTCCTAACTTAAAATTTTAAGCCATAATCATCGATGAAAGAATTTGAGAAGGACAAATTGTCTTGTGATTTCTTTGTACTAGAAGCGAATAAATTATCGGAGTTATATGATAGGAAGGAGAATTAAATGTGAATAATGAAAATAGCAGTTGGATGTGATTATACCAGTATTGATGCACCGGATCCCATAAGCACTCCGCAATTAAGCGTGCTTGAGCAAGAGTAATATTATGATGGGTGACCTCCTGGGAAGTATGTTTTAAGATAAAATTGAAAGTATGAGGAGTTTTAAAATTATTTATTGATGGAAGTACAAATAGTAAAGTATGTATTCCCTTATAAATTTTAATTTGTTTGAGAAATTATGATGGTAAAGTATTTGATAAGAGTAAACAAAGACCGAATTATGATCCAAGTATTTAGAGATTGAGGGTGATATGAATTAATTACAGAATATTATCGTTGAAAAGGAAACGGAAATATGTTATGAGGATTGCAGAAATCTCTTGAAAAAAGAATGAGTTTGGTATCCGAAAATAGATAGTATGGATAAGATGAAATGGAGATATTGATCTTGAAATTAAAGTTTCAATCATGTAATGTATGGTAGGAGATTAAATTTTATCAATTAAGGTGTAAATTTAAAAAGTGGAGTCATGTTACAACAATAGTTGTGATAATACCCTAAAGGCAAAAGATTTATCCTGATTAAGTAGATTCCAAAGGTGACAAAACAGTAACAGTGAATCATTCAATACCATTATGTTAAGAATCTCTTGTGGCTGAATAGCACAAGTAAAAGTTTGAGTGATATGAAAGTTAATTCCATGAGATAAAGGATATTCATTAGCTTAAGACGGAGTTTTGTTGATTAGAGTTTTACATGTATCAGAAAAGTGTTGAAAAAGAAATGAAGAGTAAATCAAAAGATTCCTACATTGATCCATATGTATAGACATGTGAATGGAAAGAAAATTTTAAAAGTTACCGAAAGGGTCACATTGAAGTATATTATTCTGAAGAGTAGTAAGATTAATGATGAGTTGATTGAAGTCTGATTTTAAGAGAATAAAAGGGATAGAAAGAGTTAAGGTTTGGAAATGGCTAAATAAAATTAAAGGAATAGTTGGATAAATGATGAAAAAACGACGAGAAATATCAATGTTGAGTGATAAACTTGTGAATGAAAGGTTACAATGGTGGCACAATAAAAGAGATAATGTGAAGTACTGTTATGGAAAATTATAAATTTTGTTTTAATCCAGTTGAATGAAAAAAAAAGAGTTAATAATAAACAAGATCGAGTATATGGTATATTGGAAATCCTTAGAGATAAATTGAAATACGAATAGTGGAGTATGTATTTGAATATTTTGGTAAGCACATATATGTCATTATAGAGAGAATATGTTTGGAGTATGGAGAAATAAAGAAAGGGTTAAGTATTCCTAAGGATGTTTAAATTCTTTAAGAAAAAATTTCAAAGCAAATGTGACGAGTATAATAAGTGTGGTCTTGAAATTAGCTAAAGAGCCAAATGGCTTAATCATAAATTGGGTAATCACAGGTTGTGAGACATAAGATCTAGATAGATATTTCTAAAGAGAAAATATTTAAGAGAAGTTTTGCTATGAACGAGGCAAAAATAAGCATAGAACCAAGTGGGTATGAAGAGGAAAGGATAGGCTAAAAATAATACTTCTGTTGGCATTGCAAAGTACAGAAGGAAAACTTAGTTTCGAATTTTGCCAACTTCAAGTACAATTGATAAATTGATTAAGAGAAAAGTATGATATGTTTATGAGAAAGAGTGAAACAAGGGGTAATGAAAGAGAACCCCGATAATGAAAATCTTTTAAATAGTTATGGAGACAATGATCTAAAATTGTTTGAGACATATAAAGTTCAAATTGGTATAAATCTTGAATGACGAATCAATAGTGAAACTAATGATATTGCGTGAGATACAATGAATTGTGTCAAAGTAAAAATTTAAAGTATCACTGGAACTAGAAACTGTAGGTGCATAGCAAGCACCAGCCTGATAAAATGATATGATGATGCAACAATATATATATATATATGCAATATAAAGAAATTTAAACATACACTTGGAAGTTTTAAGAAAGAGCATAAGTACATGTAATTGATGCGGAATCATATATAGATATGATTAGAAACGGTATGGATTACAGAAGGAGTGATAGAAAATAATCTTGATAATGGAAATCTTCTAGTGGGATATGAAAATTAGAAATTGTTTTAAATATATAGACTTGAAAAGCTTATTATGGATCCGAAAAACATTCTATATTATTTTCTATAAACCGAACGCGTCGAGAGTATGTCAGATGTCACATCGGTTAAGTATGACCCTTATGCATGAGTGAGATCTAGCTAGAAACATTTTCGGGTGGCCAACGGGATATTAGACATGGCTGGAGCCATGATCTGTGATATAAGTGGCAAGGCCACAGATGATTTACATGATTGTGATCGCTTGATATCTCCGACGTCAGCCAACATCGTTGAGATTGCCATAGCATATTATATGGAAATCCGACGGAAGCGATGCTCTTGGATGTTATTACGTGGAAGTGGGTCCACGTGTTGACGTTATCTTTTCTTATTCGAGAGCATTGTGAGTTTTTGATGCGTACTTTTATGCATGGAAATGATTATATGACTAGTTAAAGTAAAGGATGAACTCTAAAAGTTTGAAATTTGAAATTGATGTGTGATGAATTGTATGAGTAGCACAACAATGAGAATTTTTTTCGAGAATTAGAATTTTATGGACTTCAGAAATTTTGGAGAAAAATAGTCAAGAAAATGAAATTTATAGTATGAATCCATATGAGATGAATTTAAATGTTGACGTTAAGAGGATTAAGGAAAAATCTTAGTTGTATGAATGTAAAGTCAATATGATGTATGTGGGGATCATAGAGACTATTAATTTTTCCTACATAAAGGATGTGTACGGAAAGAATGTGATATGCAAATGATGCTATAAGATACATAATAATGTTTGAGGATGAGAATGAATGGATGGATGTCAAAAAGATGTTGAGGAATGATCAAGTGATGATGGTGATTGGTATATATATATATATATATATATACATAAGTATGAGAAAGGATTCAAATTGATATAAGTGGAAAGAAATTTTGGTTCAAATTTAATAAGAGGAATAGAGACATTGAGCATGTCTCTAGGCAAGAAATCATTATTGAGGAAATTATTAATGATCAAAATTTAAAAGTTCAAGATAAATATAAGTGGAATATAGAAATCAAAGTAACGAATCAGAGTTTCCCTATAAATGAGATAACATGTGAGATTAACTATGAAATGAAAATCCCAAAACCTTCATTTTTGTGGAATATGATGAATGAAATTTTGAGGGCAAAATTTTATTTTATGGGGGTATTGTTGTAACACCTAACCCTAAATTATCTGTGATAGGTCATTCACATGCATTGGACAGCATGTTGGTATATTGAATTGTCCTGAGAAACAAGCTAAATGACAATATTTCCCCTAATGGTATGGTTAAGTTAAACAAGTCTTAGGTCAGTTTAAACAGAGAATGGAGAATGAATTTGAGAAAACTAAAACCCATAGATTGACTTAAAACAGTGATTCAGAGTTCAAGGTTCAGTTTGGAGTTAATCGAGAAAATTGACCGATTAGGGACAAAACGGTCATTTTTCAATTACAGGATAAAATGGGGATTTTTAATGACTAAGAATAATTATATGAAATATAATATGATTATTGGAGCATAAAATGAAGTTTAGCAGTGAAAAAGTGAAATTCTCGGTATTTTTAGGACACAAGGTCAAAATAGTAATTTTACCACTAAAGGTCAAAACGAGAATTTTTAAAGAAGATTTTAGCCCCATTTGATTTAGATTGATTATTTAGACTAGTTAAAATATAATTTGATGTTGAAAAGTGGAGAGAAAATGCAATTCCAGTACATTTTGGAGTGTAGGGGTAAAATGGTAATTTTACCTTCGGAGGACCAAATTAAATTTTTCTAGAGAATTTAAATCAAATTTGATAAATTGGAGTGTGGTATGAATTTGAGGAGTGAACAATATGCCTTGTGGCAATTTTTCAATTTTTGGGGTAAAAATGTAATTTTGCACTTTTCAGAGACAAAAGTGTAATTTTGTAAAAAGTACACTATAAAAATCTTTGGGAATTGTCTAGAAGTTTCATGAAATCAAAGGATAAGTGCTGGAATTTTGTGGTGGAGAAAAGAAATTCAAAAAGAAAATAAATAATAATAAAATAAAGAAAAAGTAAATAAACATGTGTGTAAATTGAATATTTAATTATTTAAGTTGAATAAAGCCATAAAAATCAGCCTAAGAACCCCAAATTGGCCGACCATCAAAGGAAGAAAGGAAAGGAGAAGAACCAAGAACCCTAGGCTGATTTTTAAAGGGGAAGTGCAAGGATTCAAGTAATCAAACTTGAAAAAGGTAAAAACTTTTAATTTTCTTAGTGATCTAGCTTACCCATTATTTTCTTTCCATGCATGAAATTCATGCTTGCCCAATGAACACTATGCTGACCGAATCTACATGGGCAGATTTGAGCAAATTGTTGGTTGAATTTTAGCTTGAATTAAGGTGTTTAGGAAATTTAGTTAAGTGTAGAAATGAAAAATGGCAAAAATAAGCAAGAAAATAGAATTTTTCCCCATTTAAACCCATTATGCCGAATTTTTCACAGGAATATTGGCTGCTTATTTTGATGCTAATTTGAGGTATTTAAGTGTAAATTGATGAATTATTAGCCTAGAAAAATTATGGGAAATTTTGGTGCAAAAGTCAAAAATTTTGCCTAAAGTGCAAATTGGTGCACTAGGTGATTTGAACTACAAATTGACATCACATTCGCAGTCACTAAGGCCAATTAAGTGTAATTGGAATATAGAAATTAAAAGAAATGAATTCAGAATTTAATTGGAGACCGTAGCCAATTTAATCGCGTGTAGGCGAACTAGGTCGAATACCATTTTTAGACGGTAATTCGGACAAGATGCATGACATTTCATGCATTATGAAGAGCTTGAAATAAATTATTATGTTGGACACAAATAATGAGATTTTGTGTCGTGAATAGGGCATAGGTGGTGGGTTCCCCGGATGCAGGAAAGATTAAGATGTAGTGAAATTTAAAACAGGAGTATCGTGCACTCCTGTGACTAGGTGAGTGGATAATTTACCGTTTTCAATATCTAAAATAGTTTTATCTGCTTCTGTGATTTAAAAATAAATTGAATTTGTAAATGATTTTTAAATCGAAAAAAAATTGATTTATTTACACTGAGTATATGGAGACAGTTATTAATTTGTGTTTATGTATTAAAATTGAAATTATGGCTTACAATCTTGATGAGCATGCTTGGCTGATTTATTGTGTTAAAAATTGACATGAATTGTTATTTGCCGTGTAGGCTGGCTAGTATTAAAATGGCCTTGTTATGCTGCTGTAAATTTTATAAAGTTGGTGGATCATAATTAATAAAAGACTGCAGTAAGGGTTACCGTGGACTGCCTTTAGGAGGAGCACGGGAAAACCCGACTAATTGTTACCTCGATTGGAGAGGCGAGTAGGGTAACTCCCGAGGTAATGTTACGATTCACTTCACATTAAACCACCGCGTGAAGATGAGTTTAGCCAACGTCAAGGATCGGCTATATCTAAAAAATTATGAAATTCTAACAGCCTTGGCGGACTCAATTAGATGCTCTGATTAAGTGTCCGTGAGTATAAGATTTGGCTTAAGCCTGATTTTTATAAATAAATCATAAGCCTTGTGTTTTGATAAAACATGATTGCTTTGTATAATTGAATTAAATTTGGTGTAATTGATGCTATGAAATACATGATAGCATTGCGTTTTTATATTGTCTCCATCTACTCGACTTTAGATGTCGTGGATGGTAGTTATCTAACTCACTGGGTTGTAAAACTCACCCCCTCAATTTCCTCATTTCAAGCTCACAGGCATTTGTAGATAGAGGATTTTGTTGAGAAGAAGGTTTAGATTGATAACCTTCAATGCAAAAGTTCATCTCTTAGACTGTATTTCTCTATTTTGGGCCCACTTAACCTTGTAAATTAAATTTTATACTTCAGTTAACTGTGTTACTGTATGTAATAATATATTTTGCTTTTACGCCGTAAAAATTATTTCTGGATATCTATATAAAAATTGTTTTATAAGAAAATATATTATTTTATGAAATATTATTATTTTATTCCATTAAATGTAATTCGACTCAAATTTCATGTTTTAGATATCCGATTTCAATTCCGACTGCAAATTATGATATCTTTACACGTAAGTAACATTTTTGCCAAATTTCGAAATTTTCGACGAAAAATTATCGAAACGCACATGTGTAGTAAATTTCGTCTTTTTCTCGATTTGAATCAAAATTTGGATGAAATGTTTTAATGTATGAAATTAATAAATAGAAACTCACAGGGGAGTTGGAAACACTGGTACGAGAGCCTTACGAGGTCTCGATATGGTACTCGGGGGATGAGTGCATATCGGGACATCGCGGCGATTGTCACCAACTCGAGGGTGGTTCCGGGTCGTGACAAATTTGCTTCACTCAAATAACAAATAAAAAATTTTACCTTGAAAGCATAATTTCAGAAATGGCGCTCAAACTTTGTCAAAATATGCAATAAAACTCATCTCTTTTATTAGATTCAATTAGGGATGGCAATGGGTTGCAAGGTACTTGTGGATACCCGACCCAATTACAGAGGGTTAAAATACGCTATAACCAAGGTTAGGACGAATTCGGATAGTGAAATTGAGTTCGGGTACCACCTCTTGAATACTCGCTATCCGAATCGAATTACTATTTATAAATATTTTATTATTATTTCAATAATTAAATTAAAAATATACATTTTTTATGAACTTTACAAGTAATTCATTTTGTTAAAAATTAACAAATATATGAAAAGTATGGTTACTCTAATTATTAAGATGATGACATTAATATATTTAAATTAAAAATTATTAGATTATTAATTATGTTTGAATAATATGAATATCATATCATATTATAAAGGAATATAATTACTATTATATGTATACTTTTAATATAGATATATTTACTTTATATTTTGTGTTATCATCACTAAAATTATAATTTATCAAATTATTAATTATAATATATACCATTATTTATATAAGCTTATAATTTATATAGTTAAAAAGAGCTTTTGAAATTAGAATAGTTTTGGAACCTAACTATTTGTTTTTTTAATTTTATAAAAGTAAAGACAAATCCATATAGTTAATTAAATTAATTTATGAAAATATGATTATTAATTAATTTGTAATGTCTTTTAATATATAGAGTTTATATATTGTGTTAATTTATAAGAAACATAATTACTATTTTTTAAAAAATATATAGTTTAGGGTAATATGATTACTGTTATATGTATACTAAAATATTTTTAGTATATATATTTTAAATATAAACATATTTACTTTCTATTTTGTGTTAACATTATAAAAATTATAACTTATAAAATTATTAATCATAATATTTATATCTTTGTTTATATAAACTTATATTATATAAACCTAAAAAGAAATTGTGAGATTAGAATAGTTTTGAAACCTAGTTATTTTGTTTTTAAATTTCATGGAATTAAGGACAAACTCATATAATTAATTAAATTAATTCATGAAACTATAATTATTAATTAACTTGTAATGTCTTGCGATATATATACTTTATATGTATTAGGTTCATTTATAAGGAATATAATTAATATAATATCTATTAAAATACCTTTAGTGTATATATATGTACTTTAAATATAAACATATTTACTTTCAATTTTATGTTAACATTATAAAAATTATAACTTATAAATTTATTAATTACAATATATATTTGTTTATATAAACTTATAATATATAAATATAAAGAGAAGACGTGAGATTATAAAAGCTTTGAAATCTAGTTTTTTTAAAAAAAAAATTTCATGTAATGAAGGACAAACCCTTATAGTTAATTAAATTAATTAATGAAATTATGATTATTAATTGACTTGTAATGTCTTTTAATATATATACTTTATATACATTGGGTTCATTTATAAGAAATATAAAAACTATTATATTTTAAAAGTATTTTAGTATATATACACTTTAAATATAAAAATATTTACTTTTTATTTTGTGTTAGTATTGCCCAAATTATAACTTATAAAATTATTAATTATATTTGAGATATTTGTTTTTTATTATTTAAATTTAGGTACTTTAATTTTTTACAAAATTAAGATTTGGGTACCTTAAAATTATCAATCCTATCCATTCATATATTCAATTAAGCCCTTATGCGATATAAGTCCAATAAAAATCTATTTTGGTGGAATCTGCAAACATCATTATCGGATCTGGCTTTTTATTCTTGAGGGTGATGTTTTTTGGTCCCTCAAGATTGATAGGAATCTAAAACAAGGAGTAAGGAAGAATAAAAAGGAGAATAATATGCAAGTCAAGACTCGATTAATTACCACTTAAATTATGATTTGTGGCTAAATTTGCCACGTTACATCTCATAATGAATTTAACAATACAATTAAAAAATGTTACTTCTATCGGATCAAATAAGAATGTACATTAAAGTTAGGTCCATCGGACCACAATAGACGCTGTCATTCTATAGAATGGAATGACAGCTTTATTCTTCCGATTACTCAGTCATGAATTTTTCTGGTTCTTTTACCCATTTGATTCAATATTAACGAAATCATCTTCTTTTCTCTTGGTTTATTAACCAAAAAGTATATACGCTTTCCATCTTTTCCGTCAATCAATAATTCAGTATGAAAAGTCTTTCTTGAAAGGGAAAAAGCGTGCATGTAAAACGAAATAGAACCAAATATCACATGATTTGACAACAGATGAAAATGAATATTACGAAAGCAATTTCGATTTTTCCAACGCGGGGTTGGTAAGGAGTGATCACTATTTCGGGTGGTTGGTGTTAATTGTGCAATTGATGAATACAGGTTCCATCAGTCAGTGGATGATGATACATGTTTCTCTACTCAATATATATATATATATATATATGAACAACTTAAGAAGCTTGGCCAATATAACACCGTACATGTAACTATCACTAACCTAACGTCCTAAGTGATCAATCACATTTGAACAAAAGCTTACATCCGAAGTGCATGTAATGGGAGTTAGTACAAGTCTTATGTTCCTAGTTAATGCATCTTTAAATATCAATAGAAACGACATGCTTACAAGCATCATAAGCTTTACAAACTTCGAAGCCTTGAACCACATAATGTTCCTTTATTGAATCAAATTAGTAGGTAAAATTAGATCCTCAATCAAGTTGTGTCAATTGGACCCCCAACAAACGTTTTTATTGTATAGAATAGAATGATAGCTTTGTTCTCAACCTCTGTTTCGTTTAAGGGTGAGAAGGGTATTTATTCTTCCCAGTACTCTCGGCCATGACTCTTCCTTGCTCTTTAACCCACGTGATCCAATACTCTTTCTAATCTTTTCCCATCAATATGAAAAGTCTTCAATTCTTGAAAAGAAAACAAGCATATGCAAAACTAAATGGAGTAAAAAATTTCATGATTTCACAAAATATTAAAATGAATATTACAAAAGCAATTTCAATTTCAATTTTTCAAGGTGGTTTGGGTGATTGGCTGTCTTAAAGTTTAGATCACGGACCACTCATTTGAAGTCATTTTTAAAATGTTTAAATTATGGATTAAGCAATATCGTCGTAGGACCACTTTTAGGACCAACCCTATATAGGATCTGCAACGATCCAAGATTGATGGTAAATTTTATAATTTAAAAAAAACACTTAAAATGAATAATATTTCATTATTATAAATGTAAATTACAAAAAAATAATTATTGAATTCACGATGCTACAATAAATTTCATACATTCACGTTATAGTTCACATTATAATTCATTTATTTTAAGCTTAACTTCTTCAAATCTGAACATTTTATTTAGTATTTTTAATAGTTTCATTTATTTATTATTTGTGTTGGAAATAAACCTTTTAAATAACTTTTCAACTCAATGATCAAGATTTTTTAAAAAGTACTTTGTTATCGGTTCATAAACTCAAGAAGGGTGGATCAATGTCTAAGATTATAAAACACTTTAAAACGTGTCAATCCTAAAAATTTAAACATAAAATCACTCATCAAATCATGAGACCACTTTAAAATCAATTTAAATATGTCGATCCAGACGTTCTTTGTCCAAGAAGTTGCAAGAGATTGACTTCAAACAACATGTCTGGTTAACTGAAATGATCATTCTATTTCGAGTTTATTTGGGTGAAATGGTTATTTCAAATTTTGATTCAAAAAATGAACACGTCAATGTCTAATGGGGGCCGATGCTTTGAATATGCAGAATAGCCACTTCGGAGGCCTACAAGTCATTAAGGTTGAGATAAGTCTTCTGCCACAAAGGCTAAAGACTTCAATCAGCATCATGCACCAAATCATTAATCAATACCTATTAATTGCTTAGAAATTGGTGAGGATAATCTATTTATGACAACTAATTAGTAAGATCAAGTTTTCCTTTTATTTCATTTAGTTCACAGAATAGAATGGAATAGAATAATTGGAAATAAAATTAAATAGTTATTATATTGTTTGATTTGTGGAATAGAATAGGGTAAGAACTGTTATTATATCTCCTTCTATGATTTGGTTAGTAGGAATAGTTTTGGAATAGTTAAGGAACAAATGATAAAATAATAAAATTACCTATTATTATAATTTAGTAAACTAGACAAAATTATTCATTATTATAATTTAATAATCTTTTTCTTTTTTTAATATTTTAATTTTATTCTCATTAAAATTTTAAAATATTATTAAATTATTAATATGATTTTTTATTTCAATTTCTTTTTATTTTTTCTTTATTTGTATTTTCATTTTTTAATCTTTTAATCTCTAGTTTAGTTTAATTTAGATTTAAATATTTATTTGAAGTTAATAATGTTAGTTTTATGTTATTTATATTATTTTATATTTTTGTAGGAGTAGAATCGAAAATAACTTCAATTGGTGAAGAAAGGTGCATAATGGATTGGTGCTTTTATCTGTATATGTTTTGATTTTTAAAGCATATCTCCCACTATAGAACTCTAAATGAGGTGATTTTTAAACCATTGGAAAGCACAAGGAAAGGGTTACAACTTTGGTATCTACCACTTCTCCCAATTCTAATTGGAAGATAGTTAAAATCTTTGTTGAAGTTAAAGTACTGCACTAGGTGGGCAAAAATCAAGACAAAACCTTTGAGAGCCGCGCTCTAAAGACTAAAAGCCATGATGCTCAAGGTATTTTTCAAAAATAAAAGGCTTACAAGACTTTGTAAGCTAGGGCTGTTGGAGGCTATTTAAGGGGTCTTTTTCAAAGGTTTCTATGAAGAGGCAGCAAGCAATTTTTCTGGAGTACAAGAGCTAAAAATAAAGCAAGAAAGTAAGAGAATTTGAAGGAGAATATCAATATCACAAAGCTTCAACTATTAGGTTTCTCTTTCTATTTTTGTGTTTTCCTTATTGTCTTGACTTGGATAAATGGCTAATTTTCTTTAGATGACGTTTTTAGTAGATATTATGAGCTAAACTATTTTTCTAGGATTGTGGTGAATTTTGACATGTAGTTTGAATATTAATTTCTTTTTATTTATTATGAATAGGTATAGTTTTGCTTATTTAAATATGTTCTCGATGCTTTTAATTGCTTGATTAGTAATTAACTGATTTGTGAATTTAATTGAAATTCGACAGAGAGATTTCAGATTAGATTAATATTTGAATAGTGTATGTTCATGTCACTTAAGTGATCGGATTCACGATTCAGGTAGACATACGCCAATTACCATGCATAGCCAGATTAGAATACTAGCTTAATGAACTTTATTTAATCGATTCCTATAGATATATAGTGACCCAATTAAGTTAAGTATTTGTGCAAACATCTTGACAGAGACTTATTCAAAGTTAATAAAATCACCTATGAGTGTAAATAATAAGAGAAACTGGTATCAGATTCAGTGTTAAATGAACTCATAATCCTAAGTTATAGTCTATTGTCTTTTTTAAATAAATTTTAAGTTATGTTAATTAAATTAGTGTTTACTTTTATTTAGTTTTAATTAATTTTTAAAAAAATTTAGTTACTTAAATAAAATTAATTTGGCATAATTTAAATACTTAGTGAAGATTTATAAACAAATTTCTGTCGGATACACGTTTACTTGTGTACGTACTAAATTAACAACACTTGCACTATAGCTTTGGAGCCAATATCATTGCTTTTTGATTTTTAATTTCCACCAAAATTTCAGTTATATAACTCAAAAAGAATTATTGCCAGCATGAAGTCAAAATTTGGAGTGGTTTTTCTGCACGTCCATAGATCAATGGCAACCATGGTTACTTCAAGGTCAGATTTCTTTGATTTTACTTTCTACACTGTCTTGTGTTGTATATTGATATGTTGTACAGCATTATAGAATAATAGAACTTGGAAGTTCTTTAACTCGATGCAGTGTTCTATTATTTACATCAAACAAATCTACCTTTTTCATACATGCGATTATATTTGGATAAATACATGCGATTATACAAATTTAGTTTTTTATATGCAACTCCCCCAATTTTTTTGTTTTCTTCTAGAGCAATATTGGAAAGAAATGTTGTTTTCTCACCTATTTCTTGTGACACATGAAATGTGAGTCATGTAAATGTTGTGCTAAATTGGGAGGGAAGTTGTATTTACATTCAATAATTACATACAAAATCATGCCTATTAGATTTATAAAAGTATGTGAATATACCTTTTTCATACATGCGATTATATTTGGATAAATACATGCGATTATACAAATTTAGTTTTTTATATGCAACTCCCCCAATTTTTTTGTTTTCTTCTAGAGCAATATTGGAAAGAAATGTTGTTTTCTCACCTATTTCTTGTGACACATGAAATGTGAGTCATGTAAATGTTGTGCTAAATTGGGAGGGAAGTTGTATTTACATTCAATAATTACATACAAAATCATGCCTATTAGATTTATAAAAGTATGTGAATATTTGACTAAATGATTGATGCATGTATTTAAACTTCAAAATTGTATATAATAAAATAGGACTGTTTTGAGCAGAATTGGAATGAGCTCAACACAATATCAATGAAATTAATACACTCGATCATTGACTTAATGATTGATGCATACTCCTAATCAATGGATGATGATACATGTTTCTCTACTCATATATATATATATATATATATATATATATAGATGTGAACAACTTAAAAAGCTTGGCCAATATAACACCGTACATGTAACTATCACTAACCTAACGTCCTAAGTGATCAATCACATTTGAACAAAAGATCACATCCGAAGTGCATGTAATGGGAGTTGGTGCAAGTCTTATGGTCCTAGTTAATGCATCCTTAAATATCAACAGAAACGACATGCTTACATGCATCATAAGCTTTACAAACTTCGAAGCCTTGAACCACATAATGTTCCTTTATTGGATCAAATTAGTAGGTAAAATTTGATCCTCAATCAAGTTGGGTGAATTGGACCCCAACAAACGTTGTCATTGTATAGAATAGAATGATAGCTTTGTTCTCAACCTCTATTTCTTTTAAGGGGGAGAAGGGTATTTATTCTTCCCACTACTCTCGGCCATGACTTTTCCTCTTTTACCCACGTGATCCAATACTCTTTCGAATCTTTTCCCATCAATATGAAAAGTCTTCAATTCTTGAAAAGAAAACAATCATATGAAACACAAATGGAATAAAAAATTTCATGATTTCACAAAAGATTAAAATGAATATTACAAAAGCAATTTCAATTTTAATTTTTCAAGGTGGTTGGGGTGATTGGCTGTCTTAAAAGTGAGATCACGGACCACTCAATGGTCAAGATCTTTAAAAATGTACTTTATTATAGGTTCAGAAACTCAAGATGAGTGGGCCAATGTCTAAGATTATAAAACACTTTAAAATCACTCACCAAATCATGAGTGATCAACAAAACGGAAGGGGGATTTTTTTTGAAGAACAAGAAACAATCAAAAAAACCCAATCCTTCCGAAACCAAAAAACTAGAGAGAAACCCTACAAAGAGGCAACAAAATAGAGAGAAATCCCTAGTTTTCTAGCAAACCTCTATGCTAGCCACAATAGAAAATTCCAAAAAAATAAAAATAAACAAAATCAAAATATATGCCATTGAAAAATGAGTGAAGCAAGGTTTTCTTAAGAGAGTTTTTTTATTTGATTTTTTTTTTTAGGGTAAACTTTGATTTTAGGGAGGGATTTCTGGCTTGGATGGCTTGCGAGTCAAAGGAGTGAGAGCTCATTCGTTTTTTTTGGGAGAACCGGTGACAAAAAAGGAGGCTCGATTTTGGGTTACGCGTCACCAGTTTAGGCGCGCGCGCGCGCGCGCGAGAGAGAGAGAGAGTTGTGTGATGTCTATAGAAGGGAAAGAGGGAGTAAC
This sequence comes from Theobroma grandiflorum, assembly GCA_036013995.1. Lineage (NCBI taxonomy): Eukaryota > Viridiplantae > Streptophyta > Magnoliopsida > Malvales > Malvaceae > Theobroma > Theobroma grandiflorum. The sequence continues at coordinate 15,787,683 of CP142133.1, forward strand.
ATTTGGGCGCTAGATAAGGAGAGTTTTGGGCTTGGGTGCATCACCGGTAGGAGAGGAAAGAAGAGGTTACTGCCAGTTGGTTAGAAAGGCAAAGGAAGGAGGTTTTGAGTGAGGAAAGACAGCTGGTGAAAATGGCAACTCGAGAGTTAGTGAGAAAGGGGTGAGTGGCGGCTAAAGAAAGGAAGAAAGAAGAAGCAGAAGGAAAGGGGTAGAAATCCAAACGATACATTTGATTGAAGGATCTGGTGGGCTGTGCATAAACTATTTGGGCTATCACTTAAACCCAAGTCAGGTAAAAATTCACACCCTTTTCTTCATGGATCCATTATGATTTATGTTGTTTGGATTTAGTCTAAATCATTGGGTTGAATATATGATTGGAGGATATAGAGTGAGATGAAAGTATTTTTAGCACAACATCTTAAAATTTTTAGATGATATTTAGAATTTGAAAATTAATGTAAATAGAAAATATAAAGGTGAATGTTAATAGAAAAAATAGTAGAAAAAATGTTTTAAATATTTTGTTAATGGGATTTAGAAGAACATGCATATAAATTATAAAATAAGTGAATGAATAGTAAGAAAACTAATAATAGATTTAGTTTAGTTTAAAAAAATGATAATAATAATAATAAGTGAGTGAGAAGGATAAGATAAAAAAGAAAGAAAGAAATATTTATAATATAGATATATTTAGTGTAGTACCGCATACTTTGATATGATAGCTAATAAAGCTTACAGATCCCTATTGAGGTTAATTACCGAGTTAAAAAGGTGACTTGGAAGTGAATCTATGAAACCTCGACCTCTGTAGACACGTAACTAGAAGTAGACGCGATAATGCGACCTAGAGGTAATTTCGTAATTTCCCTTGGTGAGCTCCTACAAGTGGATTTTCTAATGCTATTAAGGTCTAAATAGGCCAAAGGAATTAATGAATGATGTTTATGATGGTAAAATAAATGAAGAAGATAAAAATAATGATAATTTCCCTATATGGGCAAAATGGTCATTTTATATCTCGAGTCTAAATTTTTATGTTTTCATGAACTCGAGTATTTTTGGACTATCATGGACCTTGTCCTAGTGTCAAATGAGTAAAAAGGTTGCACAAAGGATGAGAGGAAGACAAAGTCACCATGTTAAAGGCATTTGGGTAATTTATTTGAGAATTGGGTAAACTTTATATATAAATATCTAAAGCTCCAGCAATTTCCAGCAGCATCTTCTAGCTTCCAGTAATTTGTTCTTCCTCCTCACCCATCCAACACCATTTTCATTTCAAGTCCATGACAATCAAACTTTTCCATGTGATTTTTCCTTGTTTTCTTTTCATTTCCTTTCTTTTCTTGCTTCTTTCTTCTCCTAACTTCTTGGACACCAAATTTATAGCCTTTAACCCCAATTTTCAGCACACCTAAACCCTAGGAGAGTGAAAGAAAAATCTCTCCTTGTTTCCTTTATTTTCTATTTCTACTTCACTTTCAACTACACTTGGATTTTTGGCTTCAAATCTTCATTCTTAAGGCTAAAAGATATATATATCTAACTTTTGAAATTTTTGAATTTATAGTTATATTTTCAGATTTTATTTCCTAATTTCTTCAAGTTATTTTTCTTGGAAATATTAGGTTGTCTTGATGATCTTCATGCCTCCAAGCTCAACAAGGTAAAAGATCTTTAAATTTGGAATAGTTGATATGATGGGTTGAGAATTAGACTAGAAATTTAAGTTAAATGTTAGGGTAGAGGGTAGATTGCTTAATTTAAATTTATTAGAATTATTAGATTTAATTTATGACTTAATTGAGGTTGTTATGATTTATTGGTAAATATAGATTTTAATGATATTTCGGGATTACTTGGATTAGGACCTTGTTGGTGCTAGTTTTGTCAGGTGAGTGAACTTGCATTAAAATTGCTTGAGAAATTAATGCATGTATGTTGATTGTATCACTTGAAAATGTTTTAATTGTTTTATCTTCAAAACGTGCATGGGAACAAGCTTTTATTAAAACGTTTTTGCGTTGTGAAATGTGGTTGTAATAAAATTGTAAAGTCCCTTTTATATGTCGATGTGTATATATATGTATTGTACATCTGTAGATAATATTGTGTAATGAATATGACCATGCGTGTGCACAATGTGGGGGGATGCACATGTCGATGACAAGGTGTGGGAGTGTGGAGGATGAAATTAGTTGTGTGCGATGTGGGGGTTGCACATGAGTTGGGTAAAAACCATTTTATTTAATTTTCTCACCATGCCAAGAAACATGATTCATAATGTTAAAACTTATTTCAATCCATGTAAAATAATTATATTTTGTCAAAAATAAATAACAAGGCTTATGACTTAAAAACTTGGCTCATGCCAAAAACTCATATTCGGTGATACCTTGCGTTGGGGTATCCAACCGAATCCACCAAGGTTGTGACAATTCAATTTGCATAAAACTATTTTTATTTTAGAAAACAGAGTCGTTCCTTGGCATTGGCCAAACTCATCTTCACGTGGTGGTTTAACGTGAAGTGAATTTTAACATCACCTCGGGAGTTACCGTACGTGCCTCTCCAACCGAGGTAACAATTAATCAGGTTGACCGTGCCCCTTTTAAAAGCAGTCCACGGTAACCCTCACTGCAGTGTTTTATTATTCGTAATCCACCAAATTTATAAACATTTTAGCAACATGATTTGGCAAATCTTAATAGTAACTAGCCTGTACGGCTAACAACAATTCATGCATTTCTAACACAATAATTAACCAGCCAATCATGCTCTCAATATCATAAGCCCTTCGATTTCCAAATAAATTAGAAATCTCTTTTCATTTATAAAAATTGCATTAAAAATCATTTATATCCTTGAAATTCCATTCTAAAATTTATTGCTAAATATCCAATATAAAAGTCTTAAAAATTCATAAATTACCGTACATAGAGAATTTAAATCTCTAATCACATATGCACATCACACAATTATATAAGGCACGATTTTGAGACTAAATCATATTGAAAAGCTTGTTTCCCATTTCTTTTAAAACGCTTTACATATATATCTTATATATATTTTCCAAACGATTTCTAAAAACAATTTATATTCACAATTTTATAAATTTCTACTAATTCATGCTCTTCACAATTCAATGGCAAATTAAATCATATATATTCATACATATATATAATTATGAATATTTTAAAATCGACATTCCCTACTCACCTCTAAATAGCAGGATTTTACATCGCTATTTTCGTACGCGTACATATTTATTTCTATTTCTCGGTTGCGTGTCTCGTTCAGCACGCTTCCGCGACAACATTCCATTTAGGCTTGGGCCTTTTCTATTCCTCCTAGCTATTGGACCTTGTCCAAGAACCTCTCTAATTTTCCTATTGAGACAAGCCCAAATTTTATTTTCCACTTGGGCCTTGCCTAATTTCATTTCTCTTTTGGGCCTTGCCTAATTTTATTTTCTACTTGGCCTATTTTTTTTTCTATTCTTGCATTTTCAATTTCTATTTTCTTTCTTTTTCTTTTTCTTTTTCTTCCTTTTTTTTTCTTTTGTCACCGTCCAGCCATGTTTTCTTCTTCTTCTTCAACCCGCCACTCATTCCCCATCGTGGCCTCCTCCCTCCACCATCGTGGCATCAAAAATTTTGTTTTTCCTTAACTTGTTCTTCTCCACAATTTGGCACTCAAAGCTACTTAATTTTCTGCACAAACCTGCATATTTTTAGCACAAAATCAGCCAACAAACTGCACTTTCAAGCCTCCATAACTAGCAAATCTTTGGCTCCAATTTTACCTAAACTTTCAGTAGCCAAGAACCTTCAAAATTGCAACCATAAACCTTCAAAATTTCCAGCAATTAAAGCCTTAATAAAACCAGCTTTTCTTACCTCAAAATTGCAACAAAACTACTCCAAGAAAATGCAAAAATTTTCAGTCTTCTTGCTTTACCCTTCCACGGTTTTTCTTGTTCATTTTCTTTGGCTTTTTCCTCCTCATTTTTCGTCCTTCCTTTTCTCCTTTCCTTTCTCTTTTTCCTTTTTATTTCTTTTTTTCTCTTTCTAGATTCTTTCTTCTCTTTCACCGACTCTCTTTCTTTCCTTGTCTTGTCTCCTTTTATTGCCCCTTTTTTGACCCATTTTTCAAGCTTATCTCTTTCTTTCATTTTTTTTCTACATGGCCGGCACCACCATTTCTTCCTATTCCATTTTATTTCTTTATTTCTTCTTTTTCTATTACACATGGCTGGCCCCGTCACCTTGCCTTCTTCATTTCTTTATTTCATTTTGTTTTCATTCCATATCTTTTTATTCCTTTGTTTCTTGTTTCCTTCATGTGTGACCATACATGTACATATAAAACATTTACTTGACTTTTCAACACCTTTATCTCCTTATTTTATTATTCATTTCACCTTCTAAATATTCATTTAAGCTTTTAATTAACCTAAGATTTAATTAGGCTTAAAAGTGTAATAAGAGACCCAAAAATTTAATTGTCAATCCTTACAATTTCCATTCCCAAAATATCACATCTAGTCACTTTCCAACGTAATTTTCTCTATTGTAGAGATAGAACTGGGTGAAATGATCTTATCAAAGTTGTAGCTCTGTCTCTTAGCTTTCCAGTAGTTCAAGAATTTCAGCAATTGGAGTTTTGTAGCTTTACATATATCTAAAATACTAAAGCATGTACAAGAAAATTTCTGAGTTCTTCAACACTTTGCTCACCAAAAATTAAGTACAATATTTTTAATTCCTATCCACACTTATTAAATTTCAATTTCTTTCTATTCTTCTTCCTTCACACATATATATATCAAAATATTAAGATCGCATCCCAACGCGGTGTCACCATAATATTTATATATTTACTTTACCGCGTGTACTCGATAAAAATCACATCTCACGTTTTTTGCCATTTTCCTTCAAAATTAATCTTTATTTCTTTTCTCCCACTTAAATTAGTCATATTTCTTTTTTCATGACTAATTTCTAATAATAAAAAAAATATTAATATTTTAATATTATTTTATCGAATAAAATATTATTTTATTTTAAAATTTTTCACATGCCTTCTTTGGCCCCGAAACACATTATTATGTGTCGGTTTACCTCTGAATCCTTTGTTAACTCACTAATTCGTCTTTGATGAAATATTATTATTTAATTATTTTTTCTGCGCATGCGACATATTTTATTCTTAAGCATTTCTTAGCACGCCAATTCGCATCAAATGATCATTCATTTGGTCAATAAGATCTTATTTATGTCCAACAAGGGTACGGGGTATTACATTGGAAAAAGAAACATCATGTCACGACTCAGAATCTCCCATCGAGCTTGTGACAACTATCGCGATGCCCCGATAAGCACTCAATCCCCAAGTACTCTATCGAGACCTCGTAAGGTATCTCGTACTAGTTTTTCCATCTTTCTCCGTGGTTATTAGTTTCCAAGAAACATTTTTCACAGAATAAAAATTTTAATTTCAAATTAAAATAATTAGAACACACAATTTACCAACCGGGGGTATTTTCGTCTTTCTTTATCCAGAAATTTCACGATTTATAAAATCATTGCAGATGAGTAGAATAAATAAAATATTAAACGAAATATTAAGTTTTATTTCAAATCAATATTTTTAGAAAGATCGAAAATCAATTTTCAGCAATTGAAAGTAAAATAAATTTGTTTGTATATTAATACAGATAACCAATATACAGAATTTAAATTACAATGACATGTGAGCCCACTATGTATAACCGTGTACCTTTGTATACAAAGGCGCGACTTCGATTAAGCCTCTAATAGTACTCTGAGTGCTTACTAGTAGTCTTAAGCCTAAAAGGGGGAGGAGAGGGTGGTGAGTTTTACAACCCAGTGAGTTAGATAATTACCATCTACAACATCCAAAGTCGAGTAGATGGAGACAATATATATAAAAATGCCATATCACCATATAGTTCATAACATCAAGTTTAGTGAAATCATACCAAATAATTTCATTAATTCAAACACAAGGCTTATGATTTATTTCATAAAATTAGGCTTTAACCAAATCTTATACTCGTGAACACTTGATCAAAGTGTCCCATCGAGTCCGCCAAGGCTGTTACAATTTATATCATAATTGGAAAATAAAGATGTTCCTTGGCGTTGGCCTAATTCACTCTCACGTAGGGTTAGACATAGAGTGAATTCTCTAGGTATCTCGGGAGTTATCCTACGCGCCTCTCCAACCGAGATTATATGATTCTTGAGTTTACCGTGCTCCTCCTAAAGGCAGGCCACGGAAACCCGCCACTGCAGCGACTAATTAACCCACCATTTTACTAAAATTTCGCGACATAACAAGGTAATTTTTATACTAGCCAGCCTACACGGCAAACAACATGTAATACCCGACCCTAATTTATCTGTGATATGTCATTCACATGCAATGGATAGCATGTGTGTATATTGAATTGCCCCGGGAAATAAGTTAACTGACAATATTGCCCCTAAGGGTATGATCAAGTTAAATAAGTTTTGAATCAGTTTAAACAGAGAATTGAGGATGAATTTGAGAAAACTAAAACCCATGGATTGGTTTAAAATGAGAATTTGGAGTTCGAAGTTCAATTTGGAGTTAATCGGGAAAATTGACCGATTAGGGACAAAACGGTCATTTTTCAATTTCAGGACAGAATGAGGATTTTAATAAAGATTTTGATTTTTAATGACCAAGAATGATTATACGAAATATAATATGATGTTTGGGAACATAAAATGAAGTTTAGCAGTGAAAAAGTGTAATTTTTGGTATTTTTGGGACACAAGGGTAAAATAGTAATTTTGCCATTAAAGGACGAATTTGGAATTTTTGAAAAAATATTTTTGATCCCATTTGATCTAGATTGACCATATTAATCAATTGAAGTGTTAATTGAGGTTGAAAAGTGGAAAAAGAAGAAATTCCGGTGATTTCTGCAGTGCAGGGGTAAAATCGTAATTTTACCACCGAAAGGCCAAATTTAATTTTTCGAGAGAATTTAGATCAAATTTGACAATTTGGAGTATGGTATGAGTTTGAGGACTGAAAAATATGCCTTGTGGCAATTTTTCAATTTTTGGGGCAAAAATGTAATTTTTCACTTTTTCGGGGGTAAATGTGTAATTTTGCAAAATTACACTATAAAAGTGTTGGAAAATTTCTAGAAGTTCCAGGACAATAAGAGGATAAGGTCTGGATTTAATTGGCAAAAAGAAAGTCAAAAAGAAAAGAAAAAATAATAATAAAATATTGAATAGTGCCAAAACATGTGTAAAAATAGATTATTTTATTATTTAAGTAATAAAAGCCACACAATATCAGCCAAAGCATTGTAAAATTCGGCTAAGGCAACAAGAATAGAGAAAAGAAGAAGAACTAAGAACCCTAAGTAGAAATCAAAGGGGAAGTGTAGAGATTCAAACAATTCACAAGGAAAAAGGTAAAATTTCTTTAAATTTCTTCTTGATCTACACTACCCATATGTTCTTTTTTATTTTCCATGCTTTAAACATGAGCTTGCACAATGAACCCTATGCTGGCTGAACCTAAGGGAGGGATTTTTGAGTTTGATTTAATTAGATTTTAAGTTAATTAGTTGTATTTAGTTAGGTAATGGTGAATTATAGTAATAGATTTCAAGAAATCACATTTTTTCATGTTAGAAAACCAATTTAGCTGAATTTTTGGGGACTTTTTGGCTGCTGGAAATACAGCAAGTTGATGTGGTTGAATGGCATTTTAGGTAAATTTGATGAATAGTAAAAGTAGGAATTAATTAGGAATTTTCAACATAAAATTTGAAATTTTTACCCACTAGGGGTATTTTCGTAATTTCAGTCCGGGACTGAAATTTTGTATCACACTGAGGGACATTAAGTCCAATTGGATATAATTGAGGTATTTTGATGAATTATGGTGAATTATGGATATAGGAAATTAATGAGAATTTTCGGAGAAAAAATTGAATTTTTACCCGTTAGGGGTAAAATCGTAATTTTCAGTCTAGGACTGGTAAATTGACCCGTAGTTGCTGTCATTGAGTAATTGGAATGTAATCGAATAATTAGAAACTAAAACGGGTCAAATCGGAATTAAAATAAGGATTTTAGCAATTTAGACGCGTGTAGGCGAGTCGGTCGGACAACGTGAATAAACGACTGTCCGAACCATTTTTAGCTCAGTTCATGCATCACGTAGAGCCTGAAATTGATTATGAGAAATTGACACAATTTATTGAAATTTGTGTCACACGTATCGCCTAGGTGGTGGGTCCCCCAAACACCGGAGAAAAACGGTGTAGTGAAATTAAAAACGGGAGTATCGGGCACTCCTGTGACAAGGTGAGTGGATAAATTACCGTTTTCAATATCTGAAGTAGATTTATTTGGTTATGTGTTATGAAAAATAAATTGAATTTTCAAAATGATTTTTAAATCGAAAAAATAGATTTTTAACACTGAGTATGTGGAGACCGGCATGAAATTTCGTTTATGTATTAAAAATTGAAATTGTGGCTTATGATCTTGGTGAGCATGCTTGGCTGGTTTATTGTATTAAAATTTGCATGAATTGCTGTTTGCCGTGTAGGCTGGTTTGTATGAAAATTGCCTTGTTATGCCATGAAATTTTTAGTGATATGGTGGGTTTGATCAGTCGCTGCAGTGGCGGGTTTCCGTGGACTGCCTTTAGGAGGAGCACGGTAAACTCAAGAATTATATAATCTCGGTTGGAGAGGCGCGTAGGATAACTCCCGAGATACCCAGAAAATTCACTCCACGTCTAACCCCACGTGAGAGTGAATTAGACCAACGCCAAGGAACGGCTATATTTTTCAATTACAAAATAAATTGTAACAGCCTTGGCGTATTCGATAGGACACTCTGATCAAGTGTTCACGAGTATAAAAAAATTTGGTCAAAGCCTGATTTTACAAATAAATCATAAGCCTTGTGTTGGAATTAATGCAATTATTTAGCATAATTTTACGAAACTGGGTATTATAAATTTCTTGGTGATATGGCCTTTATATATATAAATTGTCTCCATCTACTCGACTTTAGATGTCGTGGATGGTATTTATCTGACTCACTGGGTTGTAAAACTCACCCCTCAATTTCCCCATTTCAGGCTCACAGACAGTTGTAGATAGAGGACTCGGTTGAGGAGAAGGTTTAGAGAGATAACCTTCTGTGCCCGGGTTCATTTCGTAGACTGTATTTATCTATTTTGGGCCCACTTAACATTGTGAATTAGATTTTATACTTCAGTTATCGGTATTACTATGTGTAATAATATATTTTGTTTTTACGCTGTAAAAATTATATCCGGATATCTATATAAAAATTGTTTTATAAGAAAATATTTTATTTTATGAAATATTATTATTTTATTCCATTAAATGTAATTTCACTCGAATTTCACGTTTTAGATATCCGATTTCAATTCCGGCTTCAATTTATGAATTCTTTACGCGTAAGCAACATTTTTTCCAAACTTTGAAATTTTTGACGAAAAATGACCAAAACGCCCCTGTGTAGTAATTTTCGTTTTTTTTTCCTGTTTTGGTCCGAAAAGAGACGAAATGTTTTAAAGTATGAAATTAATAAATAGAAACTCACAGGGGGGTTGGAAAGACTGATACGAGAGCCTTGCGAGGTCTCGATATGGTACTCGGGGGATGAGTGCATATCGGGACATCGCGGCGGTTGTCACGGACTCGAGGGTGGTTCCGGGTCGTGACACAGCAATTCATGCCAAATTTAACACAATAAACCAGCCAAGCATGCTCACCAAGATCATAAGCCATAATTTCAATTTTTAATACATAAACATAAATTCATCCCGGTCTCCACATACTCAGTGTTAAAAATCTATTTTTCTCAATTAAAGAATCATTTATAAAATTCAATTTATTTTTAAATCACAGAAGTAGATAAAAGTACTCTAGATATTGAAGACGGTAAATTATCCATTCACCTTATCACAAGAGTGCCCGATACTCCTGTTTTCAATTTCCCACTACACTACCTTTTTCTCGTGTTCGGGGACTCACCACCCATGTGTTCCGTGTGACACTAATTTCAATAAATTGTGTCAATTAACCATAATCAATTTCAGGCTTTATGTGATACATGAAATGGGGTAAAAATGATCCGGACAGTTGTTTTCTTACGGTGTCCGACCGACTCGCCTACACGCGTCTAAATTACTAAAATTCTCAATTTAATTCCGATTTGACCCGTTTAAGTTTCTAATTGTTCGATTATATTCCAATTACCCAATGGTAGCAACTACAAATCAATTTACCAGTCTGAGAATGCAAAATCATGATTTTACCCTTAGTGGGTAAAAATTCTTAATTAATTTTTACTTTTACTATTCATCAAATTTACCAAAGTTGCCATTCAGCCATATCAATTTGCTGCATTTCCAGCCACCAAAAACTCTCCAAATATTCGGTTAAATTGGGTTTCTAACATGTAAAAATGTGTTTTCTTGAAATCTATCACTATTACCTAACTAATAACATCCATTTAACCTAAAATCACCATATTCAAGCATCAAATCCACCCAAAAATATTCAGCCAGCGAGGTACAGGAATACCCATATTTTATTTGTGCATGAAAATGGAAAAATAAGGCTTGGGTAGTGAAAATCACAAGGAAAATTAATGAAATTTACCTTTTTCTAGCTTGATTATTGGATTTTCCTTGTTTTCCCCTTAAATTTTCAGCTAGGGTTCTTGGTTTCAGCTTTCCTCTCCTTGCCTGGTTCTAACCATTCCTCACAAGCTGATTTAATGAATTTTTTTGGCCTTTTTAAAGGTAAATTAAATAATATTATTTTATTCATTTTTTTAATATTTAATTAATTCCTTAAATTCTAGCCATTCATTTATTCCCAAATTTCACCATCAACTTCCACACTTATCCATTCAGCTTTCCTGAAGTTTCTGGACCATTTCAAAAATTTTGGTGGTGTAATTTTACAAAATTACACTTTTACCCCCGAAAAAGTGCAAAATTACATTTTTACCTCAAAAATTGAAAAATTGCCAAAAGGCATATTTTTCACTCCTCAAACTCATACCACACTCCAATTTATCAAATTTGATCTAAATTCTCTTGAAAAATTAATTTGGTCATCCTGTGGTAAAATTACCATTTTGCCCCTATACTCCAAAATGTATTGGAAATTGAAACTTTTCACTGCTAAATCCTCAAATCATGTTCTAAATAATTTAAATAATTAATCTTGATCAATTGTTGTCAAAATCTTTTCCAACAATTCCTGTTTTGGCCTATAATGGTAAAATTACTATTTTGCCCTTATGCTCCAAAAATATCGAGAAATTTCATTTATCACTGCCAAACCTCATTTTATGCTCCAATAAATCATATTATACTTCAAATAATTGATCTTGGCCGAATGTGATTAAAATCTTTTATGAAAATCTCCATTTTGTCCTTAAATGACAAAATGATCGTTTTGTCCCTAATTGGTCAATTTTCTTGATTAACTCCAAACTAAACCTTGAACTCCGAATCACTATTTTGAGTAATCCCTGAATTGTAAAATTGAGGATTTCACCCTTAAAATCCTTGTTTGAACTTGTTCAAGGTTTAATCGACTCAATGGTATTACTAAGGGTAATATAGTCATTTAACTAGTTTTCTGGGGTAATTCAATAGGCAAACATGCTATTCAATGCATGTGAATGACCTGTCTCAGATAATTTAGGGTCAGGTGTTACAGCACTACCCATTTAAAATAAAATTTTGACCTCAAAATTTTATTCATCATATTCCACAAAAATGAAGGTTTCAGATTTTCATTTCATATTTAATCTCACATGTTATCTCCTTTATAACGAAACCCTGATTCGTTACTTCGATTTCCTTCAACTCGACTTACATATTTCACTTATATTTATCTTGAACTTTTAAAAATTTGATCATCAATAATTTCCTCAATAATGATTTCTTGCCTAGAGATATACTTAGTGTCTCTATCCCTCTTTTTAAATTTGAACCAAAATTTCTTTCCACTTATATCAATTTCAATAATTTCTTACACTTATGTATCTATATACACCAATCACCATCATCACTTGATCATTCCTCAACATCTTTTTAATATCCATTCATTCATTCTCATCCTCAAACATTATTATGTATCTTATAGCATCATTAGCATACCACATTCCTTCCGTACGCATCCTTTATGAAGGAGAAATTAATAGTCTCTATGATCCCCACATACCCTATATTGACTTTACATTCATACAACTTAGATTTTTCCTTAATCCTCTTAATATCAATATTTAAATCCATCTCACATGGATTCTTACGATAGATTTTATTTTCTTGACTATTTTTCTCAAAAATTCCTTAAATCCATATAATTTTAATTTTCGATGAAGATTCTCATTATTGTGCTACTCATACAATTCATCGCACATCAATTTCAAACTTCGGACTTTTAGAGTTAATCCTTTACTTTAATTGATCATATAATCATCTCCATGCATAAAAGTACGCGTCAAAAAACTCACAATGCTCTCGAGTAGGAAAACATAACATCAACACGTGGACCTACTTCCATATAATAACATCCAAGAGCATCGCTTCCACCAGATTCCCATATAATGCCATGGCAATCTCAATGATGTTGGCCGACATCGGAGATATCAAGCAGCCACAACCACGTAAATCATTTGCGGTCTTGCTGCGTATATCATAGACCATGGCCCCAGCCATGTCTAACAGCCCGTCAACGACCTGAAAATGTCTCTAGCTAGAGCTCATTAGTGCACGAGGGTCACACTTAACCGATGTGACACCTGGCATACTCTCGACGCTTTCTGTTTATAAAAAATAGAATGTTTTTTGGATCCATAATAAGCTTCTCAAGTCTATATATATTCAAAACAATTTCTAAAGATATCTTACATCCACAATTGTGTCGATCTTCTCATATGTAATTTGCATCTCATTCCAATATACTCCTTATGTACTCCATACCATTTTTATTCAATTGTTGTCTACTATGCACATACATTTTCTAATTCCATTGATATTTTAAATTTTCGCTTTGACACGATTCATTGTATTTCATGCAATATCATCAATTCTGGTATTACTTTATCTCACAAACTTAAACTCGTTTAAATTTTGTGTACCTTAACCAACTTCAATTTCCAATCTCCATAACCCATCAGAAAATTTTCATTCTCAAAGTGGTTTTTCTATCATCCCTTGCTCTACTCTGTTATATGAACATTACATGATTTTCTCTTAATCAATTTATTAATGGTACTTGAAATTAGCAAAACTTGAAATTGAATTCGCCTCAAGTACCTCACAATATTAACATAAGTATCATTTTTGTCTTACCACTTTCTCTTTATAACCATTTAATTCTATACTTATTTTTGCCTCATTAATAACAATACTTCTCTTAAGTATTTTCTTGGAAATCTCTATTTTACATTTAGGTTTCTCATTATTTATGACCACTTAACTTATGGCTTCACTATTTAGCTCCTTAGTTAGTCCTAAGATCGTACATCTTAGGCTCGTCATTTATAATCCATAATTTCTCTTCACAAGGATTTAATCACTTTTGAAATATTTAATCGCTTAATTGTTTTTCTATCCTCCAAACATATCCTTTACTTAAATGTATACATTTGCTCACCAAAATATTCAAATGCGCACTTGACTATTCATATTTCCATTTATCTTCAAGGATTTCTAACACATCACTTAAACAACCTTGCATTATTATCAATTCCTTTCACTCAACTGAATTAAAATAAAATTTGAAATTTCCCATAACATCACTTCACATCATCACATTTATTATGCCACTATGATAATCTTTCGTTCACAATATTATTATTTAGTATTAATATTCCTCATCAATATCTCATAATTTATTTAACTCTTTATTCGCTCTTACTTAGCCATCCACAAAGTGTAACTCTCCATCTCTTTTGTTCTTCTGTAATCGAACTTTAATCAACTGAGCATTGATCTTGATGCTTTACATAATAGCTTATCTCAATATGACCATCTCAAAAACTCTTAAATTCTCTTTTATCAATGTATCTCTATATGTAGCAACATATAAATCTTTTAATTTGTTCCTCATTTCTATTTTAACACATTTTCTAATGCACTTAAAATTCCAATTGAAAGAGGTTGAATAGTTTCGATGTATTTGAAGCTCTGACTAGTCTTGACACTTATTAAATCACCAAATTCAGATTCTTTTCAAGAATGCAAGATTGTCTTTATTTTTTTTTCAAAAAGATGAATTTTACCTTGTCATAACATTGATCATTACTTAGACAAAGACCATAATCCTTATATGTCAAATGATGAGATTGATGAAGTTTTAGAGCTTTTGTTTCCTTTTGGATTCAGGCCCCTGCATGGCCTTTATTCACTTGGTTAAGGCATTGAGAGTGTTTAAAGATATGGTTCATTTGCAAATAGCAACAACCAATTCTTTCGAGATTCTGTTCACCATTTATTTTATAAGAACCTTTCTTTTTCTTTTTTTATTTTTTATATATGATTTTGGAAACAAGCAATATGGGGCTTTATTTTTAAAATTGCTAACATTCAAAGAACTCTTTTCTTTTTTTTTTCTTTTAGAAAGAAAAATAATGAAATAGGAACCAAAAGAAATTTGAGCAATTTTCAAACTTGATTCAACTCATGACAGTATGTTATGATGATAAAAACTAAACATACACTTAACTCAAATTGCATGAAAGAAAAAAGTCCATATTCCTAAGAGTTTCTACCCTCAAAACATGTACACGACAAAAGAATGATCAAGAATTGCCTCCGAATTGGCATATCACTCAATTGTTCCAAAACCCAAGCCTTGCATCCATCACCCCTGATTTCTATAGTTGTTGAGAAGTTCTTTGAATTCAGTTGGGTCTGCATCGATTAAAGCTTGAACTTTGTTAATGAATGCAATACAATTCTCCATGGAATGATCTTCAACCCCAGAATGGTAATCATATTTAACATTTGGGTTATACCATATTGGGTAAGGAGGTTTCCTAGGCTTAGTAGGAATAATGGAGATCTTATGACTTTGTACCAATAAAAAGAAAAGCTCTACATAGGACATTGGTAATGAATGGTACACTTTAGTTTTCTTTCTGTTGTTGCTTTAAAGGTAATCCAGATTAATTTCTTAGTCACCTAAAGTGGACATGTAAGGTGGAAGAGCTTGTGTAAATGATGACTGAGCAAAAGGTTGAGGTAAATTATGGACATATGCTGATGGGTGTGAATGAGCACCCATAAGATCTTCTATGTCACAAAATTTCCTTTTGTTTCTCTTTTCAAAAGTCATTACTTGAACTCTTTTATCAAAAACATCATATTCTCTTTTGACAAGATCATTTACTCGAGAGTCTATAATCCTTTCCTTTTTTATTCCATCTTTAATCTTTCCCATAGAGAACACAGAATCCATAAAATCTGAATAAGTATTATCCATCAATTTGTTATAATATGTAGGAGGAAGAGTATCAACAAATAGAGAATTTAATTCTCTACTAGTATGGGGTGGTTGGACTTGTGATGCTATTTGCTTCCACCTACAAGCATACTCCTTGAAGCTTTTAGAAAGGTTACTTTCCATGTTTTGGAGGGTAATTTGATCAGGAATTGCTTCTAGCTTGTGCATGTATTGTCCTAAAAATGCTTTGGCCAAATCTCTCCATGTGCAAATACAATCTTTTTCCAACTTGAAGTGCCATTTAACCGCAGCTCCTTCTAAACTATTTTTGAAAAAAATGAATGACCAACTTCTCATCATGGGCATATAGAGCCATCTTGTTGCAATACATGATCAAATATGCCTTAAGGCATTTAGTTCCATCATATTTTCAAATTCCAAGACTTTAAACTTGGGTGGGATAACCACATTAGGCACCAAACTTAATTCCTTTGCCTTAATGGCATCATAGAGATCCGTTCCCTCTATGGCTTTAAAATGTTCTTCTAAAAGGTCATACTTTTGTTGCATTCTCAGTTTTTCTCTTAGGCTTGAAAAGTCCACTTTCAATTTTCCTTGTTCTTTAAAGTCATTCAAGTCAAGTGTAAGAACTTGGTTAGAAAGAATTGCCCCCGAAATTTGCATAGTTTGCCTTTGTGTTGACGATTGGCTTAATCCTTGAAAACTTGAAGATCTTTCAATAGTCCCCTTCTTTTCATCAGCATTCACTCTCCATTAGCTTTGCCAACTGTTTTCTCATCTCATCTTAGGTCTTCTCCATATTGTCTATGAAATTTGATTGTTCATCTCCCATGATTCTAGCTTGAGCCCCTGTATTATGCCAACTATAAATGGGTTCCCTCGAGTTTCTTTCTTTTCTTCAATATATAATTCGAAAGAACCTTTTTTATTTGTGAAAATCAACAACAATCTTGCTTTTTCTTTCATGGAATGTAGTAAGGTGGAGTGATGCTACTTGCAACAAAGGAAGATGAATGATAAGTCAAAATTGAAGGATGTTGGAATGCATGATGGGATGATTAAATGTATGATGAGTGATTTGAAACACAAAGACACTTGATTATGAATAGTGCACCAATATGATTACATTTCAAATAAGCTTTTTTTTTCATTTTTTGTGGTTTTTTTTATATAAAACAACATTTAGGAAAATATTGAACAAGACCTCAAAAGTCAACATAATTCTTCACAATTATAAACCCATTCTTACAACATTCAAAAAAAA
Organism: Theobroma grandiflorum; assembly: GCA_036013995.1. Taxonomy (NCBI): domain Eukaryota; kingdom Viridiplantae; phylum Streptophyta; class Magnoliopsida; order Malvales; family Malvaceae; genus Theobroma; species Theobroma grandiflorum. The sequence continues at coordinate 15,804,509 of CP142133.1, forward strand.
GTTAACGATTAAAATGTCTTAAGGTCTTAAAGAAAACTTTTGTGAAAAATCGGCGTAGTCAATCTTTCTTTCATCTTGACACCTAATTGTACTTCCCACAACCATGCCCCATTATCTTTGTTGGATCGAACCATTTGGCATCTATTAATGTTTGCACTCGATACTTGAAGGTGTCACAATCTTTGATGGAATGTCCCATAACTCCACCATGATAATCACATATTGCATCTGACTTGAACCACTTTGGGTATGGAGGTCGTAAGGGTTCCAAAGGTACCGGGACAATAAGATGATCATTAACTAATTGATAAAGGAGTTCTTTGTAGGTAACGAGTACCGGTTCAAATTGTTTTTTCTTTCTAGATTGTTTTTTAGGGGTGTTTGGGTTAGAAGTAGGGGTGATTGATAATCGTGCTCGTGGTTGGCTTTGAAAAGCTTGTTGAAAAGGGGTCGCAAAGTGCTTGGATAAGAGTATGAATTTGGCTGCAAATTGATTCTTGCATGTGGGTTGAAAATATGCCCTTGGTTGTAACCCACTATTCGTGGGTTGTGTAACATCTGGAGATCCCATTTTAGTCATGAAACTTTTTAACTCAATCATTTGCATATTCAACTTATCCATCCCTTTTACGACTTTTTCCGGACCTTGATCTTTACTTGAGCCACTGAGCAATGTGTTGGGTTTATCAAGGACAAATTGCTTTTTATTCAATAATTGTTTTTGGTGTGGTTCGATTTGAAGCGATGGGGATTCTTAAAGGTGCTTTCCTTTGGCTTCATTGAGACGTTTAACCGTTTCCATCAATTTGGCCATCTGTCCTTTGATCTCTCGAAGGTCATGTCCAAATTCATCTTGATTGCATTCCAATGCACTTATCCTTGCCTCTAATTGATGTTCCATATCGTTCAATCCTTTTGACCCAAACCAAAATAAATTAGAAACAAAAAATTTAGAACTTTACTAAAAATTTTTTCAAAAAGGGATTTATTCTTTTTCCTACAAAGCTAACAATGATGTAGGGTTCTTCTTTATTAGAACAAACATGAAATGATTGCATGTAGATGAAAATATGATATTTGCATGTATGCATGAAATGCTATGATGCCTTGATGCATGGATGGTATGAAATGAAATGGAAGACCACATTATTGGAAATCATGTATAGTGGGAGGTAGAAAATTTTATTTAAACTAAAATCCCTTTCTTTATGTGGTTTTTGAAGAAAATGGAAGAAATAAAAAAACAAACCTTTCTATGTTCTCTCTTCTTACTACTTAAGTGAAGAACCATTTTCTTTCTCTTTTTCGTTTCGCAAGAAATATCATTTTCTCTTTTTACCTTTCTCCTTTATTTTTGTAAGAGAAAAAGCTTTTCTCTCTCTTTCTTTTCCTTTATTTTTATGGACAAAAAGAACTAAAGACCTCTCTTTTTTTTTCTTTTGAGAAGACCTCACTCAAAAGATATGCCTCCTTTTTTTTCTTTCTTTATTCTTTTTTTTTCACAAAAGAAGAAAAATCCTCTCTCTTTTTCGTGATTATCCTTTATTTTTAGGATAGAATAGAAAAAAGCTATTCATTGGAGCTGTTTAAAGCAAAAGTAGAGAAAAAAGTATTCTAAAAATAATGAATGTAAAAAATCTTGCTCCTCTTTTTTTTTTAAGATGGAAAAAGAAAGAAATTCTTTGTTTTTTTGTTTTTTCTTTTTTAAAATCACTTTGATCCGCATTATTTTTATTTTATCAAAAAAATGCTATTATGAGAGATTTGTTCCATCACGTATCCTAAATTAGGGTGTACTCGTCATGATAAGTTCGGTAAGGTTTTGCTTATGGGATGACTCCTCATGGCTTTCTATATGTTGAGTTCGGTTTTAAACGAGGCTAAAGGTTCCCAAATTGATCTTCACTGTTGTCCACTTGGACTAGTAAGGCACCCCGGTCCTCACTCATTATAAGCTTCAAACGGACTAGGTTCAATTTGAGTGGGCATGTTCACTAGCCCATGTGGAGGTTATTACCTCACGAAAACGTAGCTACTAAACTCCCTCATAATAAAGGACAAAGTCCGAGTAAAAGACTTATGCATGAATGCGACATGTGTTGTGCGTGTGAAGGAACGTACCAACCTTTGACGGACAATCTCACATCCCTCTATCCTAAATTCCCTATAATTTAAAAAGTAATAAAATAATGATCATAAAACAATTAATGCACAAAACCATAATGCATAAAACAAATGCTTAAATTTAAAGGAAACAACAAATTATTTAAGGCTTAAGATAACTTATAATTAATTATGGCACGACTCTCTAGCATCCCCAATGGACTCACCAAGTTGTCGTAATGTGCGGGCCCAGAAACCTGACCACTAGAGTTGGGGAAAAAACAAGTTAGGATTCACCACCAATCATCTTTTCTAGATGCGATTGGTCACCTATTAACTCGGTTCTAATCGACAGAATCCTAAATTAATTTTAAGTCCATTGAAAGAACGAGAATTGGCCTACGATTTTTACAGATGGGTTCGGGTGTGCGGTTACGCACAGAGAAGGGTTAGCACCTCCATGGCACCCGTTCCATGAACGGTACAAACGGTACCATTTAATCTTAAGTTATCCTATTGTAGCGTACCATTGATTTTATTCCTATAGTTCCTTAATCCTTGCTTATCAATTAATTTTTTATTTTATTAGCTGATTTAGTCTTTTATTTAGTTTCACATATGCACATGACACAGTTGTAAAATGATGTTATGATTTGTTCAATTTTAAATGATGAGGTTGGTAATCTTTTATCGAAAAATCGTTCGTAGACCATCCCAACGTTTTGGTGAAGTCTCGAAGTTTTCCTCTCTTAAGGATATCTCGAGAAAGACTCATCTCTACGAGATCTTCGAGGAAATCCCATCATCAGAATTCTCATCCCATTAATAAGATAAACATCGCAAGCTATGACAAAAATAAAATGATGAGATCTATATGAATGCATGTATTGATTTAGTTGGTTCATTATTCATTTAATAATTTAAGGTGCTTTATTACCTTATTAACATATTTATTATTATTTATTATTATTTCTTATTAATTATTTATTATTTTTTATAGTTTTCTATTTAAATCTATATTCTTTAATCAACATTATTGATTAATATTTTACTTAGTTATATAGTTTATCAAATAAATAATTAATTTATTTTTTTCAATGGTTAAATTAATTTTATTTAGTGATGTTTATTTAATCTAATTAACTAACTATATTAATTTAAGTTTAAATACAACATTATGTAAATTTATTTTTCTTCTAATGTATATTTTAAACAACAATTATTTAAGTTAATAAATATTGGAGTATGGAGTTTGGATTTATCTTGACGTTTCGGTGAAAATCCGTCTCAAACTCCGCACTTAAGAAATCCACACAAAAGAGGTAACTCTTTGCCTTTTTTAGGTGGGATTCCATCATTGGAACACTTAAAATGGTGATTTCATTTTTTATAATTTTTATATTTGTATCATGTATATTTTATATATTATATTTACAAGTATCTGAATGTTACAGTCTAAATTTTAGGCCATGACAGATGCATGGGCCTAATGGGTATAGCCCATAAAGCCGAAGCAAGCCTTTCTATGTAATCATGTACAACATTTCATAAATCTTACGTTACCATTCCTAAACCATTATTTGTAGTTCACAACTCAATGTATTTCAATACATAACATATATACCCAATATTTATATTCGTATTATCTCAAAGTATTGTCATTTATTACCATCTCATAATGGCATCATTAATCTAAAATATACATCATTCATAACATGACTTCTAGTAGTTTATGTTACATATATGTGTACACAGACAAATGACTCTCAACCATCAGCGGAGTGACTTTGAATAAATACACAACTATTGAGATGCCATAGTACCTACCAAAAGACGAGCATGCATAGACGACTTGGTCTAGGTCTCAACTGCCTCTAAATCTAAAAACATGAAGTTTAAAAACGTGAGTATAAACGCAATGAGTGAACATAGGAAGGGAACAAGCAATCGATAAGGCGATTTTGGAAATTATGATGCACTTGTTTCAAAAACAATGCAATTAAGTTAATTTCTTACTAAAAACCCCTCATTTCAAACTTTAATTAATTGCTTCAAAGTGTTGAAAAACCCATGAGCAATCCAAGAAATTAAATGGGTAAAAATATGTCAAATTCAAGCAAAATAACAAGCATGACAGCAAGTTTCTCGCTGTAGCGAGAAACATTCATGGTTTGCATATGTTTTAGTTTTTCAAGCATATCTCTCACTACAGAAGTCCAATTGACATGATTTCTTGGTCATTAGAAAGATAAGAGGTTGGGATACAATTTTCATGTTAACCATTTTGCCCAGTTCTATTTGGAAAGTGGCTAAAATATTTTTCAAAATGATAGCACTTTCTTACTATAGCGGGAGGGCATTCTTGGTTGCACATGTCTCTATTTCTCAAGTATATCTCACACTACAGAGGTCTAATTGATATGATTTTTGAACCATTAGAAAGCTAAGAGACTGGGCTACAATTTTTTATTACCACTTTACCCAGTTCTAATTGTAATGTGGTCAAAATTGTTGTTAAAGTGAAGACAATAAACAAAAACCTGGAACCACCCAAGAGTTTCTGGCTCCATTCTCTCTGCAGCGAGATTCAGGGCAGATGACAATTAAGGGGTTTTCACATGCCACAAAATCCATCCCTACCATATTGCACATCAAAGTGAACTCATTGACAATAATCAAGTTATCAACATTCAAAACAATCACATATTATAATCATAAACTTGCTATCACATATACATATATAAACACAAATACCAGCACCACCTTACCCAACTCATGTGCAACCCCCACATCGCACACAACTAATGTCATCCTCCACACTCCCACAACCTGTCATCAGCATGTGCATCCCCCCACATTGTGCACACGCACGGTCATATTCATTACACAATATTATCTACAAATGTACAATACATATATATACATCTCGACATATAAGGGACTTTGCAATTTCATTACAATCACATTTCATAACGCAAAAACGTTTTAATAAAAGCTTGTTCCCATGCACGTTTTGAAGATAAAACAATTAAAACATTTTCAAGTGATACAATCAACATACATGCATTAATTTCTCAAGCAATTTTGATGCAAGTTCACTCACCTAACAAAACTAGCACCAACAAGGTCCTAATCCAGGTAATACCGAAATATCATTAAAATCTATATTTACCAATAAATCATAACAATCTCAATTAAGTCATAAATTAAATCTAATAATTTGAATAAATTTAAATTAAGCAATCTACCCTCTACCTTAACATTTAACTTAAATTTCTAGACCAATTATCAACTCATCATATCAACTATTCCAAATTTAAAGATGTTTTACCTTGCTGAGCTTAGAGGCATGAAGATCATCAAGAAAATCTAATATTTCCAAGAAAAATAACTTGAAGAAATTAGGAAATAAAATCTGAAAATATAGCCATAAATTCAAAATTTTCAAAAGTTAGAAATATATATATCTTTTAGCCTTAAAAATGAAGATTTGAAGCCAAAAATCCAAGTGTAGTTGAAAGTGAAGTAGAAATAGAAAATAAAGGAAACAAGGAAAGATTTTTCTTTCTCTCTCCTAGGGTTTAGGTGTGCTGAAAATTGAGGTTAAAGGCTATAAATTTGGTACCCAAGAAGTTAGGAGAAGAAAGAAGCAAGAAAAGAAAGGAAATGAAAAGAAAACAAGGAAAAATCACATGGAAAAGTTTGATTTTCATGGACTTGAAATGAAAATGGTGTTGGATGGGTGAGGAGGAAGAAGAAATTACTGAAAGCTAGAAGATGCTGCTAGAAATTGCTGGAGCTTTAGATATTTATATCTAAAGTTTATCCAATTCTCACATAAATTACCAAAATGCCTTTAACATGGTGACTTTGTCTTCCTCCCATCCTTTGTGCAACCCTTTTACTCTTTTGACACTAGGACAAGGTCCATGATAGTCCAGAAATACTCGAGTTCACAAAAACATAAAAATTTAGACTCGAGATATAAAATGACCATTTTGCCCATATAAGGAAATTATCATTATTTTTATCTTCTTCATTTATTTTACCATCATAAACATCATTCATTAATGCCTTAGGCCTATTTAGACCTTAATAGCATTAGAAAACCCACTCGTAGGAGCTCACCAAGGGAAATTACGAAATTACCCCTAGGTCGCACTATCGCGTCTACTTCTAGTTACGTGTCTACGGAGGTCGAGGTTTCATAGATTCACTCCCAAATAATCTTTTAACTCGATAATTAACCTCAATAGGGATCCATAAGCTTTATTAGCCACCATATCAAAGTACGGGGTACTACACTAAATATATTTATATTATAAATATTTCTTTCTTTCTTTTTTATCTTATCCTTCTCACTCACTTACTATTATTATTATCATTTTTTAAACTAAACTAAATCTATTATTGGTTTTCTTACTATTCATTCACTTATTTTATAATTTATATGCATGCTCTTCTAAATCCCATTAACAAAATATTTAAAACATTTTTCTACTATTTTTACTATTAACATTCACCTTTATATTTTCTATTTACATTAATTTTCAAATTCTAAATATCATCTAAAAGTTTTAGGATGTTGTGCTAAAAAAACTTTCATCTCATTCTATGTCCTCCAATCATATATTCAACCCAATGATTTAGACTAAATCCAAACAACATAAATCATAATGGATCCATAAAGAAAAATGTGTGAATTTTTACCTGACTTGGGTTCAAGTGATAGCCCAAATAGTCTATGCACAGCCCACCAGATCCTTCAACCAAATACACTGTTTGGATTTCTACCCCTTTCCTTCTGCTTCTTCTTTCTTCTTTTCTTTAGTCACCATTCACCCCTTTCTCACCAACTCTCTAGTTGCCATTTTCACCAACTTTCTTTCCTCACTCAAAACCTCCTTCCTTTGTCTTTCTAACCAACTAGTCGTAACCCCTTCTTTCCTCTCCTACCGGTGATGCACCCAAGCCCAAAACTCTCCTTATCTGGCACCCAAATGTTACTCCCCTTTTCCCTTCTACAGACATCACACAACTCTCTCTCTCTCTCTCTCTCTCTCTCTCTCTCTCTCTCGTGCCCCTAAATTGGCGACGCATAACCCAAAATCGAGCCTCCTTTTTTGTCACCGGTTGTCCCAAAAAAAAAAGAAAGAGCTCTCACTCCTTTGACTCACAGGCCATCCAAGCTAGAAATCCTTCCCTAAAATCAAAGTTTACCCTAAAAAAAAAACAAAACAAATAAAAAGACTCTCTTAAGAAAACCTTGCTTCACTCATTTTTCAATGGCATATATTTTGATTTTGTTTATTTTTATTCTTTTGGATTTTTCTATTGTGGCTAGCATAGAGGTTTGCTAGAAAACTAGGGATTTCTCTCTATTTTGTTGCCTCTTTGTAGGGTTTCTCTCTAGTTTTTTGGTTTCGGAAAGATTGGGTTTTTCTGATTGTTTCTTGTTCTTCAAAAAAAATCCCCCCTCCGTTTTGTTGCTCACTCATGATTTGATGAGTGATTTTATGTTTAAATTTTTAGGATTGACATGTTTTAAAGTGTTTTATAATCTTAGACATTGGCCCACCCATCTTTAGTTTCTGAACCTATAACAAAGTACTTTTTTAAAGATCTTGACTATTGAGTGGTTCGTGATCTCACTTTTAAGACGGCCAATCACCCAAACCGCCTTGAAAAATTAAAATTGAAATTGCTTTTGTAGTATTCATTTTAATCTTTTGCAAAATCATGAAATTTTTTATTCCATTTGTTTTCCATATGATTGTTTTCTTTTCAAGAATTGAAGATTTTTCATATTGATGGGAAAAGATTCGAAAGAGTATTGGATCACGTGGGTAAAAGAGCAAGGAAAAGTCATGGCCGAGAGTAATGGGAAGAATAAATACCCTTCTCCCCCTTAAAAGAAATAGAGGTTGAGAACAAAGCTATCATTCTATTCTATACAGTGACAACGTTTGTTGGGGTCCAATTGACCCAACTTGATTGAGGATCTAATTTTACCTACTAATTTGATCCAATAAAGGAACATTATGTGGTTCAAGGCTTCGAAGTTTGTAAAGCTTATGATGCATGTAAGCATGTCGTTTCTGTTGATATTTAAGGATGCATTAACTAGGACCATAAGACTTGCACCAACTCCCATTACATGCACTTCGGATGTGATCTTTTGTTCAAATGTGATTGATCACTTAGGACGTTAGGTTAGTGATAGTTACATGTACGGTGTTATATTGGCCAAGCTTCTTAAGTTGTTCACATCTATATATATATATATATATATATATAAATATATATATATATATGAGTAGAGAAACATGTATCATCATCCATTGATTAGAGTATGCATCAATCATTAAGTCAATGATCGAGTGTATTAATTTCATTGATATTGTGTTGAGTTCATTCCAATTCTGCTCAAAACAGTCCTATTTTGTTATATACAATTTTGAAGTTTAAATACATGCATCAATCATTTAGTCAAATATTCACATACTTTTATAAATCTAATAGGCATGATTTCGTATGTAATTATTGAATGTAAATACAACTTCCCTCCCAATTTAGCACAACATTTACATGACTCACATTTCATGTGTCACAAGAAATAGGTGAGAAAACAACATTTCTTTCCAATATTGCTCTAGAAGAAAACAAAAAAATTGGGGGAGTTGCATATAAAAAACTAAATTTGTATAATCGCATGTATTTATCCAATAATCGCATGTATGAAAAAGGTAGATTTGTTTGATGTAAATAATAGAACACTGCATCGAGTTAAAGAACTTCCAAGTTCTATTATTCTATAATGCTGTACAACATATCAATATACAACACAAGACAGTGTAGAAAGTAAAATCGAAGAAATCTGACCTTGAAGTAACCATGGTTGCCATTGATCTATGGACGTGCAGAAAAACCACTCCAATTTTTGACTTCATGCTGACAATAATTCTTTTTGAGTTATATAACTGAAATTTTGGAGGAAATTAAAAATAAAAAAGTGATGATGTTGGCTCCAAAGCTATAGTGCAAGTGTTGTTAATTTAGTACGTACACAAGTAAACGTGTATCCGACAGAAATTTGTTTATAAATCTTCACTAAGTATTTAAATTATGCCAAATTAATCTTATTCAAGTAACTAAATTTTTTTAAAAATTAATTAAAACTAAATAAAAGTAAACACTAATTTAATTAACATAACTTAAAATTTATTTAAAAAAGGCAATAGACTAAAACTTAGGATTATGAGTTCATTTAACACTGCATCTGATACGAATTTCTCTTATTATTTACACTCATGGGTGATTTTATTAACTTTGAATAAGTCTCTGTCGAGATGTTTGCACAAATATTTAACTTAATTGGGTCACTATATATCTATAGGAATCAATTAAATAAAGTTCATTAAGCTATTGTTCTAATCTGGCTGTGCATGGTAATTGGCGTATGTCTACTTGAATCGTGAATCAGATCACTTAAGTGACGTGAACATACACTATTCAAATCTTAATCTAATCTGAAATCTCTCTGTCGAGTTTCAATTAAATTCACAAATCAGTTAATTATTGATCAAGCAATTAAAAGCATCAAGAACATATTTAAATAAGCAAAACTATACTTATTCATAATAAATAAAAAGAAACTAATATTCAAACTACATGTCAAAATTCACCACAATCCTAGAAAAAACAGTTTAGCTTGTAATATCTACTAAAAACGTCATCTAAAGAAAATTAGCCATTTATCCAAGTCGAGACAATAAGGGAAACACAAAAATAGAAAGAGAAACCTAATAGTTGAAGCTTTGTGATATTGATATTCTCCTTCAAATTCTCTTACTTTCTTGCTTTATTTTTAGCTCTTGTACTTTAGAAAAATTGCTTGCTACCTCTTCATAGAAACCTTTGAAAAAGACCCCTTAAATAGCCTCCAAAAGCGCTCGCTTACAAAATCTTGTCAGCCTTTTATTTTTGAAAAATACCTTGAGCGTCATGGCTTTTAGTCTTCAGAGCGCGGCTCGCAAAGGTTTTGTCTTAATTTTTGCTCACCTAGTGCAGTACTTTAACTTCAACAAAGATTTTAACTATCTTCCAATCAGAATTGAGAAAAGTATAGATATCAAAGTTGTAACCCTTTCCTTGTGCTTTCCAATGGTTTAAAAATCACCTCATTTAGAGTTCTATAGTGGGAGATATGCTTTAAAAATCAAAACATATGCAGATAAAAGCACCAATCCATTATGCACCTTTCTTCACCAATTGAAGTTATTTTCGATTCTACTCCGACAAAAAAATAAAATAAATATAAATAACATAAAACTAACATTATTAACTTCAAATAAATATTTAAATCTAAATTAAACTAAACTAGAGATTAAAAGATTAAAAAATGAAAATATAAATAAAGAAAAAATAAAAAGAAATTGAAATAAAAAATCATATTAATAATTTAAAAATAAATTATTAATATTTTAAAATTTTAATGAGAATAAAATTAAAATATTAAAAAAAGAAAAAGATTATTAAATTATAATAATGAATAATTTTGTCTAGTTTACTAAATTATAATAATAGGTAATTTTGTTATTTTATCATTTGTTCCTTAACTATTCCAAAAGTATTCCTACTAACCAAATAATAGAATGAGATATAATAACACTTCTTACCCTATTCCATTCCACGAATCAAACAATATAATAACTATTTTATTTTATTTTCAATTATTCTATTCTATTCTATTATGTGAACCAAATGAAATAAAAGGAAAACTTGATCTTACTAATTAGATGTCATAAATAGATTGTCCTCGCCAATTTCTAAGCAATTAATAGGTATTGATTAATGATTGGGTGCATGATGCTGATTGAAGTCTTTAGCCTTTGTGGCAGAAGACTTATCTCAACCTTAATGACTTGTAGGCCTCCGAAGTGGCTATTCTGCATATTCAAAGCATCGGCCCCCATTAGACATTGACGTGTTCATTTATTGAATCAAAATTTGAAATAATCATTTCACCCAAATAAACTCGAAATAGAATGATCATTTCAGTTAACCAGACATGTTGTTTGAAGTCAATCTGTCACGACCCGGAACCACCCTCGAGTCCATGACAACCGCCGCGATGTCCCGATATGTACTCATTCCCCGAGTACCATATCGAAACCTCGCAAGGCTCTCGTACCAGTCTTTCTAGTTCCCCTGTGAGTCTCTATTTATTTATTCCATACTTTAAAACATTTCGTCCCTTTTCGAACCAAAACAGGGAAAAAGACAGAAATTACTACACAGGGGCGTTTCGGTCATTTTTCGTCGAAAATTTCAAAGTTTGGAAAAAATGTTACTTACGCGTAAAGAATTCATAAATTGAAGTCGGAATTGAAATCGGATATCTAAAACGTGAAATTTGAGTGAAATTACATTTAATGGAATAAAATAATAATATTTCATAAAATAAAATATTTTCTTATAAAACAATTTTTATATAGATATCCGGATATAATTTTTACAGCGTAAAAACAAAATATATTATTACATATAGTACTACAGATAACTGAAGTATAAAATTTAATTTACAATGTTAAGTGGGCCCAAAATAGATAAATACAATCTATGAAATGAACCTGTGTCCAGAAGGTTATCTCTCTAAACCTTCTCCTCAACAGAGTCCTCTATCTACAACTGTCTGTGAGCCTGAAATGGGGAAATTGAGGGGTGAGTTTTACAACCCAGTGAGTCAGATAAATACCATCCACGACATCTAAAGTCGAGTAGATGGAGACAATTTATATATAAAAAGGCCATATCACCAAGAAATTTATAATACCCAGTTAGTAAAATCATGCTAAATAATTACATTAATTCCAACACAAGGCTTATGATTTATTTGTAAAATCAGGCTTTGACCAAATTTTATACTCGTGAACACTTGATCAGAGTGTTCCATCGAGTACGCCAAGGCTGTTACAATTTATATTGTAATTGAAAAATATAGCCGTTCCTTGGCGTTGGTCGAATTCACTCTCACGTTGGGTTAGACATGGAGTGAATTCTCTGTGTATCTCGGGAGTTATCCTACGCGCCTCTCTAACCGAGATTATATGATTCCTGAGTTTACCGTGCTCCTCCTAAAGGCAGTCCACGGAAACCCGCCACTGCAGCGACTGATCAAACCCACCATATCACTAAAAATTTCATGGCATAACAAGGCAATTTTCATACAAACCAGCCTACACGGCAAACAGCAATTCATGCAAATTTTAATACAATAAACCAGCCAAGCATGCTCACCAAGATCATAAGCCACAATTTCAATTTTTAATACATAAACGAAATTTCATGCCGGTCTCCACATACTCAGTGTTAAAAATCCATTTTTCGATTTAAAAATCATTTATGAAATTCAATTTATTTTTCATAACACATAACCAAATAAAAGTACTTCAGATATTGAAAACGGTAATTTATCCACTCACCTTGTCACAGGAGTGCCCGATACTCCCGTTTTTAATTTCACTACACCGTTTTTCTCCGGTGTCTGGGGGACCCACCACCTAGGCGATACGTGTGACACAAATTTCAATAAATTGTGTCAATTTCTCATAATCAATTTCAGGCTCTACGTGATGCATGAACTGAGCTAAAAATGGTTCGGACAGTCGTTAATTCACGGTGTCCGACCGACTCGCCTACACGCGTCTAAATTGCTAAAATCCTTATTTTAATTCCGATTTGACCCGTTTTAGTTTCTAATTGTTCGATTACATTCCAATTACTCAATGACAGCAACTACGGGTCAATTTACCAGTCCTAGACTGAAAATTACGATTTTACCCCTAACGGGTAAAAATTCAATTTTTTCTCCGAAAATTCTCATTAATTTCCTATATCCATAATTCACCATAATTCATTAAAATACCTCAATTATATCCAATTGGACTTAATGTCCCTCAGTGTGATACAAAATTTCAGTCCCGGACTGAAATTACGAAAATACCCCTAGTGGGTAAAAATTTCAGTTTTTGTTCTAAAAATTCTCATAATTTTTCTACACCATTAATTCATCATAATTCTTATAAATACCATGAAATCTCATCACTTTCAGCACAGATTTCTCTCCTGGAAATTTCAGTATAATCGGTTTTAAATGGAAAAAATCCTATTCCTTGCTTATTTTTACCATTTTTCATTTCTACCTAACTAACAACAACTAATTAACTTAAAATCTAATTAAATCAAACTCAAAAATCCCTCCCTTAGGTTCAGCCAGCATAGGGTTCATTGTGCAAGCTCATGTTTAAAGCATGGAAAATAAAAAAGAACATATGGGTAGTGTAGATCAAGAAGATATTTAAAGAAATTTTACCTTTTTCCTTGTGAATTGTTTGAATCTCTACACTTCCCCTTTGATTTCTACTTAGGGTTCTTAGTTCTTCTTCTTTTCTCTATTCTTGTTGCCTTAGCCGAATTTTACAATGCTTTGGCTGATATTTGATGGCTTTTATTACTTAAATAATAAAATAATCTATTTTTACACATGTTTTGGTACTATTTAATATTTTATTATTATTTTTTTTTTTTGAATTCTTTTCAGCCCAAAAATTCCAGCCCTTATCCTCTGAGTTTCCAGAAGCTTCTAGATAATATTTTAATAATTTTTATAGTGTAATTTTATGAAATTACACTTTTGCCCCCGAAAAAGTGCAAAATTACATTTTTGCCCCAAAAATTGAAAAATTGCCACAAGGCATATTTTTCACTCCTCAAACTCATACCACACTCCAATTTGTCAAATTTGATCTAATTTCTCTCAAAAAATTAAATTTTGCCCTCCGGTGGTAAAATTACAATTTTACCCCTGCACTCTAGAAATCACCAAAACTTCTTCTTTTTCCACTTTTCAATCTCAAATAACATTTCAATTGATTAATATGATCAATCTCAATCAAACAGGATCAAAAAATCTTTTTCAGAAATTTCAAATTCGTCCTTTAATGGCAAAATTACTATTTTGCCCTTGTGTCCCAAAAATACCGAGAATTGCACTTTTTCACTGCTAAACTTCATTTTATGTTCCCAACATCATTTTATATTCCATATAATCATTCTTGGTCATAAAAATCAAAATCTTTATTAAAATCCTCATTCTGTCCTGAAATTGAAAAATGACCGTTTTGTCCCTAATCGGTCAATTTTCCCGATTAACACCAAATTGAACCTCGAACTCCAAATTCTCATTTTGAACCAATCCATGGGTTTTAGTTTTCTGAAATTCATCCTCAATTCTCTATTTAAACTGGTTCAAAACTTATTTAACTTGATCATACCCTTAGGGGCAATATTGTCATTTAACTTATTTCCCGGGGCAATTCAATATACAAACATGCTATCCATTGCATGTGAATGACCTGTCACAGATAAATTAGGGTCAGGTGTTACAACACTACCCCCCTTAAAATAAAATTTTGACCTCAAAATTTCAGTCATCGTATTCCTCGAGAATAGAACAATTGATCTTCGTCTTATATTTAACTTTCTCATTTATCTCTTTTGTAAGGAAATTTCTGATTCATTATCTCGATTTCCTTCAACTCAACTTACGTATTTCACGTATAGTTATCCTGATCCTTCAGAATTTGATCATCAATAATTTTCTCAATCACAATTCCTTGCCTAGAGGCATGCTCAGTGTCTCTATTCCTCTTATCAAGTTTGAACTAAAATTCTGTTCCATTTGTATCAATTTCAATCTTTTCTCATACTTGTGTATATATATATCAATCACCATTATCACTTGATCATTCCTCAACATCTTTTTAACATCCATTCATTCATTCTCATCCTCAAACATGATTATGTATCTTATAACATCATTTGCATATCACATTCTTTCCGTACACCACTTTTATGTAGGGGAAAATTAGTAGTCTCTATGATCCCCACATATCTCATATTGACTTTACATTCTACGGCTTAGATTTTTCCTTAATCTTCTTAATGTCAACATTTAAATCCATTTCACTTGGATTCTTACTACATATTCCATTTTCTTGACTATTTTTCCCAACAATTCCTTAAATTCGTAAAACTTTAACTTCCAAATGAAAATTTTCATTATTGTGTTATCCACACAAGTCATCGCACATCAATTTCAAACTTCGAACTTTTAAAGTTCATTCTTCACTTTAATTGATCATGTAATCATTTCTATACATAAAAGTACGCGTCGAAAACTCACAATGCTCTCGAGTAGTAAAACATCACATCAACACGTGGACTCACTTCCACGTAGTAACATCCGGAAGCATCGCTTCCACCAGATTCCCATATAATACCATGGCAATCTCAACGGTGTTGGCCGACATCAAAGCTATCAAGTGGTCGCAACCACGTAAATCATCTGTGGCCTTGCCACGTATATCACAGACCATGGTCCCAGCCATGTCTAACAGTCTGTCAGCCACCAGAATATGTCTCAAGCTAGAGCTCACTCATGCAAGAGGGTCACACTTAACCGATGTGATATCAGGCCTACTCTCGACGCTTTCAATTTATCCAAAAATAGAATATTTTTCTAATCCATAATAAACTTCCCATATCTAATTTGCATCTTATTCTTATATATTCCTCATGTACTCCATACCATTTTTATTCAATTGTTGTCTACTATGCCCATACATTTTCTAATTCCATTGATACTTTAAATTTTCACTTTGACATGATTCACTATATATATATCACACGATATCATCAGTTTCACTTTTGATTCGTCATTCAAGATTTAAACCAATTTGAACCTTATATGTCTCGTTCATAGCAAAATTCCTCTTAAATATATTCTCTTTAGAAATATCTATCTAGGTCTTATTTCTCACAACCAGTGATTACCCAATTCATGATTTAGCCATTTGACTCTTTAGCCAGTTTCCAAACCACATTTATTATACTCGTCACACATGCTTTGAAATTTTCTCTTAAAGAATTTAAACATACTTGGAAATACTTAACCCTTTGTTTGTTTCTCCACACTCCAAACATATTCTTTCTATAATGACATATATGTGCTTACCAAAATATTCAAATACACATTCCACTATTCACATTTCACTTTATCTTCAAGGATTCCCAGTATATCACTTAAATAATCTAGTGTTGTTATCAATTCTTTTCATTCTACTGGGTTAAAAATCAAATTTAAAATTTTCCATAACAATACTTCACATTATCTCTTTTGTTGTGTCACCATTGTAACCTTTCATTCCCATGTTTATCACTCAGCATTGATATTTCTCGTCACTATTTCATCATTTATCCAACTCTTCCTTTAATTTTATTTTACCATTTCCAAACCTTAACTCTTTCTATCCCTTTATTCTTTTAAAATCAGACTTCAATCAACTCATCATTGATCATACTATTCTTTATCTCATGAGATTTACTTTCATATCACTCAAACTTTTACTTATGCTATTTAGCCACAAGAGATTCTTAACATAATAGTATTAAACAACCACTGTTACTATGTTCTCACCTTTGGAATCTACTTAATCAAAATAAATCTTTTGCCCTTAGGCTATTATCACAATCATTTTTGCAACATAACTCCATTTTAAATTTACACCTCAATTTCATCTTATCCATATTATCTATTTTAATACATCAAATTCACCCTTTCTCAGTGGACTTTTGTAATTTTCATAACATATTTCCGTTTCCTTTCCAACGATAATATCCTGTAGTTAATTCATATCACTCTAAATCTCCAAATACTTGGATCATAATTTTGTCATTGTTTACTCTTATCCAATATTTTACCATTTATACTTCCATCAATAAATATCTTCAAATCCTCACACTCTCTATTTTATCTTAAAACATACTTCCCAGGAGGTCACCCATCATAATATTTCTCTTACTCAAGCACGCTTAACTGCGGAGTGCTTATGAGATCCGATGCCTTAATACTGATATTATCGCACCCCACTACTATTTTCATCATTCACATTTAATTATCCTTCATATCATAAAACTTGATAATTTATTCATTTCTGGTACAAATAAATCATAGAACAATTTGTCCTTCTCAAATTCCTTCATCAATGATTATAGCTTGAAATTTTAAATCGGAAGTCTACACAATTCCCTGTGTATAACCAGTGCTGCAGTCACTGACTATAAACAAGATACTATGTTGACTCCATTACTCCAATGTTTGACTCCAAAATTTCTTCATTTATATTCCCTATACACCATTTCTCTAAAGACATATCCTTGCTCATCAGAGTATTCATATTCGTACTTAACTTATCTCCCATAGATCCATAATTGGGTCAAATCATTATCTTATAATGCCATGATATCGTCTTCTCATTTCCACCATACTCAAATTTACATTTCTTTTCTTAATTCCACTAATGATGACCAAATATGCCACTACTGCAAATATTCATTCTCAATACTTACATTGTCAATCCATTTCTTTTATACCAAAAGATGTTCATATATATACATATATATATATATATTAAGTCGGCCAAACAACTATGTTACAATTCGTTCATATTTTACAGAACATAAGTTGACTCTCAATTCCTTTAGACATTATCTATGGCTATTTCCGCTTGTATTACATCTACCAAAATTTGGAATGATGTGAGAAATCTAGCTAATACCCTAGGTATCACTAGAGTCATCCTCCTCAGTATCCTCTGCCATCTTGGGAGACTTCCCTTTTGGTTTGTTAGTCCCCGCTTGTTGAATTATTTTGCGTTCCTTATCGCTCATCGGGGCGGCATTCCTTCCACAACCGGGAGGAAAATCTCGTATCGCAAGTGCTCTTCCAAAAGAAGGGCCCCTCACAGTCATTCTCGGTTTGGTTTTCCACGACTGGCCTCTTACACTTGGCCCACATCCGGAAGAGGAATGTCTAACTACTGGGGAATGTGGTCTCCTAGCAGTCCAAATTTCCTCTAGCCTTCTCACCCTTTCTCTCGCCTCCTCATCTTTCTCAATTTCTCTCAAGAGAGAATTCCTAATGCACAGATTAGTGTCATTACTACTAACACTCTCATCGGTCTCGGTGGTACTAGAACTCTCAGGAGTCCGAACTTGTGCTCTCAATCTTGAGGGATCCCAATTTTCAGGAACTCTGAAAGGATACCTCTCTGGGCTACTAGGTACTGAACGTCTACGACTCCTAGCGGTCGAGTCCAACGGTCCCTCACTAGACATAGTGATCTACAAGAGAGAACAAAACAAATCCAAGTGACTTAAAATTCAATATGCAACTACATGCAACTGACTTATCTCAATTGGGGCCACACTAACATTGTACTTTCCTTTAAAACAAATTTTCCAAAATCACCAGCTTTTAAATCAAAAGCTTTAATAAAACTAAGGCTCTGATACCAAATGAATTGTCACGACCCGGAACCACCATCGAGTCCGTGACAACCGCCGCGATGTCCCGATATGTACTCATTCCCCGAGTACCATATCGAAACCTCGCAAGGCTCTCGTACCAGTCTTTCTAGTTCCCCTGTGAGTCTCTATTTATTTATTCCATACTTTAAAACATTTCGTCCCTTTTCGAACCAAAACAGGGAAAAAGACAGAAATTACTACACAGGGGCGTTTCGGTCATTTTCGTCGAAAATTTCAAAGTTTGAAAAAATGTTACTTACGCGTAAAGAATTCATAAATTGAAGTCGGAATTGAAATCGGATATCTAAAACGTGAAATTTGAGTGAAATTACATTTAATGGAATAAAATAATAATATTTCATAAAATAAAATATTTTCTTATAAAACAATTTTTATATAGATATCCGGATATAATTTTTACAGCGTAAAAACAAAATATATTATTACATATAGTACTACAGATAACTGAAGTATAAAATTTAATTTACAATGTTAAGTGGGCCCAAAATAGATAAATACAATCTATGAAATGAACCTGTGTCCAGAAGGTTATCTCTCTAAACCTTCTCCTCAACAGAGTCCTCTATCTACAACTGTCTGTGAGCCTGAAATGGGGAAATTGAGGGGTGAGTTTTACAACCCAGTGAGTCAGATAAATACCATCCACGACATCTAAAGTCGAGTAGATGGAGACAATTTATATATAAAAAGGCCATATCACCAAGAAATTTATAATACCCAGTTAGTAAAATCATGCTAAATAATTACATTAATTCCAACACAAGGCTTATGATTTATTTGTAAAATCAGGCTTTGACCAAATTTTATACTCGTGAACACTTGATCAGAGTGTTCCATCGAGTACGCCAAGGCTGTTACAATTTATATTGTAATTGAAAAATATAGCCGTTCCTTGGCGTTGGTCGAATTCACTCTCACGTTGGGTTAGACATGGAGTGAATTCTCTGTGTATCTCGGGAGTTATCCTACGCGCCTCTCTAACCGAGATTATATGATTCCTGAGTTTACCATGCTCCCCCTAAAGGCAGTCCACGGAAACCCGCCACTGCAGCGACTGATCAAACCCACCATATCACTAAAAATTTCATGGCATAACAAGGCAATTTTCATACAAACCAGCCTACACGGCAAACAGCAATTCATGCAAATTTTAATACAATAAACCAGCCAAGCATGCTCACCAAGATCATAAGCCACAATTTCAATTTTTAATACATAAACGAAATTTCATGCCGGTCTCCACATACTCAGTGTTAAAAATCCATTTTTCGATTTAAAAATCATTTATGAAATTCAATTTATTTTTCATAACACATAACCAAATAAAAGTACTTCAGATATTGAAAACGGTAATTTATCCACTCACCTTGTCACAGGAGTGCCCGATACTCCCGTTTTTAATTTCACTACACCGTTTTTCTCCGGTGTCTGGGGGACCCACCACCTAGGCGATACGTGTGACACAAATTTCAATAAATTGTGTCAATTTCTCATAATCAATTTCAGGCTCTACGTGATGCATGAACTGAGCTAAAAATGGTTCGGACAGTCGTTAATTCACGGTGTCCGACCGACTCGCCTACACGCGTCTAAATTGCTAAAATCCTTATTTTAATTCCGATTTGACCCGTTTTAGTTTCTAATTGTTCGATTACATTCCAATTACTCAATGACAGCAACTACGGGTCAATTTACCAGTCTTAGACTGAAAATTACGATTTTACCCCTAACGGGTAAAAATTCAATTTTTTCTCCGAAAATTCTCATTAATTTCCTATATCCATAATTCACCATAATTCATTAAAATACCTCAATTATATCCAATTGGACTTAATGTCCCTCAGTGTGATACAAAATTTCAATCCCGGACTGAAATTACGAAAATACCCCTAGTGGGTAAAAATTTCAGTTTTTGTTCTAAAAATTCTCATAATTTTTCTACACCATTAATTCATCATAATTCTTATAAATACCATGAAATCTCATCACTTTCAGCACAGATTTCTCTCCTGGAAATTTCAGTATAATCGGTTTTAAATGGAAAAAAATCCTATTCCTTGCTTATTTTTACCATTTTTCATTTCTACCTAACTAACAACAACTAATTGACTTAAAATCTAATTAAATCAAACTCAAAAATCCCTCCCTTAGGTTCAGCCAGGATAGGGTTCATTGTGCAAGCTCATGTTTAAAGCATGGAAAATAAAAAAGAACATATGGGTAGTGTAGATCAAGAAGATATTTAAAGAAATTTTACCTTTTTCCTTGTGAATTGTTTGAATCTCTACACTTCCCCTTTGATTTCTACTTAGGGTTCTTAGTTCTTCTTCTTTTCTCTATTCTTGTTGCCTTAGCCGAATTTTACAATGCTTTGGCTGATATTTGATGGCTTTTATTACTTAAATAATAAAATAATCTATTTTTACACATGTTTTGGTACTATTCAATATTTTATTATTATTATTTTTTTTTTGAATTCTTTTCAGCTCAAAAATTCCAGCCCTTATCCTCTGAGTTTCCAGAAGCTTCTAGATAATATTTTAATAATTTTTATAGTGTAATTTTATGAAATTACACTTTTGCCCCCGAAAAAGTGCAAAATTACATTTTTGCCCCAAAAATTGAAAAATTGCCACAAGGCATATTTTTCACTCGTCAAACTCATACCACACTCCAATTTGTCAAATTTGATCTAATTTCTCTCGAAAAATTAAATTTTGCCCTCCGGTGGTAAAATTACAATTTTACCCCTGCACTCTAGAAATCACCAAAACTTCTTCTTTTTCCACTTTTCAATCTCAAATAACATTTCAATTGATTAATATGATCAATCTCAATCAAACAGGGTCAAAAAATCTTTTTCAGAAATTCCAAATTCGTCTTTTAATGGCAAAATTACTATTTTGCCCTTGTGTCCCAAAAATACCGAGAATTGCACTTTTTCACTGCTAAACTTCATTTTATGTTCCCAACATCATTTTATATTCCATATAATCATTCTTGGTCATAAAAATCAAAATCTTTATTAAAATCCTCATTCTGTCCTGAAATTGAAAAATGACCGTTTTGTCCCTAATCGGTCAATTTTCCCGATTAACACCAAATTGAACCTCGAACTCCAAATTCTCATTTTAAACCAATCCATGGGTTTTAGTTTTCTCAAATTCATCCTCAATTCTCTATTTAAACTGGTTCAAAACTTATTTAACTTGATCATACCCTTAGGGGCAATATTGTCATTTAACTTATTTCCCGGGGCAATTCAATATACAAACATGCTATCCATTGCATGTGAATGACCTGTCACAGATAAATTAGGGTCAGGTGTTACAACACTACCCCCCTCAAAATAAAATTTTGACCTCAAAATTTCAGTCATCGTATTCCTCGAGAATAGAACAATTGATCTTCGTCTTATATTTAACTTTCTCATTTATCTCTTTTGTAAGGAAATTTCTGATTCATTATCTCGATTTCCTTCAACTCAACTTACGTATTTCACGTATAGTTATCCTGATCCTTCAGAATTTGATCATCAATAATTTTCTCAATCACAATTCCTTGCCTAGAGGCATGCTCAGTGTCTCTATTCCTCTTATCAAGTTTGAACTAAAATTCTGTTCCATTTGTATCAATTTCAATCTTTTCTCATACTTGTGTATATATATATCAATCACCATTATCACTTGATCATTCCTCAACATCTTTTTAACATCCATTCATTCATTCTCATCCTCAAACATGATTATGTATCTTATAACATCATTTGCATATCACATTCTTTCCGTACACCACTTTTATGTAGGGGAAAATTAGTAGTCTCTATGATCCCCACATATCTCATATTGACTTTACATTCTACGGCTTAGATTTTTCCTTAATCTTCTTAATGTCAACATTTAAATCCATTTCACTTGGATTCTTACTACATATTCCATTTTCTTGACTATTTTTCCCAACAATTCCTTAAATTCGTAAAACTTTAACTTCCAAATGAAAATTTTCATTATTGTGTTATCCACACAAGTCATCGCACATCAATTTCAAACTTCGAACTTTTAAAGTTCATTCTTCACTTTAATTGATCATGTAATCATTTCTATACATAAAAGTACGCGTCGAAAACTCACAATGCTCTCGAGTAGTAAAACATCACATCAACACGTGGACTCACTTCCACGTAGTAACATCCGGAAGCATCGCTTTCACCAGATTCCCATATAATACCATGGCAATCTCAACGGTGTTGGCCGACATCAAAGCTATCAAGTGGTCGCAACCACGTAAATCATCTGTGGCCTTGCCACGTATATCACAGACCATGGTCCCAGCCATGTCTAACAGTCTGTCAGCCACCAGAATATGTCTCAAGCTAGAGCTCACTCATGCAAGAGGGTCACACTTAACCGATGTGATATCAGGCCTACTCTCGACGCTTTCAATTTATCCAAAAATAGAATATTTTTCTAATCCATAATAAACTTCCCATATCTAATTTGCATCTTATTCTTATATATTCCTCATGTACTCCATACCATTTTTATTCAATTGTTGTCTACTATGCCCATACATTTTCTAATTCCATTGATACTTTAAATTTTCACTTTGACATGATTCACTATAGATATATCACACGATATCATCAGTTTCACTTTTGATTCGTCATTCAAGATTTAAACCAATTTGAACCTTATATGTCTCGTTCATAGCAAAATTCCTCTTAAATATATTCTCTTTAGAAATATCTATCTAGGTCTTATTTCTCACAACCAGTGATTACCCAATTCATGATTTAGCCATTTGACTCTTTAGCCAGTTTCCAAACCACACTTATTATACTCGTCACACATGCTTTGAAATTTTCTCTTAAAGAATTTAAACATACTTGGAAATACTTAACCCTTTGTTTGTTTCTCCACACTCCAAACATATTCTTTCTATAATGACATATATGTGCTTACCAAAATATTCAAATACACATTCCACTATTCACATTTCACTTTATCTTCAAGGATTCCCAGTATATCACTTAAATAATCTAGTGTTGTTATCAATTCTTTTCATTCTACTGGGTTAAAAATCAAATTTAAAATTTTCCATAACAATACTTCACATTATCTCTTTTGTTGTGTCAGCATTGTAACCTTTCATTCCCATGTTTATCACTCAGCATTGATATTTCTCGTCACTATTTCATCATTTATCCAACTCTTCCTTTAATTTTATTTTACCATTTCCAAACCTTAACTCTTTCTATCCCTTTATTCTTTTAAAATCAGACTTCAATCAACTCATCATTGATCATACTATTCTTTATCTCATGAGATTTACTTTCATATCACTCAAACTTTTACTTATGCTATTTAGCCACAAGAGATTCTTAACATAATAGTATTAAACAACCACTGTTACTATGTTCTCACCTATGGAATCTACTTAATCAAAATAAATCTTTTGCCCTTAGGCTATTATCACAATCATTTTTGCAACATAACTCCATTTTAAATTTACACCTCAATTTCATCTTATCCATATTATCTATTTTAATACATCAAATTCACCCTTTCTCAGTGGACTTTTGTAATTTTCATAACATATTTCCGTTTCCTTTCCAACGATAATATCTTGTAGTTAATTCATATCACTCTAAATCTCCAAATACTTGGATCATAATTTTGTCATTGTTTACTCTTATCCAATATTTTACCATTTATACTTCCATCAATAAATATCTTCAAATCCTCACACTCTCTATTTTATCTTAAAACATACTTCCCAGGAGGTCACCCATCATAATATTTCTCTTACTCAAGCACGCTTAACTTCGGAGTGCTTATGAGATCCGATGCCTTAATACTGATATTATCGCACCCCACTACTATTTTCATCATTCACATTTAATTATCCTTCATATCATAAAACTTGATAATTTATTCATTTCTGGTACAAATAAATCATAGAACAATTTGTCCTTCTCAAATTCCTTCATCAATGATTATAGCTTGAAATTTTAAATCGGAAGTCTACACAATTCCCTGTGTATAACCAGTGCTGCAGTCACTGACTATAAACAAGATACTATGTTGACTCCATTACTCCAATGTTTGACTCCAAAATTTCTTCATTTATATTCCCTATACACCATTTCTCTAAAGACATATCCTTGCTCATCAGAGTATTCATATTCGTACTTAACTTATCTCCCATAGATCCATAATTGGGTCAAATCATTATCTTATAATGCCATGATATCGTCTTCTCATTTCCACCATACTCAAATTTACATTTCTTTTCTTAATTCCACTAATGATGACCAAATATGCCACTACTGCAAATATTCATTCTCAATACTTACATTGTCAATCCATTTCTTTTATACCAAAAGATGTTCATATATATACATATATATATATATATATTAAGTCGGCCAAACAACTATGTTACAATTCGTTCATATTTTACAGAACATAAGTTGACTCTCAATTCCTTTAGACATTATCTATGGCTATTTCCGCTTGTATTACATCTACCAAAATTTGGAATGATGTGAGAAATCTAGCTAATACCCTAGGTATCACTAGAGTCATCCTCCTCAGTATCCTCTGCCATCTTGGGAGACTTCCCTTTTGGTTTGCTAGTCCCCGCTTGTTGAATTATTTTGCGTTCCTTATCGCTCATCGGGGCGGCATTCCTTCCACAACCGGGAGGAAAATCTCGTATCGCAAGTGCTCTTCCAAAAGAAGGGCCCCTCACAGTCATTCTCGGTTTGGTTTTCCACGACTGGCCTCTTACACTTGGCCCACATCCGGAAGAGGAATGTCTAACTACTGGGGAAGGTGGTCTCCTAGCAGTCCAAATTTCCTCTAGCCTTCTCACCCTTTCTCTCGCCTCCTCATCTTTCTCAATTTCTCTCAAGAGAGAATTCCTAATGCACAGATTAGTGTCATTACTACTAACACTCTCATCGGTCTCGGTGGTACTAGAACTCTCAGGAGTCCGAACTTGTGCTCTCAATCTTGAGGGATCCCAATTTTCAGGAACTCTGAAAGGATACCTCTCTGGGCTACTAGGTACTGAACGTCTACGACTCCTAGCGGTCGAGTCCAACGGTCCCTCACTAGACATAGTGATCTACAAGAGAGAACAAAACAAATCCAAGTGACTTAAAATTCAATATGCAACTACATGCAACTGACTTATCTCAATTGGGGCCACACTAACATTGTACTTTCCTTTAAAACAAATTTTCCAAAATCACCAGCTTTTAAATCAAAAGCTTTAATAAAACTAAGGCTCTGATACCAAATGAATTGTCACGACCCGGAACCACCATCGAGTCCGTGACAACCGCCGCGATGTCCCGATATGTACTCATTCCCCGAGTACCATATCGAAACCTCGCAAGGCTCTCGTACCAGTCTTTCTAGTTCCCCTGTGAGTCTCTATTTATTTATTCCATACTTTAAAACATTTCGTCCCTTTTCGAACCAAAACAGGGAAAAAGACAGAAATTACTACACATGGGCGTTTCGGTCATTTTTCGTCGAAAATTTCAAAGTTTGGAAAAAATGTTACTTACGCGTAAAGAATTCATAAATTGAAGTCGGAATTGAAATCGGATATCTAAAACGTGAAATTTGAGTGAAATTACATTTAATGGAATAAAATAATAATATTTCATAAAATAAAATATTTTCTTATAAAACAATTTTTATATAGATATCCGGATATAATTTTTACAGCGTAAAAACAAAATATATTATTACATATAGTACTACAGATAACTGAAGTATAAAATTTAATTTACAATGTTAAGTGGGCCCAAAATAGATAAATACAATCTATGAAATGAACCTGTGTCCAGAAGGTTATCTCTCTAAACCTTCTCCTCAACAGAGTCCTCTATCTACAACTGTCTGTGAGCCTGAAATGGGGAAATTGAGGGGTGAGTTTTACAACCCAGTGAGTCAGATAAATACCATCCACGACATCTAAAGTCGAGTAGATGGAGACAATTTATATATAAAAAGGCCATATCACCAAGAAATTTATAATACCCAGTTAGTAAAATCATGCTAAATAATTACATTAATTCCAACACAAGGCTTATGATTTATTTGTAAAATCAGGCTTTGACCAAATTTTATACTCGTGAACACTTGATCAGAGTGTTCCATCGAGTACGCCAAGGCTGTTACAATTTATATTGTAATTGAAAAATATAGCCGTTCCTTGGCGTTGGTCGAATTCACTCTCACGTTGGGTTAGACATGGAGTGAATTCTCTGTGTATCTCGGGAGTTATCCTACGCGCCTCTCTAACCGAGATTATATGATTCCTGAGTTTACCGTGCTCCTCCTAAAGGCAGTCCACGGAAACCCGCCACTGCAGCGACTGATCAAACCCACCATATCACTAAAAATTTCATGGCATAACAAGGCAATTTTCATACAAACCAGCCTACACGGCAAACAGCAATTCATGCAAATTTTAATACAATAAACCAGCCAAGCATGCTCACCAAGATCATAAGCCACAATTTCAATTTTTAATACATAAACGAAATTTCATGCCGGTCTCCACATACTCAGTGTTAAAAATCCATTTTTCGATTTAAAAATCATTTATGAAATTCAATTTATTTTTCATAACACATAACCAAATAAAAGTACTTCAGATATTGAAAACGGTAATTTATCCACTCACCTTGTCACAGGAGTGCCCGATACTCCCGTTTTTAATTTCACTACACCGTTTTTCTCCGGTGTCTGGGGGACCCACCACCTAGGCGATACGTGTGACACAAATTTCAATAAATTGTGTCAATTTCTCATAATCAATTTCAGGCTCTACGTGATGCATGAACTGAGCTAAAAATGGTTCGGACAGTCGTTAATTCACGGTGTCCGACCGACTCGCCTACACGCGTCTAAATTGCTAAAATCCTTATTTTAATTCCGATTTGACCCGTTTTAGTTTCTAATTGTTCGATTACATTCCAATTACTCAATGACAGCAACTACGGGTCAATTTACCAGTCCTAGACTGAAAATTACGATTTTACCCCTAACGGGTAAAAATTCAATTTTTTCTCCGAAAATTCTCATTAATTTCCTATATCCATAATTCACCATAATTCATTAAAATACCTCAATTATATCCAATTGGACTTAATGTCCCTCAGTGTGATACAAAATTTCAGTCCCGGACTGAAATTACGAAAATACCCCTAGTGGGTAAAAATTTCAGTTTTTGTTCTAAAAATTCTCATAATTTTTCTACACCATTAATTCATCATAATTCTTATAAATACCATGAAATCTCATCACTTTCAGCACAGATTTCTCTCCTTGAAATTTCAGTATAATCGGTTTTAAATGGAAAAAATCCTATTCCTTGCTTATTTTTACCATTTTTCATTTCTACCTAACTAACAACAACTAATTAACTTAAAATCTAATTAAATCAAACTCAAAAATCCCTCCCTTAGGTTCAGCCAGCATAGGGTTCATTGTGCAAGCTCATGTTTAAAGCATGGAAAATAAAAAAGAACATATGGGTAGTGTAGATCAAGAAGATATTTAAAGAAATTTTACCTTTTTCCTTGTGAATTGTTTGAATCTCTACACTTCCCCTTTGATTTCTACTTAGGGTTCTTAGTTCTTCTTCTTTTCTCTATTCTTGTTGCCTTAGCCGAATTTTACAATGCTTTGGCTGATATTTGATGGCTTTTATTACTTAAATAATAAAATAATCTATTTTTACACATGTTTTGGTACTATTCAATATTTTATTATTATTATTTTTTTTTTTGAATTCTTTTCAGCCCAAAAATTCCAGCCCTTATCCTCTGAGTTTCCAGAAGCTTCTAGATAATATTTTAATAATTTTTATAGTGTAATTTTATGAAATTACACTTTTGCCCCCGAAAAAGTGCAAAATTACATTTTTACCCCAAAAATTGAAAAATTGCCACAAGGCATATTTTTCACTCCTCAAACTCATACCACACTCCAATTTGTCAAATTTGATCTAATTTCTCTCGAAAAATTAAATTTTGCCCTCCGGTGGTAAAATTACAATTTTACCCCTACACTCTAGAAATCACCAAAACTTCTTCTTTTTCCACTTTTCAATCTCAAATAACATTTCAATTGATTAATATGATCAATCTCAATCAAACAGGATCAAAAAATCTTTTTCAGAAATTCCAAATTCGTCCTTTAATGGCAAAATTACTATTTTGCCCTTGTGTCCCAAAAATACCGAGAATTGCACTTTTTCACTGCTAAACTTCATTTTATGTTCCCAACATCATTTTATATTCCATATAATCATTCTTGGTCATAAAAATCAAAATCTTTATTAAAATCCTCATTCTGTCCTGAAATTGAAAAATGACCGTTTTGTCCCTAATCGGTCAATTTTCCCGATTAACACCAAATTGAACCTCGAACTCCAAATTCTCATTTTAAACCAATCCATGGGTTTTAGTTTTCTCAAATTCATCCTCAATTCTCTATTTAAACTGGTTCAAAACTTATTTAACTTGATCATACCCTTAGGGGCAATATTGTCATTTAACTTATTTCCCGGGGCAATTCAATATACAAACATGCTATCCATTGCATGTGAATGACCTGTCACAGATAAATTAGGGTCAGGTGTTACAACACTACCCCCCTTAAAATAAAATTTTGACCTCAAAATTTCAGTCATCGTATTCCTCGAGAATAGAACAATTGATCTTCGTCTTATATTTAACTTTCTCATTTATCTCTTTTGTAAGGAAATTTCTGATTCATTATCTCGATTTCCTTCAACTCAACTTACGTATTTCACGTATAGTTATCCTGATCCTTCAGAATTTGATCATCAATAATTTTCTCAATCACAATTCCTTGCCTAGAGGCATGCTCAGTGTCTCTATTCCTCTTATCAAGTTTGAACTAAAATTCTGTTCCATTTGTATCAATTTCAATCTTTTCTCATACTTGTGTATATATATATCAATCACCATTATCACTTGATCATTCCTCAACATCTTTTTAACATCCATTCATTCATTCTCATCCTCAAACATGATTATGTATCTTATAACATCATTTGCATATCACATTCTTTCCGTACACCACTTTTATGTAGGGGAAAATTAGTAGTCTCTATGATCCCCACATATCTCATATTGACTTTACATTCTACGGCTTAGATTTTTCCTTAATCTTCTTAATGTCAACATTTAAATCCATTTCACTTGGATTCTTACTACATATTCCATTTTCTTGACTATTTTTCCCAACAATTCCTTAAATTCGTAAAACTTTAACTTCCAAATGAAAATTTTCATTATTGTGTTATCCACACAAGTCATCGCACATCAATTTCAAACTTCGAACTTTTAAAGTTCATTCTTCACTTTAATTGATCATGTAATCATTTCTATACATAAAAGTACGCGTCGAAAACTCACAATGCTCTCGAGTAGTAAAACATCACATCAACACGTGGACTCACTTCCACGTAGTAACATCCGGAAGCATCGCTTCCACCAGATTCCCATATAATACCATGGCAATCTCAACGGTGTTGGCCGACATCAAAGCTATCAAGTGGTCGCAACCACGTAAATCATCTGTGGCCTTGCCACGTATATCACAGACCATGGTCCCAGCCATGTCTAACAGTCTGTCAGCCACCAGAATATGTCTCAAGCTAGAGCTCACTCATGCAAGAGGGTCACACTTAACCGATGTGATATCAGGCCTACTCTCGACGCTTTCAATTTATCCAAAAATAGAATATTTTTCTAATCCATAATAAACTTCCCATATCTAATTTGCATCTTATTCTTATATATTCCTCATGTACTCCATACCATTTTTATTCAATTGTTGTCTACTATGCCCATACATTTTCTAATTCCATTGATACTTTAAATTTTCACTTTGACATGATTCACTATATATATATCACACGATATCATCAGTTTCACTTTTGATTCGTCATTCAAGATTTAAACCAATTTGAACCTTATATGTCTCGTTCATAGCAAAATTCCTCTTAAATATATTCTCTTTAGAAATATCTATCTAGGTCTTATTTCTCACAACCAGTGATTACCCAATTCATGATTTAGCCATTTGACTCTTTAGCCAGTTTCCAAACCACATTTATTATACTCGTCACACATGCTTTGAAATTTTCTCTTAAAGAATTTAAACATACTTGGAAATACTTAACCCTTTGTTTGTTTCTCCACACTCCAAACATATTCTTTCTATAATGACATATATGTGCTTACCAAAATATTCAAATACACATTCCACTATTCACATTTCACTTTATCTTCAAGGATTCCCAGTATATCACTTAAATAATCTAGTGTTGTTATCAATTCTTTTCATTCTACTGGGTTAAAAATCAAATTTAAAATTTTCCATAACAATACTTCACATTATCTCTTTTGTTGTGTCACCATTGTAACCTTTCATTCCCATGTTTATCACTCAGCATTGATATTTCTCGTCACTATTTCATCATTTATCCAACTCTTCCTTTAATTTTATTTTACCATTTCCAAACCTTAACTCTTTCTATCCCTTTATTCTTTTAAAATCAGACTTCAATCAACTCATCATTGATCATACTATTCTTTATCTCATGAGATTTACTTTCATATCACTCAAACTTTTACTTATGCTATTTAGCCACAAGAGATTCTTAACATAATAGTATTAAACAACCACTGTTACTATGTTCTCACCTTTGGAATCTACTTAATCAAAATAAATCTTTTGCCCTTAGGCTATTATCACAATCATTTTTGCAACATAACTCCATTTTAAATTTACACCTCAATTTCATCTTATCCATATTATCTATTTTAATACATCAAATTCACCCTTTCTCAGTGGACTTTTGTAATTTTCATAACATATTTCCGTTTCCTTTCCAACGATAATATCCTGTAGTTAATTCATATCACTCTAAATCTCCAAATACTTGGATCATAATTTTGTCATTGTTTACTCTTATCCAATATTTTACCATTTATACTTCCATCAATAAATATCTTCAAATCCTCACACTCTCTATTTTATCTTAAAACATACTTCCCAGGAGGTCACCCATCATAATATTTCTCTTACTCAAGCACGCTTAACTGCGGAGTGCTTATGAGATCCGATGCCTTAATACTGATATTATCGCACCCCACTACTATTTTCATCATTCACATTTAATTATCCTTCATATCATAAAACTTGATAATTTATTCATTTCTGGTACAAATAAATCATAGAACAATTTGTCCTTCTCAAATTCCTTCATCAATGATTATAGCTTGAAATTTTAAATCGGAAGTCTACACAATTCCCTGTGTATAACCAGTGCTGCAGTCACTGACTATAAACAAGATACTATGTTGACTCCATTACTCCAATGTTTGACTCCAAAATTTCTTCATTTATATTCCCTATACACCATTTCTCTAAAGACATATCCTTGCTCATCAGAGTATTCATATTCGTACTTAACTTATCTCCCATAGATCCATAATTGGGTCAAATCATTATCTTATAATGCCATGATATCGTCTTCTCATTTCCACCATACTCAAATTTACATTTCTTTTCTTAATTCCACTAATGATGACCAAATATGCCACTACTGCAAATATTCATTCTCAATACTTACATTGTCAATCCATTTCTTTTATACCAAAAGATGTTCATATATATACATATATATATATATATATTAAGTCGGCCAAACAACTATGTTACAATTCGTTCATATTTTACAGAACATAAGTTGACTCTCAATTCCTTTAGACATTATCTATGGCTATTTCCGCTTGTATTACATCTACCAAAATTTGGAATGATGTGAGAAATCTAGCTAATACCCTAGGTATCACTAGAGTCATCCTCCTCAGTATCCTCTGCCATCTTGGGAGACTTCCCTTTTGGTTTGTTAGTCCCCGCTTGTTGAATTATTTTGCGTTCCTTATCGCTCATCGGGGCGGCATTCCTTCCACAACCGGGAGGAAAATCTCGTATCGCAAGTGCTCTTCCAAAAGAAGGGCCCCTCACAGTCATTCTCGGTTTGGTTTTCCACGACTGGCCTCTTACACTTGGCCCACATCCGGAAGAGGAATGTCTAACTACTGGGGAATGTGGTCTCCTAGCAGTCCAAATTTCCTCTAGCCTTCTCACCCTTTCTCTCGCCTCCTCATCTTTCTCAATTTCTCTCAAGAGAGAATTCCTAATGCACAGATTAGTGTCATTACTACTAACACTCTCATCGGTCTCGGTGGTACTAGAACTCTCAGGAGTCCGAACTTGTGCTCTCAATCTTGAGGGATCCCAATTTTCAGGAACTCTGAAAGGATACCTCTCTGGGCTACTAGGTACTGAACGTCTACGACTCCTAGCGGTCGAGTCCAACGGTCCCTCACTAGACATAGTGATCTACAAGAGAGAACAAAACAAATCCAAGTGACTTAAAATTCAATATGCAACTACATGCAACTGACTTATCTCAATTGGGGCCACACTAACATTGTACTTTCCTTTAAAACAAATTTTCCAAAATCACCAGCTTTTAAATCAAAAGCTTTAATAAAACTAAGGCTCTGATACCAAATGAATTGTCACGACCCGGAACCACCATCGAGTCCGTGACAACCGCCGCGATGTCCCGATATGTACTCATTCCCCGAGTACCATATCGAAACCTCGCAAGGCTCTCGTACCAGTCTTTCTAGTTCCCCTGTGAGTCTCTATTTATTTATTCCATACTTTAAAACATTTCGTCCCTTTTCGAACCAAAACAGGGAAAAAGACAGAAATTACTACACAGGGGCGTTTCGGTCATTTTCGTCGAAAATTTCAAAGTTTGGAAAAAATGTTACTTACGCGTAAAGAATTCATAAATTGAAGTCGGAATTGAAATCGGATATCTAAAACGTGAAATTTGAGTGAAATTACATTTAATGGAATAAAATAATAATATTTCATAAAATAAAATATTTTCTTATAAAACAATTTTTATATAGATATCCGGATATAATTTTTACAGCGTAAAAACAAAATATATTATTACATATAGTACTACAGATAACTGAAGTATAAAATTTAATTTACAATGTTAAGTGGGCCCAAAATAGATAAATACAATCTATGAAATGAACCTGTGTCCAGAAGGTTATCTCTCTAAACCTTCTCCTCAACAGAGTCCTCTATCTACAACTGTCTGTGAGCCTGAAATGGGGAAATTGAGGGGTGAGTTTTACAACCCAGTGAGTCAGATAAATACCATCCACGACATCTAAAGTCGAGTAGATGGAGACAATTTATATATAAAAAGGCCATATCACCAAGAAATTTATAATACCCAGTTAGTAAAATCATGCTAAATAATTACATTAATTCCAACACAAGGCTTATGATTTATTTGTAAAATCAGGCTTTGACCAAATTTTATACTCGTGAACACTTGATCAGAGTGTTCCATCGAGTACGCCAAGGCTGTTACAATTTATATTGTAATTGAAAAATATAGCCGTTCCTTGGCGTTGGTCGAATTCACTCTCACGTTGGGTTAGACATGGAGTGAATTCTCTGTGTATCTCGGGAGTTATCCTACGCGCCTCTCTAACCGAGATTATATGATTCCTGAGTTTACCGTGCTCCCCCTAAAGGCAGTCCACGGAAACCCGCCACTGCAGCGACTGATCAAACCCACCATATCACTAAAAATTTCATGGCATAACAAGGCAATTTTCATACAAACCAGCCTACACGGCAAACAGCAATTCATGCAAATTTTAATACAATAAACCAGCCAAGCATGCTCACCAAGATCATAAGCCACAATTTCAATTTTTAATACATAAACGAAATTTCATGCCGGTCTCCACATACTCAGTGTTAAAAATCCATTTTTCGATTTAAAAATCATTTATGAAATTCAATTTATTTTTCATAACACATAACCAAATAAAAGTACTTCAGATATTGAAAACGGTAATTTATCCACTCACCTTGTCACAGGAGTGCCCGATACTCCCGTTTTTAATTTCACTACACCGTTTTTCTCCGGTGTCTGGGGGACCCACCACCTAGGCGATACGTGTGACACAAATTTCAATAAATTGTGTCAATTTCTCATAATCAATTTCAGGCTCTACGTGATGCATGAACTGAGCTAAAAATGGTTCGGACAGTCGTTAATTCACGGTGTCCGACCGACTCGCCTACACGCGTCTAAATTGCTAAAATCCTTATTTTAATTCCGATTTGACCCGTTTTAGTTTCTAATTGTTCGATTACATTCCAATTACTCAATGACAGCAACTACGGGTCAATTTACCAGTCTTAGACTGAAAATTACGATTTTACCCCTAACGGGTAAAAATTCAATTTTTTCTCCGAAAATTCTCATTAATTTCCTATATCCATAATTCACCATAATTCATTAAAATACCTCAATTATATCCAATTGGACTTAATGTCCCTCAGTGTGATACAAAATTTCAATCCCGGACTGAAATTACGAAAATACCCCTAGTGGGTAAAAATTTCAGTTTTTGTTCTAAAAATTCTCATAATTTTTCTACACCATTAATTCATCATAATTCTTATAAATACCATGAAATCTCATCACTTTCAGCACAGATTTCTCTCCTGGAAATTTCAGTATAATCGGTTTTAAATGGAAAAAAATCCTATTCCTTGCTTATTTTTACCATTTTTCATTTCTACCTAACTAACAACAACTAATTGACTTAAAATCTAATTAAATCAAACTCAAAAATCCCTCCCTTAGGTTCAGCCAGGATAGGGTTCATTGTGCAAGCTCATGTTTAAAGCATGGAAAATAAAAAAGAACATATGGGTAGTGTAGATCAAGAAGATATTTAAAGAAATTTTACCTTTTTCCTTGTGAATTGTTTGAATCTCTACACTTCCCCTTTGATTTCTACTTAGGGTTCTTAGTTCTTCTTCTTTTCTCTATTCTTGTTGCCTTAGCCGAATTTTACAATGCTTTGGCTGATATTTGATGGCTTTTATTACTTAAATAATAAAATAATCTATTTTTACACATGTTTTGGTACTATTCAATATTTTATTATTATTATTTTTTTTTTGAATTCTTTTCAGCTCAAAAATTCCAGCCCTTATCCTCTGAGTTTCCAGAAGCTTCTAGATAATATTTTAATAATTTTTATAGTGTAATTTTATGAAATTACACTTTTGCCCCCGAAAAAGTGCAAAATTACATTTTTGCCCCAAAAATTGAAAAATTGCCACAAGGCATATTTTTCACTCGTCAAACTCATACCACACTCCAATTTGTCAAATTTGATCTAATTTCTCTCGAAAAATTAAATTTTGCCCTCCGGTGGTAAAATTACAATTTTACCCCTGCACTCTAGAAATCACCAAAACTTCTTCTTTTTCCACTTTTCAATCTCAAATAACATTTCAATTGATTAATATGATCAATCTCAATCAAACAGGGTCAAAAAATCTTTTTCAGAAATTCCAAATTCGTCTTTTAATGGCAAAATTACTATTTTGCCCTTGTGTCCCAAAAATACCGAGAATTGCACTTTTTCACTGCTAAACTTCATTTTATGTTCCCAACATCATTTTATATTCCATATAATCATTCTTGGTCATAAAAATCAAAATCTTTATTAAAATCCTCATTCTGTCCTGAAATTGAAAAATGACCGTTTTGTCCCTAATCGGTCAATTTTCCCGATTAACACCAAATTGAACCTCGAACTCCAAATTCTCATTTTAAACCAATCCATGGGTTTTAGTTTTCTCAAATTCATCCTCAATTCTCTATTTAAACTGGTTCAAAACTTATTTAACTTGATCATACCCTTAGGGGCAATATTGTCATTTAACTTATTTCCCGGGGCAATTCAATATACAAACATGCTATCCATTGCATGTGAATGACCTGTCACAGATAAATTAGGGTCAGGTGTTACAACACTACCCCCCTCAAAATAAAATTTTGACCTCAAAATTTCAGTCATCGTATTCCTCGAGAATAGAACAATTGATCTTCGTCTTATATTTAACTTTCTCATTTATCTCTTTTGTAAGGAAATTTCTGATTCATTATCTCGATTTCCTTCAACTCAACTTACGTATTTCACGTATAGTTATCCTGATCCTTCAGAATTTGATCATCAATAATTTTCTCAATCACAATTCCTTGCCTAGAGGCATGCTCAGTGTCTCTATTCCTCTTATCAAGTTTGAACTAAAATTCTGTTCCATTTGTATCAATTTCAATCTTTTCTCATACTTGTGTATATATATATCAATCACCATTATCACTTGATCATTCCTCAACATCTTTTTAACATCCATTCATTCATTCTCATCCTCAAACATGATTATGTATCTTATAACATCATTTGCATATCACATTCTTTCCGTACACCACTT
Organism: Theobroma grandiflorum; assembly: GCA_036013995.1. NCBI lineage: Eukaryota > Viridiplantae > Streptophyta > Magnoliopsida > Malvales > Malvaceae > Theobroma > Theobroma grandiflorum. The sequence continues at coordinate 15,841,540 of CP142133.1, forward strand.
TTATGTAGGGGAAAATTAGTAGTCTCTATGATCCCCACATATCTCATATTGACTTTACATTCTACGGCTTAGATTTTTCCTTAATCTTCTTAATGTCAACATTTAAATCCATTTCACTTGGATTCTTACTACATATTCCATTTTCTTGACTATTTTTCTCAACAATTCCTTAAATTCGTAAAACTTTAACTTCCAAATGAAAATTTTCATTATTGTGTTATCCACACAAGTCATCGCACATCAATTTCAAACTTCGAACTTTTAAAGTTCATTCTTCACTTTAATTGATCATGTAATCATTTCTATACATAAAAGTACGCGTCGAAAACTCACAATGCTCTCGAGTAGTAAAACATCACATCAACACGTGGACTCACTTCCACGTAGTAACATCCGGAAGCATCGCTTTCACCAGATTCCCATATAATACCATGGCAATCTCAACGGTGTTGGCCGACATCAAAGCTATCAAGTGGTCGCAACCACGTAAATCATCTGTGGCCTTGCCACGTATATCACAGACCATGGTCCCAGCCATGTCTAACAGTCTGTCAGCCACCAGAATATGTCTCAAGCTAGAGCTCACTCATGCAAGAGGGTCACACTTAACCGATGTGATATCAGGCCTACTCTCGACGCTTTCAATTTATCCAAAAATAGAATATTTTTCTAATCCATAATAAACTTCCCATATCTAATTTGCATCTTATTCTTATATATTCCTCATGTACTCCATACCATTTTTATTCAATTGTTGTCTACTATGCCCATACATTTTCTAATTCCATTGATACTTTAAATTTTCACTTTGACATGATTCACTATAGATATATCACACGATATCATCAGTTTCACTTTTGATTCGTCATTCAAGATTTAAACCAATTTGAACCTTATATGTCTCGTTCATAGCAAAATTCCTCTTAAATATATTCTCTTTAGAAATATCTATCTAGGTCTTATTTCTCACAACCAGTGATTACCCAATTCATGATTTAGCCATTTGACTCTTTAGCCAGTTTCCAAACCACACTTATTATACTCGTCACACATGCTTTGAAATTTTCTCTTAAAGAATTTAAACATACTTGGAAATACTTAACCCTTTGTTTGTTTCTCCACACTCCAAACATATTCTTTCTATAATGACATATATGTGCTTACCAAAATATTCAAATACACATTCCACTATTCACATTTCACTTTATCTTCAAGGATTCCCAGTATATCACTTAAATAATCTAGTGTTGTTATCAATTCTTTTCATTCTACTGGGTTAAAAATCAAATTTAAAATTTTCCATAACAATACTTCACATTATCTCTTTTGTTGTGTCAGCATTGTAACCTTTCATTCCCATGTTTATCACTCAGCATTGATATTTCTCGTCACTATTTCATCATTTATCCAACTCTTCCTTTAATTTTATTTTACCATTTCCAAACCTTAACTCTTTCTATCCCTTTATTCTTTTAAAATCAGACTTCAATCAACTCATCATTGATCATACTATTCTTTATCTCATGAGATTTACTTTCATATCACTCAAACTTTTACTTATGCTATTTAGCCACAAGAGATTCTTAACATAATAGTATTAAACAACCACTGTTACTATGTTCTCACCTTTGGAATCTACTTAATCAAAATAAATCTTTTGCCCTTAGGCTATTATCACAATCATTTTTGCAACATAACTCCATTTTAAATTTACACCTCAATTTCATCTTATCCATATTATCTATTTTAATACATCAAATTCACCCTTTCTCAGTGGACTTTTGTAATTTTCATAACATATTTCCGTTTCCTTTCCAACGATAATATCTTGTAGTTAATTCATATCACTCTAAATCTCCAAATACTTGGATCATAATTTTGTCATTGTTTACTCTTATCCAATATTTTACCATTTATACTTCCATCAATAAATATCTTCAAATCCTCACACTCTCTATTTTATCTTAAAACATACTTCCCAGGAGGTCACCCATCATAATATTTCTCTTACTCAAGCACGCTTAACTTCGGAGTGCTTATGAGATCCGATGCCTTAATACTGATATTATCGCACCTCACTACTATTTTCATCATTCACATTTAATTATCCTTCATATCATAAAACTTGATAATTTATTCATTTCTGGTACAAATAAATCATAGAACAATTTGTCCTTCTCAAATTCCTTCATCAATGATTATAGCTTGAAATTTTAAATCGGAAGTCTACACAATTCCCTGTGTATAACCAGTGCTGCAGTCACTGACTATAAACAAGATACTATGTTGACTCCATTACTCCAATGTTTGACTCCAAAATTTCTTCATTTATATTCCCTATACACCATTTCTCTAAAGACATATCCTTGCTCATCAGAGTATTCATATTCGTACTTAACTTATCTCCCATAGATCCATAATTGGGTCAAATCATTATCTTATAATGCCATGATATCGTCTTCTCATTTCCACCATACTCAAATTTACATTTCTTTTCTTAATTCCACTAATGATGACCAAATATGCCACTACTGCAAATATTCATTCTCAATACTTACATTGTCAATCCATTTCTTTTATACCAAAAGATGTTCATATATATACATATATATATATATATATTAAGTCGGCCAAACAACTATGTTACAATTCGTTCATATTTTACAGAACATAAGTTGACTCTCAATTCCTTTAGACATTATCTATGGCTATTTCCGCTTGTATTACATCTACCAAAATTTGGAATGATGTGAGAAATCTAGCTAATACCCTAGGTATCACTAGAGTCATCCTCCTCAGTATCCTCTGCCATCTTGGGAGACTTCCCTTTTGGTTTGCTAGTCCCCGCTTGTTGAATTATTTTGCGTTCCTTATCGCTCATCGGGGCGGCATTCCTTCCACAACCGGGAGGAAAATCTCGTATCGCAAGTGCTCTTCCAAAAGAAGGGCCCCTCACAGTCATTCTCGGTTTGGTTTTCCACGACTGGCCTCTTACACTTGGCCCACATCCGGAAGAGGAATGTCTAACTACTGGGGAAGGTGGTCTCCTAGCAGTCCAAATTTCCTCTAGCCTTCTCACCCTTTCTCTCGCCTCCTCATCTTTCTCAATTTCTCTCAAGAGAGAATTCCTAATGCACAGATTAGTGTCATTACTACTAACACTCTCATCGGTCTCGGTGGTACTAGAACTCTCAGGAGTCCGAACTTGTGCTCTCAATCTTGAGGGATCCCAATTTTCAGGAACTCTGAAAGAATACCTCTCTGGGCTACTAGGTACTGAACGTCTACGACTCCTAGCGGTCGAGTCCAACGGTCCCTCACTAGACATAGTGATCTACAAGAGAGAACAAAACAAATCCAAGTGACTTAAAATTCAATATGCAACTACATGCAACTGACTTATCTCAATTGGGGCCACACTAACATTGTACTTTCCTTTAAAACAAATTTTCCAAAATCACCAGCTTTTAAATCAAAAGCTTTAATAAAACTAAGGCTCTGATACCAAATGAATTGTCACGACCCGGAACCACCATCGAGTCCGTGACAACCGCCGCGATGTCCCGATATGTACTCATTCCCCGAGTACCATATCGAAACCTCGCAAGGCTCTCGTACCAGTCTTTCTAGTTCCCCTGTGAGTCTCTATTTATTTATTCCATACTTTAAAACATTTCGTCCCTTTTCGAACCAAAACAGGGAAAAAGACAGAAATTACTACACATGGGCGTTTCGGTCATTTTTCGTCGAAAATTTCAAAGTTTGGAAAAAATGTTACTTACGCGTAAAGAATTCATAAATTGAAGTCGGAATTGAAATCGGATATCTAAAACGTGAAATTTGAGTGAAATTACATTTAATGGAATAAAATAATAATATTTCATAAAATAAAATATTTTCTTATAAAACAATTTTTATATAGATATCCGGATATAATTTTTACAGCGTAAAAACAAAATATATTATTACATATAGTACTACAGATAACTGAAGTATAAAATTTAATTTACAATGTTAAGTGGGCCCAAAATAGATAAATACAATCTATGAAATGAACCTGTGTCCAGAAGGTTATCTCTCTAAACCTTCTCCTCAACAGAGTCCTCTATCTACAACTGTCTGTGAGCCTGAAATGGGGAAATTGAGGGGTGAGTTTTACAACCCAGTGAGTCAGATAAATACCATCCACGACATCTAAAGTCGAGTAGATGGAGACAATTTATATATAAAAAGGCCATATCACCAAGAAATTTATAATACCCAGTTAGTAAAATCATGCTAAATAATTACATTAATTCCAACACAAGGCTTATGATTTATTTGTAAAATCAGGCTTTGACCAAATTTTATACTCGTGAACACTTGATCAGAGTGTTCCATCGAGTACGCCAAGGCTGTTACAATTTATATTGTAATTGAAAAATATAGCCGTTCCTTGGCGTTGGTCGAATTCACTCTCACGTTGGGTTAGACATGGAGTGAATTCTCTGTGTATCTCGGGAGTTATCCTACGCGCCTCTCTAACCGAGATTATATGATTCCTGAGTTTACCGTGCTCCTCCTAAAGGCAGTCCACGGAAACCCGCCACTGCAGCGACTGATCAAACCCACCATATCACTAAAAATTTCATGGCATAACAAGGCAATTTTCATACAAACCAGCCTACACGGCAAACAGCAATTCATGCAAATTTTAATACAATAAACCAGCCAAGCATGCTCACCAAGATCATAAGCCACAATTTCAATTTTTAATACATAAACGAAATTTCATGCCGGTCTCCACATACTCAGTGTTAAAAATCCATTTTTCGATTTAAAAATCATTTATGAAATTCAATTTATTTTTCATAACACATAACCAAATAAAAGTACTTCAGATATTGAAAACGGTAATTTATCCACTCACCTTGTCACAGGAGTGCCCGATACTCCCGTTTTTAATTTCACTACACCGTTTTTCTCCGGTGTCTGGGGGACCCACCACCTAGGCGATACGTGTGACACAAATTTCAATAAATTGTGTCAATTTCTCATAATCAATTTCAGGCTCTACGTGATGCATGAACTGAGCTAAAAATGGTTCGGACAGTCGTTAATTCACGGTGTCCGACCGACTCGCCTACACGCGTCTAAATTGCTAAAATCCTTATTTTAATTCCGATTTGACCCGTTTTAGTTTCTAATTGTTCGATTACATTCCAATTACTCAATGACAGCAACTACGGGTCAATTTACCAGTCCTAGACTGAAAATTACGATTTTACCCCTAACGGGTAAAAATTCAATTTTTTCTCCGAAAATTCTCATTAATTTCCTATATCCATAATTCACCATAATTCATTAAAATACCTCAATTATATCCAATTGGACTTAATGTCCCTCAGTGTGATACAAAATTTCAGTCCCGGACTGAAATTACGAAAATACCCCTAGTGGGTAAAAATTTCAGTTTTTGTTCTAAAAATTCTCATAATTTTTCTACACCATTAATTCATCATAATTCTTATAAATACCATGAAATCTCATCACTTTCAGCACAGATTTCTCTCCTGGAAATTTCAGTATAATCGGTTTTAAATGGAAAAAATCCTATTCCTTGCTTATTTTTACCATTTTTCATTTCTACCTAACTAACAACAACTAATTAACTTAAAATCTAATTAAATCAAACTCAAAAATCCCTCCCTTAGGTTCAGCCAGCATAGGGTTCATTGTGCAAGCTCATGTTTAAAGCATGGAAAATAAAAAAGAACATATGGGTAGTGTAGATCAAGAAGATATTTAAAGAAATTTTACCTTTTTCCTTGTGAATTGTTTGAATCTCTACACTTCCCCTTTGATTTCTACTTAGGGTTCTTAGTTCTTCTTCTTTTCTCTATTCTTGTTGCCTTAGCCGAATTTTACAATGCTTTGGCTGATATTTGATGGCTTTTATTACTTAAATAATAAAATAATCTATTTTTACACATGTTTTGGTACTATTCAATATTTTATTATTATTATTTTTTTTTTGAATTCTTTTCAGCCCAAAAATTCCAGCCCTTATCCTCTGAGTTTCCAGAAGCTTCTAGATAATATTTTAATAATTTTTATAGTGTAATTTTATGAAATTACACTTTTGCCCCCGAAAAAGTGCAAAATTACATTTTTACCCCAAAAATTGAAAAATTGCCACAAGGCATATTTTTCACTCCTCAAACTCATACCACACTCCAATTTGTCAAATTTGATCTAATTTCTCTCGAAAAATTAAATTTTGCCCTCCGGTGGTAAAATTACAATTTTACCCCTACACTCTAGAAATCACCAAAACTTCTTCTTTTTCCACTTTTCAATCTCAAATAACATTTCAATTGATTAATATGATCAATCTCAATCAAACAGGATCAAAAAATCTTTTTCAGAAATTCCAAATTCGTCCTTTAATGGCAAAATTACTATTTTGCCCTTGTGTCCCAAAAATACCGAGAATTGCACTTTTTCACTGCTAAACTTCATTTTATGTTCCCAACATCATTTTATATTCCATATAATCATTCTTGGTCATAAAAATCAAAATCTTTATTAAAATCCTCATTCTGTCCTGAAATTGAAAAATGACCGTTTTGTCCCTAATCGGTCAATTTTCCCGATTAACACCAAATTGAACCTCGAACTCCAAATTCTCATTTTAAACCAATCCATGGGTTTTAGTTTTCTCAAATTCATCCTCAATTCTCTATTTAAACTGGTTCAAAACTTATTTAACTTGATCATACCCTTAGGGGCAATATTGTCATTTAACTTATTTCCCGGGGCAATTCAATATACAAACATGCTATCCATTGCATGTGAATGACCTGTCACAGATAAATTAGGGTCAGGTGTTACACAATCTCTTGCAACTTCTTGGACAAAGAACGTCTGGAGCGACATATTTAAATTGATTTTAAAGTGGTCTCATGATTTGATGAGTGATTTTATGTTTAAATTTTTAGGATTGACACGTTTTAAAGTGTTTTATAATCTTAGACATTGATCCACCCTTCTTGAGTTTATGAACCTATAACAAAGTACTTTTTAAAAAATCTTGATCATTGAGTTGAAAAGTTATTTAAAAGGTTTATTTCCAACACAAATAATAAATAAATGAAACTATTAAAAATACTAAATAAAATGTTCAGATTTGAAGAAGTTAAGCTTAAAATAAATGAATTATAATGTGAACTATAACGTGAATGTATGAAGTTTATTGTAGCATCGTGAATTCAATAATTATTTTTTTGTAATTTACATTTATAATAATGAAATATTATTCATTTTAAGTGTTTTTTTTTAAATTATAAAATTTACCATCAATCTTGGATCGTTGCAGATCCTATATAGGGTTGGTCCTAAAAGTGGTCCTACGACGATATGGCTTAATCCATAATTTAAACATTTTAAAAACAACTTCAAATGAGTGGTCTGTGATCTCAACTTTAAAACAACCAATCACCCAAACCACCTTGAAAAATTGAAATTGAAATTGCTTTTGTAATATTCATTTTAATATTTTGCGAAATCATGAAATTTTTTACTCCATTTAGTTTTGCATATGCTTGTTTTCTTTTCAAGAATTGAAGACTTTTCATATTGATGGGAAAAGATTAGAAAGAGTATTGGATCACGTGGGTTAAAGAGCAAGGAAGAGTCATGGCCGAGAGTACTGGGAAGAATAAATACCCTTCTCCCCTTAAACGAAACAGAGGTTGAGAACAAAGCTATCATTCTATTCTATACAATAAAAACGTTTGTTGGGGTCCAATTGACACAACTTGATTGAGGATCTAATTTTACCTACTAATTTGATTCAATAAAGGAACATTATGTGGTTCAAGGCTTCGAAGTTTGTAAAGCTTATGATGCTTGTAAGCATGTCGTTTCTATTGATATTTAAAGATGCATTAACTAGGAACATAAGACTTGTACTAACTCCCATTACATGCACTTCGGATGTAAGCTTTTGTTCAAATGTGATTGATCACTTAGGACGTTAGGTTAGTGATAGTTACATGTACGGTGTTATATTGGCCAAGCTTCTTAAGTTGTTCATATATATATATATATATATATATATATTGAGTAGAGAAACATGTATGATCATCCACTGACTGATGGAACCTGTATTCATCAATTGCACAATTAACACCAACCACCCGAAATAGTGATCACTCCTTACCAACCCCACGTTGGAAAAATCGAAATTGCTTTCGTAATATTCATTTTCATCTCTTGTCAAATCATGTGATATTTGGTTCTATTTCGTTTTACATGCACGCTTTTTCCCTTTCAAGAAAGACTTTTCATTCTGAATTATTGACTGACGGGAAAAGATGGAAAGCGTATATACTTTTTGGTTAATAAACCAAGAGAAAAGAAGATGATTTCGTTAATATTGAATCAAATGGGTAAAAGAACCAGAAAAATTCATGACTGAGTAATCGGAAGAATAAAGCTGTCATTCCATTCTATAGAATGACAGCGTCTGTTGTGGTCCGATGGACCTAACTTTAATGTACATTCTTATTTGATCCGATAGAAGTAACATTTTTTAATTGTATTGTTAAATTCATTATGAGATGTAACGTGGCAAATTTAGCCACAAATCATAATTTTAGTGGTAATTAATCGAGTCTTGACTTGCATATTATTCTCCTTTTTATTCTTCCTTACTCCTTGTTTTAGATTCCTATCAATCTTGAGGGACCAAAAAACATCACCCTCAAGAATAAAAAGCCAGATCCGATAATGATGTTTGCAGAATCCACCAAAATAGATTTTTATTGGACTTATATCGCATAAGGGCTTAATTGAATATATGAATGGATAGGATACTTGTTAATTTTAAAGCATCCAAATCTTAATTTTGTAAAAAATTAAAGTACCTAAATTTAAATAATAAAAAACAAATATCTCAAACATAATTAATAATTTTATAAGTTATAATTTGGGCAATGCTAACACAAAATAAAAAGTAAATATATTTATATTTAAAGTGTATATATACTAAAATACTTTTAAAATATAATAGTAATTAGATTTTTTATAAATGAACCCAATGTATATAAAGTATATATATTAAAAGACATTACAAGTCAATTAATAATCATAATTTCATTAATTAATTTAATTAACTATAAGGATTTGTCCTTCATTACATGAAATTTTTTTTAAAAAAAACTAGATTTCAAAGCTTTTATAATCTCACGTCTTCTCTTTAGATTTATATATTATAAGTTTATATAAACAAATATATATTGTAATTAATAAATTTATAAGTTATAATTTTTGTAATGTTAACATAAAATTGAAAGTAAATATGTTTATATTTAAAGTACATATATATATATATATACACTAAAGGTATTTTAATATATATTATAGTAATTATATTCCTTATAAATGAACCTAATATATATAAAGTATATATATTGCAAGACATTACAAGTTAATTAATAATTATAGTTTCATGAATTAATTTAATTAATTATATGAGTTTGTTCTTAATTCCATGAAATTTAAAAACAAAATAACTAAGTTTCAAAACTATTCTAATCTTACAATTTCTTTTTAGGTTTATATAATATAAGTTTATATAAACAAAGATATAAATATTATGATTAATAATTTTATAAGTTATAATTTTTATAATGTTAACACAAAATAGAAAGTAAATATGTTTATATTTAAAATATATATACTAAAAATATTTTAGTGTACATATAATAGTAATCATATTACCCTAAACTATATATTTTTTTAAAAAATAGTAATTATGTTTCTTATAAATTAACACAATATATAAACTCTATATATTAAAAGACATTACAAATTAATTAACAATCATATTTTCATAAATTAATTTCATTAACTATATGGATTTGTCTTTAATTTCATAAAATTAAAAAAATAAATGTTAGGTTCCAAAACTATTCTAATTTCAAAAGCTCTTTTTAACTATATAAATTATAAGCTTATATAAATAATGGTATATATTATAATTAATAATTTTATAAGTTATAATTTTTGTGATGATAACACAAAATATAAAGTAAATATATTTATATTAAAAGCATACATATAATTGCAATTATATTCCTTTATAATATGATATGATATTCATATTATTCAAACATAATTAATAATCTAATAATTTTTAATTTAAATATATTAATGTCATCATATTAATAATTAGAGTAACCATACGTTTCATATATTTGTTAATTTTTAACAAAAAGAATTACTTGTAAAGTTCATAAAAAATGTATATTTTTAATTTAATTATTAAAATACTAATAAAATATTTATAAATAGTAATTCGATTCGAATAACGAGTATTCAAAAGGTGTTACCCGAACTCAATTTCACTATCCGAATTCGTCCCAACCTCGGTTATAGCGTATTTTAACCCTCTGTAATTGGGTCGGGTATCCACAAGTACCTTGTAACCCATTGCCATCCCTAATTGAATCTAATAAAAGAGATGAGTTTTATTGCATATTTTGACAAAGTTTGAGGGCCATTTCTGAAATTATGCTTTCAAGGTAAAATTTTTTATTTGTTATTTGAGTGAAGGACATTCGAAACAATTTAAGTGGAATAATAAAAAATGGTGATGGTGATGGTGGAATAATCAATAAGGCCACCTTATTGGGTCCGAGCTTGGGCGAAGTAATGCTGCCTAACTTCAATCTGGAAAAGAAAATTAAGCCGATCACATGAATCCAGAACCTAAGTTTCCAACAAAGGAATACTGGACAATTTAAGTACCATTTGATTGTTGCGTTAATTATTTTTTATATTTTTAACAGAACTTGTGAATATAAAAAGTAAATAACATTTAATGTGAATAATTAAAATTTAAAAATTTATTTTAAGAAAAAGTGCATGCATTTTATCTTTATATACACACGATTATGTTAGAATTAGTATTGCATTTTAATTAATTTTAATCAATTATGGTTTTGCTTTCTTCATTTATCTTTTTTTTCCTGACATAATGTTTGAGAAAATTCTTAAACTATTTAAAAAATTTTAAATAAATCTTTATTTTTGTATTGCATGTAATCATGCCTTTATACTTTTACATTGATTAAATAAACCCTTATGCATGGACGATGAAAAATGTTGTGTGACTAAGTTATCATGTCACATTAAAAATACTATATCCATCATAGCATGTTAACATACCACATCAACATCACATGGTATCGAATGACAATTGACATTTTAACTAATAACAGTTAGTAAACTATTAGTTATAAGAGTTTATTTCACTTAAGATAAAAATATAAGGTCTTGATTATATAATAAAAGAATAAAGGTTTATTTGAATTTTCTTGAATAATTAAGAGACTTTTTTTTATATGTTATGCCTTTTTCCTTTAATAGTTTTGTAAGAAGAAAATAACAAATTAAACTAAAAAATAAACAAAGACGAAGTAGCAAATCAAAAACTTAATTTCTATTATACAATTAATACATCACTTAAATTTGAATTGATTTGCATGAAAAGAGAGATAACTCTCTTTAATCATTCAAGCAATCCTATCTTCCCATTTTAAAAATTCAAATCTAATACTTTTATGAAGAAATATTAAATTATAACTGATGAAGTGTTTATTTGAAGGGTTTGAATTAAGTTGTTTTTGATAACACATAATATATAATTTTTGAGCTACAATATGAAAAGTTAACTTTTTATATTCAAACTTTTGAATTGTGGTATTTTTTAATTGTTTCATAACCTTTGGATATAGAGAAATTTTTTCAACATTTCACTTTATCAAAAAACATAACTGTTCACATGCAAAAATTCACTTTATCAAGGCTTCGAAGTTTGTAAAGCTTATGATGCTTGTAAGCATGTCATTTCTATTGATATTTAAGGATGCATTAACTAGGAACATAAGAGTTGTTCTAACTCCCATTACATGCACTTCGGCTGTGATCTTTTGTTCAAATGTGATTGATCACTTAGGATGTCAAGCTAATGACAGTTACATGTTCGGTGTTATATTGGCCAAGCTTCTTAAGTTGTAACAAGCATCAAGGAGTCCACAATCAAGCAGAGTTGTAGCAATATCCTCCATAGAGCCAAAGTGTGGTACAGCCCCATATGATTGTTCCTCACTGCTCAAAATAGTATTAAAATCTCCTCCTACAATCCACGATACTTGCATCTCCATGGATAAGTTGCGAAGGCAATCCCAAAGATATCTCTTCTCCATTCTCATGCATTTTGCATAGACAGAGGAAGCATAAAGAGGATTGGATAACCATGGGAAGAACATATGGCAATGCAAGCATTGAACATGATCTAACAAAATGTCGCAAGTGACATCATAAGACCAAAAGCACCAAATCTTTTGTGAATAGTTTCTAGCAGCCCCTTCAAAACTTAACCTTCTTTGGAAATATTAAATTTTTTATATATGAACCATAAACTTTAAAATAACTAACACCTTGAGGTTGTGCATCAATTTTAATTTTTAAGACACCTTTGGATGGCTTTACCAGAAATACCTCGCACATTCCAAATTATTGAATTAATCATGGATAAGAGAGAGTTGGAAATTATGTGGAGTTAGAATCATGATCACATGATCTACCTCTTTCCCCAATATTTTCATCAGATTCAGTCGACGAATTATTTGTTTCTGGAACGTATGAAATATCACTATTTGATTTTCGACATCCAGTAATTGAAGGATGAAATTCAATTTCCTTACTGGATGAACCATTTCCTTCCTTTCCATTCCTGTTATTTTCACAAGCTCCTGCTGAGTCAACCTTTTCTACTATTGAATTTTTTTCTGCTTGTTGAATTGCCTTTGCTGCAATCTTTTTACTTTTTTTTCCCCTTGTAACATTAAGTGAATTCTCCACAACCCATTGTAATTTGTGTTCCAAAGAAATTGAATTTTTTGCTCTCATGTTATTAGGGGATAAACCAACATTCTCAACAACTAGAAAATTCTGAGCGTTCAGCTCCTCATTTTGCTATGTTTCTACAGAAACATCACCTAAAAAATTCTGATTTTTTGCACCTTATTTTTTACTTCTTCAGCCTCCAATCCTAAAAAATCTGAACTTTATTCTTTTCCTTGTTTTTTAATTTTTCAACAATAACCTTATCTTGCAAATTTCTAGCCACCACCGCATCATTCTCCATTGCATCGTGTTGTCTGCCATCATCCAAAAAAAATTCAGCAGCTTCTTTTTCACTTGATTATTCAGTTTTTTAGGAGTAGCCTCATTTGAAAATTTCTGAAATTTTTTTCATTATTTTTTAAAGTTTTTACATCTACAGCAGCCGTCCCTACCTCTTCTTTTTCTTCAGCAATTGCATCAAACTTGTTATAAATTTCAAGTGATTGATTTTTCATAGACTGATCGAGGTTAAACTCTTCACCTTGGAAATTCTTGGCTTCGCTTTGGCTACCATTTTCTATTTTTCTCCACTGCAGCTTTTGTTTTCCAGCATCTAAAATCGTCGTTTCTTTTCCTTTATATCCAAGATTCTTCATAGGCCTTTCATTGCTCATTAGGTCAATAATGGGAACATCTTTTTGTAGAGCTTTTGTAGATTCAATCATCGACTTTAGTGATACTGACATGACGTTGACCTTGTTGGGTCTGAGCTGATCATGTATCAAATACAAATAAGACGTAATAAAAATCAATTTAAAAAAAAAAATTACGTCTCACTTTCTTAGGATTTCTTTTATGTCAAATTGAGTACAAAATTAAATTAAAAATAAAATATATATGATCATATTAAGTTTACCTAAATAACAAAAGTTGATGAATCTTTTGTTAAACTACCAAATCAGCCTTAAAAAAGCTCAACCACCTTAACCCGGTTGTTGCAAAGCAAAGCTGTCCAAGGAATCCTTGTGCAACCTCTAATGGTGATCTACACTAACGAATTAGAAAATCTTTCTTTAAGGATTGGGAGTGCTATGCCTTGACAATGTGCTAGCAAATATGAGTTTCATAAACTCCTAATCCAGACAAAATTTTAGGGATGAACACATGAAAGAAATCAAGTGAATTAAAAAACTATTTTTTCTTCACACAAGGAGTAGCAAGGCAAAAAGAATTTCTAATGTGCCATTCTCTTAATTTTTCAGCTGTTCTCTCTCATTTTGTTTGGAGGCTATACCAAGGTATTTATACCTTAGATTAATTTTTAACCATAATCACAAAGTTATTTTGTACTTGCCAATTAATTTAATAATTTGATTAAACAATTTAATTAAGTCCTTAAGAAGCCTAGTTAACTTAATTGTTTAATTTAGTCAATTAGGCTCAATAACTTAATTAATCAGTTTAATTAATTAAGCCCAACAATTTAATTAAATAGTTTTAATCAATTAGGCACAATAACTTAATTAAATAATTTTAATCGACTAGGCCTAATGACTTAATTAAACAATTTTAATCAAGTGCTTGAGAAGTTCATAACTTCTAATTTGATTAAGTCTAACTTAATCACCTCTCTTATTTTCTTTTCAACATTCATTTTAGGAGTGTGACCCATTAGGTTTCTAACATGTTGGCAATGAACTCAACATATAATTCTTAAGTTAAACTTAGAATTAGATAAACTTAAACTACTTTAAATTTATCATTAATCAAGTCACCTATCTAGATTTCATAGACTAAGATTGGGATCAAGCAATTCGTCATGGCTATCCAAATGTTAGAAGAGTCAAGATTGCTTGACTCAACCTTTCAGTGATTAGCTTTTTGGTGTAATTCATTCCCTCATCATATGTCCTGAAGATGATAAGAGCATGATGCAATGTCTACTCTTATTGATCTCCATATTCGTTCTTAAAGTTTGATCATAAGCTTTATAAATACTTATGAAACTCCTTCTATAATCTTTAAGTTGACTTGGCCAAGGACTTCAATAAACTAATATCAACCAACAACAATTAGGATATGTCCCTTGAATCACTTGGGATGATGATTCTTATCTTGACTACTCATTTGCATTCACATGCTTCATGTTATACCCAAAAGCATCTTGTTTTAGCATCCTTGGTTAGGCACACTATAGGGATGAATCAAAGCATAACACTTCACACATAAGACAACCTGGTGTCTCTAGTCTAGGGAGAATTTACATAATTAACACCTAATAAGTATTGCTTAGACACTTGAGTGAAATACCAAATGCACTTCTCATAGCGGGTCAAGTTTAGTGAACCTACTATCTTTAGTAAGCACCTATATTTTAGTGCCAAGTATCTCTATACATCAATTTATGAGATCGATTGCTTAGTATAGTAACATGCGAGTTCGAAAACCCGACCGCTAGATGTGGGAAAAAACAAGTTAGGAGTCGCCACCTATCATCTTTTCTAGGTGCGATTGGTCACCTATTAACTTGGTTCTAATCAACAAAATCCTAAATTAATTTTAGGTCCGTCGAAAGAACAAGAACTGGTCTACGATTTTTAGAGATGGGTTCAGGAGTGTGGTTATGTACGAAGAAGGGTTAACACCTTCGTGGTGCCCGTTCCACCAACGATATTATTTAATCTTAAGTTATTCTATTGTGGCCTGCCCATGATTTTATTCCTATATTTCCTTAATCCTTGCTTATCATTTAATTTTTTATTTTATTAGTTGATTCAGTCTTCTATTCGGTTTCATGGATGCACATGATACAGTCGTAAAATGATGTTATGATTTGTTTAATTTTAAATGATGAGGCTGGCAATCTTTTATCGAAAAATCCGTAGACCATCCTAACGCTTTGGTGAAATCTTGAAATTTTCCTCACCTAAGGATATCTCGGGAAGGACTTGTCTCTACGAGCTCTTCAAGGAAATTCCATCATCAGAATTCTCAACCTACTAACAAGATAAACGTGGCATGCTATGACAAAAATAAAATGATAATATCTATATGAACGCATTTATTAATTTGGTTGGTTCATTACTCATTTAATAATTTAGGGTGCTTTATTACCTTGTTCACATACTTATTATTATTTATTATTATTGTTTATTAATTATTTATTTTTGTATAGTTTCTATTTAAATCTATATTCTTTAATTATCATTATTGATTAATATTTTACTTAATTATATAGTTTATCAAATAAACAATTAATTTATTTTTTTCAATGGTTAAATTAATTATATTTAGTGATGTTTATTTAAGCTATTTAACTAACTACATTAATATAAGTTTAAATGCAACATTATGTAAATTTATTTTTCTTCGAATGTATATTTTAAACAACGATTATTTGAGTTAATGAATATTGGAGTATGGAGTTCAGATTTATTCCGACGTTTCAGTGAAAATTCATCTCGAACTTCGCACCTAAGAAATTCACCAAAATGAGGTAACTCTTTGCCCTTTTTAAGTGGGATTCTATCATTGGAACACTTAAAATAATCATTCATTTTTTTATAATTTTTATATTTGTATCATGTATTTTTATATATTATATTTACAAGTATCTAAATATATTTATATTATAAATATTTCCTTCTTTCTTTTTAATCTTTTCCTTCTCATTCACTTATTATTATTATCATTTTTTAAACTAAACTAAATCTATTATTGGTTTTCTTACTATTCATTCACTTATTTTAATGTATGTTCTTGTCACGACCTGGAACTCCCATCGAGCCTGTGACAATTGTCGCGACTTCTCGACAGACATTTAATTCCCCAAATACCCCTTGAGACCTCGCAAGGCTTTCGTATCAGTTTTTCATCTCCCTTGTGAGCAACCTTTAGTGAAATTTTTTTTTCCCGAACCCGATTAAAAATGTAACACGCGAGCGGAAAGCACATATTTCATAGTTAAAAATAAATCTAGAGATCTAAAAACATTTGTTTGAAGTAAAATTTTAACTATTTAAATATATACACAAATATTTAATAAAATGTTCTAATTTCTTATAAAACAATATTTTCATAAATATCTAAAAATGATTTTTACAGCGTAAAAACAAAAGAAATTTACATATACTATCATACCATGAACCGGGGTATGAACTTTAAATTCCAGTGACACATGGCCCCCCCCAACTGACTAAGAAGATGTACGGCTATGAACCCTTACTTTCTAGAATGCAACTATGAGATTAATTCTCGTCTTAATCAGCTATCAACAAATTGTCCTGAGCCTGAAAAATGTATAGGAAGAACGGGTGAGATTATATAATCCCAGTGAATAAACGACACCATCCAAACAATCTAAAGTCGAGTAATAGGAGACAATTAAAATAATTCATCCCAAAATAAGTTTCACAACTTGGAAATTCATCCCAACCCATATAAATAATTGGATTTCATCCAATTACTCAACATGGCTTATGCATTTTTCAAAAACTTGACCCTTGCCAAAAATCCCTTCTCGAGGATACCCTGACCGAGGCATCTTACCGAGACCGCCAAGGCTATTTATTGTCACATACCCACATAATCATATTTTACATTGGACAACATAGTCGTTCCTTGGCGTTGGCTGAGTCTCACTTTCACGTGGTAGTTAGCGTGAAGTGCACTCGAATCCTACCTCGAGAGTTATCCTACGCGCCTCTCCAATCGAGGTAAGCTCAATAATTGGGAGCTGTGCCTCTCTAAGTAGGCTGGCCCACGGAACTCCCGTCACTACAGTGCCCACTTTATAATCCACCACCAATAAAATCACAATAGTATGACATGGCTCACATAACACATTCAAGGCAAATCAAAAAAGTTCACATATTCTTTAAATCATAAAAATAGCCAGTCATACCCACATTTATCATAAACCATCCAATTTAAATCATCAATTTGTAACACAAACAGGAAGTCTCCAATTACTCTATTTCCCGAAACACCATTTAATTTTCCAGAAAATTTATAAAATCATTTTACAAAATCACATTTTCCCATAAAACACAATAATTTTCCAATTAAACCATTTTTCCATAAAATCACACAATTAAATAAAACTACTCTAGATAATTAAGACGATAGTAAGTTTACTCACTGTACTAGGAGTAGAAATACTCCTATCTTCTGTCCTCGGGTACAGTCTCTTACCCGAATCAATTTACTCACCACCTATCCATAATCCATGATACAAAATTCAATAAATTGTGTCAATTAATCCTAATTAATTTCAGGCTCCATAAATCCACATGAATGCATAAAATGCTATGCAATTGTCTAAAAAATCTTTTAAACGCGATATTCGACTTAACGCGTATGGTGCGCGATTTAATTATCTAAAATCTCCAAATAAATTCTAAATTGATTTCCTTCAATTCCTATACCTCAATTATACCCAAATTAACTTAATGTCCACAAATATGGTACAAATTATCAGTCTAGGCCACAAATTACGTTTTTACCCATATTAGGTAAAATTCTCATTTAATTTCTAACCTCATAATTTATCAAATATTACCAAAATGCCCTAAAATCTCATCAATTTTCCTCAATTTCCAACAGTCAATTTCTCTCCAAAAATTCGGCTAAAAATGGTGCACTAATACCAAAATTTTCCTATTTAATTTTTTTCCTATAAATTTTCCACATTGTAATTCATCAATTCATAGCCAATTTACTTAAAATAAAATAAAATCTTCTTCACACACTCAAGGGTAAATTCGGCTAAGGAAGATTGGTGGGGAAATTGAATTTTTCTTTTGGTGTTTTGCTAGCCAACATAATAAACTAGCTAAAATCATCAATATATTTAAAAATTAAATTAATCTAACAACTTTGTCTCTCTAAACCCATATGACCAGCTTTGAATTCATCATGAAATCATGCTATTTAATCATGGAAAATAATGAAAAATACATGGGTAAGGTAGAAATCAAGCTAAAAATGAAAAACCATACCTTTTTATACTTTATTTTCTTGAATTTCCTTACTTTTTCTTCTTTTTTTCTTAGTTTGGGTTTGGTTTTTGTTTTCTCTCTCTTCCTTGCTGGTTTGGCTGAATGTTAGGGATGATATGGGCTGATTTTTTTGTTTAAATAATAAGCCTTTAAAGGCTTGACACGTGGTACTCTCCCATTGGCTCAAAATTTGAAAATTTAAAATTTTGACTTTTTCATTTTAATTTTTCCACCACACATTTATTCCATACTTATCCATTCCCACCACAAATAAAACCCTTGGTCTTGACAAGTGCTGGGGCAAAAAATTTACCGATTTGCCCTAAGATGAAAAAATTACGATTTGGCCCATATACTTCGAAATATACCGGAATTGCATTTTTTTTCTACTTTTCAACCTCAAATAACACTTCAATTGATCAATCTTAATCAAATGGGGACAAAATATTTTTTAAAAATTCATGTTTTGTCCTTTAATGGTAAAATTACTATTTTACTCTTGTACTACAAAAATACCGAGAATCATAATTTTTCACTGCTAAAATTCATTTTATGCTCCAATAATCATATTATATTTCGCATAATTATTCTTGATCAATTGTGATCAAAATCTTTGTTAAAAACCTCCATTTTGTCCTTAAATTGAAAAATGACCGTTTTGTCCCTAATTGGTCAATTTTCCCGATTGACTCCAAACTGGACCTCGAACTTCGAATCACTGTTTTAAGTAATCCCTGGATTGTGAAATTCTCGATTTCACTCTTAAAATCCTTATTTGAACTCATTTGAGGTTTAATCGTCTTAATGGTATCATTAGAGACAATATCGTCTTTTAACAATTTTTCGAATTTCCTAAATATGCAAACATTCTGTTAGCATCTAAATGACACCATAATTATTTTATAGAGCAAGGTTTGACAGTTCTTCTAAATCCCACTAGCAAAATATTAAAACATTTTTTCTACTATTCTTACTATTAACATTCACTTTTATATTTTCTACTTACACTAATTTTCAGATTCTAAATATCATCTAAAAGTTTTACAACATTGTGCTAAAAATAATTTCATCTCATTCTATATCCTCCAATCATATATTCAACCCAATGACTTAGACTAAATCCAAACAACATAAATCATAATGGATCCATGAAGAAAAAGGTGTGAATTTTTACTTGACTTGGGTTCAAGTGATAACCCAAATAGTCTGTGCATAACCCATAAAACCCTTCAACCAAACACATCGTTTGGATTTCTACCATTTTCTTTCTTGTTCTTTCTTTTTTTCTCTAGCTGCCACTCACCCTTTTCTCTCCAAATCTCGAGCTGCCATTTTCACCAACTTTCTTTCCTCACTCAAAACCTCATTCCTTTGCCTTTCAAACCAATCGGCGGTAGCGCCCTCTTTCCTCCCCTATCGGTGATGCACCCAAGCCCAAAACTCTCCCTATCCAACACCAAAAACTTGCTCCCTCTTTCCTTTCTACAGACTTTGCACAATCTCTCTCTTTCCACCCTAAACTAGTGGCGCACAACCCAAAATAGAGCCTTATTTTTTATCGCTGGTTGTCCCAAAAAAAAAAAGAAAGAAAGAGCTCTCACTCCTTTGACTCTCCGACCACCTAAGCCAAAAATCCCTCCCTAAAATCAAAGTTTACCATAAAAAAAAGAAACAAATCAAAAAACTCTCTTAAAAAAACCTTACTTCAGTCATTTTTCAATGGCATATTTTTTGATTTTTATTTTTTTGAATTTTTCTATTATGGCTAGGGTAGAGGTTTGTTAGAAAACTAGGGATTTCTCTTTATTTGTTGCTCTCTCTGTAGCATTTTTCTCTATTTTTTTGGTTTTGGAAAGATTGGGTTTTTTTTATTATTTCTTGTTCTCCAAAAAAATCCCCCTCTGTTTGTTTTGTTGAGTTCCTTTTAAGAGTTGGATTGTCCAAAAATTTAGACATTCCAGAGGTGAAAGCTCTGGCACAAAAGGGGGTTGATAGCCGGAGGTCACCATTCCTCCCCTTCCTAGGGGCATTAAATGCCCTACCATGATTAATTGGGGAGGAATGGCTGAGCATACGCTCAGTCCTTTCCCTGTTTTCTCTTTTTTTCAAAAAAACCTTTTTATTATATTTTTAAATTATTTTATTTGTTTATTTTGTTTAATTTTTATTTTATATATTTTTATTAGGGGAATAGGTGTCTACAATTGTCCCTTTTTGCCCATTCTTGAGAATCAAGAATAATGCAAAGATGTAAACACCTTCTTCAAACCAAATTGAGTCTTTTCTTTTGTCCTTTTTTTTAATAATAAAAAAAACTCTTCATCTTAAAATGAGGCTATGTAACTTAAATTCTCTCATGCCAAGACAACTGGGCTTAGATGTTTTGGATACTAGCTAAATTGGGCTTAACATCTTTGTGCCAATATAGCTAGGCTTAAATATCTTGGATGCCAGCTAAATTGGACGTAAACATCTTTGTGCCAATATAACTGGACTTAAACATCTTGGATGGCGGCTAAATTGGGCTTAATCATCTTTGTGCTAATATAACTAGACCTAAACATCTTGGATGCTAGCTAAATGGGCTTAATCGTCTTTGTGCCAATATAATCGGGCTTAAACATTTTGAATGCCAGTTAAATTAGGCTTAACTCTTTTTGTGCCAACATAACTAGGCTTAAACATTTTGAATGCTAGCTAAATTGGGTTTCACTACTTTTGTACCAACATAACTAGGCTTAAACATCTTTGATGCCAACTAAATTGGACTTAATCGTCTTTCTGCCAAATATAACTAGGCTTAAACATCTTGGATGCCAACTAAATTTGACTTAACTGCTTTTGTGCCAACATAATTAGGCTAAAACATCTTTAATGCCAGCTAAATTAGGCTTGACTCTTTTTGTGCCAACAAAACTAGGCTTAAACATCTTGGATGCCAACTAAATTGGGCTTAATTGCCTTTGTGCCAATATAACTGGGCTTAAACATCTTGGATGCCAGCTAAATTGGGCTTAATCATCTTTGTACCAATAAAACTAGGCTTAAACATTTTGGATGCTAGCTAAATTGGGCTTAATCATCTTTGTGCCAATATAATTGGGCTTAAACATCTTGGATGCTAGCTAAATTAGGCTTAACTTTTTTTGTGCCAACATAACTGGGCTGTTAGCTAAATTGGGCTTAACTCCTTTTGTGGCAACATAAATGTGAGACCTTGTTAAGCTCGTTAAAAGACGGTATTGTACCGAGTGGTACAACCAAGTTAATTCGAGCCTCGAATTAGTTCAAATAGAAATTCTAAGAGGAATTAGAGAATTTTAAAACCCACAGAATGATTTAAAATGACAATTCGGAGTTCGATGGTTGATTTGGAGTGAATCGGAAAAATTGACCGATCAATGGTAAAATGATCATTTTGTCATTTCAGGACAAAATGAGAAATTTTAGAAAAGATTTTAGCCACATTTGATCAAATTGATCATATGGAGTATATTATGAGGTTTGGTAGTGAAAAATTTTAAATTTTTGGTATTTTTGGAGTATAGGGGCAAAACGATAATTTCGTCATACCGAGGGTAAAATGGTAATTTTCACCCCCAACACTGGTTAAGCTTGTAGATTTTATTCATTGTGGGAATGGATAAATATGGCATTAAAGTGTGGTGGAAAATTTAAGTGAAAAAGTCAAATATTTAAATTATGGACCAATCACGTTGTGACACGTGGCAAGTTGGAATATTTTTTTATTTTGTTATAAAAATCAGCCCATAACTTCCCAAACACACCTCCCATAGTCGGCCAAGCAAGAGGAAAGAAAACCAAAAGGAAGAACAAGAACCCTAGGAGAGAAAATCAAAGGGAAAGTATGAGAATCCAAGGAATCAAGCTAAGAAAGGTGAAATTTCTTTATTTTTTCTTGAGATCTTCACTACCCATGCTTTATTTTCTCAATTCCATGTTTGAATGACATGTTTTAATTATGAATAAGTGGTTGGCCGAATGGGTATGGTGGGGAATTAATGTTGAAATTGGGTTGATTTTGAGGTATGTTAGCGTTTTTAGGTGATTAATGGTATGTAGCAAGAAAACAAGTGAAGAAAACCACAGAATCTTTGATGTCCATCAATAGCTGAATGCCCCATGTTGTGTGTGTTGGTGGATTGATTTTTGTTTCAAGAGAAATGGCTTAGAAAATGATGAATTATGATGAAAAAATTAAGTAGGAAAAATCATGGTGTTAGTGCATTGCAATGGCCGAATTTTTTCATGAAGAATTATGAAGGTTGTTAAGCTGAATTTTTGGTAAATTGGCTTATATGTGGTGATTTGAAGAATTAGAAAAGAAATAAAGCAATTGGGAATTAATTTGGACGCATTGGCCATTTAATCGGGTAATAGGCCGAATTAGGTCAACATCGCGTTTAAACGATATTTGAATAATTTGCATTTCATCTTATGCAATAGTATAGAGTTTAAATTAATTTATTACAGTCAAGCATCGATGTGGTAAATTTCTTGACTGTGTAATGTGTATAGGTACTGAACCCTCAAACAAAGGCAAAGGCATTGTATCAGATGGTCGAGAATAGGAGCATCTTGAACTCCTAATATTGTGAGTGAACTTGCATTTCAACTGTTTTGGGAATTCTAATTAAGTTGAAATGAAATGCTTGAATGATTATATCTAATTCTCATTTACAAATGAGTCCCGAGAACAAGCCTTTAGTGAAAATATTTCTGTGCTGTTGAATATGATTATGATGAAATTATGTTCATCTATACGATGCGTACATGTATTGTTAAGAAATTTATGTGAACTTGATGCAATCATGAACGTGTGGAGTGGGTAATGCACATGCCTGTAATGGTGTGCAAAGTAGGGATGGCGATACGTAACACCCACGATTCCTAGAAACTCAGAGTTGAGCAAAATAGGGACAGCGACACGTAATGCCCACGATTCCTGAAAATTCTCACACGTGAACTATGGTGAAGCGTGATTCTCCACCTAAGGGCTTGCATGGATGGCGATACGTAACGCTTGCAAGTGCTCTGATAAATGTCTCTTTTTACCACCAAGGACAGTGAAGACTTGGTGGTGTATATAATTGCTCATGATTTTATGTATATATGTGTGTGACATATGTACATGATGGAACAAAATAAAAATGTGATTGTATGGTATGCAAATTGTTTTAAATTGAGGAAAAAATGTTCTAACACGAAACCCTCGTATGGTTGAGCGAAACCCTCGTTCCGTGACGGGTTGTAATTATGCTTCAGCAATAACCGTCGATTCTGCTATCTTGCTAGAATGATTGGTGAAATTTCATGGTTGCCTTATCATTGAATGTTTAATAATTTCGGCTTAAGTGGAAGGGGTTTTAAACTTTAGCTAGATCAAAATTGTCTCATTTTCAACCAATGCATCATGGTTATCAAATTTGCTGGCTAATATTGCTTATTCCTTTCTAATATTCGCTCATTGAGTTTCGTACTCACAATTTTGAAAAATTCATGTTTTCAGATCAGGAGACTGTTGGATCCTAGATTGAGGAGTCCCAATAGTTCGTCTCCTAGGTATGTGTCTGGCATTCAATAACAACCCTTTTCTTGTAATGTCTCCGCTGGAAGTCACGGGTTCTTTTGTTGTGAATATGTACGTGTAATGCAAATTACTGAGTTACATGTTGGAAAGAACATGTATGTTTTTATTGATAATGCCATTGTGAGTTGGCTATATTCACACCAAGTGAAAAGCATGTGGATGCGTTGGATGATGAAATGTGAAGCAAAACAAATTTAATAGGCTTGCTTGGGCTTCGTGAGTTATGCTCATTGGGCCTATGCGCCGATCATGGCTTGAGAATTTGGGTCGTGACAATTACTGGGCTTAAACATCTTGGGTGCCAGCTAAATTGGGCTTAATCATCTTTGTACCAATATAACAAGGCTTAAACATCTTGGATGCCAACTAAATTAGGCTTAATCATCTTTGTGCCAATATAACTAGGCATAAACATTTTGGATGCCAATTAAATTACGCTTAAATTTTTTTGTGCCAACATAAATGGGCTTACACATCATGGATGCTAGCTAAATTCGGCTTAACTCTTTTTGTGGCAACATAGCTGGGTTTAAACATCTTGGATGCCAGCTAAATTGAGCTTAGTTGTCTTTGTGTCAAAATAATTGGGCTTAAACATCTAGGATACCAATTAAATTGGGCTTAATCATCTTTGTGCCAATATAACTAGGCTTAAACATCTTGGATGCCAACTAAATTGGGCTTAACTCTTTTTGTGCCCACATAACAAGGCTTAAACATCTCTGATGCCAGCTAAATTGGGCTTGACTCTTTTTATGCCAACATAACTGGGCTTAAACATCTAGGATGCAAGCTAAATTGGGCTTAATCATCTTTGTGCCAATGTAACAGGGCTTAAACATCTTGGATGCTATCTAAATTACGCTTAATCATCTTTGTGCCAATATAACTAGGCTTAAACATCTTGGATCCCAACGAAATTAGGCTTTACTCCTTTTGTGCCAACATATTTGAGCTTAAACATCCGGGATGCCAACCAAATTGGGCTTAACTCCTTTTGTGCCAACATAACTAAGCTTAAACATCTTGGATGCTAGCTAAATTAGGCTTAACTTTTTTTGTGCTGACATAACTAGGCTTAAACATCTTGGATGCCAGCTAAATTGAGCTTAGTCATCTTTGTGCCAATATAATTGGGCTTTAACATCTTGGATGCAAGCTAAATTGCGCTTAACTCTTTTTGTGCCAATATAACTGGGCTTAAACATCTTGGATGCCAGCTAAATTGGGCTTAATCGTCTTTGTGTCAAAATAACTGGGCTTAAACATATTGGATACCAACTACATTGGGCTTAATCATCATTGTGCCAATATAACTGGGCTTAAACATCATGGATGCCAACCAAATTAGGCTTTACTCTTTTTGTGCCAGCATAACAGGGTTGAAACATCTCTAATGCCAACGAAATTTGGCTTGACTCTTTTGATGCCAACATAACTAGGCTTAAACATCTTGAATGCCAGCTAAATTGGGCTTAATCGTCTTTATGCCAATATAACTGGGTTTAAACATCTTGGATGCCAACTAAATTTGGCTTAATCATCTTTGTGCCAATATAATTGGGCTTAAACATCTTGGATGCCAGCTAAATTGGGCTTAACTCTTTTTGTGCCAACATAACTAGGCTTAAACATCTTGGATGCCAGCTAAATTGGGCTTAAATCTTTTCGTGCCAACATAGCTAGGCTTAAACATCTTAGATGCTAGCTAAATTGAGCTTAATCATCTTTGTGCCAACATAACTGGGCTTAAACATCTTGGATGCCAACTAAATTAGGCTTAACTACTTTTGTGCCAACATAACTAGGCTTAAACATCTCTAATGCCAGCTAAATTGGGCTTGACTCTTTTTATCCCAACATAACTGGGCTTAAACATCTTGTATGCCAATTAAATTGGGCATAATCATCTTTGTGCCAATATAACTGGGCTTATACATCTTAGATGCCAACTAAATTAGGCTTAATTGTCTTGGTGCCAATATAACTAGGCTTAAACATCTTGGATGCCAGCTAAATTGGGCTTAGATCTTTTTGTGCCAACAAAACTGAGCTTAACATGTTGGCTCCATTAGTTTTTTATGATAATAAAACATTCACATCCTTGTGTGTCTAATATCTCTACCTAAGTGTGTAGGATAAAAGTTTATAAAGAAACAATAAGTCAATCCTTCAAATGTGTACATAAAAGGTTGATATGGATAAGGAATGAGATTGACCAACATAAAGGAAGCTCTTTGGTTGAATAATGAAGAACATTGGTTGGCCAAAGTTCAAATTGGAGAAGTGGCGGGCTGAAGCATATTGAGAAACAGAACCGACTTAGTCAACCAAGAAAATGAGTTAGTCAACTAAGTGCTTTCTACCAAAATCTACAACCGAGACAAAACCAACTTAGTAGAGCAAGGGAAAAATGTTAGTCAACTAAGAGCTCTCTGTCTGCAACTTGCATCAAGCCACTATTAGACAGATTAACGGCCAGAACCTACCCTAAACTATTTCTAACAATCACAAATGGTCCAACAGCCATTAGACATGCTTTTCCAAGTATAAAAGGATCTTCAAATGAAAAGGAACTAATTTTTGACAACCTTTAGAAAGATTTCATCATATTCAAGCCAATAAATAGTAGAAAACTTAGAAATTCTTTGTACTTTTCACTACACTCAAATGCTTATCTTTTGTATTTGTATTCAGCACTGAACTGTGTACCACTTAGATCAATTTGTGATCATAGGTACTTTCTTTTCTACTCATCTTTGTATCTTAGAGTGAGGGATTCACTCTAAGTGGTTGTTTCAAGCTAGGTTGCTTGAAAGAGTCAAGGTTCCAACTTAGCCTTGGAAAGTTGGGTGTTGGGTTTTGGTTGAGCCCTAAAAAAACCGTTGTGAAAGGTTGTGGTTGATCCTTGGAAAACCACTTTGGTGTTTTAGTTGAGCCCGTGAAAAACTAGTGTAAACGTTGTGGTTGAGCCTTGGAAAACTATTTTGGGGTTTTAGTTGAGCTTGTGAAAAACTAGTGTAAAGGTTGTGGCTAAGCCTTGTAAAAGCCATTGTAAAAGCTTGGTAGAAGCTTGTGAATTCCATTGGTATTAGTGATTGGTTTGAAAATCCTTAGTTGGATAATCAAGGTAATGGATGTAGGTCTTGGACCAAACCACTATAAATTCTTTGTCTATTGTCTTTCTTGTTTTACTTCCCTTGTTTCAAGATTAGGTCTAAGTTTTGCTAAAATAGCTAAATTAGTGCTATTCACCCCTTCTCTAGCACTCATATTTGGGACCAATAATTGGTATTAGAGCTAGTTCCTCATTCTTAAAGGTCTAACACCCTTAGGGAGGATCCAATGGCTCTTTAAAAATCAATTGTGGCTGAGGGACAATCTACAAAGAGACCACATCTCTTTGATGCCTCTAATTACCCTTATTAGAGTACTAGAATGTCTATATACATTAGAGTTGTAGATTATGAAATGTGGGATGTCATTACTGATGGTTCCTTTATTCCCTCAACTATAAATGTAGTCACAAATGAGTTGATGCCTAAGCCAAAGTCTGAATGGACCGAGACTGAAACTAAGAAAGTTCAAACCAATTCTAAGGCCATGCATACTCTCATTTGTGCACTTGATTATAGAGAATATGATAAAGTTTTTATGTGCAAAAGTTTCAAGGAAATTTGACAAAAATTAAAAGAGTTATATGGAGAAACATCTATGGAAAAAGAATTGGAAGGCAATTATTGCAAGAATCAATGCTCAACAAGCAACATGGCAAATGGAGACACGAAATCAAGTGAAGATGAGTACTCCAATCAAATTGAATTATGCTTCATGGCTCTTGAAGAGATAAAGGTAACTTCTTCATCATGCGAACTTAATTTATGTGCTTTTGATGAATTACATGATGCTTTTGAGGATTTCGCATTTGAGTTTGAGAAAATGAATTTGAAGAATAAGAAAATCATTTCCACACTCGATGTTGAAAATGAATTTTTGATGAAAACAAAAATTGACCTGGAAAAAGAAAATGAAAATTTGGAAAAGGATTTTAAAGCTTACCAAAAGAAAATTGATATTTTGGAAAAAGGAAATTTTGATGTGAAAATAAAATTTGAAAATTTATTAAATGAGAAAGTGGAAGAAAGTGCAGACTTATGTTTGATGGCAAAAGATGATGAGTCTGAGGTATCCTCATCCCCCTATGATATCTCTGTTGATGAGCTAGAAGATGAATATGAATGTCTCTATGATGAGTTTGAAAAACTTGCATTGAAGTATAAAAGTTTGAAAAGAAAAACTGCATCCATTGAGATTGATTTGCAAAAATTAAAGCATGATTTTCATTCAGTTTTTGAGCAAAGAAATTTACTGCAAGTTGAACTAGAGCATTCAAAAATTGATTTTGAAACTTTAAAATTGGAATTAGAAAGTAGGACTGAAGCTTTGCAAAAAGCAAATAATGAAAATGCTACTCTTAAAAATTTAAGGAATAAGACATCAAGAAGAAACATATATTATAAGAAAAATTCTGATCATGATTCATCTAGATGCTATAATTGTGGAAAACCTGGACATTCCTTTTATGATTGCTTTGGAAAAAGAAATGTGCAGAAAATTAAAAGAATTTGGGTTCCAAAGGGATCTTATATTGCTGTTAACACTAAAAAACCCATCAAGGTATGGGTACCTATTAAGAAAAACTAAAAATCTGTTTTGTAGGTTGAGCCAAACCAAAGAGACATATGCTCAAGAGCTCAATTGAAGAAAAATGGGTGATTTCTTTACTAAATTTTTTTTAGAATCTTGATTGCTTATTTATTGAATGTTTCATTCTGTCAAGCCAGTTCTATAATATACTTGCCATGTCATTCATGTATTTGACTACACGTTTGCATGCCTGAACACCTAAGAAGAATTGTTAAAAATTGGTAGTTTGCTTAGTAATACCACTGAGTTGAATTAAACCTTGAACTAATTCAAATAGGAATTTTAAGATGAAACTGAAAATTTCAAAAACCCAAAATCATTTAATATAGTGATTCGGAGTTCGAAGGCTGATTTGGAGTCAATTTGGAATATTGACTACTTAGGGGCAAAATGGTCATTTTTCCACCTAAGGTTGAGATTTGGATGTTGGATCAAATTTTTGACCAAGATTGATCATTTGGAGTATAATTTGAGGTTTAGAATTGAAAACTTTAATTCTCGACATTTTTCGGAGCATAGGGGCAAAATAGTCATTTTACCACCCCGTGGGGGCAAAATTGTAATTTTCACTACCCAACACTTGTTAAATTTATGAATTTTATTCATTATTGGTGTGGATAAATATGGCATTTTATGTGGTGGAGAAATAAAGTTTAAAGAATAATTATTTAAAGTATGGACCAATGAAATCGTGACAAGTGTTAAGCCATGATTTCTCTATTATTTAACTTAAAAATCAGCCCATATCTTCCTCATTTCATTCCCAATATTCGGCCAAACAAGCGGAAAGGAAAACAAGAAAGAAACAAAACCCTAGGAGGAGAAATTTTATTTACTCAAATAACAAATAAAAAATTTTACCTTGAAAGCATAATTTCAAAAATGGCCCTCAAACTTTGTCAAAATATGCAATAAAACTCATCTCTTTTATTAGATTCAATTAGAGATGGCAATGGGTTACAATGTACTTGTGGATACCCGACCCAATTACAGAGGGTTAAAATACGCTATAACCGAGGTTGGGACAAATTCGGATAGTGAAATTGAGTTCGGGTACCACCTCTTGAATACTCGCTATCCGAATCGAATTACTATTTATAAATATTTTAATATTATTTTAATAATTAAATTAAAAATATACATTTTTATGAGCTTTACAAGTAATTCTTTTTGTTAAAAATTAACAAATATATGAAAAGTATGGTTACTCCAATTGTTAAAATGATGACATTAATATATTTAAATTAAAAATTATTAGATTATTAATTATGTTTGAATAATATGAACATCATATCATATTATAAAGGAATATAATTGCTATTATATGTATACTTTTAATATAAATATATTTACTTTATATTTTGTGTTATCATCACAAAAATTATAACTTATAAAATTATTAATTATAATATATACCATTATTTATATTAGCTTATAATTTATATAGTTAAAAAGAGCTTTTGAAATTAGAATAGTTTTGGAACCTAACTATTTGTTTTTTTAATTTTATGAAATTAAAGACAAATCCATATAGTTAATGAAATTAATTTATGAAAATATGATTATTAATTAATTTGTAATGTCTTTTAAAATATAGAGTTTATATATTGTGTTAATTTATAAGAAATATAATTACTATCTTTTTTAAAATATATAGTTTAGGGTAATATGATTACTATTATATGTATACTAAAATATTTTTAGTATATATATTTTAAATATAAACATATTTACTTTCTATTTTGTGTTAAAATTATAAAAATTATAACTTATAAAATTATTAATCATAATATTTATATCTTTGTTTATATAAACTTATATTATATAAACCTAAAAAGAAATTGTGAGATTAGAATAGTTTTGAAACTTAGTTATTTTGTTTTTAAATTTCATGGAATTAAGAACAAACTCATATAATTAATTAAATTAATTCATGAAACTATAATTATTAATTAACTTGTAATGTCTTGCAATATATATACTTTATATATATTAGGTTCATTTATAAGGAATATAATTACTATAATATATATTAAAATACCTTTAGTGTATATATATATGTACTTTAAATATAAACATATTTACTTTCAATTTTATGTTAACATTACAAAAATTATAACTTATAAATTTATTAATTACAATATATATTTTTTTATATAAACTTATAATATAAAAATCTAATGAGAAGACGTGAGATTATAAAAGCTTTGAAATCTAGTTTTTTTTTTTTTTAAATTTCATGTAATGAAGGACAAACCCTTATAGTTAATTAAATTAATTAATGAAATTATGATTATTAATTGACTTGTAATGTCTTTTAATATATATACTTTATATACATTGGGTTCATTTATAAGAAATATAATTACTATTATATATTAAAAGTATTTTAGTATATATACACTTTAAATATAAACATATTTACTTTTTATTTTGTGATAGCATTGCCCAAATTATAACTTATAAAATTATTAATTATGTTTGAGATATTTTTTTTATTATTTAAATTTAGGTACTTTATTTTTTTACAAAATTAAGATTTGGGCACTTTAAAATTAACAAGTATCCTATCCATTCATATATTCAATTAAGCCCTTATGTGATATAAGTCCAATAAAAATCTATTTTGGTGGAATCTGCAAACATCATTATCAGATCTGGCTTTTTATTCTTGAGAGTGATGTTTTTTGGTCCCTCAAGATTGATAGGAATCTAAACCAAGGAGTAAGGAAGAATAAAAAGGAGAATAATATGCAAGTCAAGACTCGATTAATTACCACTTAAATTATGATTTGTGGCTAAATTTGCCACGTTACATCTCATAATGAATTTAACAATACAATTAAAAAATGTTACTTCTATTGGATCAAATAAGAATGTACATTAAAGTTAGGTCCATCGGACCACAACTGACGCTGTCATTCTATAGAATGGAATGACAGCTTTATTCTTCCGATTACTCAGTCATGAATTTTTCTGGTTCTTTTACCCATTTGATTCAATATTAACGAAATCATCTTCTTTTCTCTTGGTTTATTAACCAAAAAGTATATACGCTTTCCATCTTTCCCCGTCAATCAATAATTCAGTATGAAAAGTCTTTCTTGAAAGGGAAAAAGCGTGCATGTAAAACGAAATAGAACCAAATATCACATGATTTGACAAAAGATGAAAATGAATATTACGAAAGAAATTTCGATTTTTCCAACGTATATATATATATATATATATATATATATATATATATATGAACAACTTAAGAAGCTTGGCCAATATAACACCGTACATGTAACTATCACTAACCTAACGTCCTAAGTGATCAATCACATTTGAACAAAAGCTTACATCCGAAGTGCATGTAATGGGAGTTAGTACAAGTCTTATGTTCCTAGTTAATGCATCTTTAAATATCAATAGAAACGACATGCTTACAAGCATCATAAGCTTTACAAACTTCGAAGCCTTGAACCACATAATGTTCCTTTATTGAATCAAATTAGTAGGTAAAATTAGATCCTCAATCAAGTTGTGTCAATTGGACCCCAACAAACGTTTTTATTGTATAGAATAGAATGATAGCTTTGTTCTCAACCTCTGTTTCGTTTAAGGGGGAGAAGGGTATTTATTCTTCCCAGTACTCTCGGCCATGACTCTTCCTTGCTCTTTAACCCACGTGATCCAATACTCTTTCTAATCTTTTCCCATCAATATGAAAAGTCTTCAATTCTTGAAAAGAAAACAAGCATATGCAAAACTAAATGGAGTAAAAAATTTCATGATTTCGCAAAATATTAAAATGAATATTACAAAAGCAATTTCAATTTTAATTTTTCAAGGTGGTTTGGGTGATTGGCTGTCTTAAAGTTGAGATCACGGACCACTCATTTGAAGTTGTTTTTAAAATGTTTAAATTATGGATTAAGCCATATCGTCGTAAGACCACTTTTAGGACCAACCCTATATAGGATCTGCAACAATCCAAGATTGATGGTAAATTTTATAATTTAAAAAAAAAACTTAAAATGAATAATATTTCATTATTATAAATGTAAATTACAAAAAAATAATTATTGAATTCACGATACTACAATAAACTTCATACATTCACGTTATAGTTCACATTATAATTCATTTATTTTAAGCTTAACTTCTTCAAATCTGAACATTTTATTTAGTATTTTTAATAGTTTCATTTATTTATTATTTGTGTTGGAAATAAACCTTTTAAATAACTTTTCAACTCAATGATCAAGATTTTTTAAAAAATACTTTGTTATAGGTTCATAATCTCAAGAAGGGTGGATCAATGTCTAAGATTATAAAACACTTTAAAACGTGTCAATCTTAAAAATTTAAACATAAAATCACTCATCAAATCATGAGACCACTTTAAAATCAATTTAAATATGTCGATCCAGACGTTCTTTGTCCAAGAAGTTGCAAGAGATTGACTTCAAACAACATGTCTGGTTAACTGAAATGATCATTCTATTTCGAGTTTATTTGGGTGAAATGATTATTTCAAATTTTGATTCAAAAAATGAACACGTCAATGTCTAATGGGGGCCGATGCTTTGAATATGCAGAATAGCCACTTCGGAGGCCTACAAGTCATTAAGGTTGAGATAAGTCTTCTGCCACAAAGGCTAAAGACTTCAATCAGCATCATGCACCAAATCATTAATCAATACCTATTAATTGCTTAGAAATTGGCGAGGACAATCTATTTATGGCATCTAATTAGTAAGATCAAGTTTTCCTTTTATTTCATTTGGTTCACAGAATAGAATGGAATAGAATAATTGAAAATAAAATAAAATAGTTATTATATTGTTTGATTCGTGGAATGGAATAGGGTAAGAAGTGTTATTATATCTCATTCTATTATTTGGTTAGTAGGAATAGTTTTGGAATAGTTAAGGAACAAATGATAAAATAACAAAATTACCTATTATTATAATTTAGTAAACTAGACAAAATTATTTATTATTATAATTTAATAATCTTTTTCTTTTTTTAATATTTTAATTTTATTCTCATTAAAATTTTAAAATATTAATAATTTATTATTTAATTATTAATATGATTTTTTATTTCAATTTCTTTTTATTTTTTCTTTATTTGTATTTTCGTTTTTTAATCTTTTAATCTCTAGTTTATTTTAATTTAGATTTAAATATTTATTTGAAGTTAATAATGTTAGTTTTATGTTATTTATGTTTATTTTATATTTTTGTAGGAGTAGAATCGAAAATAACTTCAATTGGTGAAGAAAGGTGCATAATGGATTGGTGCTTTTATCTACATATGTTTTGATTTTTAAAGCATATCTCTCACTATAGAACTCTAAATGAGGTGATTTTTAAACCATTGGAAAGCACAAGGAAAGGGTTACAACTTTGGTATCTATCACTTTTCTCAATTCTGATTGGAAGATAGTTAAAATCTTTGTTGAAGTTAAAGTACTGCATTAGGTGAGTAAAAATCAAGACAAAACCTTTGAGAGCCGCGCTTTGAAGACTAAAAGCCATTCACTCAAGGTATTTTTCAAAAATAAAAGGCTTACAAGATTTTGTAAGCTAGCGCTTTTGGAGGCTATTTAAGGGTTTTTTTCAAAAGTTTCTTTGAAGAGGCAGCAAGCAATTTTTCTAGAGTACAAAAGCTAAAAATAAAGCAAGAAAGTAAGAGAATTTGAAGGAGAATATCAATATCACAAAGCTTCAACTATTAGGTTTCTCTTTCTATTTTTGTGTTTCCCTTATTGTCTTGACTTGGATAAATGGCTAATTTTCTTTAGATGACGTTTTTAGTAGATATTACGAGCTAAACTGTTTTCTAGGATTGTGGTGAATTTTGACATGTAGTTTGAATATTAGTTTTTTTTATTTATTATGAATAAGTATAGTTTTGCTTATTTAAATATGTTCTTGATGCTTTTAATTGCTTGATCAATAATTAACTGATTTGTGAATTTAATTGAAACTCGACAGAGAGATTTCAGATTAGATTAAGATTTGAATAGTGTATGTTCACGTCACTTAAGTGATCTGATTCACGATTCAGGTAGACATACGCCAATTACCATGCACAGCCAGATTAGAACACTAGCTTAATGAACTTAATTTAATTGATTCCTATAGATATATAGTGACCCAATTAAGTTAAGTATTTGTGCAAACATCTCGACAGAGACTTATTCAAAGTTAATAAAATCACCCATGAGTGTAAATAATAAGAAAAACTGGTATCAGATGTAGTGTTAAATGAACTCATAATCCTAAGTTTTAATCTATTGCCTTTTTTAAATAAATTTTAAGTTATGTTAATTAAATTAGTGTTTACTTTTATTTAGTTTTAATTAATTTTTAAAAAAATTTAGTTACTTGAATAAGATTAATTTGGCATAATTTAAATACTTAGTGAAGCTTTATAAACAAATTTCTATCGGATACACGTTTACTTGTGTACGTACTAAATTAACAACACTTGCACTATAGCTTTGGAGCCAACATCATCGCTTTTTTATTTTTAATTTCCTCCAAAATTTCAGTTATATAACTCAAAAAGAATTATTGCCAACATGAAGTCAAAAATTGGAGTGGTTTTTCTGCACGTCCATAGATCAATGGCAACCATGGTTACTTCAAGGTCAGATTTCTTTGATTTTACTTTCTACACTGTCTTGTGTTGTATATTGATATGTTGCACAGCATTATAGAATAATAGAACTTGGAAGTTCTTTAACTCGATGCAGTGTTCTATTATTTACATCAAACAAATCTACCTTTTTCATACATGCGATTATATTTGGATAAATACATGCGATTATACAAATTTAGTTTTTTATATGCAACTCCCCCAATTTTTTTGTTTTCTTCTAGAGCAATATTGGAAAGAAATGTTGTTTTCTCACCTATTTCTTGTGACACATGAAATGTGAGTCATGTAAATGTTGTGCTAAATTGGGAGGGAAGTTGTATTTACATTCAATAATTACATACGAAATCATGCCTATTAGATTTATAAAAGTATGTGAATATTTGACTAAATGATTGATGCATGTATTTAAACTTCAAAATTGTATATAATAGAATAGGACTGTTTTGAGCAGAATTGGAATGAGCTCAACACAATATCAATGAAATTAATACACTTGATCATTGACTTAATGATTGATGCATACTCCTAATCAATGGATGATGATACATGTTTCTCTACTCATATATATATATATATATATATAGATGTGAACAACTTAAGAAGCTTGGCCAATATAACACCGTACATGTAACTATCACTAACCTAACGTCCTAAGTGATCAATCACATTTGAACAAAAGATCACATCCGAAGTGCATGTAATGGGAGTTGGTGCAAGTCTTATGGTCCTAGTTAATGCATCCTTAAATATCAACAGAAACGACATGCTTACATGCATCATAAGCTTTACAAACTTCGAAGCCTTGAACCACATAATGTTCCTTTATTGGATCAAATTAGTAGGTAAAATTAGATCCTCAATCAAGTTGGGTCAATTGGACCCCAACAAACGTTGTCATTGTATAGAATAGAATGATAGCTTTGTTCTCAACCTCTATTTCTTTTAAGGGGGAGAAGGGTATTTATTCTTCCCACTACTCTCGGCCATGACTTTTCCTTGCTCTTTTACCCACGTGATCCAATACTCTTTCGAATCTTTTCCCATCAATATGAAAAGTCTTCAATTCTTGAAAAGAAAACAATCATATGGAAAACAAATGGAATAAAAAATTTCATGATTTTGCAAAAGATTAAAATGAATATTACAAAAGCAATTTCAATTTTAATTTTTCAAGGCAGTTTGGGTGATTGGCCGTCTTAAAAGTGAGATCACGGACCACTCAATGGTCAAGATCTTTAAAAAAGTACTTTGTTATAGGTTCAGAAACTCAAGATGGGTGGGCCAATGTCTAAGATTATAAAACACTTTAAAACGTGTCAATCCTAAAAATTTAAACATAAAATCACTCATCAAATCATGAGTGAGCAACCAAACGGAGGGGGGATTTTTTTTTGAAGAACAAGAAACAATCAGAAAAACCCAATCTTTCCGAAACCAAAAAACTAGAGAGAAACCCTATAAAGAGGCAACAAAATAGAGAGAAATCCCTAGTTTTCTAGCAAACCTCTATGCTAGCCACAATAGAAAAATCCAAAAAAGTAAAAATAAACAAAATCAAAAAATATGCCATTGAAAAATGAGTGAAGCAAGGTTTTCTTAAGAGAGTTTTTTTATTTGTTTTTTGTTTTTGAGGGTAAACTTTGATTTTAGGGAGGGATTTTTGGCTTGGATGGCCTGCGAGTCAAAGGAGTGTGAGCTCTTTCTTTTTTATTTTGGGACAACAGGTGACAAAAAAAGAAGGCCCGATTTTGGGTTACGCGTAGCCAGTTTAGGCGCGCGCGCGAGAAAGAGAGAGAGAAAGAGAGAGTTGTGTGATGTTTGTAAAAGGGAAAGAGGGAGTAACATTTGGGTGCCAGATAAGGAGAGTTTTGGGCTTGGGTGTATCACCGGTAGGAGAGGAAAGAAGGGGTTACTGCCAATTGGTTAGAAAGCAAAGGAAGGAGGTTTTGAGTGAGGAAAGAAAGCTGGTGAAAATG
This sequence comes from Theobroma grandiflorum, assembly GCA_036013995.1. Taxonomy (NCBI): domain Eukaryota; kingdom Viridiplantae; phylum Streptophyta; class Magnoliopsida; order Malvales; family Malvaceae; genus Theobroma; species Theobroma grandiflorum. Next base: position 15,879,390 of record CP142133.1, read on the forward strand.
GCAACTCGAGAGTTGGTGAGAAAGGGGTGAGTGGCGGCTAAAGAAAGGAAGAAAGAAGAAGCAGAAGGAAAGGGGTAGAAATCCAAACGGTGTATTTGGTTGAAGGATCTGGTGGGCTGTGCATAGACTATTTAGGCTATCACTTGAACTCAAGTCAGGTAAAAATTCACACCCTTTTCTTCATGGATCCATTCTGATTTATGTTGTTTGGATTTAGTCTAAATCATTGGGTTGAATATATGATTGGAGGATATAGAATGAGATGAAATTATTTTTAGCACAACGTCCTCAAACTTTTAGATGATATTTAGAATTTGAAAATTAATGTAAATAGAAAATATAAAGGTGAATGTTAATAGTAAAAATAGTAGAAAAAATGTTTTAAATATTTTGTTAATGGGATTTAGAAGAACATGCATATAAATTATAAATAAGTGAACGAATAGTAAGAAAACCAATAATAGATTTTGTTTAGTTTAAAAAATGATAACAATAATAATAAGTGAGTGAAAAGGATAAGATAAAAAAGAAAGAAAGAAATATTTATAATATAAATATATTTAGTGTAGTACCCCGTACTTTGATATGGTGGTTAATAAAGCTTACGGATCCCTATTGAGGTTAATTACCGAGTTAAAAAGGTGATTTGGAAGTGAATCTATGAAACCTCGACCTCCGTAGACACATAACTAGAAGTAGACGCGATAATGTGACCTAGGGGTAATTTCGTAATTTCCCTTGGTGGGCTCCTATGAGTGGGTTTTCTAATGCTATTAAGGTCTAAATAGGTCTAAGGAATTAATGAATGATGTTTATGATGGTAAAATAAATGAAGATAAGAATAATGATAATTTCCCTAAATGGGCAAAATGGTCATTTTATATCTCGAGTATAAATTTTTATGTTTTCGTGAACTCGAGTATTTTTGGACTATCATGGACCTTGTCCCAGTGTCAAAGGAGTAAAAAGATTGCACAAAGGATGAGAGGAAGACAAAGTCACCATGTTAAGGGTATTTTGGTAATTTATGTGAGAATTGGATAAACTTTAGATATAAATATCTAAAGCTCTAGCAATTTCCAGCAGCATCTTTTAGCTTCCAGTAATTTCTTCTTCCTCTTCACCCATCCAACACCATTTTCATTTCAAGTCCATGAAAATCAAACTTTTCCATGTGATTTTTCCTTGTTTTCTTTTCATTTCCTTTCTTTTCTTGCTTTTTTCTTCTCCTAACTTCTTGGGCACCAAATTTCCAGCCTTTAATCCCAATTTCCAGCACACCTAAACCCTAGGAGAGAGAAAGAAAAATCTCTCCTTGTTTCCTTTATTTTCTATTTCTACTTCTTCACTTTCAACTACACTTGGATTTTTGGCTTCAAATCTTCATTTTTAAGGCTAAAAGATATATATTTCTAACTTTTGAAAATTTTGAATTTATGGTTATATTTTCAGATTTTATTTCCTAATTTCTTCAAGTTATTTTTCTTGGAAATATTAGGTTTTCTTGATGATCTTCATGCCTCCAAGCTCAATAAGGTAAAAGATCTTTAAATTTGGAATAGTTGATATGATGGGTTGAGAATTAGATTAGAAATTTAAGTTAAATGTTAGGGTATAGGGTAAATTGCTTAATTTAAATTTATTAGAATTATTAGATTTAATTTATGACTTAATTGAGGTTGTTATGATTTGTTGGTAAATATAGATTTTAATGATATTTCGAGATTACTTGGATTAGGACCTTGTTGGTGCTAGTTTTGTCAAGTGAGTGAACTTGCATTAAAATTGCTTGAGAAATTAATGCATGTATGTTGATTGTATCACTTGAAAATGTTTTAATTGTTTTATCTTCAAAACGTGCATGGGAACAATTTTTTATTAAAACATTTTTGCGTTGTGAAATGTGATTGTAATGAAATTGCAAAGTCCCTTTATATGTCGATATGTATATATATGTATTGTACATCTGTAAATAATATTGTGTAATGAATATGACCATGCGTGTGCATGATGTGGGGGGATGCACATGCCGATGACAGGGTGTGGGAGTGTGGAGGATGACATTAGTTGTGAGCGATGTGGGGGTTGCACATAAGTTGGGTAAGGTGCTGGTGGTATTTGTGTTTATATATGTATATGTGATAACAAGTTTATGATTATAATATGTGATTGTTTTGAATATTGATAACTTGATTATTGTCAATGTGTACACTTTGATGTGCAATATGGTAGGGATGGATTTTGTGGCATGTGAAAACCCCTTAATTGTCATCTGCCCTGAATCTCGCTGTAGCGAGAATGGAGCCAGAAACTCTTGGGTGGTTCCAGATTTTTGTTTATTGTCTTCACTTTAACAACGATTTTGACCACATTACAATTAGAACTAGGTAAAGTGGTAATAAAAAATTGTGGCCCAATCTCTTAGCTTTCTAATGGTTCAAAAATCATATCAATTAGACCTTTGTAACGTGAGATATACTTCAGAAATTGAGACATGTGCAACCAAGAATGCCCTCCCGTTACAGCGAGAAAGTGCTTTCATTTTGAAAAATATTTTAGCCACTTTCCAAATAGAACTAGGAAAAGTGGTTAACATCAAAATTGTATCCCAGCTTCTTATCTTTCTAATGACCTAGAAATCATGTCAATTGGACTTCGGTAGTGAGAGATATGCTTGAAAAACTGAAACATATGCAAACCATGAATGTTTCTCGTTACAACGAAAAAGTTGTTGTCATGCTTGTTACTTTGCTTGAATTTGACATATTTTTACCCATTTAATTTCTTGGATTGCTCATGGGTTTTTCAACACTTTGAAGCTATTAATTAAAGTTTGAAATGAGGGGTTTTTAGTAAGAAATTAACTCAATTGCATTGTTTTTGAAACAAGTGCATCATAATTTCCAAAATCTCCTTATCAATTGCTTGTTCCCTTCCTATGTTCACTCACTGGGTTTATGCTCACGTTTTTAAACTTCATGTTTTTAGATTTAGAGGTAGTTGGGACCTAGACCAAGTCGTCCATGCATGCTCGTCTTTTGGTAGGTACTATGGCATCTCAGTAGTTGTGCCTTTATTCAAAGTCACTCCACTGATGGTTGAGAGTCTTTTGTCTGTGTACACATATATGTAACATAAACTACTAGGAGTCATGTTATAAATGATGTACATTTTAGATTAATGATGCCATTATGAGATGGTAATGAATGACAGTACTTTGAGATAATACGAATACAAATATTGGGTATACATGTTATGTGCTGAAATACATAGAGTTGTGAATTACAAATAATGGTTTAGGAATGGTAATGTAAGATTTATGAAATGTTGTGCATGATTACGTAAAAAGGCTTGCTTCAGCTTAGTGGGCTATACCCATTGGGCCCATGCGTCGGTCATGGCCCAGAATTTAAACTGTAACATTTAGATACTTGTAAATATAATATATAAAAAATACATGATACAAATATAAAAATTATAAAAAATGAAATCATCATTTTAAGTGTTCCAATGGTGGAATCTCACCTAAAAAAAGCAAAAAGTTGCCTCTTTCGAGTGGATTTCTTAAGTGCAAAGTTTGAGACGGATTTTCACCGAAGCGTTAAGATAAATCTGAACTCCATACTCCAATTGTCAAACCCGGCCCTAAAATATCTACCATGTTATACATGTGACTGATAGAGTGATAGTATAATTGAATAGTTGAGAAAATATTTAAAAGATAGTATTATAACTAGAAATATGACTAAGATGATTTAAACCTCGAATAAGCTCAAATACGGATTTTAAGAGTGAAATTGAAAATTTCACAGTCTAGGGATTACTCAAAATAGGGATTCGGAGTTCGAGGTCCAATTTGGAGTTAAACGGAAAAATTGACCGATTAAGGACAAAACGGTTATTTTGTCATTTTAGGACAAAATGAAGATTTTCATAAAAGAATTTAATCACAATTGACCAAGAATAATTATATGAAGTATAATATGATTATTGGAGCATAATATGAAGTTTAGTAGTGATAAATGTAATTTCTCGGTAGTTTTGGAGCACAAGGGTAAAATAGTAATTTTGCCATTAAAGGACAAAATGAGAATTTTTGGAAAAGATTTTTACAACAATTGATCAAGATTAATTATTTAGATTATTTAGAACATAATTTGAGGATTTAGCAGTGAAAAGTTTCAATTTTCAGTACATTTTGGAGAATATGGGTAAAATGGTAATTTTACCACCGAAAGGCCAAATTTAATTTTTTTGAGAGAATTTAGATCAAATTTGATAAATTGGAGTGTGGTATGAGTTTGAGGAGTGAAAAATATACCTTGTGGCAATTGTTCAATTTTTGGGGCAAAAATGTAACTTTGTACTTTTTCGGTGGTAAAAGTATAATTTTGTAAAATTACACTATCAAAATTTTTGGAATGGTCCAAAAATTTCATGAAGGCTGAGGATAAGGGAAGGAAATTGGTGACTGAAAAGAAAGTCAAAAGATAAGGATTGAAAAAAAATAAATTAATAAAAAATGCCATGTATTAAAAAATTAATTAATATTTTATTTAGCCTTATAAAAGGCTTGAAATTTCTAGAATTTCTTCATATCATGGTCGGCCATCAAAGGTAATAAGAAGAAAAAGAAAAAACTCAAAACCTAGGCCAAGAATCAAAGGGGAAACAAGGGAAATCAAGAAATTTAGCTAGAAAAAAGGTAAAAAATTTTTATTTTCCTTATGATTTTCATTACCCAAGCTTTATTTTTCCATTTGATGCATGAATCACTTATGGGTATGGATCACTCTTGCTGGCTGAATATTCAAGGGGGAGATTTGAACAATTTTTAGGGTGATTTTGGGTTGAATTAATGTTGTTTAGTTAGGTTATGATTAAATATATCAAAACCTAGCTAGAAAAAATAATTTTCTTCCCTTAAAACTCATATAAGCCGAATTTTTAGAAGTGAAATTGCTTCTGAAAATGATGATATTTCATATTATTTAAGTGAATTATGTTGAATTATGGTTAGAGAAAAATTTTGGGAATTTTCAGAGTAAACATCAGAATTTTTACCCTCTAAGGGTAAAATCGTAATTTTCAGTCTAGGACTGGTAAATTGACCCGTAGATGCTGCCATTGAGAAATTGGAATATAATCGAACAATTAGAAATTCAAACGGGTCAAATCAGAGTTAAAATGAGGATTTTAGCAATTTAGACTTGTGTGGGCGAATTAAGTCGAAAACTGTGTTTAGACAGTTATTCGGACAGTTTGTAGGACATTTCATGCATTTAGAGCCTGAAATAATTTATGATGAATTGACACAATTTATTTAATTTTGTGTCATGAATTATGGATAGGTGGTGAGTAAATTGATTCGGGTAAAAGACTACACTTGAGGACGGAAGATAGGTGTATCTCTGCTTCTAGAACAGTGAGTGGACAATTTATCTCCTTGATTATCTAGAGGAATTTTATTTAATTTGATGATTTTGTTAAAATTATTTTAAATGGAAAATTTCTTGTTTAATGAGAAAAATACGAAATTATGAAATAAATGGAATTTATCAAATAAATTAGATTTTTATCAATTGATTTGAAAATCGAATATTGGATTTGAAATTAGAATAATCGGAGACCTCGTGATTTATTGTGAATTATGTTTTAAATTATTATGACTTATGAAAATATGGTATGACTGGCTGCTGGTTTATTGTGTTGAAATTTATATGAACTGCTGTTTGCCGTGCAGGTTGGTTAGTAATAAAATAGCCTAGTCATACTGTTAAAATTTTATTAATTGGTGGATTGATATCTGCTGCAGTAGATGGGTTTCTGTGGACCGGCCTAATTAGAGGTGGCACGTTAAAACCCCTATATACCGATATCTCAGTTGTAGAGGCGTACATGGTTATTTATTTAATTGTCCTGAGATATGACAGAGTCATTTCACGTTAAACCACCACGTGAAGGCAAACTCAGCTAATGCCAAGGAATGGCTGATGTTGAATAATTATGATAATTTCGACAGCCTTGGCGGGCTTGGTTGAATACCTTTGATCAAGGTGTCACCGAGCATGAGATTTTTTAGCACAAGCCACGATTTTGCGAATAATCATAAGCCATGTAAATTTTCAAGTGAAACGAAATTGAATTACTCAGTGAAAAGAAATAAAGTGTTATAATCATTTTACACTAGTTTTCGTTAATTGTCTCCTTTTACTCGACTTTAGATAGTTTTGATGGTAAATGTTTACTCATTTGGATTTTATAATCTCATCCCTTTTTTTTCCATATCTTACAAGCTCAGAGCATCCATAGTTAGCTGATTCGATCAAGGACTATAGTGGACTTGAATCGACGAGAACTGTAGGTTCACAGTTCCCGAGATACTCTGGTTAGTTTTGGGGCCCACGTGTCACTGTAATTTAAATTTCACACTTTAGTTGTTTACATTATAATATGTAAAAACATAATAAATTAATAGTTTTATAAAAATTGTTTTATGAGAAAACATGTTGTTTTATTAAATATTTTTATTATATTCAAATAATTAAATTTTATTTTCAAATAAATATTTTAGATACTTAAATTTATTTTTATCATGATAAATGTGTTTTATACGCATTTACTACATTTTTAGCAAATTTCAAAATTTTCGGTGAAAAACGATGAAAATGCCCCTGTGAGCTGGATGAAACTATTTTAGTATTTTTTTTAAATTGAAAATGACTGGTGGTATTCGAAATGTGACATTTCGAAATTGTCGCTCAGCGGGGAAGCGTAAAAGCTGATACGAAAGCCTTGCGGAGTTTCAGTCAGTATTCAGGGTATGAATACTTATCAAGACTTCGCGGCGGTTGTCATAGGCCCGATGGGGAGTTCCGGGTCGTGACACCAATATTCATTAAATTAAATAATTGTTGTTTAAAATATACATTAGAAGAAAAATAAATTTACATAATGTTGTATTTAAACTTAAATTAATATAGTTAGTTAATTAGTTAAATAAACATCACTAAATAAAATTAATTTAACCATTGAAAAAAATAAATTAATTGTTTATTTGATAAACTATATAACTAAGTAAAATATTAATCAATAATATTAATTAAAGAATATAGATTTAAATAGAAAACTATAAAAAATAATAATAAATAATAATAAGTATGTGAACAAGGTAATAAAGCACTTTAAATTATTAAATGAATAATGAACCAACTAAATTCATAAATATGTTCATATAGATCTCATCATTTTATTTTTGTCATAGCATGCAATGTTTATCTTATTAATGGGGTGAGAATTTTGATGATGGGATTTCCTCGAATATCTCGTAGAGACGAGTCCTTCTCGAGATATTCTTAAGAAAGGAAAACTTCGAGACTTCACCAAAGCGTTGAGATGGTCTACGAACGATTTTTCGATAAAAGATTGCTAGCCTCATCATTTAAAATTGAACAAATCATAACATCATTTTACAACTGTGTCATGTGCATATGTGAAACTGAATAAAAGACTAAATGTAGCACCTGACTCTAAATTATCAGTGACAGGTCATTCACATGCATTAGACAGCATGTTTGTATATTGAATTGCCTCGGGAAACAAGTTAAATGACTATATTGTCCTTAAGAATACCATTGAGTCGATTAAACCTCGAACAAGTTCAAATAAAGATTTTAAGAGTGAAATCCTCAATTTCACAATCCAGGGATTACTTAAAACAGTGATTCGGAGTTTAAGGTTCAGTTTGGAGTTAATCGGGAAAATTGACCAGTTAAGGACAAAACGGTCATTTTTAAATTTCAAGACAAAATGGGGATTTTTAATAAAGATTTTGATTTTTATTACCAAGAATAATTATATGAAATATAATATGATTATTGGAGTATAAAATGAAGTTTAGCAGTGAAAAAATAAAATTCTTGATATTTTTAGGACACAAGGGTAAAATAGTAATTTTACCATTAAAGGTCAAATCGAGAATTTTTAAAAAAGATTTTGACCCCATTTGATTTAGATTGATTATTTAGACCAGTTAAAACATAATTTGAGGTTGAAAAGTGGAAAAGAAATGCAATTTCGGTACATTTTGGAGTGTAAGGGTAAAATGGTAATTTTACCACCGGGGATCAAATTTAATTTTTTGAGAGAATTTAGATCAAATTTGATAAATTGGAGTGCGGTATGAGTTTGAGGAGTGAAAAATATGCCTTGTGGACATTTTTCAATTTTTGGGGTAAAAATGTAATTTTGTACTTTTTCGGGGGTAAAAGTGTAATTTTGCAAATTACAACACCAAAATTTTTGGAATGGTCCAAAACTTTCATGAAATCAGAGGATAAGTGATGGAAATGTGTGGTGGAGAAAAGAAATTCAAAAAGAAAATAAATAAATAATAAAATAATGAAAAAAGGTAATTACCATGTGTTAAATTAAATATTTAATCATTTAAGTTATAAAAAGTAAAAATTCAGCCTTCATCTTCTTCTTCAAGCCGTGCAAGTGAAGGAAATCGGAGAAAAGAAGAAGCCATAAACCCTAGGTCAAGATTCAAAGGGAAAACAAGAAAATTCAAGAATTCAAGCTAGAAAAAGATAAAATTTCTTGATTTTTCTTGTGATCTAGCTTACCCTTGCTTTATTTTATCAATTCCATGGTTAAATTGCATGGTTTCTTAAGGGTTTCTTGGCTGATCAAAATGGGTTTAGAGAGATAATGATAATGGATTTGGTTGGTTATGAATTATGTTAGTGTTTTAGGTTAGTATAACATGTTAGTAAGCAAAATTAGCAAAGAAATAATTGTTTCCCATTTTTCCTAGCCTAGGTCGAATTTTAGAGAGAGAAATTGGTTGCTGAAATGATGCTTATTTGAGGTATTTTGATGAATTATGATGAATTATGGATATAGGAAATTAATGAAAATTTTCGAAGCAAAAATCAAAATTTTTACCCACCAAGGGTAAAATTGTAATTTTCAGTCTAGGACTTATACATTGACTCATATTCACTGTAATTGGACATTATGGATAGAATTGAACTATTAGAAAGAGAAATGGGTCAAATCAAAATTTAATTAAGGATTTTAGCAATTTAAACGCGTGTAGGCGAGTCGGTCGGATATCGTGATTTAACGACTGTCCGAACCATTTTTACTCAATTTCCAAGTATGTAGAGCTTGAAATAAATTATATTGGTTGGACACAAATAATGGAATTTTGTGTCATGAATCGTGTATATGTGGTGGGCTCCCAAACACGGGAAAAATATAAAGTGTAGTGGAAATTAAAACAGGAGTATTGTACACTCCTGTGACAAGGTGAGTGGATAATTTACCGTTTTCAATATCTAGAGTAGTTTTATCTACTTCTATGATTTAAAAATAAATTAAATTTATAAATAATTTTTAAATAAAAAAAATTAATTTATTTACACTGAGTATATGGAGACCTGCATTAATTTGCGTTCATGTATTAAAATTGAAATTATGGCTTATGATCTTGGTGAGCATGCTTGGCTGATTTATTGTGTTAAAAATTGGCATGAATTGCTATTTGCGGTGTAGGCTGGATAGTATTAAAATGTCCTTGTTATGCTACTGTAAATTTCATAAAATTGGTGGATCATAATTAATAAAACACTGCAGTGAGGGTTGTCGTGGACTACCTTTAGGAGGAGCAAGGAAATACCTGACTAATTGTTACCTCGGTCATAGAGGCAAGTAGGGTAACTCCCGAGATAATATTACAATTCACTTCACGTTAAACCACCATGTGAAGATGAGTTTAGCCAACGCCAAGGATCGGCTGTATCTGAAAAATTGTGAAATTCTAACAGCCTTGGCGGACTCAATTGGACACTCTGATCAAGTGTCCACAAGTATAAGATTTGACTTAAGCCTGATTTTTATAAATAAAACACAAGCCTTGTATTTTGCTAAAATATGATTTCTTTGTATAATTGAATTAAATTTAGTGTAATTGATGCTATGAATTACATGATAGCATTGTATTTTTATATTGTCTCCATCTACTCGACTTTAGATGTCGTAGATGGTAATTATCCAACTCACTGGGTTGTAAAACTCACCACCCTCTCTTCCCCCTTTTAGGCTTGAGACTACGAATAAGCACTCGGAATGCACATAGAGGCTTAATCAAAGTCGCGTCTTTGTATACAAAGGTACATAGTTGTAAATAGTAGAGCCACGTGTCATTGTAAACTGATTTGTATATTTGAATATGTACATGTTATTATGTATAACTTTATTTTACCTTTACGTTCAGAAAACTAGATTCTGAAGTTTTGAATAAAACAAAAGACGGAAATGCCCTTGTGTGGAAAATGGTGTATTTTGATAGTTTCGATACGAAACTTAAATTTTATTCTCAGAAAGATGTTTCTTGGAAATTAATAACCACGGGGGAAATGGATAACTGGCACGAGATGCCTTGCGAGGTCTCGATAGAGTACTCGGGGATTTAGTGTTTATCGAGACATCGCGGCAATTGTCACGGGCTCGATGGGAGATTCCGGGTCGTGACAATCTTATTGGTATCAGAGCATTTGGTTGCTCCTGGTTGTAATAGTATGAAAAATTTTGATTTTTTAAAGTTGATTTAAAGATTTGCATTGACACTGCGTGGCCCGAGTCGAGTTAAGTTAGGTCGAATAGAGTGTACGTGTCTGCACGTAGATTATAGAAACTTATTTGTACCTTTGTGAGGTATAGTGACTAAATCGTCACTGTCGATTTTGTATAGACCTTGTGGTACACAAAGTATCCCTTTACAATGTCTCGGAAGGACGATAGTCTTGACACCTCTTGTAGCATTAGTGAGGAATCGATTGATTCCACTGCTGAAAGCCGAGGGTGTCCTGAACCTGATAATTCAAAGGGATATTCGTCTAGGGTTCCTATAGATTGGGCTCCATCATATTTGGGAGCATAGGTTAGGATAAAGAAGAGCCCTAGTGATAGCGAGACTGACAAGAGTATTGATAGTAATGATGTTAATCAAGGTATGAGAAATTTCCTTTTGAAAAGAATTGGGAAATGTTCTGAAGAAAAGAAGGAAATGAAAATTTTAAGTATAAAGAAAATTATGAAATGAAGTTTTAATATGATAAGATGAGAATCTGGTATGAGTAAAGTTTATTAAAGGTAAATGATTGGATTTGAGAAGCATAAGTTCTTGATTTCTAAGAATTGAAAGTCTGAGTGTACAGAGAGATGAAATGTTACGTGATTTTGTACGAGAGGTAAATAAATTATCGAAAACATAAGACAGAAAGGATAAGTAATTATGAATAATAAAAATAGTAGTAGGGTGCGATCATACCAGCACTGATGCACCGGATCCCATTAGCACTTCAAAGTTAAGCGTGCTTGAGCAAGAGTAATAACAGGATGAGTGACCTTTTCGGAATAGTGTCTTAAGATAGGACATGAAGTATAATGTCACGACCCGGAACTCTCATCGAGCCCGTGACAACTGCCGCGATGTCTCGGTCTGCACTCATCCCCCGAATGCAAATCGAGACCTCGCAAGGCTCTTGTACCCGTTTTCCACTCACTTTTTTTTTTTGAAAACAATTTGTAGATGAAAGCTGTACTTCTCGTAACTAAAAATAAGTTTAGAAATCTCAAACATTAATTTAAAAGCGGTTTTAAGATTAATAACACTATTTAAAAATATTAAATAAAAATATTTTAATTTCTTATAAAACAATATTTACCAACATATCTGAAAATAATTTTTCGCACACGAAAGCAAAATAAATTTATACATACTGTAGTACAAATAACCATAGTATGTATTTTAATTTTACAATGACATGTGGGCCCCACTACGTACAATTATGTACCTTAAATGCACTGGATTTCGATTCCGCCTAGTTTCTTGATGCCACAGCTATCTAGTGCTTTTCTCGAGTCTGAAATGGGTGGAAGAGAGGGTGGTGAGTTTTACAACCCAGTGAGTAAATAACTACCATCAAAAGTATCTAAAGCCAAGTAGGTGGAGACAATATAAAAAACATTATGTCTCAATAATATTTATAAAGCCAAAATTTATTCCAATCCATACCAAACAATTTCCTTTCATTTAAAACTTCCAGGTTTATGAATTTCTTAAAAACATTTGGTTGATGCCAAAACCTGTACTCGGGGATACCTTGTACCCGGGTATCTGACCGAGACCGCCAAGGCTGTAAAGTGTCCCATACCCATACACATATTTTTCACATCTGACACACACAGCCGTTCCTTGGCGTTGGCTGAGTCTCACTCTCACGTGGTGGCCCAGACGTGAGGTGCACTCAAATCTCACCTCAGGAGACACTTCACCCACCATCTCCCCCTGGAGGTAAGTACATAATTGGATTACCATGCCCCTCTCATAGGCAGTCCATGGAAACCCCCACCACTGCAGTGACCGTTTAATATACCACCAGACCCATAAAATTTCCAGTAGCATAATATGGCAAATAAAATTTAATCCAACTTGTCAAGGAAATAAACAATTTATACATTTCATGCCAACACAAAAGTTCAGCCATCATGCTACCACAATGCCATAAGCCAGAATTTCAATTCATGAATATACAACACAAATCACAGTGTACGTCTCCACATACTCAATTTCCATAAAATCGGTATTTAATTTTAAAGCAGTATTTCATCGAAATACATTTTAAACGAAAATCATAATATTTTGAAAATTCCAATTTCACCATGCTTTAATAAGCATAAACTATAATAAATCTACTCTAGATATTAAAGACGATAATTTATCCACTCACCTTGTCACAGGAGTGCCCGATACTCCTGTTTTCAATTTCCCACTACACTGCCTTTTTTCTCGTATCGGAGGACTCACCAGCTATGCACGATTCACGACACAAAATCTCATTATTTGTGTCTAACATAATAATTTATTTCAGGCTCTTCATCATGCATGAAATGCCATGCATCCAGTCCGAATTACCGTCTAAACACGGTATTTGACCTAGTTCACCTACACATGGTCCAAATTGCTAAAATCTCTAATTTAACTCCGAATCAATTTTTTCTCACTTTCTATACTTCAATTATATTCAATTGGACTTAATGTCCCTCAGTGTGATACAAATTATCAGTCCTGGACTGAAATTACGAAAATACCCCTAATGGGTAAAATTTTCGATTTTTGCTCTAAAAATTCTCATAATTTTTCTAGGCTTATAATTCACCATAATTCATATAAATATCATTAATTCTCCTCATTTCCAGTAGCAATTCTCTCTCTAAAATATTCAGCTATAATGGGTGATTCAAGAATAAAATCAATTCTTTGCTTACTAACATGTTATACTAACCTTAAACACTAACATAATTAAAATTCAAATAATTCCATAAATTTTCTCTCTCTAAACCCATATAACCAGATCTGAAACCACCATAAAAACATGAAATCTAACCATGGAAACTAAGGAAAAATACATGGAAATGATAGCTCATAAGCTAAACTTGAAAAATCATACCTTTAAACACTTGGATCCTTGAAAAATCACACTTTTTCTTTGATTTTCTTCCACATAGGGTTTATTTTTGTATTTTCTCTCTCTTCCTTCAGGTTAGAACGAAAATTAGGGGAAGAAGCTGAAAATTTTGGCTTTTTAATAGCCAAATAAAATAATATTATTTTATTATACTTTTTGAATTTTTTATTAATTTATTTTTTTTTCATTTGACTTTCTTTTTTTTTTTAGCCAAATTTCCAGCACCCTTATCCTCTGATTTTTCCAGGAGCTTCTAGAAGGAATTTTAATAATTTTTATAGTGTAATTTTATGAAATTACACTTTTGCCCCCGAAAAAGTGTAAAATTACATTTTTACCCCAAAAATTGAAAAATTGCCACAAGGCATATTTTTCAGTCCTCAAACTCATACCACACTCCAATTTGTCAACTTTGATCTAAATCCTCTCGAAAAATTAAATTTGACCTTCCGGTGGTAAAATTACGATTTTACCCCTACACTCCAAAAATCACCGGAATTAAACTTTTTCACTACCAAACCTTCAAATTACACTCCAATAAGTTTAATACAATCAATCTCAATCAAATGGGATCAAAAAATCTTTTTTCAAAAATTCCAAATTCGTCCTTTAATGGCAAAATTACTATTTTGCCCTTGTGTCCCAAAAATACCGAGAATTGCACTTTTTCACTGCTAAACTTCACTTTACGTTCCAAACATCATTTTATATTCCATATAATCATTCTTGGTCATAAAAATCAAAATCTTTATTAAAAATTCCCATTTTGTCCTGAAATTGAAAAATGACCGTTTTGTCCCTAATCGGTCAATTTTTTTCGATTGACTCCAAACTGAACCTGGAACTCCGAATCACTATTTTAAATCACTCCGTGGGTTTTAGTTTTCTCAAATTCATCCTCAATTCTCTGTTTAAACTGGTTTAAAACTTATTTAACTTGATCATACCCTTAGGGGCAATATTGTCATTTATCTTGTTTCCCGAGGCAATTCGATATACAAACATGCTATCCATTGCATGTGAATGACATATCACAAATAAATTAGGATCGGGTATTACATATAAGGGTTTTCGAAGATATTTATTGATGAGAACATAAATTGTAGAGTATGTTTTCTTAATGAATTTCGAATTTTTGGAGAAATTACCATGGTAAAGTATTGTTAAAGGTAAATGAGGGTTGAATCACGATTCAAATATTTAGAAATTGAGAGTGATATGAATGGATTAAAAGATGACTTTGGCATACTATAATATATGGTATGAATAATTTGAATGAAAATGATTGGTGACAACACTAGATCAATTATGAGGTATACTAGAAACTTTGGAAGATAAAGTGGAGCATGCACGATAATGAAATGGGAAAACATAACATTGTAACACGATATGGTGAAGTTGTTCTATATTATGGAACTTTTTAAATATTGATTTGATTTGGTTGGAAGGAAATGATTAGTAGTAACACAAGTAAATTAATATTTACATGCACGAAGGTAAATGCACTATGTTGATTGAATTGTTATATTCCTATATAAATAGTGTTGGAATTTTGAAAGGTTTTATGAGTAAATAAGTGAGGAAAATGTATAGTAGTTTAGAGGGAACTAGCGTTGATTTCAATTAATGACCGTGAAATTTCAAGAACGGTTGGATCTATTGAGGTTTAAAGATACAAGTGTATAAGTCAATTTAAGAATGAACGTCAGGGATTATTATGATTGATGTGTGATCACGAAGTAAAAAGTTAATGAATAAATTTATTCAAAAGGTGAACTTGAATTTTGCTATGCATAGTATGGAGAGTTACAAGATTAAAGGACTAAATGTGTGAGATGGTTAAAGGCGTTCTTTTCAGGCGAAGGAAAGGTTTTGGGTTCGAACCTCCCTGTGTCCAACTGCAGGCTATAGACTGCAGGGAAGACCATGTTAAAGGGATGAGGACCCAGACATGACGGTACCCTGGAGAGATAGTCTTTCGAAGGGAAGGTCATATGTGGATGTGACAGCTTGAGATTAAGTCACTCAAAATGTCAAATCTAATCTAAATGGCACATAGAGTTATATAATTAAGATTGATATACATGAGTTACTTGAAAGATCAAGTTAAAAGTTTATTTGGTTCAAAGTGCGATTTATAGCACGAATGATCAAATCAAGGTACTTATTTGAAGTATTCATAATATTGTAATGCAAAGACATATGAGATAATGAAACCTAAGTGTAAGATTTGAAACGATAAGAAAAGAGTATGAGTATGCTAATGGTACGAGACTATGCACGGATATGACAAAACATTGATATGAATTATGAAGGATATTTTACAATAAAGTATGAAGTATGAGGAGTTTTATTAATTGAAATTTTAAGTGCACTAGAAAAAGTGTTAAAATAGAAATGAGGAATAAATTAAAAGATTTATATGTTGCTACATATAGAGATACATGGATAAAAGAGAATTTAAGAATTTTTGAAATGGACATATTGAGATAAGTTGTTATGTAAAGCATCAAAATCAATGCTCAGTTGATTAAAGTCTGATTGTAAGAGAACAAAAGAGATGAAGAGTTAAACTTTGTGGATGGCTAAGTAAGAGTGAATGAGGAGTTAAATAAATTATGAGATATTGATGAGGAATATCAATACTAAATAATAATATTGTGAATGAGAGATTACCAAAGTGGCACAATAAATGTGACGATGTGAAGTGATGTTATGGAAAATTTCAAATTTTGTTTTAATCCAGTTGAATGCAAAGAATTGATAATAATGCAAGGTTGTTTAAGTGATGTGTTAGAAATCCTTGAAAATAAATGGAAATATGAATAGTCAAGTGCGCATTTGAATATTTTGGTGAGCAAAGGTATACATTTAAGTAAAGGATGTGTTTGGAGGATAGAAAAACAATTAAGCAATTAAATATTTCAAAAGTGATTAAATCCCTGTGAAGAGAAATTATGGATTATAAATGACGAGCCTAAGATGTATGATCTTAAGAATGGCTAAGGAGCTAAATAGTGAAGTCATAAGTTAAGTGGTCATAAATAGTGAGAAACTTAAATGTAAAACAGAGATTTCCAAGACAATACTTAAGAGAAGTATTGTTATTAATGAGGCGAAAATAAGTATAGAATTAAATGGTTATAAAGAGAAAGTGGTAAGACAAAAATGATACTTATGTTAATATTGTGAGGTACTTGAGGAGAACTCAATTTCAAGTTTTGCTAATTTCAATTACCATTGATAAATTGATTAAGAGAAAATCATGTAATGTTCATATGATAGAATAGAGCAAGGGATTATAGAAAAACCACTTTGAGAATGAAAATCTTCTAATGGGTGGTGGACATTGGAAATTGAAGTTGGTTAAGGTACACAAAATTTAAATGAGTTTAAGTTTTGTGGGATAAAGTAATACCGGAATTGATAATATTGCAAGAAATACAATGAATTGTGTCAAAGCGAAAACTTAAAGTATCAATGGAATTAGAAAATGTATGTGCATAGTAGACAACAATTGAATAAAAATGGTATGGAGTACATAAGGAGTATATTCGAATGAGATGTAAATTAGATATGAGAAGATTGACACAATTGTGGATGTAAGATATCTTTAGAAATTGTTTTGAATATATAAACTTGAGAAGCTTATTATGGACCCAAAAAACATTCTATTTTTTTTCTATAAACCGAACGCGTCGAGAGTATGTCAGATGTCACATCGGTTAAGTGTGACCCTTGTGCACGAGTGAGCTCTAGCTAGAGACATTTTCGGGTTACCGATGGGCTGTTAGACATGGCTGGGGTCATGGTCTGTGATATATGTAGCAAGGCCACAGATGATTTACGCGATTGCGATCGCTTGATAGCTCCGATGTCGGCCAACATCATTGAGATTGCCATGGCATATTCTATAGGAATCTGGTGGAGGCGATGCTCCCAGATTTTATTACGTGGAAGTGGGTTCACGTGTTGATGTTATGTTTTCCCTACTCGAGAGCATTGTGAATTTTTGACGCATACTTTTATACATGGAAATGATTATATGACTAATTAAAGTAAAGGATGAACTCTAAAAGTCTGAAGTTTAAAATTGATGTGCGATGAATTGTATGAGTAGCACAATAATGAGAATCTTCATCGAAAATTAAAATCTTGTGGAATTAAGGAATTTTGGAGAAAAATAGTCAAGAAAATGAAATTTATAGTATGAATCCATGTGAGATGGATGTAAATGTTGACATTAGGAGGATTAAGGACAAATTTAAGTTGTATGAATGTAAAGTCAATATGAGGTATGTGGAGATCATAGAGACTATTAATTTCCCTTACATAAAGGATGTGTACGGAAGGAATGTGATATGTTAATGATGCTATAAGATACATAATAATGTTTAAGGATGAGAATGAATGAATGGATGTCAAAAAGATGTTGAGGAATGATCAAGTGATGATGGTGATTGGTATATATATATACATAAGTATGAGAAATGATTGAAATTGATACAAATGGAATAAAATTTTTGTTCAAATTTAATAAGAGGAATAGAGACACTGAGCATGTCTCTGGGCAAGAAATCATTATTGAGGAAATTATTGATGATAAAATTTTTAAAGGTTCAAGATAAATATAAGTGAAATATGTAAGTCGTGTTGAAGGAAATCGAAGTAACGAATCAAAGTTTCCTTATAAAGGAGATAACCTGAGAGGTTAAGTATCAAAGAAAAATCTGATACCCCAATTTTCCTAGAATATGATGAATGAAATTTTGAGGTCAAAATTTTATTTTAAGGGAGGTAGTGTTGTAACACCTGACCCTAAATTATCGGTGATAAGTCATTCACATGCATTGGACAACATGTTTGTATATTGAATTGTCCTGGGAAACAAGTTAAATGACTATATTGTCCTTAGGAATACCATTGAGTCGATTAAACCTCGAACAAGTCTAAACAAGGATTTTAAGAGTGAAATCATCAATTTCACAGTCCAGGGATTACTTAAAACAATGATTCGGAGTTCAAGGTTCAATTTAGAGTTAATTGGGAAAATTGACCAATTAGGGACAAAATGATCATTTTTCAATTTCAGGACAAAATGGAGATTTTTAATAAAGATTTTGATTTTTATGACCAAGAATAATTATATGAAATATAATATGATTATTGGAGCATAAAATGAAGTTTAATAGTGAAAAAGTAAAATTCTCAGTATTTTTAGGACACAAGGGTAAAATAGTAATTTTACCACTAAAAGTCAAATCGAGAATTTTTAAAGAAGATTTTGGCCCCATTTGATTTAGATTGATTATTTAGACTAGTTAAAACATAAATTGAGGTTGAAAAGTGCAAAGAAAATGCAATTCTAGTGCATTTTGGAGTATAAGAGCAAAATGATAATTTTACCACGAAGGGACCAAATTTAATTTTTTGAGAGAATTTAGATCAAATTTGATAAATTGGAGTGTGGTATGAGTTTGAGGAGTGAAAAATATGCTTTGTGGTAGTTTTTCAATTTTTGAGGTAAAAATGTAATTTTGTATTTTTTCGAGGGCAAAAGCGTAATTTTGTAAAATTACACCACCAAAATTTTTGGAATGGTCCAAAAATTTCATGAAATCAGAGGATAAGTGATGGAAATGTGTGGTGGAGAAAAAAAATTCAAAAAGAAAATAAATAAATAATAAAATAATGAAAAAAGGTAATTACCATGTGTTAAATTAAATATTTAATGATTTAAGTTATAAAAAGTAAAAATTCAACCTTCATCTTCTTCTTCAAGCCGTGAAAGTGAGGGAAAGAGGAGAAAAAGAAGAAACCATAAACCCTAGGTCAAGATTCAAAGGGAAAACAAGAAAACTGAAGAATTTAAGCCAGAAAAAGGTAAATTTTCTTGATTTTTCTTGTGATCTAGCTTACCCATGCTTTATTTTATCAATTCCATGGTTAAATTGCATGGTTTCTTAAGAGTTTCTTGGCTGATCAAAATGGGTTTAGAGAGAGAATGATAATGGATTTGGTTGGTTATGAATTATGTTAGTGTTTTAGGTTAGTATAACATGTTAGTAAGCAAAATTAGCAAAGAAATAATTATTTTCCATTTTTCCTAGCCTAGGCCAAATTTTAGAGAGAGAAATTGGTTGCTGAAATGATGCTTATTTGAGGTATTTTGATGAATTATGATGAATTATGTATATAGGAAATTAATGGGAATTTTTAGAGCAAAAATCAAAATATTTACCCATTAGGGGTAAAATCGTAATTTTCAGTCTAAGATTGATACATTGACCCATATTCACTGTTATTGGACATTATGGATAGAATTGAACTATTAGAAAGTGAAATGAGTCAAATCAAAATTTAATTAAAGATTTTAGCAATTTAAACGCGTGTAGGCGAGTCGGTCGGACATCGTGATTTAACGACTGTCCGAACCATTTTTACCCAATTTCCAATTATGTAGAGCCTGAAATAAATTATATTGGTTAGACACAAATAATAGAATTTTGTGTCATGAATCGTGTATAGGTGGTGGGCTCCCGGACACGAGAAAAATATAAGATGTAGTGGAAATTAAAACAGGAGTATCGTGCACTCTTGTAACGAGGTGAGTGGATAATTTACCGTTTTCAATATCTAGTATAGTTTTATCTACTTCTGTGATTTAAAAATAAATTGAATTTATAAATGATTTTTAAATCGAAAAAAAATTGATTTATTTACATTGAGTATATGGAGACTTGCATTAATTTGCGTTCATGTATTAAAATTGAAATTATGGCTTATGATCTTGGTGAGCATGCTTAGCTGATTTATTCTGTTAAAAATTGGCATGAATTGCTGTTTGCCGTGTAGGCTGGCTAGTATTAAAATGACCTTGTTATGCTGCTATAAATTTCATAAAGTTGGTGGATCATAATTAATAAAACACTGCAATGAGGGTTGCCGTGGACTGCCTTTAGGAGAAGCACGGAAAAACCTGACTAATTGTTACCTCGGTCGTAAAGGCGAGTAAGGTAACTCCCGAGGTAATGTTACAATTCACTTCACGTTAAACCACCACGTGAAGATGAGTTTAGCCAACGCCAAGGATCGGCTGTATCTGAAAAATTATGAAATTCTAACAGCCTTGGCGGACTCAATTGGAAGCTCTGATCAAGTATCCACGAGTATGAGATTTGGCTTAAGCCTGATTTTTATAAATAAATCATAAGCCTTGTATTTTGCTAAAATATGATTTCTTTGTATAATTGAATTAAATTTGGTGTAATTGATGCTATGAATTACATGATAGCATTGTGTTTTTATATTGTCTCCATCTACTCGACTTTAGATGTCGTAGATGGTAATTATCCAACTCCATGGGTTGTAAAACTCACCACCCTCTCTTCCCCCTTTCAGGCTCGAGACTACGAATAAGCACTCGGAGTGCACATAGAGGCTTAATCGAAGCCGCGTCTTTGTATACAAAGGTACATAGTTGTAAATAGTAGAGCCACGTGTCATTGTAAACTGATTTGTATATTTGAATATGTACATGTTATTACGTATAACTTTATTTTAACTTTACGTTTAGAAAACTAGATTCTGAAGTTTTTGAACAAAGCAAAAGACGAAAATGCCTTTGTGTGGAAAATGGTGTATTTTGATAGTTTCGATACGAAACTTAAATTTTATTCTCTGAAAAATGTTTCTTGGAAATTAATAACTACGGAAGAAATGGAAAACTGGTACGAGATGCCTTGCGAGGTCTCGATAGAGTACTCGAGGATTAAGTGCTTATCGGGACATCGCAGCAGTTGTCACGGGCTCGATGGGAGATTCTGGGTCGTGACACTAAATTAGCTAATAAAATAAAGAATTAATTGATAAGCAAGGATTAAAGAACTATAGGAATAAAATCAATGGTACGCTACAATAAGATAACTTAAGATTAAATGGTATCATTTGTACCATTCATGGAACGGGTGCCATGGAGGTGCTAACCCTTCTCTGTGCGTAATCGCACACTCGAACCTATCTTTAAAAATCGTAAGCCAGTTATTGTTCTTTCAACGGACCTAAAATTAATTTAGGATTTTGTCGATTAGAATCGAGTTAATAGATGACCAATCGCATCTAGAAAAGACGATTGGTGGTGACTCTTAACTTGTTTTTTCCCCACATCTAGTGGTCTGGTTTTTGGGCCCGCACACTACGACAACTTGGTGACTCCATTGGGGATACTAGAGAGTCGTGCCATAATTAATCATAAGTTATCTTAAGCCTTAAATAATTTGTTGTTTCCTTTAAATTTAAGCATTTGTTTTATGCATTATGGTTTTGTGCATTAATTGTTTTATGATCATTATTTTATTACTTTTTTAAATTATAAGGAATTTAGGATAGAGGGATGTGAGATTGTCCGTCAAAGGTTGGTACGTTCCTTCACACACACAACACATGTTGCATTCATGCATAAGTCTTTTACTCGGGTTTTGTCCTTTATTATGAGGGAGTTTAGTAGCTACGCTCTCATGAGGTAATAACCTCCACATGGGCTAGTGAACATGCCCACTTAAATTGAACCTAGTCCATTTGAAGCTTATAATGAGTGAGGACCAGGGTGCCTTACTAGTCCAAGTGGACAATAGTCAAGATCAATTTGGGAACCTTTAGCCTCGTTTAAAACCGAATTCAACATATAGAAAGCCATGAGGAGCCATCCCATAAGCAAAACCTTACCTAACTTATCAAGACGAGTACACCCTAATTTAGGACACGTGATGGAACAAATCTTTCATAATAGCATTTTTTTGATAAAATAAAAATAATGCGGATCAAAGTGATTTTAAAAAAGAAAAAACAAAAAAACAAAGAATTTCTTTCTTTTTCCATCTTAAAAAAAAAGAGCAAGATTTTTTACATTCATTATTTTTAGAATACTTTTTTCTCTACTTCTGCTTTAAATAGCTCAAAAGAATAGTTTTTTCTATTCTCTCCTAAAAATAAAGGATAAACATGAAAAATAGAAAGGATTTTTTTTCTTTCATGAAAAAAAAAAAGAATAAAGAAAGAAAAAAAGGGAGGTATATCCTTTGAGTGAGGTCTTCTCAAAAAAAAAAAAAAAGAGAAGTCTTTAGTTCTTTTTGTCCATAAAAATAAAGGAAAAGAAAGAGAGAGAAAAGCTTTTTCTCTTACAAAAATAAAAGAGGAAGGTAAAAAGAGAAAATGATATTTCTTGCGAAACAGAAAAGAGAAAGAAAATGGTTCTTCACTTAAGTAGTAAGAAGAGAGAACATAGAAAGGTTTGTTTTTTTATTTCTTCCATTTTCTTCAAAAACGACATAAAGAAAGGGATTTTAGTTTAAATAAAATTTTCTACCTCCCATTATACATGATTTCCAATAATGTGATCTTCCATTTCATTTCATACCATCCATGCATCAAGGCATCATAGCATTTCATGCATACATGCAAATATCATATTTTCATCTACATGCAATCATTTCATGTTTGTTCTACTAAAGAAGAACCCTATAGCATTATTAGCTTTGTAGGAAAGAGAATAAATCCCTTTTTGAAAAAATTTTTAGTAAAGTTCCAAATTTTTTGTTTCAAATTTATTTTGGTTTGGGTCAAAAGGGTTGAATGATATGGAACATGAATTAGAAGCAAGGAAAAGTGCATTGGAATGCAATCAAGATGAATTTGGACATGACCTTCGAGAGATCAAAGGACAGATGGCCAAATTGATGGAAATGGTTAAACGTTTCAATGAAGCCAAGGAAAGCACCTTCAAGAACCCCAATCGCTTCAAATCGAACCACACCAAAAGCAATCATTGAATAAAAAGTAATTTGTCCTTGATAAACCCAACACATTGCTCAGTGGCTCAAGTAAAGATCAAAGTCTGGAAAAAGTCGTAAAAGGGATGGATGAGTTGAATATGCAAATGATTGAGTGAAAAAGTTTCATGACTAAGATGGGATCTCCAGATGCTACACAACCCATGAATAGTGGGTTGCAACCAAGGGCATATTCTCAACCCACATGCAAGAATCAATTTGCAGCCAAATTCATACTCTTATCCAAGCACTTTGTGACCCCTTTTTAAACAAGCCTTTCAAAGCCAACCACAGGCACAATTATCAATCACCCCCACTCTTAACCCAGGCACCCCTCAAAAATAATCTATAAAGAAAAACAATTTGAACCGGTACTCGTTACCTACAAAGAACTCCTTTATCAATTAGTTCATGATCATTTTATTGTCTCGGTACCTTTAGAACCCTTACAACCTCCATACCCAAAGTGGTTTAAGTCAAATGCAATATGTGATTATCATGGTGGAGCTATGGGACATTCCATCAAAGATTGTGACACCTTCAAGTTTCGAGTGCAAACATTAATAGATGCCAAATGGTTCGATCCAACAAAGACAATGGGGCATGGTTGTGGGAAGTACAATTAGGTGTCAGGATGAAAGAAGGATTGACTACGTCGATTTTTCACAAAAGTTTTCTTTAAGACCTTAAGACATTTTAATCGTTAACTTTTTTTGAATGTTGTAAGAATGGGTTTATAATTGTGAAGAATTATGTTTACTTTTGAGGTTTTGTTCAACATTTTCCTAAATGTTGTTTTATATATAAAAAAACCACAAAAAATGAAAAAAAAAGTATATTTGAAATGTAATCATATTGGTGCACTATTCATAATCAAGTGTCTTTGTGTTTCAAATCACTCATCATACATTTAATCATCCCATCATGCATTCAAACATCCTTCAATTTTGACGCATCATTCATCTTCCTTTGTTGCAAGTAGCATCACTCCACCTTATTACATTCCATGAAAGAAAAAACAAGATTGTTGTTGATTTTCACAAATAAAAAAGGTTCTTTCGAATTATATACTGAAGAAAAGAAAGAAACTCGAGGGAACCCATTTATAGTTGGCACAATATTAGGGCTCAAGCTAGAATCATGGGAGATGAACAATCAAATTTCATAGACAAGATGGAGAAGACCTAAGATGAGATGAGAAAATAGTTGGCCAAGCTAATGGAGAGTGAATGCCGATGAAAAGAGGGGGACTATTGAAAGATCTTTAAGTTTTCAAGGATTAAGCCAATCGTCAACACAAAGGCAAACTATGCAAAATTTCGGGGGCAAATCTTTCTAACCAGGTTCCTACACTTGACTTGAATGACTTTAAAGAACAAGGAAAATTGAAAGTCGACTTTTCAAGACCAAGAGAAAAATCGAGAATGCAACAAAAGTATGACTTTTTAGAAGAACATTTTAAAGCCATAGAGGGAACAGATATCTATGATGCCATTAAGGCAAAGGAATTAAGTTTGGTGCCTAATGTCGTCATCCCACCCAAGTTTAAAGTCTTGGAATTTGAAAATATGATGGAACTAAATGCCTTAAGACACATTTGATCATGTATTGCAACAAGATGGCTCTATATTCCCGTGATGAGAAGTTGCTCATTCATTTTTTCGAAAATAATTTGGAGGGAGCTGTGGTTAAATGGCACTTCAAGTTCGAAAAAGATTATATTTGCACATGAAGAGATTTGGCCAAAGCATTTTTAGGACAATACATGCACAATCTAGAAGCAATTCCTGATCAAATTACCCTCCAAAACATGGAAAGTAACCTTTCTAAAAGTTTCAAGGAGTATGCTTGTTGGTGGAAGCAAATAGCATCACAAGTCCAACCACCCCATACTAGTAGAGAATTAAATTCTCTATTTGTTGATACTCTTCCTCCTCCATATTATAACAAATTGGTGGATAATACTTCTTCAGATTTTATGGATTTTGTGTTCTCTGTGGGAAAGATTGAAGATGGAATAAAAAAGAAAAAGATTATAGACTCTCAAGCAAATGATCTTGTCAAAAGAGAATATGATGCTTTTGATAAAGGAGTTCAAGTAATGACTTTTGAAAAGAGAAACAAAAGGAAATTTTGTGACATAGAAGATCTTATGGGTGCTCATTCATACCCATCAGCATATGTCCATAATTTACCTCAACCTTTTGCTCAGTCATCATTTACACAAGCTCTTCCACCTTACATGCCCACTTTAGGTGACTGAGAAATTAATCTGGATTACCTTTAAAGCAACGATAGAAAGAAAACTAAAGTGTACCATTCATTGCCAATGTCCTATGTAGAGCTTTTCTCTTTATTGGTACCAAGTCATAAGATCTCCATTATTCATGCCAAGCCTAGGAAACCTCATTACCCAATATGGTATAACCCAAATGTTAAATGTGATTACCATTCTGGGGTTGAAGATCATTCCATGGAGAATTATATTGCATTCATGAACAAAGTTCAAGCTTTAATCGATGCAGACCCAACTGAATTCAAAGAACTTCTCAACAACTATAGAAATCAGGGGTGATGGATGCAAGGCTTGGGTTTTGGAATAATTGAGTGATATGCCAATTCAGGGGCAATTCTTGATCACTTTTTAGTCGTGTACATGTTTTGAGGGCAGAAACTCTTAGGAATATGGACTTTTGTCTTTCATGCAATTTGAGTTAAGTGCATGTTTAGTTTTTATCATCATAACATACTGTCATGAGTTGAATCAAGTTTGAAAATTGCTCAAATTTCTTTTGGTTCCTATTTTTTTTATTTTTCTTTCTAAAAGAAAAAAAAGAATAGATGTTGGTCCTAAATATAACTGCTAGAGGGGGGGTGAATAGCACTATCTCGACTCTTTTAATGGGATTGAGACTTGATCTTAAAGTAAGGAAGATAAAGCAATGAAAACAATGGATAAAGTATTTATAGTGGTTCAGTCCAAGACCTACATCCACTACCTTGATTATCCAACCAAGGATTTTCAAATCAAGCACTAAGATGGTGGAATTCACAAGCTTCCACCAAGCTTTTACAATGACTTTTCAAGGCTTAGCCATAACCTTTACACTAGTTTTTCACGGGATCAACTAAAACCCAAGGTGGCTTTCCAAGGCTCAACCACAACCTATCACTAGTTTTTCTTGGGCTAAACTAAAACCCCAATGTGGATTTTCAAGGCTCAACCATAACCTATCTCTAGTTTTTCATGGGCTAAACTAGAACCCCAATGTAGTTTTTCAAGGCTCAACCACAACCTATCTCTAGTTTTTCTCGAGCTAAACTAGAACCCACAAGCATCCAAGCAAACCTTGCTTGATGCAACACTTAGAGTGAAACACTCACTCTAAGAATACAAAGATAGAAAGAAGAAAGTACCTAATGATCACACGGTTGATCTATGTGGTACAAGTTTAAGTGCTAAAGACAAATACAAAGAATAAGCATTGAAGTTCAATGAAGAGTACAAAGGATTTTCAGGTTTTGCTACTCTTCTTGGCTAGAATATGATGGTGTCTTTGAATATGAAGCCAAAGTTGTCAAAAGTTGTCTTAAATTTGTTCCTTGGCATTTGGAGATCCTTTTATAGTTGGAGAGCTGGTTTGATGGCTGTTGGGATGTTTATGACCGTTAGAAACAGTTTGGGGAAGATTCTAACTGTTTTCTTGTCTTGTAGTGGCCTGGCGGATGTAGTAAACAAAAAGCACTTAGTCGACTAAAATTTTTCCCTTGGTCGACTAAATTGGTTCTGCTTCAGACGCAGATTCCAGTGATCACTTAGTCGACTAACCCTATTATCTTGGTCGACTAACTTGATTTTGTTTCTCACCAAGCTTCACCCTTTCACTTCTCCACTTTGACCTTTGTTTAGCAAATGATCTTCCTTGACATATCAGGGGACTCCATCAATATTGATCTTCCTTGTTCTTTATCCAAATCACATCTTTAGGTGTTTAATAGGAATATTGAAATATTTTCTCATTTATGAACATTTGCCTTGCACACTTAGTTATAGATGTTAGACATAAATGACATGGGAACATTTTATTATCATCAAAAACTAATGGAGCCAACAATCTCTCCCTTTTTGATGATGACAAAACATCTCTTGATTAATAGCATGGTGCTTTTTTAGTATCTTTTTCAGTTTCTACAGAAAATGAGGATTGCTCCCCTAAGTTCATCTTCCCCCTAAGTTTGTGCATTTTTCATACATTCCAGCAAGTTTTTATCCAAGTTATATTCTTAGTGACATTGTATATTCTTGCTTTGGATAGAGAATGCTCATATTTGCAAATTTTAAGAGTAAATGACATGTTGACAGATTGTTATCAGTTTTCTATGTCTGCAATTTTCTGTCAAGTAGCGTGCAGGTTCAGATTTCATCATGTTAGCTCCAGATTTTATTCACACCATCATTTTTCTAGCAAAACTCTTATGAATCATCATTAATATGTACTCAAGCACATGTTTTACTTTGCATTATTCTCTCAGAAATGATTTATCAACATAATGACTCAATATCAGTACAATATCAAAAAATTTTGACAGTTTTGCACAGTATTAGCAGACAAGTTTCCAGTCATGCTTCATAATGTCATAAATATCATTTCAGAGTTCAAACACTTTAAGCAGCTATCAACAAGCATATTCAAGACATTCATAAAGTCAACTAAGATTAAAAACATTGTTTGAATGTCATTTCGGCATAGATATCTAACAAAACAGTAATCAAAAATATTATTCCAAAAATACCCTTAGTCCTAATTTTGCTACCTATCTACCCTAGAAGTCTGGTACCTCTACCCTCAGATTTTTTTATTTTTCTTATAAATACGTCTCCCTTTTTTTGTCATCATCAGGGAGGGGGCTGAGGTATCAATTCTCAAAGGAAGATGATGTAGATTCAGGGGACATAGTTTGTTCCCGCCAAGGATTTAGGGGAACAGGAGAAGGTGGTCTCAAAGGGGGTTGAGAAGTTGCTTCTGGAGTCTGCTGAGGAGATGTTTCTGTAGCTTTTTCTGGAGTTGCCTGATCAGAGATTTCTATTAGAGCTTGAGAAGTGCTTGCAGGAGGTGACTTTGCCTTTTTTGCCAATCTTGAAGACCTTGTTCTTGGAGGAACTGATTTTCTTGCTAGCTTCTTTGGTCTCATGGCAAGTGGTTGAGGCTTTGATGCGGGAGCTGTGTCTTTTGTTTTTGACTTTTTTGTTTTCTTCCCTTTTTTTGCAGCTCTCTGTTCTGAGGTAATTGCTTGAGTAGCTTGAGCTACTGCTGTCTCTTTTTCTACTTGCTCTTCTCTTGCGATCTGATAGAACAGTCCCATGACAGACACTTCACTAGAATGAGGAGGTGATGCTTCTTGTTCAGGATTCGATGGAGGCTGGTGCTCAGGAGAACCAAGTGGCGACCCTACTACCTCAGTACCTTGTTCAGACGTTTCCCTTTTTGCTGAGGTGGTTTAGTGGGGTTCTTCAATTTTTGGTTCAAGGTCATGATGACCAGGGCTTGCACTCCGGTAGGCTGATCTTTCAGCTTGAAATTCAGACCCTTCTAGTTGCAATGCTGATCCTTCCATACCTTGTCCTTCTGGTGCCATGCTCTCAATAGCAGAGGAGTCAGCATCAGCAGGTCCAGTTGGTATTTCAAATTTGGCTTTCAAGCTGGCTTCAATTTCATTCATTCTTTCTTCAATTTTACCAAGCCTAGCTCTTTGATTAGTGAGCTTGGCATCCATTCTCATCAGCAGGTTGAACATTACTTCATTGCAGAATGAAGGGGTATTGTTTCTGGTTGAGTGGGGGCTGCCTCTGGTTGTGGTTGAACTAAAGTGATCTTCGAGGTTTTGCTGAAGGTGTCCCCATACACTCTGTATCCCATTTTGATCAGACTTTCTAGGTAGATTGGTTGGTCTCTACTCTTGACCATATCCATATCATACCTTTTTGCCCATACTTTTTTTTTCTTAACAAGAGATGTGATTACATTCCCATAAGGCAAATGGATTTTCTCCAGTTTACATGCTGCCCTCATCCTTTCAATCATGAACCATCCAAGGTTCAGAACTTCACCAGTGAATGCATGCTCCATCAGCCAAAGGTCTTGAAGGCTGATGTAGCTTAAGCTACCACTCCTACCATGCAAATTTTCAACTTCAAAGTAATGCGGGATTCTAAATTGTGGACTAATAATTAGTCCTGCATTGCTCTTTGAAGAGAATTTTTCCTTTTTCCCAGTGACAATTTCCCATACAAAAGCAGGATCATATTTGTCAGGCATTTCATATTCTCCATTTTTTCTTTCAATTCCTAGCAGGTTACTTAAGTCTGAGGCTGTAACTAAGAATTCCTTCCCATTTAGAAAAACATTCAGATTCTCTTCAGAATAGTCCTCTGACTCATCAAACTCTCTTTCACTGAATGCAATGCTAGCATAGAATTCTTTAACTAAACTAGCACTATACGTTCTGTCTTTGAAGGAGCTATACTCCTTAATGCTCAATTTATTAAAGTAATCAGTCAAGCTTGTTTGGAGTTCAGGAGTTTCACTGAAACTCTCCCAGTCAATGTGCTTCCCGCATGTAATGGGGGCATTTTCTATTTTCTTAAACCTTTCATGAATTTTGTTCCTAAATTTTAGGGAAGAAGTAGATGAAGTACTTTTTTCTCTTTTGCTCTTCTTTCCCAGTTTCTCAGTCTTCTTCTTTTTCTCTTTTCGTATGTTTTTCTCAAAACCTTTTCCAGACTTCTTTGTTGTAGAACTCGATGCTTATTTTTGCTTTTCCTGTGGGTGCTCAGCTTTGGGGTTTTTTTCTATTGGTCTCTCCCCCTTTTTCTTTGCAAGTAAATCCTTAAGAAAGGTTGACTTGGCCATTGCGACTTTTGAAGAAGTTTTTCACTTAGGGTTCCAAAAGATGATAGAATGAGGGTTCTCGGGTGATTTCAGAGGAGGAAAGAAGACAAATGGGATTGTTACGGTTGAGAGAATCGGTTATCAAAGGGTTAGGAAGTGATTGACAGTTTTTAACTTAGAAAACTGTTTGCCTCCCCCTTAAAAGATGCCTAACTTTCTAAAATTTTAAAACTCCCTCTTTTGTTTTCACTATTTACTGCTTCAGGTTTTCCCTTTTTATTTTGTCACCCAGTAAACACAAAATCCCATCAATTTAATCCTATATCAAACACCATCAGTTCTTTTGATTTAATGGAACATAGTGCTCTTAGTTGATTGAGTTTTACACTTTAGTCGATTAAGTCTCTTCTGTTTTCTTCTATTTAGTCCAGACTTCTTATAATTCTTCCACACAACACATTCCTAGATTCCTTCTAATTTCATAGAACCTATCTTCACTAAGGGGTTTTGTGAATATATCAGCAAGTTGGTGCAATGTGCTCACGAATTCAATATTGATTTCTCCCTTAGTTACATAATCTCTAATAAAATGATGTCTTATTTCAATGTGTTTAGTTCTTGAGTGTTGTACAGGATTCTTTGAAATATTTATAGCACTGGTGTTGTCACAACTCGTAGTCTCTCAATTGTTGCTTAATCCATAAAACCTGTGCACAACAACTTCCTAGGGACACATACTCTGCTTCAGCAGTGGACAAGGCTACAGAATTTTACTTCTTGCTCGACCAGCATACAAGCATGCTTCCTAGCAGTTGACATGTTCCACTTGTGCTCTTCCTATCAATTCTACTTCAAACAAAGTCAGCATCTGAATATCCTACAAGGCTGAATGGTGATTCTTTTGAATACCACAATCCTAGGCCTTGAGTTTCTATGAGATATCTAAATATTTTTTTCACAGCTGTGAGGTGTGTTTCTTTAGGTTGAGATTGAAATCTAGCACATAACCACACACTAAACTGAATATCTGGTCTACTTGCAGTTAAGTAAAGAAGAGATCCAATCATACTTCTATAGAGCTTTTGATATACATCTTTACCTTTCTCATCAGCATCAAGCTTTGTAGATGTACTCATTGGTGTGCTGATGGATTTCAATTTCAATATATCATACTTTTTGAGCATGTCTTGAATGTATCTGTCTTGGCTGACAAAGGTTCCTTTTTTGCATTGCTTGATTTGAAGGCCAAGAAAGTACTTTAATTCTCCCATCATGCTCATCTCAAATTCTCCCTGCATTTCCTTAGCAAAATTCTTGCAAAGAGATTCATTAGTAGCACCAAATATTATGTCATCAACATAGATTTGGACTATGATTAGATCATTTAGGTATTTCTTGATAAACAGTGTGGTGTCAATGCTGCCCCTAACATAGTCTTTTTCTACCAAAAATTTAAAAAGCCTTTCATACCAAGCTCTAGGAGCTTGTTTCAATCCATACAAGGTTTTATGAAGTTTAAGGACATGATCTGGATTTCGAAATCTTCAAAACCAGTAGGTTGTTCAACATATACCTCTTCTTGAATAATTCCATTAAGGAATGCACTCTTCACATCCATTTGGTATAGTTTGAAGTTTATATGACAAGCAAAGGCAACTAACAATCTTATGGCTTCTATTTTAGCTACCCGAGCAAAGGTTTCTACATAATCTATTCTTTTCTCTTGATTATATCCCTTTGCTACCAATCTTGCTTTGTTCCTTACAACATTTCCTTTTTCATCAATCTTATTTCTAAACACCCATTTAGTGCTAACTATAGGATGATTTGAAGGCTTTGGCACTAGTGACCATACAACATTTCTCTTGAATTGCTCTAGCTCCTCTTGCATGGCTAAAATCTAGCTTTCTTCCTTTTCAGCTTCTTCAAAACTTTTAGGTTCAATTTGAGAAATGAATGTTGAAAATTTACATGTCTCCCTAGTTCCTTTCCTAGTCTTAACTCTTTGAGATATGTCACCTATGATTTGTTCTTGAGGGTGATCTCTGACATATCTCCAGCTTCTAGGTAAGTCACTATGCTGGATTTCTTGTCTTTGTAAGTTTTCAAGTGGTGGAGCTACGGGTTCTTCCCTAAATGAGTCTTCCTCATTATTTTTGCTATCATCTAGACTCATTTCTTTCATGTTTCTTTCTAGATTTTCTAAATCTTCATCATCCTCATGAGTTTCCTTTTCAACATGGATTGATTCATCAAAAACTATATGCACAGGTTCTTCAACATTTAGTGTCCTTTTGTTGAAAACTCTATAAGCTTTTGAGTTCATGGCATATCCCAAGAATATTGCTTCACCATTTTTGGCATCAAACTTTCCTAGTGGTTGTTTTCCATTGTTCAAAATAAAGCATTTGCAGCCAAAGCTCTTAAGGTGAGAAATGTTTGGCTTTCTTCCTTTGTACAACTCATATGGTGTCTTTGACATGATTGCTCTAATTGAAACTCTATTAAGTATGTAAGCTATAGTATTTACAGCTTCAGCCCAAATGTACTCAGGAAGGTTATTCTCACAAAGCATGGTTCTTGCCATCTCTTTCAATGTTCTATTCTTTCTCTCCACAACTCCATTTTGCTGGGGTGTTCTAGGTGCTAAAAAATTATGTTCCAACCCTTTTTCATTGCAATATTTCTCGAACTCATCATTTTGAAATTCTCCTCCATGGTCACTCCTAATCCTAATAATGGATGTACCTCTTTCATTCTCAACTTTCTTCCAATATCCTATGAAAGCTGATAATGCATCATTCTTGTGGGCAAGGAAATAAACCCAAGTGAATCTAGAATAGTCATCAACAATCACTAAACCATAAGATGTCTTGATGTTGACACAACATTCTTAGCTTTGAATGATATTCTGACTTGTTTTCCTAACTGACATGCTTCACATACTCTATCATTTTCAAATAGAATGCTAGGTAGTCCAATGACTAGGTCTTTCTTAATTAGTTTCGACATGGTGTTTAGGCTAACATGTCCCAGTCTCCTATGCCACAACCAGCTATTGTTTTCTGCCTTAGCTACTAAGCACATTTCACTATCCTTTTCTAAATCTTCAAGAAAGATGACATACATGTTTCTCAATCTTTTTCCTATGAAGGTAGTCTTGTTAGTGCCTATGTCTGTTACTTCACATTTGTTGGAATCAAAACAAACCTTAAACCCTTTGTCACATAGCTGACTTATGCTTAACAGATTATGCTTTAGACCTTGAACAAATAACACATGACTAATTTGTGTACAAGAGTTCTTACCAACCGTACCTATACCGTGAATTCTTCCTTTTGAATTGTCTCCAAAGGATATGGTGCCTTCTTTTTTCTTGTCCAGCTGTGCAAATAGCATTTCATCTCTTGTTATGTGTCGAGAGCAACCACTATCCATGTACCATGGTTGTTTATTCTTGTGTTGAGCCTTTGAGCATGTTTCCTTTAGGTGCAGCTCAACCTATAAAAATATGGTTCAGTTCTTCTTGATAGGTACCCATGCTTTGATGGGTCCTTGAGTGTTAGTGTCAATAAGATAACCTTTTGGCACCCAAATTTTTTTAGTTCTCTACACATTTATATTTTCGACACAATCATATGATAAATGACCACATTTTCCACAACAATAGCATCTAGATGATGTATTATGATGATTTTTCTTCCTATGTTAATTTTTCTTTAAAGGATCAATATTTAGACACTTAAGAGCTGTATTTTCATTGAGAGCTTTTTGCAAAGCATCATTTTTATTTTCCAATTCTACTCTCATGATTTCAAAATCTGTTTTTGAGTGTTCCAGTTCAGTTTGAAGTAAATTTCTTTGTTCAAAAACATAATTGAAATCGAGTTTTATTTTCTCCAAATCTTTTTCAAATGATGCAGCCTTTTTCTTCAGATTTTTGTATTTTAAAAACAGACTTTCAAACTCATCACATAACTCATCATACTCATCTTGCAAATCATTCATAGATATATCACAAGTCGATGAGCATACCTCTGTTTCACCATCTTTTTCCATAAGGCAAATGTTTGTTCTTTCTTCTGAACTTCCTTCATCAGATTCTGTGCTTGAATCACTGTCTGACCAGGCTGCAGCAACCATTGCCTTTTTTGATTTTTTGTTTTTTCTTGGAGTTTCTTCCTTCAGCAATGGACATTCAGATTTGTAGTGTCCTGGTTTTTTGCATTCGTAGCAGATCACTTCTTTCTTGTTACTGCTTTCATTCTTGTTTTTCTTCCATGAAGCACCTTGATCCCTTTTAAAGAATTTTCTTGTAGCTCTTCGATTCTTTCTTCCCATCAGTTTTCTCAATCTCCTTGCAACAAGTGCAAGTTCATCATTATCATCACATGAGAATTCTTCCAACTATTCTTCAAGGATGCTAGCTTTGAGTGCGATGTTCTTCTTCTTTTCTTTTGCCTCTCTTTTATCCTCTTCTTCTTCTTCCTTGAACTCTAACTCATGTGTGAGGAGTGACCTGTATATTTCATCGAGTGTGATGATGTTCAAATCTTTGGCTTCTCGGATGGCAGTCACCTTTGGTTTCCAAGACTTAGGTAGACTCCTAAGAAGCCTTTTCACAAAGTCATGCTTAGGGATAGGTTTTCTTAGTTGGTTAAGCTTATTTGTAATGTTTGTGAACCTATCAAACATGCTGGTGATGTCCTCACCAGGTTCCATTTTGAACATCTCATAACTGTGGGTCAGGAGGGCAATCTTGGACTTCTTAACTTGAGAAGTCCCTTCATGGATTATTCTCAACTTGTCCCACACTTGCTTAGCTGTGGTACAGCTTGAGACTTTGTTGAACTCAGTGGGAGTTAAGGCACAATGTAAGGTGTTGATTGCCTTAAAATTGATCTACACTTTCTTAGTTTCAGCCTTGGTCCATTCAGACCTTGGCTTAGGCATCAACTCATTTGTAACCACATTTATAGTTGAGGAAATAAAGGGACCATCTGTGATGACATCCCACATTTCATAATCTATGGCTCTAATGTAAATTGACATTCTAGTGCTCCAATAAGGGTAATTTGAGCCATCAAACAGAGGTGGTCTGTTTGTTGATTGTCCTTCAGCTACAACTGATTTTTGTTGAGCCATTTGGATCCTCTTTAAGGGTGTTAGACCTTGTATGCAAAGAGCTAGCTCTGATACCAACTGTTGGTCCCAAATATAGGTGCTAGAGAGGGGGTGAATAGCATTATCTCGACTCTTTTAATGGGATTGAGACTTGATCTTAAAGTAAGGAAGATAAAGCAATGAAAACAATGGACAATGTATTTATAGTGGTTCGGTCCAAGACCTACATCCACTACCTTGATTATCCAATCAAGGATTTTCAAATCAAGCACTAAGATGGTGGAATTCACAAGCTTCCACCAAGCTTTTACAATGGCTTTTCAAGGCTTAGCCACAACCTTTACACTAGTTTTTCACGGGATCAACTAAAACCCAAGGTGGCTTTCCAAGGCTCAACCGCAACCTATCACTAGTTTTTCCCGAGCTAAACTAAAACCCCAATGTAGTTTTTCAAGGCTCAACCATAACCTATCTCTAGTTTTTCATGGGCTAAACTAAAACCCCAATGTGGTTATTCAAGGCTCAACCACAACCTATCTCTAGTTTTTCTCGGGCTAAACTAGAACCCACAAGCATCCAAGCAAACCTTGCTTGATGCAAACACTTAGAGTGAAACATTCACTCTAAGAATACAAAGATAGAAAGAAGAAAGTACCTAGTGATTACACGATTGATCTATGTGGTACAAGTTTAAGTGCTAAAGACAAATACAAAGAATAGGCGTTGAAATTGAATGAAGAGTACAAAGGATTTTCAAGTTTTGCTACTCTTCTTGGCTAGAATATGATGGTGTCTTTGAGTATGAAGCCAAAATTGTCAAAAGTTGTCTTAAATTTGTTCCTTGGCATTTTGAGATCCTTTTATAGTTGGAGATGCTAGTCTGATGGCTATTGGGACATTTTTGACCTTTAGAAACAATTTGGGGAAGATTCTAGCCGTTTTCTTGTCTTGTAGTGGCTTGGCGGATGTAGCAGACATAGAACACTTAGTCGACTAAAATTTTTCCCTTGGTCGACTAAGTTGGTTCTACTTCAGACGCAGATTCCAGTGATCGCTTAGTCGACTAACCCTATTATCTTGGTCAACTAACTTGATTCTGTTTCTCACCAAGCATCACCCTTTCATTTCTCCACTTTGACCTTTGTTCAGGAAATAATCTTCCTTGACATATCAGGGGACTCCGTCAATATTGATCTTCCTTGTTCTTTATCCAAATCGCATCTTTAGGTGTTCAATAGGAAGATTGAAATATTTTCTCATTTATGAACATTTGCCCTGCACACTTAGTTATAGATGTTAGACAGAAATGACATGGGAATGTTTTATTATCATAAAAAACTAATGGAGCCAAAAATAGAGGTTTTTGAATGTTAGAAATTTTAAAAATAAAGCCACATACTGCTTGTTTCCAAAATCATATATAAAAAAGAAAAAAGAAAAGGAAAAGGTTCTTATAAAATAAATAATGAAAAGAATCTCAAAAGAATTGGTGGTTGCTATTTGCAAATGAACCATATCTTTAAACACTCTCAATGCCTTAACCAAGTGAATAAAGGCCATGCAGAGGCCTGAATCCAAAAGGAAACAAAAGCTCTAAAACTTCATCAATGTCATCATTTGACATATAAGGATCATGGTCTTTGTCTAAGTAATAATCAATGTTATGACAAGGTAAAATTCATCTTTTCGAAAAAAAAAATAAAGCAAATCTTGCACTCTTGAAAAGAATCTGAATTTGGTGATTTGATAAGTGTCAAGACTAGTTAGAGCTTCAAATACATCAAAACCACTCAACCTCTTTCAATTAGATCCAAAATGTGAGCTGCTCCACCCATTGCCTAAAGTTGTCCTTCATCCATACTTTGGGGGCAAGATAATCAGAAGAAGAAAAAAATTTCTCAGTACCTCCAAGACACCCAACTTGTAAAATAACCTTTGTTTCTCCCTCATTTAGAGCAATTTGCAAAATTGAGGTTTGAAGTGAGATCTTTGAAGGTTTGAAAAGGTTATAATTACTCAAAGTTATTGTTTAAGCCTTCGTTTAAGTAATTGATCAAGGAAGAGCGTCCTCAATGAATCTTTCATTTTGGAAAATTTGAGTCAAGCTTTGAATTGTGAAGGTAGAAAAAAAATTACAAAAAAAAAAGAAAAAAGAAGAAAAAATAAGAGAATGGTGAGAAAAGTTGAAAGTAACATCATGTACTTAAGACATTCAAACGATGCCAAACCAAGAAAAAAAAAGAAAAATAAATTTTTACTTCAAAATTCATCCATTATAGGGATTGCTCTTCAAGGTAAGTAACTACATTTGAGATGAGAAATGACTATGTTTCATTCTTCTATTCGCAAATGAGAAATTATCCATTTGCTACCCTTTTGAGCCTATCAAATTTTTTCTAAATGTACCTTAACCAAGAATCACCTCTCATATTGGACGGGAAAATATGTATGAGAATCTTGTCCAGGAACATGGAGAATAAAATCTTATTTGAAGAAAGAGAACACCCTGTATGAAGAGGCGAATGTAAAAGAATTCAAGTTTTAACCTATTAAAAAGAAAAATGGAAAAAAGATGATCAAAAAGTGATGGAAACAAAAAGAAAAAGAAAATTGATGGAAAATCATGCTTTGAATAATCGAAAAGACAAATGTCTTAGAAGATTTTTGCATGAATGATCCTTGGTTAATGACCCTTAAATACATGTTTTGAGCTTTTTTACCCATTTTATCAAAGCCCTTAACCTTAACCTACATTACGTGCTTTAAAAAGTCCATTTTAATCAAGTGTGCATGCTTAGATTGAAGAGCTTTCTTCTAGAAAAATGCATCATAAAATCAATAAGGCATTGGCCTCTTTTTTTTTTTTTGCAAAGATTATCCATGTGAATCCATCAATCCTTTTTGGATAGAGTTTGAATTTTTCTCAAGTGTATGATGGAACAATCAACGAAAAAAGAAGAAAAAAAAAGATAAAAAGGGGATAACAAAAGGAAAAAAGAGAGAAAAATGTGCTTTAGGGTGAAAACTTAAAAAGACAGCCTAGAGCAAAAATGGGAATTTATGAAACCACTTGTGATTTTGACTGATAAGAAGTATGATAAAGAGATCATTTCAAAGCAACCAGAGTGCATTAGAGACCCTCAAAATGTCCAACAATGTAAAATTCAAGATCTATTAGAAAGTCAATGCTGAACTTTGAACCATTCCTTTATAAAATAACCTTGCATATCCTAAGTCTCTAAAGCTGGTATTGACATCTATCAAAATGCCACACATCATGAGATTTAGAGAGTGTCAAAATTGATTACGATTTGACTTGAGTCTTTTTTGTGAAGAATTTGATGTTCAAGGAGTATAAATGTGAGAAAATCATGCAACGTTTGTGAGCTTGGAAGAAAAAGCATCGGTCGTTCCTTTTCCCATAAAATGGCGAGAACTTTTTGTTACACAAGAC
Source organism: Theobroma grandiflorum (assembly GCA_036013995.1). NCBI lineage: Eukaryota > Viridiplantae > Streptophyta > Magnoliopsida > Malvales > Malvaceae > Theobroma > Theobroma grandiflorum. The sequence goes on from CP142133.1 coordinate 15,918,223, forward strand.
TTTAATTTGTTGAACCTTTCAATCCATAAAGACCAAATTGTGATTTCACCCACCCGAGTCATTTAAAATAGTAATCACTAATTCTTAAGAGATTTAAATATCACATGTTTTTCAAACTTGGATATTTTATCACTTCAACAAGAAAAGTGTGGAATTGATACATTTCTGCTCCAAGATTCAGTTATCTTTGATCATGAAAATAATTGTGTGTGCAATTTTATTGTAATTTTGTCAAAATCAAAATGTTTTTGAAAGCAAAAGAAAAAGAAGAAAAAGGAAAGCCCTTACGATCTTTGTGAGGAAAATCCTTCAATCATTGTAGAATAAGACAAGCACTTTTCAAAGAGACAAATTTATTTTTCAAAAAATAAAAAAATAAAAAAATAAAAAAAATGAGAAAAAAATAATGCAAGGAAAAGCTTTCATGATCAAGAGGTGTGGAAGCATTGCAATCCAATTTGAATTAGTGTTCTTTTGTTCACATCCATGGTGGTAAAGTGATTTCAAGAATCCAAATCAATATGATGAGATTAACAAAAAGGTTTTTTGGAGGCAAAGAAATTGGTAACTGCACAAGAACATCATCAAAAGATGTGAAGTTGAGAAAAATTATCTTTCCAGTGAGGAATATATGGTGGAAAACAAAAGGAAGCAATGTATCATTTCTCCATTATTCAATCATGCATACTTGTCCAATCATGCACATGACCATGCATCATCAAAATTGAAAATTTTCAAACAAATGTCAAGACTAATGCAGTTTTCAAGCAATTAAGTGAAGAAAGATTTGAGTTTTTCACTGAAAAATAATAAGAAAAGTAAAAAACCAAACATGAAAGGATTTAAGCCAAGTTTAGCTAGTATCCAAGATGTTTAAGCACATTTATATTAGCACAAAGATGATTAAGCTCAATTTAGCTGACATCCAAGATGTTTGAGCCTAGTTATGCTGGCACAAAAAAAGTTAAGCCTAGTTGTGTTGGCATAAAAAGAGTTAAACCCAATTTAGCTGGCATCCAAGATGTTTAAGCCCAGTTATATTGGCACAAACATGATTAAGCCAAATTTAGCTGGCATCCATATGTTTAAGCGCGTTTATATTGGCATAAAGACAATTAAGCCCGATTTAGCTGGCATCTAAGATGTTTAAGCCTAGTTACATTGGCACAAAGACGATTAAGCTCAATTTAGCTAGCATCCAAGATGTTTAAGCCTAACTATGTTGGCACAAAAAGATTTAAGCCCAATTTAGCTATCATCTAAGATGTTTAAGCCCAGTTTTGTTGGCATAAAAAAAGTTAAGCCTAATTTAGCTAGCATCCAAGATATTTAAGCCTAGTTATGTTGGCACAAAAGGAGTTAAGCCCAATTTAGCTGGCATCCAAGATGTTGAAGCCCAATTATATTGGCACAAAGACGATTAAGCCTAATTTAGTTAGCATCCAAGATGTTTAAGCCCAATTATGTTGGCACAAAAAGAGTTAAGTCCAATTTAGCTAGCATCCAATATGTTTAAGCTCTATTATATTGGCATAAAAGGAATTAAGCCGAATTTAGCTAACATCCAAGATGTTTAAGCCCAATTATATTGGCACAAAGACGATTAAGCCCAATTTAGTTGGTATCCAAGATGTTTAAGCCCAGTTATGTTGGCACAAAAAGAGTCAAGCCCAATTTAGCTAACATTAGAAATGTTTAAGCCCAGTTATGTTGGCATAAAAAGAGTTAAGCCTAATTTAGTTGGCATCCAAGATGTTAAGCCCAGTTATTTTGGCACAAAGACGATTAAGCCCAATTTAGCTAGCAACCAAGATGTTTAAGCCTAGTTATGTTGGCACAAAAAGAGTTAAACCCAATTTAGCCGGCATCCAAAATGTTTAACCCTAGTTATATTGGCATAAAGATGATTAAGTTCAATTTAGCTGGCATCCAAGATGTTTAAGTCCAGTTATATTGGCACAAAGATGATTAAGCCCACTTTAGCTGGCATCCAAGATGTTTAAGTTTAGTTATCTCGGCACAAAGATGTTTAAGCCCAATTTAGCTGGCATCCAAGATATTTAAGCCCAGCTATCTCATATTTAGTTCTAATGGTAAATGCATATATCTTATATTAAAAAATTTGAAGATATTTTCCATGTAATTAACAAAAAAGGAAAATATAAAATTCTAATATCAATTTAAGTGTTATGAAATATAAAAGAAAACTATAAGAGAAATATAACTCGAAATAATTTAGAAGGAGATAAAGTATTTAAAGGAGTAAGAAGAACTTATTCAAATGTGTATTTACAAATGAAGTAAGGAGTCTATTTATAAGCTAATAACCTATATATGGATAGAATTTATAAGATGAAGATAACATAAGGGAATTAGATGGATAGATTAAATTCTAATCTCAATCCAGTCTAATACACATCTAAAGTTAGATATACATAACATAAATGAATATCCACAAAAATATGTATAACAATGTGATTATTTTTGAACTAATGAAAAAATATTTTTATAGTGAAAAAGGTCAACATTTAGATTATTGTGTCAAAGATTTATATTTTTCTCGCTTATGGCATGTTCTATGTAGACCTTCTTACTTCCACACATCAACTAATCGTTTTCTTCCTCTATGGTATGTTTATGGATTTTTTGTCTTTTCCATTTCCTCATTGTTTTTTATTTGTTTGTTTATCATTGCAACATTGGAGACATTTCATTTTCTGCATCTAAACAGCTCAAGCTCTCATTAATGGCAATAGCACAAGTACTAAACTTCGTGTTTCGTAAAAGCCTAAAACATTCAATTGTAATTTTAATTGATCAAATTACTCAAAAAGTTTCTATAATATAGTGTTTTCATCAATTTAATCTCTATATTAAGAAATTAGTCAATTTCATTCATGTAATTTAACATTGTGTGCAATTAAGTCCTCTTGTGTAACTAGTTAAATTGATTGTTAATCGCATTGACATGTCAAATGATGTTGACGTAACACTGATGTGGCTTCTTTTTTTTTTCTTCTCTCTTTGTTCAAAATTACATAATTTGATAGGACTATTTAATGTTTATTTTTTTTCTCATTTCACCTTTTCTTTTGCTCTCCTTTCTCTCTCTCTCTCCAACCCTTCTATTCCCAAGATAAGCCTCCCCAAGTCCAAATTTCAGCCGCCATTGACGTCGATCATGGTTTTCAGAGGTCAAAAATTCAAAAAAACAAAAAAACTATATCATCAAACCAGGGTGAAGTAGTAGCAACTACATTTGCATGGCAGAGAAGGCAAATTTTGGAAAAAAAAAAAATTTACTCTCCTAACGTTTGCACCTACCGATGAAAGGAAAAAGGCCTACTTGATTTACTATCAAAATTAACGGCAAACCTACTCTTGTTGAAGTACTCCTCTGATACTTGAAGATCAAGGGGATTTGTTGCTTCAAACGTGTCTATATTTACTTGGCATCCTGTTCTTTTTTGGAAACTCATGCTAGATTTCAATTGTTTTGTAAGACCTTATCAAGCTCGATTAAAAGACGGTATTGTACCGAGTGGTACAACCAAGTTAAATCGAGCCTTGAACTAGTTCAAATAGAAATTCCAAGAGGAATTTGAAAATTCTGAAACCCATAGAATGACTTAGAATAGTGATTCAGAGTTCAAGGTCCAGTTTGGAGTCAATCGAGAAAATTGACCAGTTAGGGACAAAACGATCACTTTACCATTTGATGATAAAATGGAGATTTTTAGCCAATATTTGATCACATTTGACCAAGAATGATTATATAAAATATAATTATGACTATTGGAGTATAAAATGAAGTTTAGCAGTGAAAAATTATGATTCTTGGTATTTTTAGAGCACAAGGGTAAAATGGTAATTTTACCACTAGAGGACCAAACGAGAATTTTTAGAAACGATTTTTGCCCAATTTGATTAAGATTGATCAACATTAGTGTTATTTGAGGCTAGAAAGTGAAAATAATATAATTTCGATACATTTCGAAGTATAAGGGCAAAATCGTAATTTTTTCACCCCAAGGGCAAATCGGTAAATTTTTTGCCCTAGCACTTGTCAAGACCAAGGGATTTCATTTGTGGTAGGATTGGATAAATACAAGACTAATTGTGGTGGAAAATTTAGAAGAAAAGGTCAAAAAGTTAAAAAAAGGACTAATAAGCATGTGACACGTGGCATGCTTGATTATTTTATTATTTTCTATAAAAATCAGCCCATTAAATCCCCAATTCCCTCACCATATTCAGCCTAAGCAACCAGCAACAAGAACAAAGGAAGAACAAAGGGAAAAACAAGAAAACCTAGGTGGAAATTAAAAGAGAAAGTGAAGAAATAAAGGAAACAAGCTAGGTAAGTTAAAATTTCTTTAATTCTCCTTGATACCTAGCTTACCCATGCTTTTGTTCTTGATTTCTATGGTTGAATATTGAGTTATCATGATGAATTCAATCTGAAAAATGGGTATGGAAGAGAAATTAATGTTGGATTGGCTTGATTTTAGACTATGTTGATGTTTAGAGGTAGTTAAGCATGGTTATGAACAAAAATATAAGAAAAAAATTGATTCTCTTTGTTGTTCTTCATTGGCCGAACCTGGTGTGTTGAGAATCAATGAGGGATTGTTTGTATTTCAAGGAAAATGGCTTGGAAAAATGATGAATTAAGTGAGAAATATGACTAGGAAAATTACGGTGTAAGTGCACCGTAATGACCGAATTTTCACCTGAAGAAATTAAAGGATTTTGTAATACCCCGTACTCTTGTTGGATACAAATAACATCTTATTGATCAAATGAATGATCATTTGATACGAATTGACGTGCTAAGGAATGCTTAAGAACAAAATGTTTCACACGCGCAGAAATGACAATTAAATATAATATTTTGTCGAAGATGAATTAGTGAGCTAAAAGATGATTTAGAAGTAAACCGACACATAATAATGTGATTTGGGACCAAAGAAGTCAAGTGAAAATTTTTTAAAATAAAATAATATTTTATTCAATAAAATAATATTAAAATATTAATATTTTATATGTGGTCGAAATTAGTCATGAAAGATGAGATATGACTAATTTAAGTGGGGGAGAAGAAATAAAGATTAATTTTGAAGGAAAATGGCGAAAAACGTCAGGCGTGATTTTTATCGAGTACACGCGGTAAAGTAAATATTTAAATATTATGGTGACACCGCGTTGGAATGCGATCTCAATATTTTGATTATATATATGTGAAGGAAGAAGAATAGAAGGAAATTGAAATTTGATAAGTGTGGATAGGAATTAAAAATATTGGACTTAATTTTTGGAAAGCAAAGTGTTGAAGAACTTAGAAATTTTTTTGTACATGCTTGAGTATTTTGGCCATATCTCAAGCTACAAAACTCCAATTGTATAAATTATTAGACCATTGGAAAGCTAAGAGACAGAGCTACAACTTTGATGAAGATCACTTCACCCAGTTCTATCTCTACAATAGAGAAAATTGCTTTGGAAAGTGGTTGGACGTGATATGTTGGGAATGAAAATTGTAAGGATTAACAATTAAATTTTTGGGTTTCTTATTACACTTTTAAACCTAATTAAATCTTAAGTTAATTAAAGGCTTAAATGAATATTTAAGAAGGTGAAATGAGGGTAAGAGTTGGTTAAAATTGTAAGCCATAAATATAATAAGTATATATATAAATATATATATGTACAAGGTCACATGGGCAGCAGCCCATGTGTAAAATGTGAAACTAAAAAGATAAAAATTTTTCTAAGTCAAAAAGGGGGGGCGGATAAACATGCACCAAAGAAAAGAAGAAGAAGACAAAGAAATGAAGGGAAGATAAGAGAAGTGGGGGACCAGCCATGAGAGTCAAGGAAGGAAAGGGAAAAAATAAAGAAATGAAAAACAAATAAAGGAAGGAAAGAAGCAAAACAAAGCTCGGTCAAAAAGTTAAGGAAAGAAATGAAAGAAAGAAAATGAGATAAGAATGAGAGAAGAAAAGACAAGAAGAATAAAATAGAGAAGGAACGTCTAGAAGATAAGGGCGGTTAAGGAAGAGAAGAAAATAAAAGAAAGAAAAAGTCAAGCAAGAAAGCAAAGAGAGGCCGAGCAAAGGAAGATAAAAAGAAGGGAGAAAGGGGCAGACACAAGAGAAGAATAAGCCGAGCAACAAGCAAGAAAAAGGAAAGGGAAAATGTGTCGTGAGGTGAGGAAGGAGAGAATCGAAATTCAGCCAACTTTGAGAGGCAAAAAGACTAAAATTTTCTACATTTTCTTGGAGCGATTTTGTTGCAATTTTTGGAGGTAGGAACTTGATTTTTTTTCTACACTTTGAGAAGAAAATTTTACGTTTTTATGGTTGATTTTAGCTGCTGAAAATTGGTGAAAAATCTACTGATTTTGGATGCAAATTGGTACTGAAAATTTAAGGCTTATACTGTCCGAATTTTGTGAGTTTCATGGCTGGAAATTTTTGATTTTTGTGTTAAAAAATCTGTTGGTTATGGAGGCTTGAAGGTGTGGTTTGATGGCTGAAATTGGTGAGGATCAACTGCTGGTTTTTGGGTTAGAAATCTAGAAATTTTGAAGTTCAAATGGATGGTGCAGCTGCTGACTTTGGTTGGGAGAAAGGTGCAAAAGTTGTAACCAAATTGGGAGTGAAAGGAAGGGAAAAGAAAGGGAAAAAGATAGGAGGAAAAGGAGCTGCTGCCGACGATGGTGAAAGGCTGACACGATGAGGAAGCCACGGCTGGAGGAGAAAGAAAGAAAAAAATGTGGAAGAGAAAGAGAGAAAAAGAAAAGAGAAAAAGAAAAAGAAAAAAAATTGTGTGGGCATGGCCCAAATAGAAAATAAAATTAGGCAAGGCCCAATAGAGAAAATTAAATGGACCTAGCCTAATAGAAGATGTAGAGAAGCCCATGGAAATGAGGGCCCAAAAAAGAAATAAGGAAATGGAAAAGGCCCAATGGCACGTTTATCGATGAGGCATGTTGCATGAGACACGCAACCGAGAAATAGAAATAAATATATACGCGTATGAAAATAGCGATGTAAAATCTCGCTATTTCGAGGTGAGTGGGGGGTGTCAATTTTAAAATATTCCTAATTATATATGTATGTTTATGTATGAATTAATTTACGTATAAATTGTTTGAGGATTGAATCGATGCTAATTTATGAAATTGTGAGTGCAAATTATTTTTAAAAATCGTTCAAAATATATATGTATAAAGTATACGTAAAGTATTTTGAAAAATGGGAAACATGCTTTTCAACCCGATTTAGTCTCGAAATTGTGCCTTATATAATTGTGTGATGTGCATATGTGATCTAGAGATTTAAATTCTCTACGTATGGTATTTTACGAATCATGCATTAAATTTTATTTTGTGAATATACGATGAATTTTTATGACTTTTATATCGAATATTTAGGAATAAATTAGAATGGGACTTTAAGGGCATAAATGATTTTTAAAACAATTTTTATAAACGAAATGAGATTTCTAATTTGTTTTGAATTGATTGGCTTATGGCATATATTTGCATGAATGGCTGGTTTTATGACTTGTTGAATATATGAATTATTTAATTCGCTTTGATAGGCGGGATAGAAATACGATTGCCATATCATGCTGTTAAGTTTTTATAAATTGGTGAGTTATAGGATAGTCACTACAATGATGGGGGTTTCCATGGACTGCCTTTAAGAGGAGCACGGTAAAGCTGTTCGTTTCATACCTCGGTAGTAGAGGCGCGGAGGGTATCTCCTGAGATATGGTTAGAGTTCCCTTCGACCGACCCATCACGGGAAGGTGAACTCCACTAACGCCAAGGAACGGCTGTGGTTTCTAAATAGAAAGATATGTTTTATGAGTACATAAAATTTTTAACAGCCTTGGCGGATTCGGTTGGGTGCCTCGACGCAAGGTACCAACGAATATGAGTTTTTGGCACGAGCCAAGTTTTTATAAAGTCATAAGCCTTATTGATTAATTTCGATAAAATGTAATCATTTTACATGGATTGAAATGAGTTTTAATATTACAAAATATATTTCTCTGTATTGTGAGAATAGAATTAAAGAAATTTTTGCAGCTCCCTTATTTGCTTTCTATGAAATGGATTTAAAATTCCTTGCGGAAAGGCAAGCTATAATTTGTATATAATTTTGAATAATATTCGGTTTCACGGGAGCTGGCTTGATTTTATCGATTTGATACGAAAAATGGTTATAAGGCACAAAATCCCTATTTGAAATAAATTGCTTTTATGATCCTATGTTTTATATTCAACTGATCTTTCGCTTGTTTGTTTCCTATCTACGCCCTACTAATTGGGTCGATGATATTCACTGAGTCTATGAGACTCACACCCCATTTTATTCCCTTTTTTTGCAGACAAGGATCGATTTGGCGTGAAGTCATCGACGTGTTTGATCTACCGTGAATAGGTAAAGGCATCTCTTAGCATACTATTTCGAGTCGCTCCGCTGTATCTGTTTCTATTATAGGTCAAGTCGTAATATTTTATTGGTTAAGTTGTAAACGAGTTTAAATTTCTTTTTATATACAGCAGGAATTTTAAAATTTTAAATTTTCGTGTATATGTTTGTGAACAAACAAAAAACAAAAATTTATAGTCATTTTTATATTTATGATTTAATTTAATATATGGAAGTTTTACTATTATATGATGATGGAGGATAGTAGATTATCGAGTAAATCAGATAGGCTTGTTCGGGACTTGACGGGTTATCTCGGAGGTTTCGGACGTCAGTATCGACCGGAGAGTGGTCGTTACAGATTTCAATGTTGAAATTTAGTTATTTGAAACGTGATTGATGAATTAAAATATTAGAGGAGAAATGGATCAATTTGGAGGTGATTTGGACACAATCGTCAATTAATCGGGTGATCGGTCGAATTTAATCGATACCGCGATTAAGCGATAATCGGACGCATTTTTGCAATTACATATCAAGCATTAGTAATTTAAATTAGTTTATATCAATTTAAGGACAATATAGTAAATTCCTCGACTTTGTTATTTGTCAAGGCAATGAGACGTCCGAAAAAGGTAAAGGAATTACGCTTGAGGACTATTAGTCCGAGTGCACTCGAAATCCAGATTTTTTACACCTGTGAGTGAACTTGCATTTCAAATTGTTTTGGGATATGTACATGTATTGAAATAATAATCTGAATGATTTTATCCTAATTTCTTAAAATACGTGCTTGGGAACAAGCCCTTGATAAAAATATTTTGATGTGTGAATTGTGATATGCATAAAGGCATGAATTCATGTGCTCTATAATATGCTATTATATATATGTAGACATGTGATATATACTGACAAATAATATTGTGTGATAATTATAACCGTACATGTGCACGATGTGAGGGAGCACATGTCGGTAATGATAGGTGCAGAGATATATGATATTGCTTGTGCACGATGTGGGGGGATGCACACGATAACTCCAGCTATGTGCACAATGTGGGGGTTGTACATGAGTTGGTGAGATAGTTATGAATGAGGATATTGTCTATGCACGATGTGGGGGATGCACAGAATAACTCCAGCTATGTGCGCGATGTGGGGGTTGCACATAAGCTGGTGAGATAGTGGTGGTATTTGTGTTTATATATGTGTTTATATATGCCTATGTGAGTAAAGAGTTGACTAGATTGAAAGAAAAAAAAAGGTGTGGTGTATGTAATCGTGTGCGATTTTTATCTATGTGTAATTATGCAGTGTATATAGTTGCTCTTGATTTTATGTGTATATGTGTGATTGTATGGTATGCGAATTGTTTGAAATTGAAGAAAAAAGGTTTAACACGAAACCCTTGTTCTATGATGGTTTGTAAACAACTGTCGGTTTTACTACTTTGATAGAATGATCGGTGTAAATTCAAGGATGTTTAATCCTTGAATACGTAATAAATTCTGGGTAAGGGAAAAAGGGTTTGGAATAGTAGTTAGATGAAAATGGCTTTATTTTCAACCGGTGCATCATGATTATCAAATTTCCCGGTTGAGATTGCTTGTTCCCTTCTAATATTCATTCATTGAGTATTGTACTCACCGTTTTAAAAATTCATGTTTTCAGATCAGGAGATTGTTGGACCCTAGATCGAGGAGTCCCCGTAGTGCATCTCCTGGGTATGTGTCTGGCATTCGATAGTGATCCCTTTTATTGTAAATGTCTCCGTTGGAAGTCATGGGTCCTTTTGTATTGTGAATACAGTCAAACAATGTAAATATGTGTATGCAATGTAAATTGCTAAATACATGACTAGTATAGTGTATGAATATTATTATCGATAATGCCATTGTGATTTGGCTATGTTCACACCTGGGAAAAGGTGTGTGCATATGCATGATATGATAAATTTGTTAAGCAAAGGTAAATGGATAGGCTTGCTTGGGCTTAGTGAGCTATGCTCATTGAGCTCATGCACGGTCATAGCCCGGGAACTTGGGTCGTGACATGTTCTTAATTATTCTGTTCATGAACATGAAAAATGATCAACCTCCAGCACTGTTTTTCATGGAAATGATGCCATTCTTCGATTGGAGGAGTTTGATTTTCTCAATCAAAGTAGCAATTAATTAATTAATTAAAAAATCCTAAAAATAAATAGTCACAAAGTTTTTAACCAATGGATTTTTTTTTTGCTGCATATTCTAAATAATGGATTGTGATCTTCCACTGCTATTTCCCAGCCTCACTTGTTGATCACTTGAAAGTACTAAGAATGTCTTAATTATTTCTTTCAAAACCACCCGAAAGTCAACAATCTGCAAAATATGTTTGTTTCTTCAGTTTCTTCTCTTCAAGCAAACCACTCGAAATAAACATTTATGGGAACACATAAAAAAAAAAAACAAAACCCATTTTCTCACACAATGAGTAAATTATTGCCAATCGCCTTTTTGGACAGACACGAGGCTCTTTGTTAACTAAATTGTTGTTTCTCTAGTTGAGACAACTTCTTTCCCAAATGGTCGTAGCACACCAGCATGCTCATCAAGTTTGTCTTGCTTAAGAAGTTGGGCAAATAGTTCAAGTAGGGAATCTAAAGCATCGACTCTATGCTAACATGGATTCTCCCACATACTCTTAATTTCATCACTACTCCTCATTTAGCATAATCTTAAAACTTTTCTAGAAAATTTTTTTGGAATGGTTTTCTTTTTTAGATCTAGGAAAATTAAGATAGATTTTGAAAAAACTATCCCGATTAAGGAAAAAAACAAGAACAAATTGAGTTTATGGTGTTTTTTTGGGAATTTTTTACCATAAAAACACTGCAACCATAATCTGGATTTAGGGAGGCTGGTCTTGGGAGAGAAGGATAAGTGATAGTTCTATGATATAGAGTTATTTTATCTTAATTTTGATAATAATTTAGATTATTTTGGTGATAATGTATAAAAATTAATACGTTTTATATAATTATTTTAAGTTAATTATTTAAATGAGTCAATTTAATCTTAGTTAATTTTATACTTAAATTGGTACTAATGTGTTTAAGATAGATTTTCATTGATTTATTTGTGCCTTTATAAGTGTTTAATGAAAAAAGACTTTTAATGGAAGAAGTAGAGCAATTTTGAGGTGTAGACTTCCACCGCATATGTTTAGTTATTTTGACTATAACTCTCCTTTTAGAGCTCCAAATGAAATAATTTTTAGATCACTGGAAAGCTAAGGTAAACATTTACAACTTTCATGTTTATCACTTCGTTTAGTTAGACTTAGAAGGTGGTCAAAAATCTTGTCGAAGTTGAAGCACTGCAAAAATCCTAAAGCAATTAAGATTTCTGCTAATTAAATGGTCGAGGCCGCAACCTTGGTGGAGGTAGGCCGTGGCTCACGTAGCCTGATGAGAAAATATGAGACTTGATGGGGAACTATATTATTTATGTAAGATTATGATTGAACTCAATATGTAGTTTGATCTATTTATCTTTTTTTTTCCTTATGTTTGATGGTTTTAAGTTGTTTATTCAATTATGTTCTTAATGCTTCTAATTGATTAGCCACCAATTAGATTGAATTGGAAACCAAATTACATATTAACAAAGGAGATTTAGGTAGACCTTGAATAAAATAGCATATGATCAAATGCACTTAGTTGATTAAGTGGTTTGATTTGCATATAGGGTAGATATACACTTATAAGCCATACGTAACCAAAATTACAGCATGAACTAAATGAATCTTTCTTCAATTAAATTTGTATAGACATATAGTAAATTAATCAAGAAAGGTATTTTTATGAGAACCTTGATAAAGACTTGTAAATAATTTAAGACTCTAGATTAGCAACTTAATCAATTAAAATAAGTTAAAAGAGAAAGATAATATTTAATGAAGTGTTAAGGGATACCATAATTTAAGGTATGGTAGTCAATCGAATTTAATAAAATAATTTTGCTCGTTAATTTTATGTTAGTTTTATTTTTTTAGTTTGTTAAATTTAATTTTAGTTTTAATTTAATGTTTAATTGTTTGGATAAGATTTAAGTGTGATAATTTTAATAGTTAGCAAGGAAGGATTAATTAAATTCTCTATGGGAATGAATTCTACTTTCTTTTATATTACTTGTTAACGATATATGCACTTGTGTGAGCAATCAACAACAATAAAACAAAGAAAGGAATAAAAAAAAAGAAAAGCCACCTCAATATCGTTTAAAGCATCTATTGGGATGAACCCTACAACCAATTGGGATTGGTTAAGGCTTGATTCCAATTATGCAACAATATCATTTATGTTGAATGATTAGAAGTTTTCCTTCATCAATAAGACATCAATTATAATGAGTTATAAGTCTAATTGGATGAAGTCCATAAGATTAATATGCTTTGTAAAGGAACTGTAATGAGTTGCGATTATGGGAACTGTAATGAGTTGCGATTATGAGAACTTTATGCATCAAAGCATAATCTCAAAATATTCCTGGTCAATTTATCATTAAGATAGGACATCAATGATGCTTAGCGATTAGTATGTTCTATGTTTTTTACTTTGGAAGTAAGCAATTGATCTCATAGATTGAAGTATAGAGATACTTGGAACTAAAATATAGGTGCTTACTAAGGATAGCAAGTTCACTAAACTTAACCTGCCATGAGAAGTGCATTTGGTATTTTCACTTAAGTGTTTATGCAATACTTCTCATGTGTTAGTTGTGTAAATATTCCCTAGACTTGAGACATCAAGTTATCTTATATGTGGAGTGCTATGCTTTGATATCATCCCTACGTGCCTAACCAAGGATGCCAAAATAGGATGCTTTTGGATATAGCATGAAGCATGTGAAGGTAAATGAGTGGTCAAGATAAGAATCATCATCCTAAGTGATTCAAGGGACATATTCTAACTATTGTTGGCTTATATTAGTTTATTGAAGTCTTTGGCCAAGGCAACTTAAAGATTATGAAAGGAGTTTCATAAGTCTTTATAAAGTTGATGGTCAAACTTTAAGAACGAATATGGAGATCAATAAGAGTAAACATTGTACCATGCTCTTATTATCTCTAGGACTTATGATGAGGGAATGAATTACACCAAAAGACTGATCACTGAAAGGTTTAGTCAAACCATCTTGAATCTTCTAACATTTGGATGGCCATGATGGATTGCTAGATCCTAATCTTGGTTTACGAACTCTAAATAGGTGACTTGATTAATGATAAATTTAAAGTAGTTTAAATTTATCTAATTCTAAGTTTAACTTAAGAATTATATATTGAGTTTATTGTCAACCTGTTAGAAACCTAATGGGTTACACACTTAAAATGAATATTGAAAATAAAATAGAAAAGGTGATTAAGTTGGACTTAATCAAATTAGAAGTGATGAACTTCTCAAGCGCTTGATTAAAATTGTTTAATTAAGTCATTAGGCCTAATTAATAAAATTATTTAATTAAGTCATTGGACCTAGTTGATTAAAATTATTTAATTAAGTCATTGGGCCTAATTGATTAAAACTGTTTATTTAAATTGGTGGGCTTAATTAATTAAATTGTGTAATTAAGTTATTGAGCTTAATTGATTAAATTGAACAATTAAGTTAACTAAGCTTCTTAAAAACTTAATTAAATTGTTTAATCAAATTATTGGATTAATTGGCAATTAAAAAATAGTTTTGTAATGAGGGTTTAAAGTTAATTTGTCATGACCCGGAACTCCTATCGGGCCCGTGACAACCACCGCGACATCTCAATAGGTATTTGTGAGACCCTGTCAAATTTGTTAAAAGCCGGAATTGTACCTAGTGGTACAATTAAGTTGATTCTATCAGCGAACTAGTTTAATAGAAATTCTAAAAGGAAAATGAAAATTTTAAAACCCACAGAATGACTTAGAATAGTGATTCGGAGTTCAAGGTCTAGTTTGGAGTCAATAGAAAAATTTGATCGATTAGGGACAAAACGGTCATTTTACCATTTTATGATAAAATGGAGATTTTTAGCCAAGATTTGATCACATTTCACCAATAATAATTTTATGAAATATAATTATGATTATTGGAGTATAAAATGATATTTAGCAGTGAAAAATTGTGATTCTCAGTATTTTTAGAGCACAAGGGCAAAATGGTAATTTTACCACTAAAGGACCAAACGGGAATTTTTAGAAAAGATTTTTTCCCCATTTGATTAAGATTGATCAATATTAGTGTTATTTGAGGTTGAAAAGTAAAAATAATGTGATTTCGGTACATTTCGGAGTATAGGGGCAAAATCATAATTTTTTCGCCCTGGGGCAAATCGGTAAATTTTTCGACCCAGCACTTGTCAAGACCAAGGGATTTTATTTGTGGTAGGAATGGATAAATATGGAATTAATTGTGGTGGGAAATTAAGTAGAAAAAGTCAAAATTTTAAAATAATAGACCAATGGCTTTATGCCATGTGTCAAGCCTTAATATTTTAATATTAAAGCATAAAAATAGTAATAAAACCTATTTTTTCTCACCAAAATCGGCATGAACTAGAATTGAAGAGAAAAGGAAGGAAACAAAGGGAGAAAAGTAAAAACTTAGCCAAAAATCAAAGAGGAAGTGAAAGAAATCAAGGAAACAAGCTAGGTAAGTTAAAACTGCTTTAATTCTCCTTGATACTTAGCCTACCCATGCATTATTTCTGTATTTCCATGGTTGAATATTGAGTTATCATGATGAATTCAATTCTGAAAAATGGGTATGGAAGAGAAATTAATGTTGGATTGGCTTGATTTTAGACTATGTTGTTGTTTGGTGATAGATAAGCATGGTTATGAACAAAAATACAAAAGAAACATTTAATTTCTCTAGGGTTGGCTGAACCATGAGGGTTGAATATCAAGGAGGAATTGTTTAAATTCCAAGGAAAATGAATTGAAAAAAAAGAAGAATTAAATGAGAAATGTGACTAGGAAAAATTACGGTGGTAGTACACCGTAATGATTGAATTTTTACGTGAAGAAATTGAAGGATTTCAATGCTGAAATTTAATTATTATAAATGTGTGTGGTGAATTAAGATATTAGAGGAGGAATGAAATAATTTGGAGGTGATTTTGACATAATTGTCAATTAATCGGATGATCGGTCGAATTTAGTCGATACCGCGATTAAGCGATATTAGGACACATTTTTGCATTTGTATGTCATGCATTAGTAATTTAAGTTAGTTTATGTCAATTTAGGGACAATATCGTCGACTTTGTTATTTGTCAAGGTGGTGAGACGTCCGAAAAAGGTAAAATAATCGCGCTTGAGGACTATTAGTCCGAGTGCACCCGGAATCTAGATTTTTGACAACTGTGAGTGAATTTGCATTTCAAATTGTTTTGGGAAATGTACATGTGTTGAGATGGATAATTTGAATGATTTTATCCAAATTTTTTAAATTGCGTGCCAGGGAACAAGCCCTTGATAAAAATGTTTTGATGTGTGAATTGTGATATGCATAAAGGCATGAATTCATGTGCTCCTATAATATGTTGCTATATATGTGTAGATGTGTGATATGTATTGACAAATAATAATGTGTGATAATTATAACCGTACATGTGCACGATGTGGAGGAGCACATGTCGGTGATGATGGGTGCGGAAATTGATAATTCTATTTTATAGAATTATTTTATTCCAATTTTGTTATTAAATTTTAGTTAAGTCCTTAGTTTTAATTGTAATTTACTTAATTTTTAGTTTTTTTTATATTTAGTTTATTTTTAAGTAAGTTATTTAATTTTATGTTATTTCCTTTAATTTGGTTAATATTTATTAGTTTTTATATTTTTGGTAGGACCTAAAGTAATTGAGCCTAATTTTGGAAAGTAAGGTGCTAAAAGATCCAGAAATCTGCTTGCATATGCTTCAGTGTTTTAGCCATGTCTCGAGCTACAAAACTCCAATTGCTGTGATTCTTAGACCATTGGAAAGTTAAGAGACAGAGCTACAACTTTTATGAAGATCACTTTACCCAGTTCTGCCTCTAAGATAGAGAAAATTATGTCGGAAAGTAGCTGGACGTCCTGTACCGGGAATGGAAATTTATAAAGACTGTTAAGTGATTTTTTGGGCCTCTCATTATGTTTTAAGCCCAATTAAACCCTAGGTCAACTTGGAGAAATTTAGGTTAAGTTTGTTAGTATATATAGGATATTTTGAGACCTGAAAAGAAGAACCTTTGGGGAGATTCAAGAAGCTAGAAGTTGAAGTGGAAACCGGGAGATCAGAGTGGCAATTATTTTGTTTTCTTCCTTAGCTTTTATTCTTCTTGTTATTTTCAATGGTTGAACTTTATAAAATGTTATTTGATTTTGCAATTATGAGTAGCTAATTTTCTTTTTCTAGGATTACAATTGAACTCACATGTAGTCTAAGTTTTTAATCTTTTTCTTACTTATTTTCAATGGGAATTGAATTGTTTATTTCAATTTGTTCTTAATACTTTTAATTGCCTAATCACCAATTAAATTGATTTAGGAACCTAAACAAACTTGGGAGAGGGAGTTTAGAGTATACTGAAATTGGGATAGCATATGATCATGTTAAATGATTTACGTATAGGATAGGGATATACCTATAGGCCATATGTAGCCAGATTAGAGCCTGAACTTAATGAGTCTGTTTTAATTTCAAATCACATAGGGATATAGTATTTTGGTTAAAATAGATATTTTTATAGGACGAGTCGGGAGACCCTTATAAATAATTTAGGACTCTAGGTTATCAATTCAACCCATTGAAATAAGTTAAGGAGGAGAGGTAAAATTTAGATGAAGTGTGAGGGATATTGTAATCTTAGGCTTGTTTAATCTGATATTTTCTCCAGTTGTTATTATTTTGATTTTTCTTGTTATTTTAAATTATAGTTTATTAGTTTTAATTAATTATTTAATTTAGATTATTTGGATAAAATTAAATTGTTTTAATTTTAGTAATTAGTGAAGTTTTAGATCAATTTTTCGTGGGAACGATACTCTACTTGCTAATATACTGTCTATTCGATACATATACTTGCGTAGTGGATTTTTAACTGACAGAAATATGGAGGATGATATTACCTGTGCACGATGTGGGGGGATGCACACGATAACTCCAACTATGTACGGGATGTGGGGCTTGCACATGAGCTGGTGAGATAGTGGTGATATTTGTGTTTATCTATGTGTGTATACGTGTGAAATTGAGCACTCTTTGTTGTAAATTAATTCAAATTGAGGGGAAGGGTTTAATATTGAATTGAATTAAAATGGTTTTTTTCCAAGTATGTGCATCATGGTTTTAAATCCTTCTTGATATTATTGCTTGTTCCCACTTAATGTTCGCTCACTGAGTTTTGTACTCACAGTTTTCAAAAATTCATGTTTTCTGATCAGGAGATTGTAGAATCCTAGATCGCGGGATCATTATTGTTCGTCTCTTGGTAGGTGTCCGGCATTCAATAGTTGCCCGTTTTTCTTGTAAATTCTCCTCTGGAAGTCATGAGCCTTTTGTATAATGATTATGTACATGTAATGTACATTGTCAAATTTTATGTTTGACCGGTATGTATGTACATATTTTATCTATAATGCCATTGTGAGTTGGCTTTATGTGCACTGGGTGCATTGCGTGTGGATGCCTCACACGATGATACGTGGAGTAAAGTAAATAAAAATAGGCTTGCTTGGGCTTGGTGAGCTATGCTCATTGGGTCCATGCGCCGGTCATGGCTCGAGAATTGAGTCGTGACAGTATTCATACCCTGAATACCGATTGAAACCCCGCAAGGCTCTCGTATCAGTTTTCTTACCTCCCCTATAAGCGACAGTCATCGAACATCACGTTTTAACAAATTACCAGTCATTTCCAAACCAAAACATTCATAAATTGACTTTCGACTCACAATGGCATTTCGGTCATTTTCATTGGAAAAGTTCAAACCCAATTAAATATGTAACAAATAATGAAAAACACACATTTCAAAGTCAAAAACGCGTTTCGTTAACTAAAACATTCATTTTGAATGAAATAGTAATTATCAAAATATAATAAAAATATTAGATAAAATATCGCAATTTCTTGTAAAACAATATTTATAGAGTTAACGGTAAATACTTTTTATAGCGTAAAAATAAAATAAAATCATACATATTGTAATACACATAAATAGAGTACGCAACTACATTTAAAGTGACACATGGGCCCACGAATATACAAAAGTAAAGAGGATAGAAACCTACTATGGATGAGGTTGCAAAATCAACTATCGTCCTCAGCAAACACAACTATCTACAAACTAGTCTGGACCTGAAAGTGTGGAAAGGAGAGTGGTGAGTTTACACAACTCAGTGAATAAACAAACATCACCGAAAATATCTAAAGGTGAGTAATAGGGGACAATGAAAACTTTTCATCTCAAAGGGTTTCATAACATGAAACCTTATTTAAATCAGTAAGAGCAAATTCATTTCACCCAAATAATAATAATAATACTAATAAGGCTAATGATTTATCGAAAATCGTGGCTCGTGCCATAAAAACACATACTCGGGGATACCTTGGCTGAGGCATCTAACCGAGTCCGCCAAGGCTGTTAAAATTTTATAATTTTTTCAAAAATCAGCCGATCCTTGGCGTTAGCTGAGTTCGCCTTCACGTGGTCGTTTGGCGTGAAGTGAACTCTGTCATACCTCAGGACAATCCTTTACGCCTCTACAACTAAGATAAAAGTATATAGGGGGTTTTACTATGCCACCTCTAAATAGGCCGGTCCATGGAAACCCATCTACTGCAGTAGATAATAATCCACTAATTAAATAAAACATTTAATAACATGATTTGGCAAATTTCATTTCTAAGCAATTTATCAGAGTAGAACAAACAGTTCACAATTTCAACATAATTAACAAGACAGCCAATCATGCCATAATATCATAAGCCAATTGATTCAATTTATATTTTACAATAAAACCTAGGGTCTCCAATTACTCAAATTTTCAAATCAATCATAAAATTTTCAATTCAATTTATAAAAATTAAATTTATTTTATAAATTCCATTTATTTAAAAAATTTACAATTTTCTCATAAAATAGGTAATTCACCAATTCAAATAATTTTATCATAAAATCATTAAATTGAATAAAAATTACTTTAGATAAATAAGGTGATAAATAGTTTACTCACAGTTTTCAGAGGTTCGAATTTCGGAGTACTCTAACTAGTGATCCTCAGGCAAAATTTCCTTGCCTTTGTCAGAGGTCTCACCACCTTGACACAGTATAAAATCAAGGAATTTACTATATTGCCCCTAAATTGATATAAACTAATTTAAACCCTATACTAATGCATGATATGCAATGTAATTTCGTCCGAATATCGCTTAAAAGCAGTGTCGACCTAATTCGGCCGATTACCCGATTAAATAGCCATTGTATCTAATTTCACTCCAAATTGCTCTATTCCATTTCCAATACCTCAATTCACCAAACACCATTCAAATAACACCAATTTCAGCATCAAATCCTCTCATTTCTTCATGGAATAATTCAGCCATTGTGGTGCACTAGCACCGTGATTTTTCCTACTTAATTTTCTCACCATAATTCATCATTCTCTAAGCCATTTCTCTTCAAATAACAACAATCCATCACACACACACCACAAGGTAGGTTCGGCCAATGAAGAATGATGGGGAAAATGAATTTTTTTTCTTATTGTTTTGCTTCTAAACATGATTAACTATCTCTAAACACCAACATAACTCAAAATCAAGCCAATCCCATCATGAATTCCCCTCCATACCCATTCTACTAGCCACTAATTCCTCATTAAAACATGTCATTCATCCATGGAAATAAAGAAATAATGCATGGGTAGTGGAGTTCTCAACGAAAATTAAAGAAATTTCACCTTACCTAGCTCGATTCCTTGGATTTACACACTTTCCCTTTGATTTTTCCACCTAGGGTTTGTTCTTCCTTTTGTTTTTCCTTTCTTTGGGTTTGGCCAACCATAGGGTTGAAAACGGGCTGATTTTTATGCCTTTTATAAGGAAAATATTAAATAATTAAAAGCTTGACACGTGGCACAATGTCATTGGTCCAAAATTTTAATTATTTGACTTTTTACTTAAATTTTCACCACATATTTATGCCATGTTTATCCATTCCCACAATAATTAAAATCCACAAATTTGACAAGTGTTGGGTGGTGGAAATTACCATTTGCCCCCTATAAGGCAAAATTATCATTTTGCCCCTATACTCCAAAAATACCGAGAATTGAAAATCTTTCATTGCTAAATTTCATATTATACTCAAAATGATTAATCTTAGCTAAAAATTTCATCAAATATCAAAATTTAAATTTTGGGTGGCAAAATGAACAATTTGCCCTTAATCGGTCAATTTTTTCGATTGACTCCAAATCGGCCCTCGAACTTCGAATTGCCATTTTAAGTCATCCCTAGACTATGAAATTCCCAATTTCACCTTAAAATCCCTATTCTAACTAGTTCGAGGTATAGATAGACTTATTTGTACTTCTAAGTACAATATTGGCTTTTATCCATTTTTCTGAGATATTTTAGTATGCAAGTGTGATGTCAAATATATAAATGTCATGATAGATATTTTAGGACTAGGCTTGACAATACTACCCCCCTTAAAATAAAATTTTATCCTCAAAATTTTACTTACTCGATTCGACGAACAAGTGTGGGTACTGGTTTCTCATTTGTTGCTCGACTTCCCACGTCATCTCTTCCATACGAGCATTCTTCCACAAGACTTTCACCACGGGAATGCTCTTGTTCCTCAATACTTGATTTTTTGATCTAGAATGCGCACCGATTACACCTCAAACTTTAAACTTTCATGTAACTCGATCGGAGGTGCCTCAAGAATATGGGAAGGATCAAGTACATACTTTTCAAGACCGAGACGTGGAAAACATTATGGATCTGATCTAACTCTGGGGGTAACTGGAGTCTGTAAGCCACTGGCCCGATACTTTCAATAATGCGGAAAGGCCCAATATATCTTGGATTGAGCTTTCCTTGCTTCGTGAATCGAATCACACCTTTCATTACCCAATAAATACCACAAATTATCATAACAGTGAAATCAAGCAAGGCTTAATGTTTCAAAAATTTTCAAATTGTTACCTTTCCATAAAGAAACCTTGAGAAAGACTTTATCATCCACTTCAAATTCCAACTCTTTTCTCCTTCTATCTGCATAACTCTTATGCCTATCTTGTGCCGTCTTTAATCGTTCTCGAATGATTTTGATCTTTTCATTTGTCAAATCAATCAATTCCACATTAACCAATTTTCTCTCACCCACTTCATCCCAACATAGTGGAGTTCGACACTTTCTTCCATACAGAGCTTCGTATAGTGCCATGCCAATGCTAGACTAGAAACTGTTATTGTATGCAAACTCCACCATTGGCAAGTGTCTATCCCAACTTCTAGTAAAGTCGATGACACACGCTTGTAACATATCTCCTAAGGTCTGAATAGTCCTCTCAAACTGACCATCGGTCTACAGATGAAAGGTTATGCTAAATCTCAAATTAGTCCCGAGAGCTTTTTAAAATTTTGGCCAAAATCGATATGTGAATCGGGGGTCTCGATCCGACACAATAAAAACCGGTACTTCATGTAACCTCACTATCTCGTCTATGTAAAGCTTAGCCAACTTCTCAATAGGGTACGTGCTATGGACAACCAAGAAATAGGCAGACTTCGTCAATCTATCAACAATTACCCAGATGGCATCACTCCCCCTCTGTGTTCGCTGCAAACCCAATACAAAATCCATAGTCACGTGTTCCCACTTCCACTCGGGAATCGACAATGGCTGAAGAGTACTTGACTACTTTTGATGTTCCGCCTTAATCTGTTGGCATACAAGACATTTTGCTACAAATTCTGCTATATCCCTCTTCATACTCAACCACTAATAATTTTCCTTAATAGTCCGATACATCTTGGTGTTTCCGGGGTCCATAGCGTAGGCAGAAGAATGTGCTTCTTTTAAAATAGCTTGTTTTAACTAATTATCCCTCGAAACATAAACCTGATCTCTAAATATCAACTTACTATCATCTCCGAGTCTGAATTCACTAACTTCCCCATCATGGAGCTTCTGAACTTTTTGTCTCAATTCATCATCAGATTGCTGCAATTCTTTGATCTGGTCCAACAATTAAGGCCTCACGATGAAACTAACAAGTAGAGACCCATTTTCACCATTAGTCAACTGGACCGCTAAGGACTTCATCTCAATCAACATAAAAAGATAAGAACTCTGAAGTGCTACTAATGACGACAAGGACTTACAACTCAAGGCATCTGCTACTACATTTACCTTTCCAGGGTGATAATCGATCACTAAGTCGTAATATTTTATTAACTCTAGCCATTGCCTTTGTCTCAGATTAAGTTCCTTTTGGGTGAGCAAATACTTCAAACTTTTATGATCAGTAAAAATCCGACAACGCTCACCATATAAATAATGTCTCCAAATCTTTAATGCAAATACCACTGCTGCTAATTCCAGATCGTGGGTAGGGTAATTTACCTCATGCTTCTTCAATTGTCGGGAAGCATAAGCTATTACTTTGTCATCTTGCATCAATACACACCCTAATCCCAACTTGGAAGCATCACTATATACCACAAATTCTTTTCCATTCACAAGAAGTGTTAGAACGAGAGCGGAGGTCAACCGATTCTTCAACTCTTAAAATTGACTCACACAAACATCGTGCCACTCAACTTAACTCCCTTACGAGTCAAACGAGTCAGTGGAGCAGCTATCAGTGAGAATCCTTGAACAAATCTCCTATAATAACCGGCTAACCCAAGAAAACTACGAATCTCTGTTACTGTTTTTGATTGCTCTCATCGTAAGATTGCTTCAATCTTCTTCGGATCTATATAAATTCCAACTCCAGATACTACATGACCCAAGAAAATCATTTTCTTCAGCCAAAACTCACATTTAGAGAATTTGGCGTAGAGTTGTCTCCACGTAAAGTTTGCAGCACAATACGTAGATGGGCAGCATGTTCATCATTATTCTCGAATAAACCAGGATGTCATCAATAAAGACTATTACAAACTTGTCTAAATATGGATGAAACACCATGTTCATCAAATCCATAAATGTTGCCGGGGCATTGGTCAAACCAAATGGCATAACTAGAAATTCATAATGTTAAGCCCGACCCTAAAATATTTGTCATGTCATGCATATAATTGACATCATGACTGCGTACTAGAATATTTCGGTAAAATAAGTAAAAATCGGTATTGCGCCTAGAAATATTGCTAAGTTGATTTATACCTCAAACTAGTTTAAATACGAATTTTAGGAGTAAACTTGGGGATTTCACAATCTAGGGATGGCTTAAAATGGTAACTCGATGATCGAGGTCCGATTTGGAGTCAATTGAAAAAATTGATCGATTAAGGGTAAAATGGTCATTTTGCCATTTAAAGACAAAATTGGAATTTTTAAAAAATATTTTGACAACATTTGATCAAGATTAATTATTTAGACTATATAGAACATAATTGGAGTTTGAGAAGTGAAAATTTTTAATTTTGGTACAATTTGGAGTACCCTAGGGTAAAATGGTAAATTTACCACCTTATGGGCAAAACAATAATTTTGCACCCCAAAGCATTTTTCCAGCACATGGTTTTCCCTTATCATCATTTTGACCCTTGACTAATCATGTGGTGAAGAATTTAAAGTCAAATGGATAAACATTAAAAAAACGGGCCAATGAAAACTTGACAAGCGTCAAGCTTTTAATGCCTTATTATTTAAACTAAAAGTTAGCATAAAATCACCCATATCACCCCAATATTCGGCCAAAACCAGAAAAGAGAGAGAAAGACCAAAAACAAACCCTCGCCAAGGAGAAATTCAAGAAAAAGTGAGGAAAATTTAAGGAAATCAAGTGAAAAAGGTAAGGTTTTTCATTTCTAGCTTGATTTCTGCCTTACCCATACATTTCTCCTTATTTTCCATGATTAAAATGCATGTTTTCATGGTGAATTCATGGCTGGTCAAATGGGTATGGAGAGAGAAATGATGTTAGATTGATTTGATTTTGAGTTATGTTAGTGAATTTAGTTAGTTTAGCATGTTAGTAAGCAAATCAACAAGAAAAAAAATGATTTTCCTTAGTGTTCTTCAATGGCCTAATTTTGCTTGGAGTGTGGGAGTGATGGATTGATTTTTATTTCAAGACAATTAGTTAGAAAATGAAGATTTATGGAGAGAAAATTAAATAAGAAAAATTACGGTATTAGTGCACCATTTTGGCTGAATTTTCCAAGAAGGAATATGAATGTGACTTTGCTGAATTTTAAGGTATTTAGCTTGACATTGGTGATTTCAAGCATTAGAAAAGAAATGGAGTTGATTGGAGCTAAATCGGACACGTATATCAATTTATCGGGTAAAAGATCAAAATAGGCCAATACGATGTTTAGGCAAAATTTAGACATTTTGCATTTCATATCATGCATAAGCATAGAGTCTAGATTAGTTTGTTTTAATTTAGCATCAATGTAGTAAATATTTTGATTATACACTGTGTTTAGGTGGTGAGTCGTCCGAAAAAGGCAAGGAGATTGTGCCCGAGGATCAGTAGGCATAGTGCCTCGAAAAATCTGAAATTTTGACATGGTGAGTAAACTTATTATCACTTAATTTATCTAAGGTAGTTTTTATGTAAATTTTATAAATTCATGTTTTATAATTTATAATTATGGGAGTCATCAGACAGGAAGAATAATTAAATATGAATAATAAAAATAGTACTGGGTGCGATCATACAATACTGATGCATCGAATCCCATCAGCACTTCGAAGTTAAGCGTGCTTGGGTGAGAGTAATATTAGGATGGGTGACCTTCTGGGAAGGATATTTTATAATAAAGTATGGAGTATGAGGAGATTTGAAAATACATATTAACAGAAGTACAAATGGTACGATATGGTTTCTTTCATAAATTTCAATATATTTGAGGAATTGTCAGGGTAAATTAATGAATAAAAGTAACAAGGATTGAATTATAATCCAAATATTTAGAGATTTTAGGTGATATGGATCGACTAAATAATAGTATCATTGGAATGAAAATAGAATTATGTTACGAGAATTGTAAAAACTTACTGAGAAATGACAATTTTGGTATACTATAATGGAAAATATGGATCGGTTAAAACTAAAGTCCCGATTATGTAATGTGTGATAAAAGATCTGTTCGATTTAAGTAGAGTCCAAAGGTAACAACACGGTAATATTGATCGTTCGATATCATTATGTTAGAAATCCTTGTAGCTGAAAAGCACAAGTAAAATTCTTGAGTGACATGAAAATAAATTCCATAAGATAAAAAGGGACATGCATTGAATATGGAGTTTTATTAATTGGAATTTTAAGTGCATTGGAAAAAGTGTTAAAATACATATGAAGAGCAAATTGAAAAGCTTCCATGTTATCTCATATATTGACCTATGGGAAGAAGAAAAGTTAAAGAATCCTTGAATTAGTTACATTGGAGTGAATTGTCAAGTGGAGTATCTAGACCAAGTAGGGTGACTAAAGTCAAAATTCTAAGAAAATGAAGGAGATTGAAAGTCAAATTTTGTTGATGGCTATGTAAAAGTGAATGAGGAGTTAAGTAAATTATGAGATGTTAATGAGGAATATCAATACTAAATGATAAATTCGTGAATGAAGGATTACAAGAGTAATGTAGAAACAAGTTGATGAAAAGTATTATTATGAGAATTTATAATTATTGCCTCGACTCAATAAAGTGAAAAGAATTAGTAATAATATGAGATTGATTATTTGATATATTAAAAACCTTTGGAGATAAATGTGAAATTGAACGAATAATTTGGGTTAAAGTTACCGGATTTGACTTAAAATCTTGTTAATTGGAGTTTTTAAGTTTTTGGAAAGGTATTGATATGAGTAAAGTGGAAATTTTGAGATAGATACCTAAAGATAAATTGATATATGGAGAGATACATGATTAAAGGACTAAATGTAATGAAATGGTTAAAAGGGTTCTTTTCAGTGGAAGGAAAGGTTTCGAGTTAGAACCTCCCCGTGTCCAACTGCAGGTTGCAGACTACAAGGAAGACCGTGTTAGAGGGATGAGGACCCAGAAATGATGGTACCCTGGAGAGATAGTCATTCTAAGAGGATGTCATATGTGGAATTGGTAATTTGAAGTTAAATGATTTGAAAATGTTGAATTTGGGTTAAATTTCAAGTAAAGTTTTATGATAGAGATTAATATACAAATTACCTGAGGGATCAATTTAAAAAGTTTATTGGGTTCAAGTGTGACTTATAGTACAAACAATCGAGTCAAGGAAAAATCTTTAGGACACTAATAACCCTATAAAACATACATGAGTATTCAATTACCATTTGATGGAAATAATGAGGTGACATAACAATACTTAGGATCAGGAAATGTAAGTATATATAATTATGGATAATGAGAAAAGAATATAAGTATGCAAACGGTATGGGCCTATGCATAGGTATAATGAAGATGTTGATCAGAATTATAGAGATTATGTTATTGAATTTTGGTTATAGAGAAGAACAAACGAAAGAAATTTTAGTTCAAAAACATTAGAGAATAAAGTTATTTATATGTAATGAGAAGTATGGACATTTGAAAGTGCTTATACATACATATATAAGGAGTCAATAATATGATCAACTATGGTAAATGATTATTCATAAGGATTTAGAATTTGAATTTGATATATCCGACGAGTTGAATAAAAAAATAAAATGATCAAGAATATTACTAGAAGTTGATTTATAGAGACCTAAGGAAATTAGAGAATCCATTTAGGAAATGTAATCTATGGCAAGATTATGCCATATGGAATGGACTGATATGATTAAAAAGGTGGAGGTTATATGTGAATAAGAAACAAATACGATATATGTGGAAATAATTAAGGATTACTAATTTTCTCTAAGGTTGAGAATATGTCCAAAAACGAATATGGCATACTAATGATATTGTAGGCTATATAATAATGTATGAGGATGAAGATGAATAAGTACCGAAAGGTTAATAAGGAGCAAAGAAAGGAATTGATGATTGATATATATAAATGGGTATAAAAATAGATCGAAATTGATATGATTGAGATAGACTTGCAGTTTGAATTTAATGATGGTAACAGAGATCATGACTGTGAAAAATACTACAGATGTGATTTTAAAGGATGATGGTAGATAAGAGTGAAATACTCAAGTGGACCTAGAGGTAAACAAATTGAAGTTCTCTACAATAAGTGATGACATGGGAAAATAAATATCAAAGGATAATAAAATACCCCATTTATTCTTCAGGTTTGATCAATGAAATTTTGAGGACAAAATTTTATTTTAAAGGGGGTAGTGTTGTCAAACCCGGCCCTAAAGTATCTACTATGTTATACATGTGACGGATTGAGTGATAGTATATTTGAACAGCTAGAAAAAATATTTAAAAGACAGTATTATAACTAGAAATATGATTAAGATGATTTAAACCTCGAATAAGCTCAAATACGGATTTTAAGAGTGAAATTAAAAATTTCACAGTCTAGGGATTACTCAAAATAGTGATTCGGAGTTCGAGGTCCAGTTCGGAGTTAAACGAGAAAATTGACTGATTAGGGACAAAACGGTCATTTTGTCATTTAAGGACAAAATGGAGATTTTCATAAAAGAATTTAATCACAATTGACCAAGAATAATTATATGAAGTATAATATGATTATTGGAGCATAATATGAAGTTTAGCAGTGATAAATGTAATTTCCCAATAGTTTTGGAGCATAAGGGCAAAATAGTAATTTTACCATTAAAAGACAAAACGAGAATTTTTGGAAAAGATTTTGACAATAATTGATTAAGATTAATTATTTAGATGATTTAGAATAAAATTTGAGGATTTAGCAGTGAAAGGTTTCAATTTCCAATACATTTTGAAGTATAAAGGCAAAATGGTAATTTTACCATCGGAGGACCAAATTTAATTTTTTGAGAGAATTTAGATCAAATTTGATAAATTGGAGTGTGGTATCAGTTTGAGGAGTGAAAAATATGCCTTGTGGCAATTTTCAATTTTTGAGGCAAAAATGTAATTTTGTACTTTTTCGAAGGTAAAAATGTAATTCTGTAAAATTACACCATCAAAATTTTTGGAATGGTCCAAAAATTTCATGAAGGCTAAGGATAAGGGAAGGAAATTGGTGGCTGAAAAGAAAGTCAAAAGATAAGGATTGAAAAAAATAAATTAATAAAAAAATGCCATGTATTAAAAAATTAATTAATATTTTATTTAGCCTTATAAAAGGCTTGAAATTTCTAGAATTTCTTCATATCATGGCCGGCCATCAAAGGGAACAAGAAGAAAAAGAAAAACCCAAACCCTAGCCAAGAATTCAAGGGGGAAAACACTAAAAATCAAGAATTCAAGCCATTAAAAGGTAAATTCATGAATTTTCATGTTGATTTCCATTGCCCAAGCTTTAGTTTTTCATTTTGATGCTTGAATCTCTTGTGGGTATGAGCTACCTCTGCTGGCTGAACCTCATGGGAGGATTTTGAGAAATTATTTTGAGTGATTTTAGGTTGATTTGATGTTATTTAGTTAGGTTATAATGGTATGTATCAAAACTTACCAAGAAATAAGATTTTTCTCCATTAAGCTCACCATGGCTGAACCTTCTAGGGGGTGAAATACAACTGATTCTAATGTTATTTTGTGGTATTTAAGTGAATTATGTTGAATTATGGCTAAAGGAAAATTTTGAAAATTTTTAAAGTAAAAATCAAAATTTTTAGCTGTTAGGGGTAAAATTGTAATTTTCAGTATAGGATTGGTAAATTGACCCGTAGATGCTGTCATTGAGAAATTGGAATATAATCAAACAATTAGAAATTGAAACGGGTCAAATCGGAGTTAAAATGGAGATTTTAGCAATTTAGACGTGTGTAGGCGAATTAAGTCGAAAATTGTGTTTAGACGGTTATTCGGACAGTTTGTAGGACATTCCATGCATTTAGAGCTTGAAATAATTTACGATAAATTGACACAATTTATTGAATTTTGTGTCATGAATTATGGATAGGTGGTGAGTAAACTGATTCGGGTAAGAGACTGCACCCGAGGACGGAGGGTAGGAGTATCTCTACTCCTAGAACAATGAGTGGACAACTTATCGCCTTAATTATCTAAAGGAATTTTATTCAATTTGATGACTTGATGATTTTGTGAAAATTATTTTAAATGGAAAATTTTTTGTTTATTGAGAAAAATATGAAATTATGAAATAAATGGAATTTATCAAATAAATCAAATTTTATCAATTGATTTGAAAATCGAATATTTGATTTAAAAATTAGAGTAATTGGAGACCCGTGATTTATTCTGAATTATGTTTTAAATTATTATGGCTTATGAAAATGTGGTATGACTGGCTGTTGGTTTATTGTGTTGAAATTTATATGAACTGTTGTTTGCCGTGCAGGCTGGTTAGTAATAAAATAGCCTAGTCATACTGCTAAAATTTTATTAGTTGGTGGATAATTATCTACTGCAGTAGATGGGTTTCCATGGACCGGCCTAATTATAGGTGGCATGGTGAAACCCATATATATTGATATCTCAGTTGTAGAGGCATGCAGGGTGATTTGATTTTCCTGAGATATGATAGAGTTACTTCACGCTAGACCACCACGTGAAGGTGAACTCAGCTAACGCCATGGAATGGCTGATTTTGAATAATTATGATAATTTCGACAACCTTGACAGGCTTGGTTGAATACCACTGATCAAGGTGTCACCGAGCATGAGATTTTTGGCAAAGCCACGATTTTGCAAATAATCATAAGCCATGTAAATTTTCAAGTGAAACGAAATTAATTTACTCAGTGAAAGGAAATAAAGTGTTATAATCATTTTACACTAGTTTATGTTAATTGTCTCCTTTTACTCGACTTTAGATAGTTTCGATGGTAAATGTTTACTCACTGGGATTTTATAATCTCACCCTTTTTTTTCCACACCTTACAGGCTCAGAGCACCCATAGTTAGCTGATTCGATCAAGGACCACAGTGGACTTGAATCGACGAGAATTATAGGTTTACAGTTCCCGAGACACTCTGGCTAGTTTTAGAGCCCACGTGTCACTGTAATTTAAATTTCACACTTTAGTTATTTACATTATGATATGTAAAAACATTATAAATTAATAGTTTTATTAAAATTGTTTTATGAGAAAACATGTTGTTTTATTAAATATTTTTATTATATTCAAATAATTAAATTTTATTTCCAAATAAATATTTTAGATACTTAAATTTATTTTTATCATGATAAATGTGTTTTCTACGCATTTACAATGTTTTTATAAATTTTGAGATTTTCGGTGAAAAACGACGAAAATGCCCCTGTGAGCTAGATGAAATTATTTTAGTATTTTTAAATTGAAAATGACAAGTGGTATTTGTAATGTGACATTTTGTAATCGTCGCTCATCGGGGAAGCGTGAAAGCTGATACAAAAACCTTGCGGGGTTTCGGTCGGTATTCGGAGTATGAATACCTATTGAGACTTTGCAGCGATTGTCATGGGCCCAATGGGGAGTTCCGAGTCGTGACAATAATACTAATATGGCTTATGATTTATCGAAAATCGTGGCTCGTGCCATAAAAACACATACTCGAGGATACCTTGACCGAGGCATCTAACCGAGTCCGCCAATGCTGTTAAAATTTTATAATTTTTTCAAAAATCAGTCGATCATTGGCGTTAGCTGAGTTCGCCTTCACGTGGTGGTTTGGCGTTAAGTGAACTTTGTCATACCTCAGGACAATCCTTTACGCCTCTACAACTGAGATAAAAGTATATAGGGGGTTTTACCGTGCCACCTCTAAATAAGCCAGTCCACGGAAACCCATCTATTGCAGTAGATAATAATCCACCAATTAAATAAAACATTTAATAGCATGGTTTGGCGAATTTCATTTCTAAGCAATTTATCAGAGTAGAACAGACAGTTCACAATTTTCAACATAATTAACAAGACAGCCAATCATGCCATTATATCATAAGCCAATTGATTCAATTTATACTTTACAATAAAACGTAGGGTCTCCAATTACTCAAATTTTCAATTCAATTTATAAAAATTAAATTTATTTTATAAATTCCATTTATTTAAAAAATTTACATTTTTCTCATAAAATAGGTAATTCACCAATTCAAATAATTTTATCATAAAATCATTAAATTGAATAAAAATTACTTTAGATAAATAAGGTGATAAATAGTTTACTCACAATTTTCAGAGGTTTAAATTTTAGAGTACTCTGACTAGTGATCCTCAGGCGAAATTTCCTTACCTTTGTCAGAGGTCTCACCACCTTGACACGGTATAAAATCAAAGAATTTACTATATTGCCCCTAAATTGATATAAACTAATTTAAACCTTATACTAATGCATGATATGCAATGCGATTTTGTCTGAATATCGCTTAAACGCGATGTCGACCTAATTTGGCCGATTACCCGATTAAATAGCCATTGTGTCCAATTTCACTCCAAATTGCTCTATTCCATTTCCAATACCTCAATTCACCAAACACCATTCAAATAACACCAATTTTAGCATCAAAATCCTCCTATTTCTTCATGGAAAAATTCAGCCATTGTGATGCACTAGCACCGTGATTTTTCCTACTTAATTTTCTCACCATAATTCATCATTCTCTATGCTATTTCTCTTGAAATAACAACAATCCATCACACACACACACCACAAGGTAGGTTCGGCCAATGAAGAATGATGGGGAAAATGAATTTTTTTTCTTGTTGTTTTGCTTCTAAACATGATTAATTATCTCTAAACACCAACATAACTCAAAATCAATCCAATCCCATCATGAATTCCCCTCCATACCTATTCGGCCAGCCACTAATTCCTCATTAAAACATGTCATTCATCCATGGAAATAAAGAAATAATGCATGGGTAGTGTAGTTCTCAACGAAAATTAAAGAAATTTCACCTTACCTAGCTCGATTCCTTGGATTTGCACACTTTCCCTTTGATTTTTCCACCTAGGGTTTGTTTTTCCTTTTGTTTTTCCTTTCTTCTGGTTTGGCCGACCATGGGGTTTAAAACGGGCTGATTTTTATGCCTTTTATAAGGAAAATATTAAATAATTAAAAAACTTGACACGTGGCACAATGCCATGTTTATCCATTCCCAAAATAATTAAAATCCACAAATTTGACAATTGTTGGGTGGTGGAAATTACCATTTTGCCCCTAGTAAGGTAAAATTATTGTGTTGCCCCTATACTCTAAAAATATCAGGAATTGAAAATCTTTCATTGCTAAATCCATATTATACTCCAAATGATTAATCGTAGCTAAAAATTTCATCAAATATCAAAATTTAAATTTTGGGTGGCAAAATGACCAATTTGCCCCTAATCGGTCAATTTTTTCGATTGACTCCAAATCGCCCCTCGAACTCCGAATTGCCATTGTAAGTCATCCTTGGACTGTGAAATTTCCAATTTCACCTTAAAATCCCTATTCTAACTAGTTCGAGGTATAGATCGACTTATTTGTACTTCTAAGTACAATACCGACATTTATCCATTTTTCTAAGATATTCTAACATGTAGGCGTGATGTCAAATATATAAATGTCATGACAGATATTTTAGGGCTGGGCTTGACATAATTTAAGGTATAAATACCTTGGTATAGCCTTCACACAAAATGAGAGAGAATGGCTGAAAAATTAATAGAATGACACATTAGAAATTCCTTTTGCCTTATTGCTCCTTGTGTGAAGAAAAAATAGTTTTTCATTCACTTGATTTCTTTTGTGTGTTCAGCTCCAAAATTTTATGTGGATTATGAGTTTATGAAAGTCATCTTTGCTAACACATTGTTAAGGCATAGCATTCCCAATCCTTAAAGGAGGATTTTCTAATTCATTAGTGTGGATCACCATTAGAGGTTGCACAAGGATTCCTTGGATAGCTTTGGTTTGCAACAACCGGGTTGAGGTGGTTGAGCCTTTTTGAAGGTTGATTTGATGGTTCAACAAAGGATTCATCAACTTTTGTTATTTAAGTAAACTTGATATGATCATATATATATTATTTTTAATTTAATTCTATACTTAAGGCATGAAAGAGAATTAATTTTTTTAATTTATTTTCACTGCGTTTTATTTGTATTTGATGCATGGTCAACCTTCACCCAACAACATCAATGCCATGTCAATAACACTAAAGTCGACAATTGAATCTACAAGAGCTCTAGCAAAAAATGTTCTCATTATTGACCTAATGAGCCATGAGAAACCTATAAAGAATCTTGGATGTAAAGGAAAAGAAACAACGATTTTATATGCTGGAAAACATAAGCTATAGTGGAGAAAAATAGAAAAGGCAACAAAAGCAAAGCCAAGAATTTCCAAGGTGAAAAGATTAACCTCTATCAGTTTACAAAAAATCAATCACTTGAAACTTTTAACAAGTTTGATGCAATTGTTGAAGAAAAAGAAGAAGAGGTAGGGACTGCTACTGTAGAAGTAGAAACTTTAAAAAATAATGGATAGAAAAAATTTCAAAATTTTTCGAAAGAGGCAACAACTAAAAAACTGAATAATCAAGTGAAAAAGAGGCAGACAACACGAAGCAATGGAGAATGATGTTGAAATTGCACTCAAAGTAGATATAGGCTACTAATATTAGCCTTTGTTTTTAGTTCGTGAAACAGAGATTGCATAAAACCATCAAAACTCTCTCTCTTTTTCATTGTCAACATTATCAATATTTACAAGACAGTTAACATACACATAGAAAACATCATTAACACTTGTTAAACTAAACAAAACAAGTGTAAAGCATCATTTACAAGGTAACATGCATAACACCACACATGGTGTTCTTTGTACAACACAAAAAATAACTTCTTACATAGCATTTATGTGATGAAAACTGTGTCATTCTCCTTACTAGACACTTGCGAGCATTACATTCAACATTCCCCCTTAATGTTTGCTTGATGAACCATTAATTTATTTCTCTGAAACTCAAACATTGGTTTCCTAAGTGTTTTAGTCATTATATCAACAAGTTGATCTTCCAAAGGACAATAATGGATGCAAATTTCACCATTTTTTTCAGCATCCCTTAGAGCATGATGTTTTACATTGATTTGTTTAGTTTTTCCATGGAAGGTAGGGTTTTTAGCCATAGCTATAGCAGATTTATTATCAAGCCACAAATCAGTAGCTTCAAGCTGAGGTATTTCTACTAAAGATTGAGCAACCATGTCTTGCTCGTGGGAGCTCCAAGAAAATATGCCATTACCAAGAGTAAATACATGCTCAAAAGTACTCTTTGTATCATTTACAGATCTAGCCCAATCACTATCAGAAAATCTTGATAGTTTAACAGCCTTTGTATGAGTGCACTTCAAACTATAAGCTACTATAGGTTTTAAGTGCCTGAGTATTATTTTTGAAGCAACAAAATGACAACTTCTTGGTTTTTACATAAAACGAGATAAATAACTGACAGCAAACATAACATTAGGCCTGCACATAGGTATAGAACACAACTAATAAGACTTCTATATTGAGAAGGATTTTCCAGTTCATAACCAGATTAAGAAGATAACTTCTCATTAACTATCAGAGGTGAAGCAGTGGCTTTGCATTCATTCATCTAAAAATTTTTAAGTATTTCAAGCATGTATTTGTGCTGAGAAACATGTATTCCTCCATCAATCTTCATAATTTCCAACCCTAAAAAGTAACTCATATCTCCCAAATCAAACATTTAAAATTGCTTCTCCATATTCTGTTTGAATTTTCTAATAGCATCTTCACTTCCCTCTGTCACTAGTAAATCAACCTCATATACGGATAAGATTAGTGCAGATTGATTGTTGTGATTTAACACATAAAGAGTTGCTTCATTAGGACTCTTTTGGAATCCTTGATCAAATAGGTAAGTGTTAATCTTGTTGTGT
This sequence comes from Theobroma grandiflorum, assembly GCA_036013995.1. Taxonomy (NCBI): domain Eukaryota; kingdom Viridiplantae; phylum Streptophyta; class Magnoliopsida; order Malvales; family Malvaceae; genus Theobroma; species Theobroma grandiflorum. Next base: position 15,953,858 of record CP142133.1, read on the forward strand.
GATAATTCTATTCTATAGAATTATTTTATTCCAATTTTGTTATTAAATTTTAGCTAAGTCTTTAGTTTTTAATTATAATTTCTTAATTTTTAGTAATTTTTATATTTAGTTTATTTTTAAGTAATTTATTTAATTTTATGTTATTTCCTTTAATTTGGTTAATATTTATTAGTTTTTATATTTTTGGAAGGACCTAAAGTCATTGGGTTTAATTTTGGAAAGTAAGGTGATGAAAGATCCAGAAATCTGCTTGCATATACTTCAGTGTTTTAGCCATATCTCGAGCTACAGAACTCCAATTTCTGTGATTCTTCGACCATTGGAAATCTAAGAGACAGAGCTACAACTTTCATGAAGACCACTTTGCCCAATTCTGCTTCGAAGATAGAGAAAATCACATCGGAAAGTTACTAGATGTACTGTGTCGGGAATGAAAATTTGTAAAGACTAACAAGTGATTTTTGGGCTTGTCATTATGTTTTTAAGCCCAATTAAACCCTAGGTCAACTTAAGTAAGTTTAGGTTAAGTTTGTTAGTATAAATAGTATGTCTTTGAAGAATTTAGGGAGAGAACCTTTGGAGATTCAAGAAGCTAGAAGTTGAAGCGGAAACCCGGAGATCAGAGCAGCAATTATTTTGTTTTCTTCCTTAGCTTTTATTCTTCTTGTTATTTTCAATGGTTGAACTTTATACAATGTTATTTGATTTTGCAATTATGAGTAGTTAATTTTCTTTTTCTAGGATTGCAATTGAACTCACATGTAGTCTAAGTTTTTAATCTTTTTCTTACTTATTTTCAATGGGAATTGAATTGCTTATTTCAATTTGTTCTTAATGCTTTTAATTGCCTGATCACCAATTAAATTGATTTAGGAACCTAGACAAACTTGGGAGAGGGAGTTTAGAGTAGACTAAAATTGGGATAGCATATGATCATGTTAAATGATTTGCGTATAGGATAGGGATATACCTATAGGCCATATGTAGCCAGATTAGAGCCTGAACTTAATGAGTCTGTTTTAATTTCAAATCACATAGGGATATAGTGTTTTGGTTAAAATAGATATGTTTATAGGACGAGTCGGGAGACCCTTATAAATAATTTAGGACTCTAGGTTAGCAATTCAACCCATTGAAATAAGTTAAGGATGAGAGATAAACTTTAGATGAAGTGTGAGGGATATTGTAATCCTAGGCTTGTTTAATTTGATATTTTCTCCAGTTGTTATTGTTTTGATTTTTTTGTTATTTTAAATTCTAGTTTATTAGTTTTAATTAATTGATTAAGTTGGATTATTTGGATAAAAGTAAATTGTTTTAATTTTAGTAATTAGTAAAGTTTTAGATCAATTCTCCGTGGGAACGATACTCTACTTGCTAATATACTGTCTATTCGATACGTATACTTGCGTAGTGGATTTTTAACTGACAAGTTTTTGGCGCTGTTGCCGGGGAATTGTTTCTAGAATTTTTACTAATACTAATACCAAGCAAATTTAGTCTTAATTCAATTTTTTTTTATTTTATTTTCAGGTGCTTTTGGTTGAGGTGATGAATTATTGTAACTATCAGTGGACATCTGAACAATTTGTGCCTAGGAGGGTTGCTAGTGATTATGAATTGGCTATCAGTGCTTTGGCCGCCGAAGTAGATGCTTTGTCTCAAAAAATGGACACTTGGGGTGTTAATGTTTTTGAAAGTCCTTTTGTGGCATGTGAGCTTTGTGGAGATAAGCATTCAAGTGATTGTTGTCCAACTTATTATGAATCAATGCAATTTGATGGAAGCTTCAATGAGCAGCAAAACAATTCGTATTCTAACAGTTATAACTCATGGTGGAATCACCCAAATTTTTCATGGAGTAATGATCAGGGTCCTACATATTCATCAGAGCCTATTTTCCAGCATGATTTCCAGTCACAGGTTAGAGCCCCTATTTTTTAGAAGAAGCTAACTTTGGAGGATATGTTTATACAATTCATGACAAATAATGATGCCATCATTCAGAGTCAAGATGCCATCCTTCAGAGTCAAGCAGAATCAATACGAAATCTTGAGACTCAAGTGGGCCAACTTGTCAATTACATCAACAATATGCCTCAAGAAATTTTACCAAATGACATTGAGCCTAATCCTAGAAAAGAAGAACATGGCAAGTATCTTGATGAGGTAAATGGCAAGAATTTGGTAGATGATGGAGATAAAGTAGATCAAGGAAATACTTTTAGCAATGAAGTTCAAGATGAAAAAATTAAGCAAGAGGAGAAAGTATCTACACCACCACAAGTCAAGCCATATGTGCCCCATATTCCTTTTCTAGATATAGTTGATAAGTTACCTAAGGAGGCTACTGATATGGAAAATTCAAATAAGTTTCTTGAAGCTTGTTTGGTTCAAGATGCAACAACCAAGGACCAGAATAAAGAACTTACAAATGTTGCATATGTTTTGAAAGCTACAATGAAAGTGCATTATCCAAGTAGAACTCAATTTGAGAAGTTGGGTAAAAGTCAGCCTATTCCACCATCTTGGGTTGAGCAAGCACCAAATCTTGAGTTAAAGCCACTACAACCTCATCTTAGGAGGAGACTACTTTCACACCTCAAACTTTTTCCATGCAAACTCAAACCTCCTTAAAGGGTGAATGAAGACCTCAACCAAAGTCAAGCCGAAGACTATAAATGAAGCGCTTCTTGGGAGGCAACCCAAGTTCTTAAACCTTATTTATTTATTTTCATCCCTATTTTATTTCATGAGTTTTATTTTATTTTATTTATTCTAATTCTTCTTTTTCATGTTTCTTTTGCAGGAAATTGGTTTCAAAACAAAATTTCAAAAAAAATTCAAAAAAAAAAAAGCATGAGAGCCGCGGCCTTCAAATTGAGAGCCGCGGCCCTCAAATGTGCTGCCCAAGCAGCACAACCAGAGGCGTCGAGCGCCGCGGAGCTCAGTCCCAGAGCCGCGGCGCTCCAACCCCATACGCACAGCAGGCCGCACCAACTCTTTCTTATATTTTTTTTATTTCTTCTTTCTTTTGTCTTTTCCAAGGTCCCATCCCTATTTTCTTTATTTATTTTTTTATTTTTCTTTTTCTCTTATCTTCTAACCGTCCCATCCTCTTTTACTTTTATTTTTATTTTTTCTCTTTCTAATGTCTTTTAGCCATCCCATCCCAACTTTACTTTATTATTTTTTTTATTTTGATTCTCTTTCTTCTATCTTTAGCCGCACAATCTACATCTTTCTTTATTTTATTTTCTACTCCTTTCTTTTGTCTTTTAGCTCCATCATTCCCCCTTTATCCTAATTTTATTTATTTCTTTTACTTCCTACCTTCTCCAACCCCAACGCACAAGCTTTATGTCATTTATTTTAATTTTTTTATTCTACTTCTTCTACTTATTGTTTTCTCCAACGCACAAGCTTGTTAATAATTTTTTTTTTACTCTTTCTTTTACTTCTTTTATTTCTTTAATTTTTTTTCTTTCTCTTTTACCTTTAACCTCACATTCTTTTTTTTATTTTTTTATTTTTTTCCTTTCATTTTTGTCTTCCGCACATTCCTTTTCATTTTTTATATGGATTTTGATATTGAGGATGATTTTGGAGGTAACGATGCAGAGGATTCATAGTCTGCCGCTTCGAAGTTAGGGGAGTATTTGTGTCCTTTTTCTTTATTTTCTTTTATCACATTGAGGACAATGTTTATTCTAAGTTTGGGGGTAGCATCGAAATTTTTTTATGTTTAGTTAGCTTTGGTTTAAAATTTGTCTTGCATGTTTATATTTTGCATGTTTTGCATGTTTCATTTGTGCTTTCAAAAAAAAAAATTTGAGATAGTTGAACTTTATTCATTATTGTCCCAATCCTAGGATGATATGTTAATTATCTTTTTATTCTTAGCTTTTGGGAAACATATAGTTATGATTTAATTTTATGTGATATTCTTATGTTAATTTTATTTTAGAGTGTGACTTCCAATAATTTGAGCACTATACTCTCTTACTTAGAATTTTTATGTGATTCAGAGAAAATTTATGTTGATGAAAAAGTATAGTGAAGTCATGAATTCTAGAATTTGTTTGATTCTCTCTCGAGGCGAAATCTTAGATAACACTTAGGATAGGAAGTGATTTAGGCCATCTTTGGATCGTTTGAGCCTTTTTGAGCCTACCTTATTATATTTATCCTTAGTCACCCTTTTTGAGCCTAATTTACCTTTTCTTTGTAATTACCTAATTATGTTAGCCATGACCTCTCTATTTAAATCCAGCAATTTGAACCTTTCACCTTTTAAGTATTTTAATCTTTCTAAGCAATAATTTGAGCTTAAAGAATAAATTGAGAAGAAAGGTGAAAAAAAAAAAAAGAAAAAAAGTGAAGGTTGTTGGAAACATAACCCCTTGTTATAATTGTCAAAAATAAGTTTGGGGGTTGAAAAAAAACCAGAGAAAGAAAAGAAAGCAATGTGTGTTACAAAGGAAAGTTTACTTCAAGTTTGAGGGTGCTAAAAAAAAAAATTTTTTTTTTTTAGCTCTTTATGTGTCATAGATTGATTAAGTGCTTAGGGTGAATTTGAGCTTAAATATATCATTTATCATACCTTGACCCTAGCCTTACATTACAAGCTTGGTAAAGACCTATTGATCCTTGAATAAGTGTTAATCTACATTAGTGGAGAGAGAGATGAAAAGCAAACTTATGGGATACAAGTACTAATCTATGCTTAGATTTGGCATAAACTAATTTGAATTGCATGATATTCTTTGTAAAAGAGCATTCACACACACACGGAAGTCCATTCGAAAAATAAAGTTTCGCTTGAATTGATGCATGAATTTAAGGATTAGTTGTCTGTTACCTTAAGCTAGAATTTGAGTTAATTTCTGAGGAAAAATTGAGAAATCATGATTTGGTATTTCTATCTCTCGTTCAAGGATTTTCATGATTGCGTTTTCTTTTTGTGATTCTTTTCTTTTGCTCGAGGACTAGCAAAATTTTAAGTTTGGGGGTGTGATAATTATATTTTATAGAATTATTGTATTCCAATTTTGTTATTAAATTTTAGCTAAGTCTTTAGTTTTTAATTATAATTTCTTAATTTTTAGTTATTTTTATATTTAGTTTATTTTTAAGTAAGTTATTTAATTTTATGTTATTTCCTTTAATTTGGTTAATATTTATTAGTTTTTATATTTTTGGAAGGACCTAAAGTCATTGGGTTTAATTTTGGAAAGTAAGGTGATGAAAGATACAGAAATCTGCTTATATATGCTTCAGTGTTTTAGCCATATCTCAAGCTACAGAACTCCAATTTCTGCGATTCTTGGACCATTGGAAAGCTAAGAGACAGAGCTACAACTTTCATGCAGATCACTTTGCCCAATTCTGCTTCGAAGATAGAGAAAATCACATTGGAAAGTTACTAGACGTACTGTGTCGGGAATGAAAATTTGTAAAGACTAACAAGTGATTTTTGGGCTTGTCATTATGTTGTTAAGCCCAATTAAACCCTAGGTCAACTTAAGGAAGTTTAGGTTAAGTTTGTTAGTATAAATAGTATGTCTTTGAAGAATTTAGGGAGAGAACCTTTGGAGATTCAAGAAGCTAGAAGTTGAAGCGGAAACCCGGAGATCAGAGCAGCAATTATTTTGTTTTCTTCCTTAGCTTTTATTCTTCATTTTATTTTCAATGGTTGAACTTTATACAATGTTATTTGATTTTGCAATTATGAGTAGTTAATTTTCTTTTTCTAGGATTGCAATTGAACTCACATGTAGTCTAAGTTTTTAATCTTTTTCTTACTTATTTTCAATGGGAGTTGAATTGCTTATTTCAATTTGTTCTTAATGCTTTTAATTGCCTGATCACCAATTAAATTGATTTAGGAACCTAAACAAACTTGGGAGAGGGAGTTTAGAGTAGACTAAAATTGGGATAGCATATGATCATGTTAAATGATTTGCGTATAGGATAGGGATATACCTATAGGCCATATGTAGCCAGATTAGAGCCTGAACTTAATGAGTCTGTTTTAATTTCAAATCACATAGGGATATAGTGTTTTGGTTAAAATAGATATTTTTATAGGACGAGTCGGGAGACCCTTATAAATAATTTAGGACTCTAGGTTAGCAATTCAACCCATTGAAATAAGTTAAGGATGAGAGGTAAAATTTAGATGAAGTGTGAGGGATATTGTAATCCTAGGCTTGTTTAATTTGATATTTTCTCCAGTTGTTATTGTTTTGATTTTTTTGTTATTTTAAATTCTAGTTTATTAGTTTTAATTAATTGATTAATTTGGATTATTTGGATAAAATTAAATTGTTTTAATTTTAGTAATTAGTAAAGTTTTAGATCAATTCTCCGTGGAACGATACTCTACTTGCTAATATACTGTCTATTCGATACGTATACTTGCGTAGTGGATTTTTAACTGACAAGTTTTTGGCGCCGTTGCCGGGGAATTGTTTCTAGAATTTTTACTAATACTAATACCAAGCAAATTTAGTCTTAATTCAATTTTTTTTTATTTTATTTTCAGGTGCTTTTGGTTGAGGTGATGAATTATTGTAACTATTAGTGGACATATGAACAATTTGTGCCTAGGAGGGTTGCTAGTGATTATGAATTGGCTATCAGTGCTTTGGCCGCCGAAGTAGATGCTTTGTCTCAAAAAATGGACACTTGGGGTGTTAATGTTTTTGAAAGTCCTTTTGTGGCATGTGAGCTTTGTGGAGATAAGCATTCAAGTGATTGTTGTCCAACTTATTATGAATCAATGCAATTTGATGGAAGCTTCAATGGGCAGCAAAACAATTCGTATTCTAACAGTTATAACTCATGATGGAATCACCCAAATTTTTCATAGAGTAATGATCAGGGTCCTACATATTCATCAGAGCCTATTTTCCAGCATGATTTCCAGTCACAGGTTAGAGCCCCTATTTTTTAGAAGAAGCTAACTTTGGAGGATATGTTTATACAATTCATGACAAAGAATGATGCCATCATTCAGAGTCAAGATGCCATCCTTCAGAGTCAAGCAGAATCAATACGAAATCTTGAGACTCAAGTGGGCCAACTTGTCAATTACATCAACAATATGCCTCAAGAAATTTTACCAAATGACATTGAGCCTAATCCTAGAAAAGAAGAACATGGTAAGTATCTTGATGAGGTAAATGGAAAGAATTTGGTAGATGATGGAGATAAAGTAGATCAAGGAAATACTTTTAGCAATGAAGTTCAAGATGAAAAAATTAAGCAAGAGGAGAAAGTATCTACACCACCACAGTCAAGCCATATGTGCCCCATATTCCTTTTCTAGATATAGTTGATAAGTTACCTAAGGAGGCTATTGATATGGAAAATTCAAATAAGTTTCTTGAAGCTTGTTTGGTTCAAGATGCAACAACCAAGGACCAGAATGAAGAACTTACAAATGTTGCATATGTTTTGAAAGCTACAATGAAAGTGCATTATCCAAGTAGAACTCAATTTGAGAAGTTGGGTAAAAGTCAGCCTATTCCACCATCTTGGGTTGAGCAAGCACCAAATCTTGAGTTAAAGCCACTACAACCTCATCTTAGGAGGAGACTACTTTCACACCTCAAACTTTTTCCATGCAAACTCAAACCTCCTTAAAGGGTGAATGAAGACCTCAACCAAAGTCAAGCCGAAGACTATAAATGAAGCGCTTCTTGGGAGGCAACCCAAGTTCTTAAACCTTATTTAGTTATTTTCATCCTTATTTTATTTCATGAGTTTTATTTTATTTTATTTATTCTAATTCTTCTTTTTCATGTTTCTTTTACAGGAAATTGGTTTCAAAACAAAATTTCAAAAAAAAAATTCAAAAAAAAAAGCATGAGAGCCGCGGCCTTCAAATTGAGAGCCGCGGCCCTCACATGTGCTGCCCAAGCAGCACAACCAGAGACGTCGAGCGCCGCGGCGCTCAGTCCCAGAGCCGCGGCGCTCCAACCCTATACGCACAGCAGGCCGCACCAACTCTTTCTTATATTTTTTTTATTTCTTCTTTCTTTTGTCTTTTCCAAGGTCCCATCCCCATTTTCTTTATTTATTTTTTTATTTTTCTTTTTCTCTTATCTTCTAACCGTCCCATCCTCTTTTACTTTTATTTTTATTTTTTCTCTTTCTAATGTCTTTTAGCCATCCCATCCCAACTTTACTTTATTATTTTTTTTATTTTGATTCTCTTTCTTCTATCTTTAGCCGCACAATCTACATCTTTCTTTATTTTATTTTATACTCCTTTCTTTTGTCTTTTAGCTCCATCATTCCCCCTTTATCCTAATTTTATTTATTTCTTTTACTTCCTACCTTCTCCAACCCCAACGCACAAGCTTTATGTCATTTATTTTAATTTTTTTATTCTACTTCTTCTACTTATTGTTTTCTCCAAAGCACAAGCTTGTTAATAAATTTTTTTTTTACTCTTTCTTTTACTTCTTTTATTTCTTTAATTTTTTTTCTTTCTCTTTTACCTTTAACCTCACATTCTTTTTTTTATTTTTTTATTTTTTTCCTTTCATTTTTGTCTTCCGCACATTCCTTTTCATTTTTTATATGGATTTTGATATTGAGGATGATTTTGGAGGTAACGATGCAGAGGATTCATAGTCTGCCGCTTCGAAGTTAGGGGAGTATTTGTGTCCTTTTTCTTTATTTTCTTTTATCACATTGAGGACAATGTTTATTCTAAGTTTGGGGGTAGCATCGGAATTTTTTTATGTTTAGTTAGCTTTGGTTTAAAATTTGTCTTGCATGTTTATATTTTGCATGTTTTGCATGTTTCATTTGTGTTTTCAAAAAAAAAAAATTTGAGATAGTTGAACTTTATTCATGATTGTCTCAATCCTAGGATGATATGTTAATTATCTTTTTATTCTTAGCTTTTGGGAAACATATAGTTATGATTTAATTTTATGTGATATTCTTATGTTAATTTTATTTTAGAGTGTGACTTCCAATAATTTGAGCACTATACTCTTTTACTTAGAATTTTTATGTGATTCAGAGAAAATTTATGTTGATGAAAAAGTATAGTGAAGTCATGAATTCTAGAATTTGTTTGATTCTCTCTCGAGGCGAAATCTTAGATAACACTTAGGATAGGAAGTGATTTAGGCCATCTTTGGATCGTTTGAGCCTTTTTGAGCCTACCTTATTATATTTATCCTTAGTCACCCTTTTTGAGCCTAATTTACCTTTTCTTTGTAATTACCTAATTATGTTAGCCATGACCTCTCTATTTAAATCCAGCAATTTGAACCTTTCACCTTTTAAGTATTTTAATCTTTCTAAGCAATGATTTGAGCTTAAAGAATAAATTGAGGAAAAAGGTGAAAAAAAAAAAAGTGAAGGTTGTTGGAAACATAACCCCTTGTTATAATTGTCAAAAATAAGTTTGGGGGTTGAAAAAAAACAAGAGAAAGAAAAGAAAGCAATGTGTGTTACAAAGGAAAGTTTACTTCAAGTTTGAGGGTGCTAAAAAAAAAATTTTTTTTTTGAGCTCTTTATGTGTCATAGATTGATTAAGTGCTTAGGGTGAATTTGAGCTTAAATATATCATTTATCATACCTCGACCCTAGCCTTACATTACAAGCTTGGTAAAGACCTATTGATCCTTGAATAAGTGTTAATCTACATTAGTGGAGAGAGAGATGAAAAGCAAACTTATGGGATACAAGTACTAATCTATGCTTAGATTTGGCATAAACTAATTTGAATTGCATGATATTCTTTGTAAAAGAGCATTCACACACACACGGAAGTCCATTCGAAAAATAAAGTTCCGCTTGAATTGATGCATGAATTTAAGGATTAGTTGTTTGTTACCTTAAGCTAGAATTTGAGTTAATTTCTGAGGAAAAATTGAGAAATCATGATTTCGTATTTCTATCTCTCGTTCAAGGATTTTCATGATTGCGTTTTCTTTTTGTGATTCTTTTCTTTTGCTCGAGGACTAGCAAAATTTTAAGTTTGGGGGTGTGATAATTATATTTTATAGAATTATTTTATTCCAATTTTATTATTAAATTTTAGCTAAGTCTTTAGTTTTTAATTATAATTTCTTAATTTTTAGTTATTTTTATATTTAGTTTATTTTTAAGTAAGTTATTTAATTTTATGCTATTTTCTTTAATTTGGTTAATATTTATTAGTTTTTATATTTTTGGAAGGACCTAAAGTCATTGGGTTTAATTTTGGAAAGTAAGGTGATGAAAGATCCAAAAATCTGCTTGTATATGCTTCAGTGTTTTAGCCATATCTCGAGCTACAGAACTCCAATTTCTGTGATTCTTAGACCATTGGAAAGCTAAGAGACAGAGATACAACTTTTATGAAGATCACTTTGCCCAATTCCGCTTCTAAGATAGAGAAAATTGCATCGGAAAGTTACTAGATGTACTGTGTCGGGAATGAAAATTTGTAAAGACTAACAAGTGATTTTTGGGCTTGTCATTATGTTTTTAAGCCCAATTAAACCCTAGGTCAACTTAAGGAAGTTCAGGTTAAGTTTGTTAGTATAAATAGTATGTCTTTGAAGAATTTAGGGAGAGAACCTTTGGAGATTCAAGAAGCTAGAAGTTGAAGCGAAAACCCGGAGATCAGAGCAGCAATTATTTTGTTTTCTTCCTTAGCTTTTATTCTTCTTGTTATTTTCAATGGTTGAACTTTATACAATGTTATTTGATTTTCCAATTATGAGTAGTTAATTTTCTTTTTCTAGGATTGCAATTGAACTCACATGTAGTCTAAGTTTTTAATCTTTTTCTTACTTATTTTCAATGGGAATTGAATTGCTTATTTCAATTTGTTCTTAATGCTTTTAATTGCCTGATCACCAATTAAATTGATTTAGGAACCTAAACAAACTTGGGAGAGGGAGTTTAGAGTAGACTAAAATTGGGATAGCATATGATCATGTTAAATGATTTGCGTATAGGATAGGGATATACCTATAGGCCATATGTAGCCAGATTAGAGCCTGAACTTAATGAGTCTGTTTTAATTTCAAATCACATAGGGATATAGTGTTTTGGTTAAAATAGATATTTTTATAGGACGAGTCGGGAGACCCTTATAAATAATTTAGGACTCTAGGTTAGCAATTCAACCCATTGAAATAAGTTAAGGATGAGAGGTAAAATTTAGATGAAGTGTGAGGGATATTGTAATCCTAGGCTTGTTTAATTTGATATTTTCTCCAGTTGTTATTGTTTTGATTTTTTTGTTATTTTAAATTCTAGTTTATTAGTTTTAATTAATTGATTAATTTGGATTATTTGGATAAAGTTAAATTGTTTTAATTTTAGTAATTAGTAAAGTTTTAGATCAATTCTCCGTGGGAACGATACTCTACTTGCTAATATACTGTCTATTCGATACGTATACTTGCGTAGTGGATTTTTAACTGACATTGTGCCAAGCACGAGGTGCTTGTTTTAATCCATAAAGAGCCTTGTGAAGGCTATACACCTTTCCTTGTCCAGAACAAAGTTCAAATCTTAGTGGTTGCTCCATATAAATTTATTCATCAAACTTCCCATTTAAAAATGATTATTTAACGTCCAAGTGAAAGATTTTCCACTAGAATGCAACAAGTAGAGTTATAAGCAATCGAATAGTGTCAAATGGAGCTATTAGTGCAAAGGTTTCTTGGAAATCAATACCAGGTATTTGAGAATAGCCTTTCATTACTAATCTTGCCTTGTACCTGTTTAAAGTACCATCACGATTGAGCTTTCTTTTAAAAATCCACTTGACCCCAATTACTTGTCAATCCTTAAACCTATGCACTAGACCAAGTTTTGTTTTTGACTATCATATTCAGTTCTTCCTTCATAATTGTAACCTAATGCTCATGAAATGCAGCATCTTCATAAGAGTTAGGTTCTGTGATAACCATCTAACATCTCTCATAAATGTTTTGAATAGACCTTACTCCCTTAATTGGAGCTTCATCAATTATTTCATCATCAACAAGGATTTGAGAATTAGTATGTTGATAGTTTGACATACCAATAAATTCATTTGAATTGTAGCTTGGTTTTGCTCCCATTTCCAACTTGTATTCTCATTAAATGCAACATTCCCGTTGACCAAAATTCTACCAAATTGAACTTGAAATATTTTATATGCTTTGGACTTCAAGCTGTATCCAATCAAAACCCCAATCTAAGCCTTTGGTTGAAGTTTGTATCTTTATTTGTTAGGTATGTGTTGATAACAAAGACTCCTAAACACTCACAAATGATCAACAGAAGGCTTGTTCCCATACCATGCCGCATATGGAGTGATATTTTTTTTTTGCTCAACTAGGAATAATATTGAGCAAGTATACTGCTGTCGAGGCTGCTTCTGCCCAAAATCTTTTAGGCATATTTTTCTCAAGCATCATACACCTACACATCTCAAGTACTATGTGATTTTTCCTTTCACTTACCCTATTTTGTTGGAGATAATATGGAGTCGTTAGTTGGTGAAAAATCCTTTCCTTCTCTAAAAATTGAGAAAATTCTTGAGATGTGTACTCACTACCATTATTTGATCTAAGTGCCTAGATCTTCATATTAGACTCTGACTCAGCTAGAGCTTTAAACTTCTGGAACCAACTGAAAGTTTCTAACTTTTGTTTCATGAAGAATATCCAGCAAAACCTAGTCAGATCATCTATAAATGTAACAAAGTACCTACTCCTATTTAATGTCACTTCACTTAAAAGACCTCTAACATTTTAATGGATAAGATTAAGTTAATCCTTTGATTTGAAAAAACTAGTTGTGGGATAAGGCTTTCGAGCTATTTTTCCTAGTTGACAAGTTTGGCAAATAAAGCCACATTTTGATAATTTGGGAAGCTTGTCTACAAGACTTAAATTGCTCAACTATATCATGAATTATAATTACAGTGACCAAATCTCTTATGCCACAAAGCAGTCAAATTTGAATAAACTTCTATTGCTTGCAAACATGCATCATTCCAGTTCACTAGGAAACAATTTTGTTTCACGGAGATATTCATCATATAATCACCATTAAGAGCACAAACAGTGCAAGGCATAATTATGCTTAAGCAATTGTCCTACACCTAATAGGTTTTTAGTGATTTCTAGCACTAAGAGAACTTCAAACTCATACTTGGCACCAGAGGAAGTTTGAATTGGAACTAAACCTTTTCCTATTGCTTGCAAATAAACATCGTTCCCAATCTCAACGTTTGAACGATATTGATCATCTATTTCAATAAATAGCTTCACATTTGGAGTCATGTGATTAGAAACTCCACTATCTAGAAGCCAAAGGTTTGCATCAATAGTTTTTAAATTTCCAATTTGAGCCATAAACAAATGCTCTTCAATTGTTTCAACTTTCTCAACCGGTTCATTAACCTTAACTTAAGTATCAATTTTGTTCTTGTAGACTCTCTATACATGCCCCAATTGGTTACAGCTTATGCACCTCACATTTAGTCTAAACCAATAGCTAGCCTCAACATGACCTTTCTCTTGCAAAGAGAACATATATGAGCCTTATTTTTTTTTTTTTGTTGATTTCTATATACAGATTAAACCCCTTTATCTTTCTCTTTCTGTTCAACTGAGCCTTTTCTTGTGCTTGTCTCTCCCACTATTTTTCCTTCCATTCTAGCAAATAAGGTATTTTCAGTTACACTATCACTTCTTATAACCTTCTTGTGTTCAGCAGCCTAGAGAGCATATGCTACATCTGATAGAGACATTTTGGAAAGTTACCTTTTCAGAGAAGCAATTGTAGCTTCAAATCTTTTTAGTAGAGATACAAGGGCTTTTTGAATAACTTTTCTTTTTGAAATAATCTCTCTCGAGAGTTTGAGTTGATTAACAACTCTCATAAGTCCACTGATAAAGTTTTTTGCATTTTCTGAATCTTTCATTCTCATTGTATCAAACTCCCTAGTCAAGTTCATAATCTGCATTTCTTTGGTTCTTTCAGAACCTTCAAACTGAACATTCAGTCTTTCTCAAGCATCTTTGGCTATTTTATGCCCCATAATTCTTACAAACATAATATCTGTAAGAGCTTTCTGGATGTAAGACAAAGCCTGATATCGTTTAGCCACTTCCTCATGGTGCCGATTGACTTAAACTAGGCTTGCATTCTTTTTTAGAGCTACAACTTCAGCGCCTGATTTAATAGCATCCTAGAGGTCTAGACCTCTAAGTTATGACTCCATTTTCTTAGACCAAATTAGGTACTTTCTCTATTGAACACTGGAGGTGATTGAAAGCTGAATGTAGTATTTGATGGAGAAAGAGAAGCCATAATGTTTGCAGTGAGTGTATAGTTTATTTCAAAAAAAGGTTTTTTTTTTTTTGGATTCAACCAACTATGCGATCCCTTAAGAGCTTAATTTAGCTCTGATACCGTGTTGAGATTGCACTCAAATGTAGATATAGGCTATTAATATTAGCCTCTATATTTAGTTCATGAAACAGATATTGTATAAAACCATCAAAACTCTCTCTCCTTTCATTGTCAAGACTATCAATATTTATAAGACAATTAACATACACATATAAAACATCATTAACACTTGTTAAACTAAACAAAATAAGTGTAAAGCATCATTTACAAGGTAACATGCATAACACCATGTATGGTGTTCTTTGTATAGCACAAAAAATAACTTCCTACATAGCATTTATGTGACGAGAAACATGTCATTCTCCTTATTAGAGACTTGCAGGCATTACATTTGTCAAGCCCAGCTATATTATATACTTGCCATGTCATTCATGTATTTGATAGCATGTCTGCATACTAGGATGCCTCGAAAAATCGTTAAAAGTCGATATCATACCTAGTGGTACAATTAAGTCGATTAAAGTCTCGAACTAGTCCAAATAGAGATTTTAGGATGTATTTGAGAGTTATTAAACCTTAGAATGACTTAATATGGTGATTCGGAGTTCAAAAATTGATTTACAGTCCAATTGGGAATTTTCATAACATAAGGGCAAAATGATCATTTTGCTACCCAAGAGTAAAATTGGAATGTTGGATGAACTTTTTGACCAATATTGACTATTTGGAGCATAATTGAATTTGAAAAGTGAAAAATTTCAATTCTGACATTTTTTCGAGCATAAAGCAAAACGATCATTTCACGTGTCTATGAGGACATAATTAAAATTTTTGAAAATTTACACCACCATGACACTTGTCAAGCCCACGAAATTTACGTATTATCATTTTACATCTTGGATAATTAAGGAATTATATGTGGTGGTAAGAAAATGCTTAATAGTTAAGTTTTAACCATGGACCAATCATATGGTGACATGTGTTAAGCTTTGATTATTTTATAATTTCTCTTATAAACTAGCACAAACCCTTCCCCATCCACTCTCTCATGTTTAGCCAAGCCAAAAACAAAGGGAGAAAAGAAAGACACCAACCATAAGGAAGAAAATTCAAGAGAATTCACTGGGTATCGAAAAACAACGCGATTAATGGTAAGATTTCATGATTTTAGCTTGAGATCTACCTTTCCCATCCTTTCTTTTTCATTTTCCATGGTTGAAACTCAAGTGTTCATGAACGAAGACTTGTTGGCCGAACCTAAAGGGGGCAGTTTTGATAATGGGTGTTGTTAGATTTCATGCTATCTAGGTGTTTTTAGTTGATTTGTGATATTCGGTGTGAAAAATGAGCATGAAAACCACATGTCCTTCAACAAACCCTCTTTGGCCGAATCTTATAGGTGATATGTTGATGATGAATCTTGTCATATTTCATGTTATTTAGCTCATATTTGATGATTTATGGTATCGAATATCGACAACAGTTATCGAAAAGTATAGTCCCTTTAGTAAACGATTTGAATGACAACAAGGAAATCATAGTAAATGGACTTGGATTTGATTTCTAATGATATATATATATGGACTTATTGGACAGTTCATTGAGGTATTTCGGGTGTATTTGGAGTATCGGAAGTAAAATGAATATATTTGAAGTTGAATCGAATGTTTTGGTTAATTCAACAGTGTATAATTCGAGTTAAGTCGAATACCATTTTAGTCTGATAACGATTAAACCTACATAGAACACCATTTTTAAGTGATTTTTTGAACATTCCTCATTCAATTTCATGCATTCATATAGAGCCTGAAATAGTTTTACAATAGTTTGGCTCAAATATATTAAATTACTTGTGGTGTATTATGTATAGGTGGTGAGCCCTCTGGTAAGGGTAAAGATATCGTACCCAAGGACCAGGAGTATGAGTACTCCCGATATTGTGAGTAAACAGAGTATCATCTTAATTATCTAAAGTAGTTTATACTCATTTTTATGATTTTAGAGAATAATGATTTTAAACTGTGAATTATTATGTTTTACAAATGAAGTGTTGTTTAAATGCAATAAGATTCATAAATTGTTTTGAAATTGAATGTTGGTTTTGGAAATTGAGTAATTGGAGACTATATACTTGTATTATATATATGTTTTGAATTTATGGCTTATGACAATGTGATGGCATGATTGGCTAGATTTGTGGTTGTGTGAAATATATGAACTATTTTGTTTTACCTTGACAGGCTGGGTAATATTATATTAGCCATGTAATGTTGTCGAATATATGAACTATTTTGTTTTACCTTGACAGGCTAG
This sequence comes from Theobroma grandiflorum, assembly GCA_036013995.1. Taxonomy (NCBI): domain Eukaryota; kingdom Viridiplantae; phylum Streptophyta; class Magnoliopsida; order Malvales; family Malvaceae; genus Theobroma; species Theobroma grandiflorum. The sequence goes on from CP142133.1 coordinate 15,970,547, forward strand.
GTAATATTATTTTGATTTGGTGGGTTATTTGATTAGCTTACTGTAGTGGGTGGGTTTCCGTGGACCAGACTATTAGAGAGGCACAGTAAACCCTGTTATATTTTACCTTAGTATGAGAGGCGCGGAGGGTATCTCCTAAGGCAGTTTAGAGTTCACTTCACGCCAAACCACCACATAAGGGTGAAAGTCAACCAACACTAAGGAACGACTATGTTTTTAAACGTCAAAACATGTTTTATGTGTATATGTTGCTTTTAACAGCCTTGGCAGACTCAATTGGATGCCCGGGCCAAGGTGTCACCAAGTATGAGTTTTGACACGAGCCAAATTTTTAAGAGAGTCATAAGCCTTGTTGATTATTTTGATGAAATGTAATTATTATGAATCATGTTATGATGAAATGTTTTAATTGTCCTCATTTACTTGACTTTAGATGTTATAGACGATCTGTCACGATCCAATTTCTCAAGCCATGACCGGTGCATGAGCTCAATGAGCATAGCTCACTAAGCCCAAGCAAGCTTATCCATTTACCCTTGCTTAACAAATTTATCCAATCATGCTTACACACACACCTTTTCCCGGGTGTGAACATAGCCAAATCACAATGGCATTATCAATAATAATACACATGCACTATACTAGTCATGTATTTAGCAACTTACATTGCGTACACATATTCACATTTTTTGAGTGTATTTACAATACAAATGGACCCATGACTTCCAACGGAGACATTTACAATAAAAGGGATTACTATAGAATGCCAGACACATACTCAGGAGATGCACTACAGGGACTCCTCGATCTAGGGTCCAACAGTCTCCTGATCTGAAAACATGAATTTTTATAAAATGTCAGTACAATACTCAGTGAGTGAATATTAGAAGGGAACAAGCAATCTTAACCAGGAAATTTGACAATCATGATGCACCGGTTGAAAATGAGACAATTTTTTATCTAGCTAATATTTAAACCCTTTCCACTTAACTCGGGATTTATTCTAGCCAAATAGTAAAATCGACGATTATCGCTGCAGCGAAATTTCTACTACAGCGAAGCGTAATCATAACTCGTCACTGAACGAGGGTTTCTCTCAATCGTACAAAGGTTTCGTATTAAACCCCTATTTCCTCAATTTAAAACAATTCACATATTATACAATCACACATATACTAAGCAATTTGCATACCATACAATCACACATATTTTCACAAAGACAAGAACAATCATATACACCGCCAAGTCTTCAATGTTCTTGGTGGTAAAAGAGACATTTATCAGAGCACTTGCAAGTGTTACAAATCACTGTCCCTGCAAGCCCCTGGACGGATAATCAAGCTTCACCAAGGTTCACGCGTGAAAATTTTCAAGAATCGTGGGCGTTACGTGTCACCGTCCCCACTTTGCTTAACTCTAGATTTCTAGGAAATTGTGGGCGCTACGTGTCGCCGTCCCCACTTGCTCAACTCTGAATTTTTAGAAAATTGTGGGCACTACGTGTCGTCGTCCCCACTTTGCTCAACTCTGAATTTCTAAGAATCGCAGGCGCTATGTATCGTCGTCCCTACTTTACACACCTCTGAATTTCTAGAAAATTGTGGGCACTACGTATCACCGTCCCCACGTCGCACATGCACGATTGCATCGAATTCACATAAATTTCTTAACCATATATGTAAGCATCATATAGATGAGCAATATTCAACACAATCAAATTTCACCTCAATAAAACAATTTTTCATGAAAAGCTTGTTCCCATGGTACCCGTTCTTTTCAAACAAGGTTAAATAAAATCATTCAACCATTTTATTCAATAAGTTTATATTTCTCATAACCATTTTTGAGATGCAATTTCACTCACAGGTTTTCCGAGAGTCGAATTCGAGCGCTTCGACTGCTAATCCTCGAATGCGATTTTCTTACCTTTATCCGAGGGCTCACGACCTTAACAAATACCACAATAATTTAATTACTATATTGGTGTTAATTAGGTATAAAATTAACCTAATTTCTATACGGATGCATAGAATACTCGGTCAATCGCTTAAACACGATGTTGACCTAATTTGGCTGATTACCCGATAAATTGGCCAATGTGTCCGATTTGATTCCAAATTGCACCATTCTTTTTCTAATACCTTAATTCACCACATACCATTTAAATAGTGCCAATTTCAGCATTAAAACTTTTCCATTCCTTCATGGAAAAATTCAGCCATTACAGTGCATTAGCACTGTAATTTTTTTTCCTACTTAACTTTTTCACCTTAAATCGTCATTTCTCAATTCATTTCATTTTAAATGAAATCATTTCATTTGAAATGAAATCATTTCATTTTCCACACACAACCTAGGATATTCGACCTTTGAAGATTCATAGGGAAAATCAAGTTTTTTCTTGTTGTTTTGCTTACTAACATGTTAAACTATCTCTAAACACTAACATAGTCTAAAATCAAGCCAATCCAACATTAATTCCTCTTCCATTTTCATTTTTCAGAATTGAATTCATCATGATAACTCAATATTCAACCATGGAAATTAAGAACAAAAGCATGGGTAAGCTAGGTTTAAAGTAGATATAAAGAAATTTTACCTTTGTTTGGCTTGATTCTTGAAAAACCCTTGAATTCCCTTGATTTTTGGCTAGTTTTCTTGTTTTTCCCCTTTGTTCTCTTTTGTTTCCCTTCAATTCTGGTTCATGCCGATTTTGGAGAGAAAAAGTGAGGGTTATAAGCTGATTTTATTAATTTAATAATAAAATCTAATGGCTTGCCACATGGCATAATGCCATTGGCTCATTTTTTAACCTTTTTGACTTTTTCTTCCAAATTTTCCACCACATGCTTAGTCAAAGTCAAGATGTGAATAAAAGATGACCATGGCTGGAAAAAAAATGTTCTAGTGGTGAAAAATTACCGTTTTGCCCTCGGGATAGCAAAATTATGATTTTACCCTTATACTCCGAAATGTACCAGAATTACATTATTTTTACTTTTTAGCCTCAAATAACACCAATATTGATCAATTTTAATCATATGGGGCAAAAATATTTTCAAAAAAATTCTCGTTTGGTCCTCTAGTGGTAAAATTACCATTTTACCCTTATGCTCTAAAAATACCGGGAATCACAATTTTTCACCGCTAAACATCATTTTATACTCCAATAATTTTAATTATATTTCATATAATTATTTTTGGTCCAATGTGATCAAATCTTGACTAAAAATCTCCATTTATCATCAAATGGCAAAATGACCGTTTTGTCCCTAATCGGTCAATTTTTCCGATTGACTCCAAACTAGACCTTGAACTCCGAACCACTATTCTAAGTCATTCTGTGGGTTTTAGAATTTTCAAATTCCTCTTAGAATTTCCATTTGAACTAGTTCAAGGCTCGATTTAACTTAGTTGTACCACTCGGTACAATACCATCTTTTAATCAAGCTTGACAAGGTCTCCCACGATCTTTGCTTACTCACTGGGTTTATAAAAACTCATCACCCTTCTTTCACCCATTTCAGGCCCAGGACAGTCTGTAGAAAGCCGATTTAGTCGATGGCTTGCCGTTGGATTCGCAACCTTCAAAATCGTAGGCCTACAGTCTTGTTTCTTTTTGTTATTTTGGGGTTCACATGTCATTGTAGAATATTTTGTATACCTTGGCTCAGTGTACTATTGTATGTATGAATTTATTTTGCTCTTACGTTACAGTAACTATTTACGAAGGATTTTATAAATATTGTTTTATAAGAAAATGAAATATTTTATTCAATATTTTTATTTAGTTCAATTAGCTATAATTCCACTTTAAATGGATGATTTAGATTACTAAACTTATTTTTAGATATGAAATGTATATTTTTCATCTATATATTATATTTTTAGTAGGTTTTGAAATTTTTGGGTAAAATGACCAAAATACCCATGTGTAGTAAAAAGTACTTTTTGATTATTTTTTATTTGAAAATAGTCTATATTCCTTTAAAACATTATATTTAGTAACTATTGCTCACAAGGGAGGCGTATAACTGATGCTAGAGCCTTGCGAGGTTTTGGTTGACATTCCGGGCAAGGTATATCAATTAGGACATCGCAGTGGTTGTCATGGACTCGAAGGGAGTACCGAGTCGTGACAACATTCAACAAATGATGCAGTGGTGGCTAGAAATTTACAAGATAAGGTTACTGTTGAAAAAAAAACAAGCAAGGAGAAGAATAAAGTTTAGATTTTGTGGATCATGACAATCAATAGGAAGAGGTGGGGATCAAGGAATGGAGGCTGAAAAAGTGTAGAATGAGGTGCAAAAAAATTTTTTAGGTGATTTTGTTGTAGAAAAACAACAAAATGAGAAGCTAAATGCTTGAAATTTTCTAGTTGTTGAGAATAGTGGTCTATCCCCCCGTAATATGAGAGCCAAAAATTTAATTTCTTTGGAAGACAAATTACAATGGGTTGTGGAGGATTCACTTAATGTTATAAGGAGGAAAAAATGTAAAAATACTGCAGCAAAGGTAGTTCAACAAGCAAAAAAAAATTTCAATAGTAGAAAAGGTTGACTCAACGGGAGCTTGTGAAATAACAAGAATCGAAATGAAGGAAATGGTTCATCCAGTAAGGAAATTAAATTTCATCCTTCAACTACTCGATGTCAAAAATCAAATAATGATATTTCATATGTTCCAAAAACAAATAATTCCTCAGCTAAATCTTGAAAAGATATTGGGGAAAGAGGTAGATCATGTGATCGTGATGCTATCTCCACATAATTTCCAACTATCTCTTATCCATGATTAATTCAATAATTTGGAATGTGTGAGGTAAGTCTAGTAAAGCCATCTAAAGGTGTAAAAAAATTAAAATTGATGCATAATCTCAAGGTGTCATTATTTTAAAGCTTATGGTTCATATATAAAAAATTTAATATTTCTGAAGAAGGTTAAGTTTTGAAAGGGCTACTAGAAACTATTCACAAAAGATTTGGTGTTTTTGGTCGTATGATGTCACTTGCGATATTTTGTTAGATCATGTTCAATGCTTGCATGTCCATACGTTCTTCCCATGGCTATCCAATCCTCTTTATATTTCCTTTATCTATGCAAAATGGACAAGAATGGAGATGAGTTATCTTTGGGATTGCCTTCGCAACATGTCCATGGAGATGCAAGCATCGTGGATTGTAAGAGGAGATTTTAATACTATTTTGAGCAATGAGGAACAATCATATGGGGCTATACCACATTTTAGCTCTACGAAGGATTTTGCTACAACTCTACTTGATTGTGGACTTCTTGATACTAGTTTAAAAAGGTAATCAATTCACTTAGACAATTTCTTCTATGTTTCAAAGGTTGGATAAGGTGGCCTATAATCATGAGTGGGCAGAGTCCTTTTCTATTACTTGAATTCAACACCTCAATAGGCATGGATTAAATCATTATCCATTACTTATCTTTTGCTCTAATCTGGCTTAGAAAGGTCCTTCATCATTTCATTTTTCACATACTTGGAGTAAACATTATGCTTTTCCGTCTTTTGTTAGGAGGAACTAGACAACTCCCATACAAGGTGCCGGTATGATGGCTTTTCAAAATAAATAGAAATATTTAAAAAGTGGCCTCAAATGTTGGACTAAGTCAGCATTTAGAGATATTTTTAGCAACATTCAATTGGCTAAAAAGAAAGCTGTGGATAGTAAAATTTTGCATCAACAAGAACAAACCATAACTAGCCAGGAATATGTGTATCATTCCTATGCTAAGCTTAATCATTTGTTGAGAATTAAGGAACTTTTTTGGCAACAAAAATCCAGGATTAGATGCTGGTTGAAGGCAAAAGAAATACCAAGTTCTTTCACATGAGAATACAGAAAAAAAAATTAAAAATCACATATTTCAAATCAAAGATAAATAAGGGAATTTGATAGATGATCCATCCTTAATTCAATCATTTGTAGTGATTTTTTAACGAATCTAACGAAGGTGGAGGATTGTGATTTGTTAAAATTTAATTCATTCTTAATTCTTTGTCTCATTTCTGATACTGATAATGCCATTTTATGTGCAATCTTTACAATGCAAGAAGCTAGAGATGCAGTGTTTGACTTGATAGAAACAGCATGGCAGATTCAGATGGCTTCTCCTCATTTTTCTATCAAGACTTCTAGTACATAATATCGAAAGACCTACTGGCTGCAGTGATGGATTTTTTACAAAGGGTGGCATTAACAAAAGAAGTCACGTCTACTACACTAGTTTTATTACCTAAGAAATCTTATGCTTTAAATTGGAGTGACTTTAGGCCGATTAGTTTATGTATTGTCCTTAATAGGATAGTAACTAAACTTTTAGCTCTAAAATTCTGCCTTCCATTATTTCGAATAACTAAAGTGATTTTGTTAGTGGCAAGCTCATTAGTGATAATATCTTGCTCACTCAAGAATTAATTGGGAAAATTGATCATAGAGTTCGTAGAGGTAATGTAGCTCTCAAACTCAACATGATGAAAGCTTATGACCGGTTGCGTTGGGATTTCTTATATATTATGATGCGATAATTCTACTTTAATGATTAATAGGTTAATATGATTCGATGATGCAGTTTTTACTAATGAATGGTACTTTGGTGGGTTATTTTAAATCAGAGAAAGGATTGAGACAAGGGAATTCAATTTCTCTTTTATTGTTTATTCTTCTAGCAGAATATTTATCTAAAGGTCTAAATGCCTTTTATGAACACTATCCTTCCTTATTGTTTCATTCAGGGCACTCCATGTCCATTAGTCACCTAGCCCTTTGTGGATGATGTACTAATATTTACAAATGGTAACGATTTGGCATTATAGAAAATTCTTAATTCTCTACAAGAATATGAAACTATTTTAAGGCAGAGAGTTAACGATCAGAGGAGCTGTTTTATAACAAACCATAAAGTTGCAAACTCCAGGAAGCAAATAATCCAAAGTGTCATGGTTTTTTCACCTAAAATGTTGATAATTGCATACTTGGGAGCTCCACTATATCAAGCCTTAAAAAAGGCCATTTTGTTTGATTTTCTCATAACTAAAATTTATGATCGTATCTTAGGTTGGGAGAATAAGGTCTTATCTCAAGGTGATTGCATTATTTTACTAAAGAGTGTGATTTCTTCAATGTTAATATATCTTTTTTGTAAAGCCCGACTCTATAAAATATTTACCATGTCATCCATGTGATTGACAACATGCTAGCATACTTGGGTATCTCAAAAAATCGTCAAAAAGTCGATATTGAACTCGTTGGTACAACTAAGTTGAATTAAGCCTTGAACTAGTCTAAATGGAGTATTGGATGAAATTTGTGACTAAGATTGATCATTTGGAGTATAATTTGAAGTTAGGAAGTGAAAATTTTCAGTTCCGATATTTTTCCAAGCATATGGGTAAAATAGTAATTTTACCACCCTAGGGGCAAAATCATAATTTTACACACTCAACATATGTCCAGCACATGAATTTCACCCTTTTTTGGTATGGATAATTATGGCATTTTATGTGGTGGAGAAAGAAAGCTAAATGGATAGGTATTTAAATATGGGCCAATAATATGGTGACAAGTGTCAAGTGTGATTATTTTAATAATTTCCTTATAAATCAGCCCATAACCCTCCCATCTTCTTCATAAGGTTCAGCCAAAGCAAGAACAAAAGAAAAAAAAGAAAGAACAAAACCCTAGAGTGAGAATTTCAAGAGAAAATCACTAGATTTCAAGGAATCAAGCAATCCAAGGTAACATTTCTTAATTCTAGCTAGTGATCTATCTTTTCTATGCTTTATTTTTCAATTTCCATGGTTGAATTACATGATTTCATGAAGGATTCATGACTGCCCATTTTAGAGAGAGAAGATTTGATGATGATTTTAGGTAGATTTTAAGATATGTTAGTGTTTTTAGTTAGTTTGTCACGTTCGGAAGGAAAATCAAGTGAAAAAATCACATGTTCTTTGATAACCCATCAAGGCCAAATTTTATAGAGTGGATATTGGAAAGGAATCTTGAGACATTTTATGTTAATTGGTTAAGATTTAATGGTTTTAATGAATGGTGGTGATGGAAATCGAAAATGATGATATTTAGCATGAAAACCATAAATTTCACATTAAACCCTCATAGGTCGAATTTCCCATGTGGATTATTGGTGATGAATTTGATTGAATTTCAAGTGATTTGAATTGGAATTAATGACTTTTGGGGTGAGGATTAAGCATGAAAAATTACATTGTTAGTGCACTCACCATAGCCAAATTTTTCAAGTGTGAATGTGAGGATGATTTTGCCACATTTCAAGTCATTTAAATTGTGTTTGATAATTTGGAGTATTGGAAGAGAAATGAAGTTAATTGGAGTGAAATTTGATTTATTAGCTAATTAATCAGGTAATAGATCGAATTAGGCCAATACCGTATTAATGAGGTACACAATTGAATTTAGGTAGAACACCGTATTTAGATAGTTACCCGAGTATTTTTGTAAGACCCAACTTTATAAAATATATGTTATGCTATCCATGTGCTGGGTGAAATGTTTATATACTTGAATGCCCCTGAAAGGTATTAAAAGCCGGTATTGTGCTTAGAAGTAAAACTAAGTCGATTTATACCTCGAACTAATTAAAATAGGGATTTTAAGGTGAAATTGAAAATTTCACAGTCCAAGGATGAGTCAAAATATTGATTCGAAGTTCGATGTACGGTTTGGAGTCAATCGAAAAAATTGATCGATTAGGGGTAAAATGGTCATTTTGCCATTTGAGCACAAAATGGGGATTTTTAGGAAAGATTTTGATCACATTTAATCAAGATCGATTATATTGAGTATAATATGAGGTTTAGCAGTGAAAGATTTTCAATTCTCAGTACTTTTGGAGTATAGGGGCAAAACGATAATTTTGCCATACTAAGGGCAAAATGGTAATTTCCACCACCAACACTTGTCAAAAATCAAGGATTTTGTTTATCATTAGAGTGGAGAAATATGAGAATATTTGTGGTGGAAATTTTAAATAAAAAGTCAAATATTTAAAGTAAAAAAAGAAAAAATGGGCCAATCACAAAGTGCCACGTGTCAAGCTTTATTATTCTATTATTTTCTATAAAAATCAGCCCATTAAATCCCCATTGCTCTCTCCATATTCGGCCAAAGGAAGAACAAATGGAAGAAAAGGGAAAACAAAGAGAAAACAAAAACCTAGGTGGAAAAATCAAGGGAAAAGTGTGAAAATCCAAGGAATCAAGTCAAGTAAGTTAAAATTTATTTAATTTTCCTTGAGATCTACATTACCCATGCATTTCTTTTCATTTTCTATGGTTGAGAATCATGACTTCATAATGAATTCAATTCTGATCAAATGGTTATGATGAGAGAAATGATGCTGGAATTGTTTGATTTTAAGTTATGTTAGTGTTTAAGGGTAGTTTAGCATGTTTGGAAGCAAAACAACAAGAAAAGAATCCATTTTCCCCATGAATCTTCATTGGCCAAACCCTCTTTGATGTGTGTGGGTGATGGATTGTTATTATTTCAAGAGACATGGCTTAGGAAATGATGAATAATGGTGAGAAAATTAAGTAGGAAAAATGACGGTGTTAGTGCACTGTAATGGTCGAATTTTTCCATGAAGAAATGGAAAGGTTTTGATGTTGAAATTGGTGTTATTTGAATGATGTTTGGTGAATTGAGATATTAGAAAAGAAATGGAGCAATTTGGAGTTAAATCGGATGCGTTAGTAATTTAATCGGGTGATAGGCCGAATTAGGTCAACACCTCGTTTAAGCGGTTAATCGAGCATCCCATGCATCCATATAGAAATTAGGTTAATTTCATACCAAATTAGCACAAATGTAGTAATTAATTTATTGTGCAATTTGTCAAGGTGGTGAGCCATTTGACACGGGTAGGAGACTACACCCGTGGACCGATAATAGGAGTATTTATACTCCTAATACTGTGAGTAAACTCATTATCATCTTAATTATCTAGAGTAAATTTTATTCAATTTGGTAATTTTGCGAAAAATGATTTTTAAATGGTAAAATACTTTGTTTTATGTGAAAAATGTGATTTAATAAAATAAATTAAAATTTTATAAATTGATTTGAAAATTGAACAATTGATTTTGAAACTAGAGTAATTGGAGACTACATGATTTATTGTAAATTATGACTTTAATAAAATAGCTTATGATAATTATAGCATGATTGTCCTAATTGTCAATTGAATTGAAAATTGTGAATTGTCTGCTTTGTACTAATAAATTGGTTAGCAATTATATTGCCAAGTCGTGCTATTGATTTTTTATTGAATTGGTGGATTATTAAATGGTCACTGCAGTGGCAGGTTCTGTGGACCAGCATATTAGAGGGGCACGAAATTCGAGAACATATGTATATGTATTTATACCTCGGTAAAGAGGCGAGTAGGGTAACTCTCGGGGTAACAATTAGAGTTCTCTTCACGCCAAACCACCACGTGAGGACGAACTCAACCAACGCCAAGGAACGATATATTTTTCAAAGTAAAAATGCATTACATACATATATGAAACTTTTATAGCCTTGGGGGACTCGGCCGGACTCTGATGACGATCAAGTGTCCTCGAGTATTGGCTTTGGCATAAGCTGAGTTTTTAAAGAAAATCATAAGCCTTATCAATTGTTTGGGTGAAATGAATCTACTTAAACTGATTTAAAGGAACTCTCATGATATGAAACCCTTTTTAGATGGACAGTTTTCATTGTCTCCTTTTACTCGCTTTTAGATAGTTTAGATGGTATATGTTTACTCATTGGGGTTTTATAATCTCCCCCTTTCATTTCCTCACATTTTAGGCTTAGAATAGCAGTAGTTAGCCGATTTGATCAAGGACCACAGTGGACTTGAATAGACAAGAACTGTAGGTTCACAGCTCCCAATGCATTTTGGTTAGTTGTGGGCCCACATGTCACTGTAATTTAAATCTCATACTTTGACTGTTTATATTATAGTATGTAAGAATATATTTAACTTTTATGCTATAAAAATTATTTACCGATAGTTTTATAAAAAATTATTTTATAGAAAATTTAATTATTTTATTGAATATTCTTATTATATTAAATTAGTCAAAATTTTACTCTAAACGAACATTTTAGACTCCTAAATTTATTTCTAAGCACGAAATATTGCTCTCTACTTACTTACTCCGTTTTAGCTAGTTTTGAGATTTTTTAAGAAAAAAAATGATGAAAATGCCCTTGTGAGCCGAAAAATAATATTCTAATATTTTGATTTAGAAATGACTCGTAACCCTTTTAAATTATAATATTTGATAACTATTGCTCACCGAAGAAGTGCGAAAGCTGATGTTAAGCCTTGCGAGGTTCCAGTCGACATTTCGGGTAATGAGTACCTATCGGGACGTCTCGGCGGTTGTCATGGGCCCGATGAGAGTTTCAAGTCGTGACAATTAAAGTGGTATCAGAGCTTTTGGTTAAAAGATCATGGTTTTTTATTTTAAAGATCAGAATTTTGATTTTAAAGTTGTTTTAAAATTTATAGTGTTAGTGTGGCCCCGCGTTGAATTAGGCTAGGTTAAGTGGAATGCATAAGTCTGCATATATAGTCTAATGTTGATTAAATTTGCCTCATTTCTTTTTCTAGATCGCCATGCCTCCTAGACGGGAACACCCATCTCATACTAGGTTGGTTGGGAGGGCAAGAGATTGTTCTCATCATTGTCAGTTAGATGAGGTTGAAGGGGGATCGGTTGCATTCTCTTTTCGAACAGCACTGGTTGCAAAGCAGTCCAAGATTCCTCCACATCCTCCACCTCCTCCGCCACCTACTAGTATACCTGCCATGTCCTTTGAGGTGATTCAGGTATTGGTAGCCCTTTTTACTACTGTTGTTGGCCAGGCTCAGGCTGGTCAAGCTCCATATACAGTGCCTTCAGCTGCTCCTTCAGTTTCACCACTAGTACAAGATGTACCTATTTCTAAGAAGCTGAATGAGGCTAGGCGACTTGGTTGCGTGTCTTTCAAAGGTGAATTAGATGCCACCGCAGCCAAGGATTGGATTATTCAAGTTTTGGAGACGCTCTCGGATATGAGGTTGGACGATGATATGAAATTGATGGTGGCTACGTGATTACTGGAGAAGAGGGCCCGAACATGGTGGAACTCAGTGAAGTCTCATTCTACCACCCCTCCAAACTGGTCAGACTTTCTAAAAGAATTTGATAGTCAGTATTACACTCGCTTCCATCAAAAAGAAAAGAAAAGAGAATTTTTGACCTTGAAACAGGGAAGTTTGACGGTAGAGGAGTATGAGGCTCGTTTCAACAAGCTGATGATATATGTGTCAAAATTGGTGAAATGGGAGCAAGATCAGCCAGCTATTTTGAAGAAGGGCTGCGCAATGAGATTAGAGAGCGGATGATGGTAACAGGCAAAGAGCCACATAAAGATGTGGTACAAATGGCTTTAAAGGCTAAGAAGCTCGCGAATGAAAATAGGAGAATGCGAGCTGAGTTTGCAAAGATGAGGAATTCGGGTGTGTCCTCTAGTCAGCCACCAAAAAGAGGTAAAGGCTCGTCTATTTCAGTGTGAGACCCTGTCTAAGTTGTTAGAAAACCGGTATTGTACCTAATGGTACAATTAAGTTAAATCGAGCTTCAACCTAGTTTAATGGAAATTCTAAGGGGAATTTCAAAATTCTGAGACCCACAGGACAGCTCAGAATAGTGATTTGGAGTTCAAGGTCCAGTTTGGAGTTAATCGGGAAAATTGACCGGTTAAGGACAAAACGGTCATTTTCTCATTTGTTGATTTATGGAGATTTTTAACCAAGATTTGATCACAGTGGACTAAAAATAATTATGTGACATATAGTTATGATTTTTGGAGTATAAAATGATGTTTAGCAGTGTAAAATGGTGATTTTCAGTGTTTTTGGAGCACAAGGGCAAAATGGTAATTTTGCCACCGGAGTGCTAAATGTGAATTTCTTTGAAAGGATTTTACCCCAATTGGGTAATATTGATTTATATTGATGTTATTTGAGGTTGGATAGTGAAAATAATGAAATTCCGGGACATTTCGGAGTATAGGGGCAAAATTGTAATTTTGCCATCCCGGGGGCATTTCAGTAATTTTCCAACACCAGAATAAATTTTTCCAGCCATGGTCAACCTTGGATCAGATGTTGACTTGATGAATCAAGTGGTGGAGATCAAATGGGAGAAAAAGTCAAAAAGTCAAAAAAATGGGCCAATCACATGGTGCCACGTGGCAACCTTGGTTATTTTATTATAAAAGCTATAAAAATCAGCATTTAAGCTCATTTCTCTCTCTATAATCGGCTCACACCAGAATTGAAGGAGGAAAAGATGAACCAAGGGAGAAAACCATAAAACCTAGCCAAAAATCCTTAGATTTCAAGAGTTTTTCAAGATTCAAACAAAACAAAGGTAACTTTTCTTTAGATTTCCTCTAACCCTAGCTTATCTATGCATTTGTTCTTGAATTCTATGGTTAAATATGGAGATATCATGAAGAGTTTAATTCTGAAAAATGGGTTTGAGTATGGGTTTGATGTTGGATTGAATTGATTTTGGACTATGTTAGTAGTTAGAGGTAGTTAAGCATGATTATGGAAGAAAAATGAAAGAAAGAAATTGATTCCATGGTTGTTCTTTGTTAGGCCGAACCTTGTGTGAAGAGAATGTGTGAGAAATTGTTTCATTTCAAATGAAATGATTTCATTTGAAATGAAAGAAAATAGAAAATGACAAATGCAAGTGAAAAATGTAGTAGAAAAATTTTCAGTGCAAATGCACTGCATTGGCCGAATTTTCCATAAGGAATTGGAAAAGATTGGATGCTGAAATTGGCATTAAATTGAATGATTTGTGGTGAATTAAAGTATTAGAAAAAAGAATGGGCCAATTCGGAATCGAATTGGGCATAATAGCCGATTTATCGGGTAATCGGTCGAAGTTAGGCAATACCGCGTTCAAGCGATAATTGGACGCGATTTTGCTCTTACGTATCACACGCTAGCAATTTAAATTAATTTGTATTGATTTGGGGGCACTATAGTAATTTCTCAATTTATTCTGTGTTAAGGTGGTGAGAAGGCCGAGAAAGGCAAAGGGATCGTGATTGAGGATTTTTAATCCGAGAGCATCCGGAATCCGGATATTTGTGAGACGGTGAGTGAACTTGCATTTCAAATTATTCGGGGAATGCAAATTGTATTGATGTGGATAATTAAATGATTTATCCAAAGTTTTTAAAAATACGTGCCGGGAACAAGCCTTTGAGGAAAATGATTTTATGTGGTAAATTATGTGTTATGCGTGAAGGCATAAAAATTATGTGTTATGCTTGAAAGCATGAAATTATGTGATATGCATGAAGGCATGAAATATTATTTATTTGATGTGAAATTTGAGTGTGATAAATGTGTACATTGTGATGATGTTTACATGGATGGTTGAAAAGTGTTGTGAAAGTGTTATCACCGTGCACGCGTGAAGAGAGGAAAATGCACATGCCTGAAATGGTGTGTAAAGAGGGATGCTGAGTGATACCCCTCACTGAGAAATTTTCGCCCGGAAAATTGGAAGGGATGCTGAGTGATACCCCTTACCAATTAATTTCCGCCCACGAGCTTGGAAGGGACGCTGAGTGATACCCCTTACCAAATGACGCTCGTTCAGGTACTTGGCAGCAAGGCTGAGTGATACTGCTTGCCAAGTTCCCTAATAAATGTTTTCCACTAAGGATAGTGAATATTTAGCAGTATATATGATTGCATATGCATTTGTGAGTATATGTGTGCATATGTATGAAAAGGATTATTTCTGTGTTATAAATTAAATTAAAATGAGGGGAAGGGTTGGGAAACAATTGGATAAAAATGTATGTGTTCCAAATGTTTGCATCATATTTTTATAACCCTTCCGGACATTATTGCTTGTTCCTGTCTAATGTTTGCTCACTGAGTTTTATACTCACGTTTTCAAAAATTCATGTTTTCAGATCAGGAGGTTGTAGATTCCTAGATCACGGGATCGTTGTAGTCCATCTCCTGGTAGGTGTCTGGCATTCGATAGCTGCCTGTTTTTATTGTATATGTCTCCGCTGGTAGTCATGGGTTTTGTATGCTGGTTATGTACATGTAATGTACACTGTTAAAGTTTATTTCTGACTGGTATGAATGTAAATATGTGTAAGCAATGTGAATTGCTAAATACATGACTGGCATAGTGCATGTATATTGTGATTAATAATGCCATTGTGTTTTGGCTGTGTTCACCCCCGGAAAGGGTGTGTGTGTATGTGTGACTGGATATGTCACTGTTAATTGGCGTTGGATGCACACTGGGTGCATTACGTGTGGATGCCTCACACGAGCGTGTATGGAATCAAGTAAGTGAAAAATAGGCTTGCTTGGGCTTAGTGAGCTATGCTCATTGGGTCCTTGCGCCGGTCATGGCCCGGGAATTGGGTCGTGACAATGTTGGTATCAGAGCCCTAGGTTGTTTAGGTCCTAGGGGGTTATGGTCGAGTCCAGCGGAGAGTCGGGTCTTTATGTGGGATCATTAATTATGAACTGTGAGCCGCGGCACATTTCATAATTGAGAAATCGCATAAATTCCCAATGTTAGAAGCCACCTTGTTTTTCATTGTGTTTATTAATTGGTGTTGCTCTTGTCTAGGTAAGAATGCCACCTAAGACACGGGCCGCCTGGAGACGAGTGGGGGAGCAGGATGTCCCCATTGAGATGACCGATAGGCCACGGGCACCCACCCGCAGAGGTCGAGGTAGACGTGGTAGGGTCACTAGGCCAGTGAGGGCAGATACGCCCGAAGGTAGGAGAGAGGCTGGGCAGCCTGTAGGTGAGGCGGATAGGCCACCTACTAGAGGCGTTACCGTTAAGGATTTGGCGACGGGTCTGCAGGGAGTTAGTCGGGTTGTAGAGATGATGGCAGCCCGAATGGAGGATATGCAGAAAGTAATGGAGGGGAGGCATGTGGAGCCAGAGTCCCCTAGTTCCCAAGGCCAGACAGACCGCCAACCTCCCGAGAGTGACAGGGGTCAGGTCGAGGTTTCACTCACTGACTTCCTGAAACTCAAGCCTCCATCGTTTACGGGGTCAGATGCATCGGAGAAACCCCAAGTTTTCTTGGATAAGATGGAGAAGATTTGTACTGCTATGGGATGCTCTAGTTCCAGATCAGTGGAGCTAGTAGCCTTTCAGCTGGAGGATGTAGCACAGGAATGGTACGACTCCTTGCGAAGGGGTAGGCCGACAGGTGCTACACCACTGACTTGGAGTGAATTCAGTACAGCCTTTCTGGATCGATTTTTATCGCACAGTGTGCGAAGTGCCAGAGCTAGAGAGTTCGAGGCATTGGTGCAGACTTCAGGCATGACGGTGTCGGAGTATGACATCAAGTTTACACAGTTGTCCCGATATGCACCATATCTGGTTTCCACCGAGGAGATGAAAGTCCAACGGTTTGTGGATGGACTGGTGGAACCATTGTTTAAAGCTGTGGCTTCCCGAGATTTCCATACGTACTCAGCGGCAGTAGACTGTGCTCAAAGGATTGAGATGAGGACCACTGAGAGTAGGGCCGCAAGAGATGTAGCAAAAAGGGCCAAAACAGAGAGTTATAAAGGCCGCAGAGATTTTGGTGGCAGAAGTTCATTCTCTAGCCATCAAGGACCACAGAGGGGATCGAGGTTTCCTCAATGGGGAGGTGATGTGACGAGTGCCAGCGTTGGATCGGGGCAGAACACTTTTAGCGGAAGGAGGCAGCCGCAGGACTCCGGACAGAGCGGTCAAGTTATCCCGTTCTGTGATACTTGTGGGAGACAACATAGGGGACGATGCTATCGTGCTCCAAGAGTTTGTTTTAATTGTGGCCAGCCTGGACACATATGGAGAAATTGCCCGACAGCTCAACAACCGCAAGGTTCGGTTCGCGGTTCTACTCGGCCAGCCTTGTCTGCTCCTTCAGCAGCTGTTTCATCTGGCCAGGGGGTTAGCGAGACACGAGGTAGAGGTGCTGGTACTTCTTCTCGGGGTAGACCAACGGGGTCTGGACAACAAAGTTCTGCAGGAAGAGGCCAGGCAAGGGTATATGCCTTAACTCATCAGGATGCCCAGACGTCCAATGCAGTAGTTTCAGGTACTCTTTCCATTTGTGATATGGATGCTAGAGTATTATTTGATCCTGGATCGACTCATTCTTTTATCTCTCCATGCTTTGCATTTCGATTGGGTAAAGACTGTGTTAGGAGAGAAGAACCATTAGTGGTATTTACTCCTCTGAAGGAGGCATTCGTGGCTGAGTGGGAATATCAGTCTTGCATAGTGAGAATCAAGGATAAGAACACCCTAGTGAATTTAGTGGTGTTAGACACCTTGGATTTTGATGTGATATTGGGGATGGACTGGCTATCACCTTGTCATGCCAGTGTAGACTGTTACCATAAGATAGTTAGATTTGATTTCCCGGATGAGCCATCATTTAGCATCCAAGGGGATAAAAGTAATGTTCCGACCAACTTGATATCTGCCATGTCTGCTAGGAGGTTATTGAGGTAAGGCTGTCAGGGTTACCTAGCAGTGGTGAGGGATAACCAGGCAGAGGTCGGAGATATAAGTCAAGTGTCGGTAGTGAATGAGTATGTGGATGTATTTCCTGAGGAATTGCCAGGATTACCTCCGGAGCGAGAGATTGAGTTTTGCATAGACTTGATTCCGGATACTAGACCCATATCTATACCTCCATATCGGATGGCACCGGCAGAGCTCAAGGAGCTCAAGGATCAGTTGGAGGACCTGTTAGACAAAGGGTTCGTCCGCCCCAGTGTTTCACCATGGGGAGCACCGGTGTTGTTCGTAAAGAAGAAAGATGGGTCACTTAGATTGTGCATTGACTACCGACAGCTTAATAAGGTAACAGTGAAGAATAAGTACCCACTCCCAAGAATAGATGACTTGTTTGATCAGTTACAAGGGGCACAGTATTTTTCTAAAATAGATCTGCGATCTGGGTATCATCAATTGAGAATCCGAGATGAAGATGTGTCAAAGACAGCATTTCGGATCAGGTATGGTCATTATGAGTTCTTGGTAATGTCGTTTGGACTTACCAATGCCCCTGCAGCCTTTATGGACTTGATGAACCGAGTGTTCAAGCCGTACCTGGACAAGTTTGTAGTGGTGTTCATTGATGATATCCTGATCTACTCGAGGAGTCGAGAGGAACATGAGCAGCATCTTAAGATAGTGCTCCAGATTTTGAGAGAACATCGATTGTATGCCAAGTTCTCCAAATGTGAGTTTTGGCTTGAAAGTGTTGCATTCTTGGGACATGTAGTTTCTAAGGATGGGGTACAAGTGGATCCAAAGAAAGTCGAAGCGGTGGAGAAATGGCCAAGGCCAACCTCGGTTACGGAGATTAGGAGCTTTTTAGGGTTGGCAGGTTACTATCGTCGCTTTGTTAAGGATTTCTCCAGAATAGCTGCTCCTCTAACCAAGCTGACACGAAAGGATACAAAGTTTGTGTGGTCAAATACTTGTGAAGATAGCTTTGAGAAGCTTAAGACATGTCTCACCACAGCTCCAGTGTTGAGCCTACCACAGGGCACAGGGGGTTATACAGTATATTGTGATGCCTCGTTGGTTGGTTTAGGATGCGTGTTAATGCAACACGGGAAGGTGATTGCATATGCATCAAGACAACTTAAAAGGCATGAACAGAATTACCCCGCCCATGATCTGGAGATGGCAGCAATTGTATTTGCTTTGAAGATCTGGAGACATTATTTGTATGGTGAGACTTGTGAGATATATACAGACCACAAGAGCTTAAAGTATATATTCCAGCAGAGGGATTTGAATTTGCGGCAACGCAGATGGATGGAGTTGCTGAAGGATTATGATTGTACTATTCTTTACCATCCCGGTAAAGCTAATGTGGTGGCGGATGCCCTGAGTCGAAAGTCGATGGGTAGCCTAGCACATATCTCCACAGACAGGAGATTATTGGTTAGGGAGATGCATAGCTTGGGAGACATGGCTGTACAGTTGGAAGTCTCTGAGGTAGATGCATTACTAGCCCATTTCAGAGTGAGGCCTGTCCTGATAGACCGAATTAAAGAGGCCCAAGGTAAAGATGAGTTTGTAACTACGGTCTTAGAGGATCCTCAAGGAAAGAAGGAGAAGATGTTTACCAGAGGCACTGATGGAGTGTTGAGGTATGGAACCAGACTCTATGTGCCAGATATCGATGGGTTGAGGAGAGAGATATTGGAAGAGGCTCACATGGCAGCCTATGTGATACATCCAGGTGCTACAAAGATGTATCAAGATTTAAAGGAAGTGTACTGGTGGGAAGGACTTAAGAGAGATGTGGCTGAGTTTGTTTCCAAGTGCTTAGTGTGTCAACAGGTTAAAGCAGAGCACCAAAGGCCTGCAGGATTACTACAGCCATTACCAGTTCCCGAATGGAAGTGGGAGCATATTGCCATGGATTTTGTGACAGGTTTGCCTCGAACTAGCGGGGGTTATGACTCGATTTGGGTCATAATAGACCGGTTGACGAAGTCAGCTCATTTTCTTCCGGTCAAGACCACTTATGGGGCTGCTCAGTATGCCCAGCTTTATGTGGATGAGATAATACGGTTGCATGGCATTCCTGTTTCCATAGTGTCGGATAGAGGGATACAGTTTACCAGTAGATTCTGGGAAAAGTTGCAGGAAGCATTGGGCACTAAGTTGAATTTTAGTACAGCTTTCCATCCCCAGACTGATGGACAGTCTGAACGAACCATCCAGACCTTGGAAGACATGTTGAGGGCATGTGTAGTAGACCTTGGAGTCAAATGGGGTCGGTATTTACCTTTAGTGGAGTTTGCTTACAATAATAGTTTCCAGACTAGCATCCAAATGGCACCATTTGAAGCACTATATGGAAGAAGGTGCAGATCACCCATTGGATGGCTAGAGGTAGGTGAAAGGAAACTATTGGGGCCTGAGTTGGTGCAGGACGCCACTGATAAAATCCGTATGATTCGTCAACGGATGCTTACAGCCCAGAGTAGGCAAAAGTCTTATGCTGATAACCGACGGAGGGATTTGGAATTTCAGGTGGGAGACCATGTGTTTCTAAAAGTCTCGCCAACCAAAGGGGTAATGAGGTTTGGTAAGAAAGGGAAATTAAGCCCTCGGTATATAGGACCCTTTGAGATCTTAGAGAGGGTCGGAGCAGTGGCATATCGATTGGCATTACCACCAGACCTTTCGAGTATTCACCCTGTGTTCCATGTGTCTATGTTGAGGAAGTATAATCCAGATCCTTCTCATGTGATACGGTATGAAACCGTTCAGATACAAGATGATTTGACTTATGAGGAGCAACCAGTAGCTATCTTGGACAGGCAAGTCAAGAGGCTCCGATCGAAGGATGTGGCTTCAGTAAAAGTGTTGTGGCAAAATCACACCAGTGAAGAGGTAACGTGGGAAGCTGAGGAGGAAATGCGGACAAAGTATCCACACCTCTTCGATATGTAAAGGTAAGCCACTCTGCTTTGAATTTAAATTCGGGGACCGAATTTCTATTAGTGGGGGAGAGTGTGAGACCCTGTCTAAGTTGTTAGAAAACCGGTATTGTACCTAATGGTACAATTAAGTTAAATCGAGTTTCAACCTAGTTTAATGGAAATTCTAAGGGGAATTTCAAAATTCTGAGACCCACAGGACAGCTCAGAATAGTGATTTGGAGTTCAAGGTCCAGTTTGGAGTTAATCGGGAAAATTGACCGGTTAAGGACAAAACGGTCATTTTCTCATTTGTTGATTTATGGAGATTTTTAACCAAGATTTGATCACAGTGGACTAAAAATAATTATGTGACATATAGTTATGATTTTTGGAGTATAAAATGATGTTTAGCAGTGTAAAATGGTGATTTTCAGTGTTTTTGGAGCACAAGGGCAAAATGGTAATTTTGCCACCGGAGTGCTAAATGTGAATTTCTTTGAAAGGATTTTACCCCAATTGGGTAATATTGATTTATATTGATGTTATTTGAGGTTGGATAGTGAAAATAATGAAATTCCGGGACATTTCGGAGTATAGGGGCAAAATTGTAATTTTACCATCCCGGGGGCATTTCAGTAATTTTCCAACACCAGAATAAATTTTTCCAGCCATGGTCAACCTTGGATCAGATGTTGACTTGATGAATCAAGTGGTGGAGATCAAATGGGAGAAAAAGTCAAAAAGTCAAAAAAATGGGCCAATCACATGGTGCCACGTGGCAACCTTGGTTATTTTATTATAAAAGCTATAAAAATCAGCATTTAAGCTCATTTCTCTCTCTATAATCGGCTCACACCAGAATTGAAGGAGGAAAAGATGAACCAAGGGGGAAAACCATAAAACCTAGCCAAAAATCCTTAGATTTCAAGAGTTTTTCAAGATTCAAACAAAACAAAGGTAACTTTTCTTTAGATTTCCTCTAACCCTAGCTTATCTATGCATTTGTTCTTGAATTCTATGGTTAAATATGGAGATATCATGAAGAGTTTAATTCTGAAAAATGGGTTTGAGTATGGGTTTGATGTTGGATTGAATTGATTTTGGACTATGTTAGTAGTTAGAGGTAGTTAAGCATGATTATGGAAGAAAAATGAAAGAAAGAAATTGATTCCATGGTTGTTCTTTGTTAGGCCGAACCTTGTGTGAAGAGAATGTGTGAGAAATTGTTTCATTTCAAATGAAATGATTTCATTTGAAATGAAAGAAAATAGAAAATGACAAATGCAAGTGAAAAATGTAGTAGAAAAATTTTCAGTGCAAATGCACTGCATTGGCCGAATTTTCCATAAGGAATTGGAAAAGATTGGATGCTGAAATTGGCATTAAATTGAATGATTTGTGGTGAATTAAAGTATTAGAAAAAAGAATGGGCCAATTCGGAATCGAATTGGGCATAATAGCCGATTTATCGGGTAATCGGTCGAAGTTAGGCAATACCGCGTTCAAGCGATAATTGGACGCGATTTTGCTCTTACGTATCACACGCTAGCAATTTAAATTAATTTGTATTGATTTGGGGGCACTATAGTAATTTCTCAATTTATTCTGTGTTAAGGTGGTGAGAAGGCCGAGAAAGGCAAAGGGATCGTGATTGAGGATTTTTAATCCGAGAGCATCCGGAATCCGGATATTTGTGAGACGGTGAGTGAACTTGCATTTCAAATTATTCGGGGAATGCAAATTGTATTGATGTGGATAATTAAATGATTTATCCAAAGTTTTTAAAAATACGTGCCGGGAACAAGCCTTTGAGGAAAATGATTTTATGTGGTAAATTATGTGTTATGCGTGAAGGCATAAAAATTATGTGTTATGCTTGAAAGCATGAAATTATGTGATATGCATGAAGGCATGAAATATTATTTATTTGATGTGAAATTTGAGTGTGATAAATGTGTACATTGTGATGATGTTTACATGGATGGTTGAAAAGTGTTGTGAAAGTGTTATCACCGTGCACGTGTGAAGAGAGGAAAATGCACATGCCTGAAATGGTGTGTAAAGAGGGATGCTGAGTGATACCCCTCACCGAGAAATTTTCGCCCGGAAAATTGGAAGGGATGCTGAGTGATACCCCTTACCAATTAATTTCCGCCCACGAGCTTGGAAGGGACGCTGAGTGATACCCCTTACCAAATGACGCTCGTTCAGGTACTTGGCAGCAAGGCTGAGTGATACTGCTTGCCAAGTTCCCTAATAAATGTTTTCCACTAAGGATAGTGAATATTTAGCAGTATATATGATTGCATATGCATTTGTGAGTATATGTGTGCATATGTATGAAAAGGATTATTTCTGTGTTATAAATTAAATTAAAATGAGGGGAAGGGTTGGGAAACAATTGGATAAAAATGTATGTGTTCCAAATGTTTGCATCATATTTTTATAACCCTTCCGGACATTATTGCTTGTTCCTGTCTAATGTTTGCTCACTGAGTTTTATACTCACGTTTTCAAAAATTCATGTTTTCAGATCAGGAGGTTGTAGATTCCTAGATCACGGGATCGTTGTAGTCCATCTCCTGGTAGGTGTTTGGCATTCGATAGCTGCCTGTTTTTATTGTATATGTCTCCGCTGGTAGTCATGGGTTTTGTATGCTGGTTATGTACATGTAATGTACACTGTTAAAGTTTATTTCTGACTGGTATGAATGTAAATATGTGTAAGCAATGTGAATTGCTAAATACATGACTGGCATAGTGCATGTATATTGTGATTAATAATGCCATTGTGTTTTGGCTGTGTTCACCCCCGGAAAGGGTGTGTGTGTATGTGTGACTGGATATGTCACTGTTAATTGGCGTTGGATGCACACTGGGTGCATTACGTGTGGATGCCTCACACGAGCGTGTATGGAATCAAGTAAGTGAAAAATAGGCTTGCTTGGGCTTAGTGAGCTATGCTCATTGGGTCCTTGCGCCGGTCATGGCCCGGGAATTGGGTCGTGACATTCAGGAAGTACTACTTCTGTTGCAATGACATCACCTCGACCCCCATTTGCACAAACACAGTACAGACCTTCGAGATTTAGTAAGTCTGAGAAGACTATTTCTGAAAAGAGTTCCGGATGCCCTAATAGATGCAAAAAGTGTGGAAAATATCATTTCGGGATGTGTTAGGGGTTTGAATGATGTTTTTATTGTGGTCAAACGAGTCACATTATGAGTGATTGCCCACAATTAGGAAGGGTCCGGTAGCTACTCCATCTCTATCAGCTTATACAGATATACATAGGAGAGATTCTTCTCGATTACAACCGAGTTAGGGAATAGTTATGTCGTCTGATGTGGAGATAAATGAAGGAATTGGAGAAAGATAAAATTTTGAGTAAGAAAGAAATGGTAATCATCTGTATAAATTGATAATTATGTGTTTAGGAGTTATTTGGAGATTTTGCTTAACTGAACTTGTACTAAATGTTATGATATAAATGTATGAATGTTAATGGCAAAATATATATGTTAAATCATTGATCTGATCATGTACTTGTAATGGAAAGTTAGTTTCACTGATTATGGTATAGACTGAGAGGGAAACCACACGATTGTGAATGATTGTGGTAGCAGCCTTAAAGGTAGAAGAATTGGTTGGATAAAGTAAATTTTAACAACTGTAACGCCACAATACTGAATATCGAATGCTATTGCGTAAAGAACTCCTTATGGTTAGAAAGTATGAGCCACCTGTGAACGGCATAAGGATTGGACTCATAAGTTGGAATATAGTTATTGGTTTTTATGCTAAGCTTTGATATTTGGAGTCTTAAGTGTGAATGGAAATTTCTAAACATTGTTTTGGCTTTGTTGGAAGGAAAGGATTAGTAACGACACAAGTAAACTAATACTTATGTGCATGAGGGTAAGGGCACTGCGTAATTGAGTTGTTATGCCTTTATATAAATGGTGCTAGGATTTCAAAATATTTTATATGTGAATAAGTGATGAATATGTATAATAGCTTTGAGGGAGCTGGTGTTGATTTCAATTAAGCAATTGTGAGATTCCAAGAATTGATTGTACCTATTATGGTTTATGGATATAAGCACATGAATTAACTCAAGAGTGATTGGATCTATTGAGGTTTAAAGATATAAGTGTATGAATTAACTTAAGAATGAACATCAAGGATTATTATAATTGACGTGTGATCATGAAGTAAAAAGATAATGAATAAATTTACTCTAAAGGTGAACTTGAATTTTGCTACGCATAGTATGTGTAGTTACAAGATTAAAGGACTAGATGTGGTGAAATGATTAAGAGTATTCTTTTCAGGGGAAGAAAAGGTATTGGGTTCGAACCTCTCTGTGTCAAACTGCAGGCTGCAGACTACAAGGAAGACCGTGCGAGAGGGATGAGGACCTAGACATGATAATACCCTAGAGAGATAGTATTTCAAGGAGAATGCCACATGTAGAATTGGCAACTTGAGACTAAATGATTTGGAAATGTTGAATCTAGTATAAATGCCATATAAAGTTTTATAATAGAGATTGATATATAAATTACCTGAGAGATCAATTTAAAAAGTCTATTGGGTTTAAAGTGTGACTTATGGCACGAATAATCAAGTCAAGGAAAATCTTTAAAACACTAATGACCTTATAAAACCTACATGAGTACTTAATCATAATTTGATGAAAATGATGGGGTGATATAATGATGTGTAGGACTAGGAAACTTGAGCAAATAATTAAGGATAATAAGAAAAAAGTATAAGTATGTGAATGATATGGGACTATGCACGGACATGATGAAAATGTTGATAAGAATTATGGAGAGTATCCTATTGGATTTTGGTTATAACGGAGAATGAACAAAAAGGAAATTTGTCCAAAGGCATTTAAGAACAAAGACATTTATATGTAATGAGAAGTATGGATGTCTAAAAGTACGTATACATACGTATATATATGGAGTCAATAATATGATCAACTATAGTAAAGAATTATTCATAAAGATTTAGAATTTGAACTCGATGTATCTGAGAAGTTGAATAGAAAATGAAATAATCAAGAATCTTATTAGAAGTTGATTTATGGAGATCTAAGGAAATTTGGAAAAATAATTAAAGAAATGTAATCTATGGCAAAATTAAGCCATATGGGATGGACTAATATGATTACAAAGGTGGAAGTTATATAAATGAGAGACAAACACGAAGTATATGGAAATAATTAAGACTATTAATTTTCTCTAAGGATTGTGAATACGTACAAAAATGAATATAACATGCTAACGATGCTGCAGGCTATATAATAATGTGTGAGGATGGGAATGAATGAATATCGAAAGGTTGATAAGGAACAAAGAAATAAATTGATGATTGGTATACATAAATGGGTATAAAAGGAGATCGAAATTGGTATAATTGAGATAGACTTGTGGTTCGAACCTAATGATGGTACTAGAGATCATGGCTGTGAAAGATACTGCAGATATGATTTTAAAGGACAATGGTAGATAAAAGTGAAGTACTCAAGTTGGTCTGGAAGTAAACAAATTGAAGTTACCCACAATAAAAGATGACATGGGAAAGTAAATATCGGAGAATAAATTAATACCCACATCTTCTCTTCAAGTTTGATCAGTGAAATTTTGAAGACAAAATTTTATTTTAAGGTATTGCTATAAGACCCAACTTTATAAAATATATGTTATGTTATCCATGTGAAGGATGAAATGTTTATATACTTGAATGCCCCTAAAAGGTATTAAAAGTCGGTATTGTGCTTAGAAGTACAACTAAGTCATTTATACCTCGAACTAATTAAAATAGGGATTTTAATGTGAAATTTTCAATTTCACAGTCCAGGGATGACTCAAAACAGAGATTCGGAGTTCAAAGTCCTATTTGGAGTCAATCGAAAAAATTGATCGATCAGGGATAAAATGGTCATTTTGCCATTTAAGGACAAAATGGAGATTTTTAGGAAAGATTTTGATCACATTTAATCAAGATTGATTATATGGAGTATAACATGTCACGACCTAGAACTCCCCATCGGGCCTATGACAACCGCCGCGAAGTCTCAACAGACATTCTTTATATAACATCCGACCCTAATTTATCTGTGATATGTCATTCACATGCATTGGATAGCATGTTTGTATATTGAATTGTCCCGAGAAACAAGTTAAATGACAATATTGCCCCTAATGGTATGGTTAAGTTAAATAAGTTTTGAATCAGTTTAAACAGAGAATTCAAGATGAATTTGAGAAAACTAAAACCCATGGGTTGATTTAAAACAGTGATTCAGAGTTCAAGGTTCAATTTGGAGTTAATCGGGAAAATTGACCGATTAGGGACAAACGGTCATTTTTTAATTTCAAGACAAAATGGGGATTTTAATAAAGATTTTGATTTTAAATGACCAAGAATAATTATATGAAATATCATATGATTATTGGAGCATAAAATGAAGTTTAGTAGTGAAAAAGGGTAATTCTCGGTATTTTTGGAATACAAGGGTAAAATAGTAATTTTACCACTAAAGCTCAAAACGAGAATTTTTAAAGAAGATTTTGGCCCCATTTGATTTAGATTGATTATTTAGACTAGTTAAAACATAATTTGAGGTTGAAAAGTGGAAAAGAAATGCAATTTCGGTACATATTGAAGTGTAAGGGTAAAATGGTAATTTTACCATCAGAGGATCAAATTTAATTTTTTAAGAGAATTTTGATCAAATTTGACAAATTGGAGAATTGTATGAGTATGAGGGGTGAAAAATATGTCTATGGGTAATTTTTCAATTTTTGGGGCAAAAATGTAATTTTGTACTTTTTGGGGGCAAAAGTGTAATTTTGTAAAATTACACCACCAAAATTTTTGGATTTGTCCAGAAACTTCAGGAAAGGTGAGGATAAGGGAAAGAAATTTTGTGGTGGAAAATAAAGTCAAAAGATAAGGATTAAAAAAATAAATTAATAAAAAAATCAAAAAGTATAATAAAATAATATTATTTTATTAAGGCTATAAAATGCCAAAATATTCAGCCAATGACCCTTATGAGGGTCGGCCTAAACACAGAAAAGAGGGGAGAAGAAGAAGAAAAAGGAAACAAAGGAGAAAAATAAGAAATTTGATAAAAAAAATCAAGAGATTTCAAGGTTTTTCAAGATTCAAGCCAAACCAAGGTAAGATTTCTTTAGTTTTACCCTAACCCTAGCTTACCCATGCTTTAGTTCATATTTTCCATGATTGAATGATGAGTTATCATGCTGAAAACCTTGAGGCCAAATGGTTATGGATGATGATTTGATGTTGGAATTGCTTGAATTTGAACTATGTTAAGGTTTAGTGGTAGCTAAGCATGGTTATGAACAAAAATTAGCAAGAAATATAATTTTTCCTCTTGAAACCCATTTATGTTGAATATTATAGGGTGTAAGGTGCTGCTGATTTTGATGCTATTTTGTGGTAATTAAGTGAATTATGATGAAGTATGGCTAAAGAAAAATTATGGGAATTTTCAGAGTAAAAATTAGAATTTTTACCCACTAGGGGTAAAATCGTAATTTTCAGTCTAGGACTGGTAAATTGACCCGTAGTTGCTTCCATTGAGTAATTAGAATATAATTGAACAATTAGAAACTGAAACGGGTCAAATCAGAGTTAAAACGGGGATTTTAGCAATTTAGACGCGTGTAGGCGAGTCGGTCGGACACCGTGAGAAAACGACTGTCCGAACCATTTTTACCCCATTTCATGCATCACATAGAGCCTGAAATTGATTATGAGAAATTGACATAATTTATTGAAATTCGTGTCACGCGTATCGCCTAGGTGGTGGGTCCCCCGGACACCGGAGAAAAACGATGTAATGGAATTAAAAACGGGAGTATCGAGCACTCCTGTGATGAGGTGAGTGAATAAATTATCATCTTTAATATCTAGAGTGGATTTATTATGGTTTATGCTTATTAAAGCATGGTGAAATTGGAATTTTCAAAATATTATGGTTTTCGATTAAAGTGTATTTTGATGAAATACTGCTTTAAAGTTAAATACTAATTTTTATGAAATTGAATATGTGGAGACGTACACTGTGATTTGTGTTGTGTATCCATGAATTGAAATTCTAGCTTATGGCATTGTGTTAGCATGATGGCTGAACTTTTGTGTTGGCATGAAATGTATAAATTGTTTATTTCCTTGACAAGTTGGATTCAATTTTATTTGCCATATTATGCTACTGGAAATTTTATAGGTCGGTGGTATATTAAATAGTCACTACAGTGATGGGGGTTTCCGTGGGCTGCTAATGAGAGAGGCATGGTAACCCAAATTTTGTACTTACCTCTAGGGGGAGATGTTGGTTGAAGTATCTCCTGAGGTAAGATTAAAGTACACCTCACATCCGAGCCACCACATGAGAGTGAGACTCAGCCAACGCCAAGGAACGGCTGTGTGTGTCGGATGGGAAAACATGGTTATGGGTATGAGAAAAACATGGTTATGGGTATGGGACACTTAACAGCCTTGGCGGTCTCAATGGGATACCTTAACGAAGGTACTCGCGAGAATGATTCTGGCAGGGGCCAAGTTTAAGAAATTGTTTGGTATGGATTGGGACAAATTTTGAGTTTTGAATATTATTGTGATATAACATTTTTATAGTGTCTCCATCTACTCGACTTTAGATGTCATAGATGGTAATTATCCAACTCACTGGGTTGTAAAACTCACCACCCTCTCCTCCCCCTTTCAAGCTCGAGATTATGGGTAAGCACTGGGAGTGCATATAGAGGCCCTATAGAAGCCGTGACTCTAGTATACAAAGGTACAAAGTTAAACATAGTAGGGCCCATGTGTCTTTGTAATTTACATACATACTTTATTTGTCTGTTTTATAGTACGTATGAATTTATTATACTTTTATGTTCCAAAAATGGGTTTTCGGTATTTCTCAAAATATTGTTCTACACTAAAATGTAATATTTTGTTAAATATTATTATTTTATTTTATTATCTGAAAACTTTATTTTTATAAGGGTTTTGGACATCAAAAATTGTTTTCAACTGCGAATTATGCACATTCTACATGTATACTACATTTTTACCAATTCTGAAATTTTTGGGAGGACAAAATGACAAAAATGCCCCTGCGTGGTTAATAGTGCGATTTGATTGTTTTGATTCAAAACATGAATTTTATTCATTGACAAATGTTTATTAGAAATTATTAACCATGCGGTAGATGGAAAACTGGTACGAGATGCCTTGCGGGGTCTCGATTTGCACTCGGGGAATGAGTGCCTATCAGGACGTCGCAACAGTTGTCACGGGCCCGATAGGTGGTTTCGAGGCGTGACACTTTACCCCGAATGCTGATCGAAACCTAGCAAGGCTCTCGTATTAGTTTCCGTATCTCCCCGATGAGCAACAGTTACTAAATCTCACATTTCAAGAAATTATAAGTCGTTTTCAAATTAAAACAATAAAATATTATTTTTCAGCTCATAGGGGCATTTTCGTCATCTTTCTTGAAAATCTCAAAACCTGGCCAAAAACATAATAAATGTGTAGAATGCATAAATTCCATAGTTTGAAAATAAATTTAAACATCTAAAACATTAGTTTGAAGCAAAATTTTGAATATATGAATATAATAAAAATATTCAATAAAATAACTAATTTTTTTATAAAACAATACTTATAGAAACATCGGTAAATAATTTTTATAGCGTAAAAGTTAAATATATTCATACATACTAAAATGCAGATAACCAAAGCATAAAATTTTTTTATAGTGATACGTGGGTCCCCAATTGACCACAATTGTATGGGACTGTGAACTCTTACTTTCTAGGATGCAACTCTGTGGTTAGTTCTCGTCTTAATCGACTATCCACAATCTGTCCTGAGCTTGAAATATGGATAGGAAGAAGGGTGAGATTACATAATCTTAGTGAGTAAACAGACACCATCCAAAGTATCTAAAGCCGAGTAAAAATGAGACAAATAAAATATTCAAATCCAATATATTTTTCATAGCATCAATACTCAAATTACTCAAGTAATTCACTTGGCTTATGCACAATCTTTAAAACTTGGCTTATGCCAAAACCTACACTCGAGGATACCTTGTATAAGGGCATCCGTTCTAGTCTGCCAAGGCTGATAAAATTTTATAAGTTTTCCAAAATGTAGCTGTTCCTTGGCATTGGCTGAGTTCACTACCACAAGGTGGTTAGGCGTGAAGTAAACTCAAATCCTACCTCAGGAGTTACCCTACGTGCCTCTCTACCGAGGTAAGCACAATAATTGGGTTTTCGTGCCCCTCTTATAGGCTGGTCCATAGAACCCACCACTACAGCGACCATAATTATCCCACCAATTAAATAAAAATTATCATAGCATAACATGGCCCACAATCCTTATTTTGCCAATTAAGGCAAATCAAAGCAGTTCACTTATTTATCAATTCATAAAAATAGCCAGTCATGCCCACAATTTATCATAAGCCATACAATTCAAACAGTAATTTGAAATACAAGTAAGCAGTCTCCCATTACTCTATTTTTGAAACCATTATTCAATTTTTTTAGAAAATTTATAAAATCATTTTATAAAATTATAATTATTTTTCTTCAAACATGGCAATTTACTATTTAAACCCATTTTCTATAAATCACACAATTGAATAAAAACTACTTTAAATAATTAAGACGATAATAAGTTTATTCACAGTATTAGCAGTAGAAATACTTCTATTTTTAGACCGTGGGTACAATCCTTTACCCGTATCCAATGGCTCACCCCCTGTACATAATTTTCAACACATTTTCAATTATTTGTGTCAAACCACAATAAATGATTTCAGGCTCTATATGATGCATGGAAATGAGGTAAAAATGGTTCGGGCAATCGTTTAATCACAGTGTCCGATCGACTCGCCTACACATTGTCTAAATTGCTAAAATTCTCAATTTAACTCTGATTTGACCCATTTCAATTTCTAATAGTCCAATTATATCCAAAATACTCAATTACTGCAATTGTGGGTCAACGTATCAGTCCTAGACCATAAATTACGCTTTTACCCCTATTAGGTAAAATTTGTATCTTTGCACCAAAAATTCCCATTTAATCTCTATATTCATAATTCATCAAATCTCACTTAAATACCTCAATTTAGCATCGATTTCAACAGCCATTCATCCCCTAGAAAATTTGGCCTAAATGGGTTAAATGAAGAATATGTTGTGTTCTTGCCAATTTTCACACCATTTATCATTAACCGATTAAACACTAACATTTCTTACTTCTCTCACCATAGTTCATCATTGTTTAACCCATTTCACTTGAAATGAAATCATTTCATTCTCAACACACTCACTATGAAATTCGGCCTATGAAGGATTGTGGAAGAAATGAAATTTTTCTTATTGTTTTGCTTCCTAAACATGATTAACTAACTAAATTCACTAACATAACTCAAAATCAAATCATTTCCATCATCAAATCTCTTCCATACCCATTCGGTCAGCCCTTAATTCCTCATGAAAACATGTCATTTATCCATGGAAATAAAGAAACAATGCATGGGTAAGCTAGGTTTCAAGGAAAATTAAAGAAATTTCAACTTACCTAGCTTGATTCCTTGATTTCTCTCACTTTCCCTTTCATTTTCCACCTAGGTTTTTGGTTTCTTTCTTTGTTCTTCCTTTCTTCTTATTTCTGGTTGCTTTGGCCGAATATGGTGAGAGAAAATGGATTTTATGGGCTGACTTTTATGCTTTAATAATAAAGTAATATAACTTGCCACGTGTCACCACCTTATTAGTCCATTTTTTTAAATATTTAACTTTTTCTATTAAATATTCCACCACAAATATCATCATATTTATCCATTCCCATGAGGAGTTAAATTCCTTGATCTTGACAAGTGTTGGGGGTGAAAAATTACAGATTTGCCCCCCCGAGATGACAAAATTACGATTTTACCCCTATGCTCTGAAAAGTACCGAAATTATATTATTTTTACTTTTTAACCTCAAATAACACTTCAATTGATCAATCTTAATCAAATGGGGCCAAAATTTTTTCTAAAAATTCTTGTTTTGTCCTTTAATGGTAAAATTACCATTTTGCCCTTGTGCTCCAAAAATATTGAGAATTAAAATTTTTCACTGCTAAATCTCTTATTATACTTCAAATGATCATATTATACTTCAAATAATTAACCTTGATCAAAATTTTCATCAGATAGCCAACTTTAAATTTTAGGTGACAAAATGATCATTTTGCCCCTCATCGGTCAATATTCCTGATTAACTCCAAACCCGACCTTGAACTCCGAATCACTGTTTTGAGTAATCCTTAGACTGTGAAATTTCCAATTTCACCTTAAAATCCCTATTTTAATTAGTTCGAGGTATAAATCGACTTAATTGTACTTTTAAGTACAATACCGACTTTTATATATTTTTCTGAGATATTTTAATACGCAGGCATAATATCGAATATATAAATATCATGACAGATATTTTATAGCTGGGCTTGACATAATATGAGGTTTAGCAGTGAAAGATTTTCAATTCTTGGTATGTTTTGAGTATATGGGCAAAACGGTAATTTTGCAACACAAGGGGCAAAATGGTAATTTCCACCACCAACACTTGTAAAAAGTCAAGGATTTTGTTTATCATTAGAATGGATAAATATGAGAAAATTTGTGGTGGAAAATTTAAATAAAAAGTCAAATATTTAAAGTATAAAAAAAATGGGCCAATCACAAAATGCCACGTGTCAAGCTTTATTATTCTATTATTTTATATAAAAATCAGCCCATTAAATCCCCATTTCTCTCTCCATTTTCAGCCAAAGGAAGAACAAAAGGAAGAAAAGGGAAAACAAAGAGAAAACAAAAACCTAGGTGGAAAAATCAAGGGAAAAGTGTGAAAATCCAAGGAATCAAGCTAGGTAAGTTGAAATCTATTTAATTTTCCTTGAGATATACATTACCCATGCATTTCTTTTCATTTTCTATGGTTGAGAAGCATGATTTCATAATGAATTCAATTATGATCAAATGGGTATGATGGGAGAAATGATGCTGGAATTGTTCGATTTTAAGTTATGTTAGTGTTTAAGGTTAGTTTAGCATGTTTAGAAGCAAAACAACAAGAAAAGAATCCATTTTCCCCATGAATCTTCATTGGCCGAACCCTCCTTGATGTGTGTGGGTGATGGATTGTTATTATTTCAAGAGACATGGCTTAGGAAATGATGAATAATGGTGAGAAAATTAAGTAGGAAAAATGACGGTGTTAGTGCACTGTAATGGCCGAATTTTTCCATGAAGAAATGGAAAGGTTTTGATGATGAAATTGGTGTTATTTGAATGATGTTTGGTGAATTGAGATATTAGAAAAGAAATGGAGTAATTTAGAGTTAAATTGGACGCGTTAGTAATTTAATCGAGTGATAGGCCGAATTAGGTCGACACCGAGTTTAAGCGGTTAATCGAGCATCCCATGCATCCATATAGAAATTAGGTTAATTTTATACCTAATTAGCACAAATGTTGTAATTAATTTATTGTGCAATTTGTCAAGGTGGTGAGCCATTTGACACGGGTAAGAGACTACACCCGCAGACCGATAATAAGAGTATTTCTACTCCTAATACTGTGAGTAAACTCATTATCGTCTTAATTATTTAGAGTAGATTTTATTCAATTTGGTGATTTTGTGAAAAATGAATTTTAAATGGTAAAATACTTTGTTTATGTGAAAAATGTGATTTAATAAAATAAATTAAAATTTTATAAATTGATTTGAAAATTGAACAATTGATTTTGAAACTAGAGTAATTGGAGACCACATGATTTATTGTAAATTATGACTTGAATAAAATAGCTTATGATAATTATAGCATGATTGGCCAATTTGTTAATTGAATTGAAAATTGTGAATTGTCTGCTTTGTACTAATAAATTGGTTAGCAATTATATTGCCAAGTCGTGCTATTGATTTTTTATTGAATTGGTGGATTATTAAATGGTCATTGCAGTGGCAGGTTCTGTGGACCAGCCTATTAGAGGGGCACGGAATCTGGGAACATATGTATATGTATTTATACCTCGGTAGAGAGGCGAGTAGGGTAACTCTCGGGATAACAATTAGAGTTCTCTTCACACCAAACCACCACGTGAGGACGAACTCAGCCAACGCCAAGGAACGGCTATATTTTCCAAAGTAAAAATGCATTTAATACATATATGAAACTTTTATAGCCTTGGAGGACTCGGCGGGACTCTGATGACGATCAAGTGTCCTCGAGTATTAGCTTTGGCATAAGTCGAGTTTTTAAAGAAAATCATAAGCCTTATCAATTGTTTGGGTGAAATGAATCTACTTAAACTGATTTAAAGGAATTCTCATTATATGAAACCCTTTTTAGATGGACAGTTTTCATTTTCTCCTTTTACTCACCTTTAGATAGTTTAGATGGTATCTGTTTACTAACTGGGATTTTATAATCTCACCCCTCCATTTCCTCACATTCAGGCTCAGAATAGCCGTAGTTAGCGGATTTGATCAACGACCACAGTGGACTTAAATCGACAAGAACTGTAGGTTCACAGTTCCCAATGCATTTTGGTTAGTTGTGGGCCCACGTGTCACTGTAATTTAAATCTCATACTTTGGTTGTTTCTATTATAGTATGTAAGAATATATTTAACTTTTATGCTATAAAAATTATTTACCGATAGTTTTATAAAAAATTGTTTTATAGAAAATTTAATTATTTTATTGAATATTCTTATTATATTAAATTAGTCAAAATTTTACTTTAAACGAACATTTTAGACTCCTAAATTTATTTCTAAGCACGAAATATATGTTTTCGACTTACCTACTCCGTTTTAGCTAGTTTTGAGATTTTTGAAGAAAAAAAATGATGAAAACGCCTCTGTGAGCCGAAAAATAGTATTTTAATATTTGATTTAGAAATGACTCGTAACCCTTTTGAATTATGATATTTGATAACTATTGCTCACCAAGGAAGTGCGAAAGCTAATGCTAAGCCTTACGAGGTTCTGGTCGACATTTCGGGTAATAAGTGCCTATCGGGACGTCGCGACGGTTGTCATGGGCTCAATGGGAGTTCCGGGTCATGACAATTTTGCATCCCATTTCAAGCATCCACATAGAGCCTGAAATAGATTTATAATTGTATGACACAATATATTGAATTATGTGTCATGTATTGTATATAGGTGGTGAGCATTTTGAAAAATGTACATAAATTGTACCCAAAGACCGGAACTACGTATGCATTGACTCCTGAAATTGTGAGTAACCTTATCATCATCTTAATTATCTAAGGTGATTTTTACCCAATTTTGTGAACTTATGGAAAATGTGTTTAAATGATAAAACTTTATATTTTATAAGCATAAATGTGATTTTATAAAATGTCTTGAAATTAAATGATGGCTTTGGAAATAGAGTAATTGGAGACTACTGGTTGTGTTATAAATTATGATTTGAAATTAATGGCTTATGGCAATATTTGCATGAATGGCTAAATTGGTATTTGTGTTGAAAATTGTCACGACCCGGAACCACCCTCGAGTCCGTGACAACTACCACAATGTCCTGATAGGTGTTTATCCCCCGAGTACCCTATCGAGACCCCGCAAGGCTTTCGTACCAGTTTTTCATATCCCCCATGGTTATTAGTTTCCAAGTGACATTTTTCAAAGAATAAAATCAAATTTTGAATTAAAACAGTCAAAATGCACAATTTTACACACAGGGGTATTTTCGTCATTTTTGTCCAAAAATTTCGAAATCGATAAAAACGTTATATATATGTAGAATACACATAATTTATAATTGAAAATAAATTTTGATACCGAAAATCCTTATAAAAATAAAATTCTTAGATAACAGAATAAAATAAAAATATTAAACAAAATATTACATTTTATCGTAAAACAATATTTTTAGAAATATCGAAAATAAATTTTCAACGTGTTAAGGTAAAATAAATTTATACATATTGTATTACGGATAAACAAAATATGTATATTAATTACAATGACACGTGAGCCCATTATGTACAACTATGTACCTTTGTTCGCTAGAATGCGACTTCGAACTAGTCTGTCAATAACCTCGACCTTGAAAGGGATGGAAGAGAGGGTGGTGAGTTTTACAACCCAGTGAGTAGATAATTACCATCTACAACATCTAAAGTCGAGTAGATGGAGACAAAGTAAAACACCATGTAATTAAGCAGTTCATAGCGCAAACTTTAATTTTTGTCTCATATAAGACATTTCAATTTTCAATAAAAATCATCAAAATCCTTAAATCGTTTGGGCTTATGAATTCTTAAAAAAAATAGGCCATTGCCAAAACTCTAACTTGATGATGCCTTGGCCCGGGGCATCCAAACGAGTCCGCCAAAGTGTTAAGATTATATCATATTTAGAAATACAGTCGTTCCTTGGCGTTGGCTAAGTTCGACTTCACGTGGTGGTTCGGCGTGAAGTGAACTCGATGTTTACCTCAGGAGTTACCCTCCGTGCCTCTCGTGTCACGCCCCGGAATCTCCCATCGAGCCCGTGACAACTGCCGCGGTGTCCCAATAAGCACCCAATCCTCGGGTACTCTATCGAGACCTCGCAAGGCATCTCGTACCAATTTTCCATTTTCCCTTGTGGTTATTAACTTCCAAGAAACATTTTTTAGAGAATAAAATTTAAGTTTCGTATCGAAACTATCAAAATACACCATTTTCCACACAGGGGCATTTTCGTCTTTTGATTTGTTCAAAAACTTCAAAATCCAGTTTTCTGAACGTAAAGGTAAAATAAAGTTATACATAATAACATGTACATTTCAAATATACAAATCAGTTTACAATGACACGTGGCCCTATTATGTACAACTATGTACCTTTGTATACAAAGATGCGACTTCGATTAAGCCTCTATGTGCACTCCGAGTGCTTATTCGTAGTCTCGAGCCTGAAAGGGGGAAGAGAGGGTGATGAGTTTTACAACCCAGTGAGTTAGATAATTGCCATCTACGACATCTAAAGTCGAGTAGATTGAGACAATATAAATAAAACGCAATGCTATCATGTAGTTCATAGCACCAATTTAATACAATTGTATAAAGCAATCTTATTTAACAAAATACAAGGCTTATGTTTTATTTATAAAAATTCAGGCTTAAGCCAAATCTCATACTCGTGGATACTTGATCAAAGCATCCAATTGAGTCCGCCAAGGTTGCTAGAATTTCATAATTTTTCAGATACAGCCGATCCTTGGCATTGGCTAAACTCATCTTCACGTGGTGGTTTAACGTGAAGTGAATCGTAACATTACCTCGGGAGCTACCCTACTCGACTCTTTGATCGAGGTAACAATTAATCAGGTTTTTTCGTGCTCCTCCTAAAGGCAGTCCACGACAACCCTCACTGCAGTGTTTTATTAATTATGAACCACCAACTTTATAGAATAATCCAATAGCATGACAATGCCATTTTAATACTAGCCAGCTTACACGGCAAACAGCAATTTATGCAATTTTAACACAATAAACCAGCCAAGCATGCTCACCAAGATCATAAGCCATAATTTCAATTTAAACACATAAACACAAATTTAGTCCGGTCTCCACATACTCAGTGTTATTAAATCGATTTTTCGATTTGAAAAAAATCATTTATAAAATTCAATTTATTTTAATAGCACATAACCAGATAAAACTACTTTAGATATTGAAAACGGTAAATTATCCACTCACCTCATCACAGGAGTGCACGATACTCCTGTTTTAATTTCCACTACACCTTATATTTTTCCCCGTGTTCGGGAGCCCACCACCTATACACGATTCACGACACAAAATTCCATTATTTGTGTCCAACCGATATAATTTATTTCAGGCTCTACATACTTGAAAATTGGGTAAAAATGGTTCGGACAATCGTCAAATCAAGGTGTCCGACCAACTCGCCTACACGCGTCTAAATTGCTAAAATCCTTAATTAAATTCCAATTTGACTCATTTCACTTTCTAATAGTTCAATTCTATCCATAATGTTCAATTACAATGAATATGGGTCAATGTATCAGTCCTAGACTGAAAATTATGATTTTACCCCTAGTGGGTAAAAATTTTGATTTTTACTCCAAAAATTCAAATTAATTTCATATATCCATAATTCATCATAATACATCAAAATACCTCAAATAAGCATCATTTCAGCAACTAATTTTTCTCTCTAAAATTCGGCCTAGGCTAGAAAAAATGGGAAGCAATTATTTCTTTGCTAATTTTGCTTACTAACATGTTATACTAACCTAAAACACTAACATAATTCAATACCAACCAAATCCATTATCATTCTCTCTCTAAACCCATTTTGATCAGCCAAGAAACCCTTAAGAAACCATGAAATTTAACCATGAAATTGATAAAATAAAGCATGGGTAAGCTAGATCACAAGAAAAATCAAGAAAATTTACCTTTTTCTAGCTTAAATTCTTGAATTTTTTTGTTTTCCCTTTGAATCTTGACCTAGGGTTTGAGGTTTTTCTTTTTCTCCTCTTTCCCTTGCTTGCACGGCTTGGAGAGGAAGATGAAAGCTGAAATTTGGCTTTTTAAAGGCCTTAATAAAAAAATATTATTTTATTCATATTTTTAACATTTTATTAATTCTCTTTTTTTTTTCTAGCCACTCATTTTATTTCAATTTCCACCATAAGTTTCCTCACTTATCTATTCAGCTTTCCAGAAATTTCTAGACCATTCCAAAAATTTTGGTGGTGTAATTTTGTAAAATTACACTTTTACCCTCGAAAAAGTGCAAAATTACATTTTTACCCTAAAAATTGAAAAATTGCCACAAGGTATATTTTTCGCTCCTCAAACTCATATCACACTCCAATTTATCAAATTTGATCTAAATTCTCTCGAAAAATTAAATTTGATCCTCCGTTGGTAAAATTACCATTTTGCCTCTATACTCTAAAATGTACCGAAATTGCATTTCCTTTCCACTTTTCAACCTCAAATTAAGTTTTAACTAGTCTAAATAATCAATCTAAATTAAATGGGCCTAAAATCTTCTTTAAAAATTCTCGATTTGACCTTTAATGTAAAATTACTATTTTGCCTTTGTGTCCTAAAAATATCGAGAATTTTACTTTTTCACTGCTAAATTTCATTTTATGCTCCAATAATCATATTACATTTCATATAATTATTCTTGGTCATAAAATTAAAATCTTTATTAAAAATCTCCATTTTGTCCTGAAATTGAAAAATGACCGTTTTGTCCCTAACCAGTCAATTTTCCCGATTAACTCCAAACTGAACCTCGAACTCTGAATCACTGTTTTAAGTCAATCCATGAGTTTTAGTTTTCTCAAATTCATTCTCCATTCTCTGTTTAAACTGATCCAAGACTTATTTAACTTAACCATACCATTAGAAGCAATATTGTCATTTAACTTGTTTCCCAGGGCAATTCAATATACAAACATGCTGTCCAATGCATGTAAATGATCTATCATAGATAATTTAGGGTCAGGTGTTTCATCTCGTACCAAGGTAAAATAATACATGGGTTTACCGTGCCCTTCTAATAGGCTGGTCCAGGGAAACCTGCCACTGCAGTGACTAATTAATCCACTAATCAACAAAATTTTTAGAGCATAACATGTCCAATAAAATTCTACCCAGTATATTTAAACAAAGAAAAAATATTCATATATTTCATACAAATATAAATCCAGCCAGCATGCTTCCCAAAATAATAAGCCATAGATTTCAAATTAAAAACATGAAATACATAATTCACCAAATAAGTCTCCATATACTCAATTTTAATAAAATCAACACTTAATTTCGAAACAGTTTTTCTTTGCAAAATAATTTAAAAAATTCATTTATTTAATCATATTTCATCAAAACACATTTTAATTGAAAATCATAATAATTTATAATTCAAATTTATCATGCCTTAAAAAGCATAAAATTCATAAAATAAAACCACTCTAGATATTACAGACGATAATTTATCCACTCACCTCGTCAGGAGTGCAAAATACTCCTATTTTCAATTTTCACTACACCGAATTTTTCCTACATCTGTGGGACCCACCACCTATACATAATTTTTGACACATTTTCAATTATTTGTGTCAAACCACTATAAATGATTTCAAGCTCTACATGATGCATGGAAATAAGCTAAAAATGGTTCGGACAGTCGTTTAAGCATGGTGTCCGACCAACTCGCCTACACGTTGTCTAAATTGCTAAAATCTTCAATTTAACTCCGATTTGACCCATTTCAATTTCTAATAGTCCAATTATATCCACAATACTCAATTACTGTGAATGTGGGTCAATGTATCAATCCTAGATGACAAATTATGATTTTACCCCTATTAGGTAAAAATTAATATTTTTACACCAAAAATTCCTATTTAATTTCTATATGCATAATTCATTAAATCCCACTTAAATACCTCAATTTAGCATCAATTTCAGCAGCCATTCTCCCCCTATAATATTCAGCTATAATGGGTTTCAAGAGGAAAAATCAATTTTCTTCCTAGATTTCGATACATTTCATTTTTACCTAGCTAAAAACATTAAATCATCCTAAAATCTACCAAAATCAAACATCAAAACCACCCTTACAAGGTTCAGCCAGCATGGGTTTATCATATCCACATGTGATTTTTGCATGGAAAATGGAAAAGAAAGCATGGGTAATGAAGAACACTAAGAAAAATCAAGAAATTTATCTTTTTCAAGCTTGATTCCTTGAATTCTCTTGATTCCCCCTTGAATTTTCAGCCTAGGCTTTATGTTTTCCTTTCTTCCTCTTTGCCTTGCTTTGGCCGACCCTCATTATGGCCTTTGGCTGAATTTTTAAGCCTTTTATAAGTTAAATAAAATAATATTAAATTTTAACATATTTTAATTTTTTATTAATTTTTTATTCATTAATCATGCATTTGACTTTCTTTCTCCACCACACATTTTTCTTCACTTATCCATAGCTTAAATGAAGTTTCTAGACTCATCCAAAATATTGATGGGGTAAATTTTTAAAAATTACACTTTTACCCTCATAAAAGTGAAAAATTACATTTTTGCCCCAAAACCTGAAAAA
Source organism: Theobroma grandiflorum (assembly GCA_036013995.1). Classification (NCBI taxonomy): domain Eukaryota; kingdom Viridiplantae; phylum Streptophyta; class Magnoliopsida; order Malvales; family Malvaceae; genus Theobroma; species Theobroma grandiflorum. Next base: position 16,012,362 of record CP142133.1, read on the forward strand.
TTGCTGAAATTCATATTGTTCACTCCTCATACTCATATCATACTCCAATTTATCAAATTTGATCCAAATCCTCTCAAAAATTCAAATTTTATCCTTGGGCTGCAAAATTACTATTTTGCCCTTATGTTTCAAAAATACCGAGAATTAAGTTTTTCACTGCAAAACTTCATATTATGCTTCAAATGATCATATTATACTTCAAATGATTAACCTTTGTCAAAATTGTCATCAAATAACCAAATTTAAATTTTAGGTGATAAAATGACCATTTTATCCCTAATCGGTCAATTTTCTCGATTGACTCCAAATCGGACCTCGAACTTCGAGTCATTGTTTTGAGTAATCCTTGGGCTGTGAAATTTCCAATTTCACTTTAAAATTCTTACTTTAATTAGTTCAAGGTATAAATCGACTTAATCATACCTCTAGTTATAACACCGACTTTTAATACCTTTCAAGGGCATTCAAAGATATAAACATTTTATCCCACACTTGAATAATACTGCATATATTTTATAACGTCGGGTTTTACAAAAATATATCAACAGTTGTTTGCCTTGATAGGCTGTGTAGTCAAATAATTGACATGTCATGCAATTGGAATTTTTATTGAATTGGTGGGATATTGATTGGTCACTGCAATGGCGAGTTCTGTGGACTAGCCTTTAGGAGAGGCACGGTTTCTAGGTATATTTTTATCTCGGTTGCAGAGGCATGAAGGGTGACTCCCGAAGTAACAATTAGAGTTCACTTCATGCCGAACTACCACGTGAGGGTGAACTCCGCTAACGCCAAGGGACGGTTGTGTTTTTGTTTTACATGTATATGAGAATTTTAACAGCCTTGGCTGGCTCGATCGAACTCTGATGACGATTAGGTGTCACCAAGTATGAGTTTTGGCTAGAGCCAAGTTTTCAAGAAATCATAAGCCATGCTAATTATTCGAGTAAAATGAATTTATTTTATCTAGTGAAATGAATTGAAATGTTATAAACCATTTTATGATGACATATTTTAATCGTCCCTATTTACTCGACTTTAGATATTTTAGATGATATTTGTTTACTCACTGGGATTATAAAATCTCACCACCCTTCTTTCCATCCATTTTAGGCTCAGGATAGTCAGTAGTTAGCCGATATCGTTGAGAGTCAAATATTGGGAATTGCAACTTTGGAAATCAAAGGTTTATTGACTCACAGCCTTAGTTCAATTTTGTCGTTCGGGGGCCCACATGTCATTGTAAATTTGACTGCATACTCTGATTATCCTTATTATTGTATGTATGAATTTATTTTGCTTTTACATCCCAAAAATTATTTACGCAGCTTCCTAAAAATATTGTTATAAGAAAATAAAATATTTTATTCAATATTTTTATTATATTCAAATAGTTATAATTTCACTTTAAATGAAGGTTTTAGACATCTAAACTTACGTTTGATTATTAAATATGTGTTTATCACCCACATACTACATTTTTAGCTGGCTTTGAAATTTTTGAAGAAAATGACCAAAATACCCCTATGTAGTAGAAATTTCTTTTTGACTGATTTTGACTTGAAAATGGTTCATATTTCTTCAAAATATGATTTTAGTACCTAATGCTTACAGGGGGAGTGAGGAAACTGATATTAATACCTTGCGAGGTTTTGGTCGGCATTCCGAGAAATGAATGTCTATCGGGACATCGCGACGGTTGTTGTTGGCTCAATGGGAGTTCCGGGTCGTGACATCTTTCAAGCCCTCAAGCTATCAATTTGTGTGGTTGAAAAAATTGAAAGATTGTTCAATAGTTTTCTTCGGGGTGACTCAACTAAATCTAAACCTATTCATTAGACATCTTGGCATAAAATTTGTTTTCCTAACATAGAAAGTTAGATATCAGAAGCTTGCTAGCTATTTGCTCTACCAAGCTTTGGTGGGGCTTTCACACTTTTAATAGCTTGTGGACACAATTCATGAAAGCTAAGTACTGTGTGAGTCAAATACCAATATAGGTACAAGTTAAACTTCATGATTCTCAAACATGGAAATGTTTGAAGCAAGGCCACAACATTACTGAAGAAAATATTTGTTGGAAGATCAATAAGGGCAAACTTTTCTTTTGGCATGCTTGCTAGATGGGAGAGCAACCATTGATAACCTTTTCTCTATTTATATACATTCAATGCTTAAAGTTTGTTATTTTTATAACAATGATGAATGGGATAAGGCAAAACTTGAAGCCGTGCTTCTGGATTCTTTGGTTATGGAAGTTATGAAGATTCCTATTGAAAACTTTAAAGATAATGTTGCTTATAGGGTGTCGACATCTCATGGTGACTTTACCACCAAGAGTGCGTAGGAGTTAAGTCGTTAGCATCAACCTCCTAATGGTATGTGCAATCTTATTTGGCATAGAAATATTCCTCTCATTATATCATTTTTCTTTTAATGGGTGGTGCACAATTGGATTCCTATTGAGCTTCGACTTAAAAACAAAGGTATTCAATTAGCTTCTAAATGTCAATGTTGTCAAGAAGAGGAAACAATTATTCATGTTCTTTGGCAAAGTCTAGTGGCACAATAAGTTTGGAATTATTTTTCTAAATTTTTTCAAATCAGTGTCATTCAACCTCAAAATATTTTACATGTAATATGGGCATAGTTTTATTCTATAGATTATACCAAAAATAGACACATTCAGATTTACTACTTATATTTATTTGTTGGTTTCTGTGGGTTGAACATGATGATGCAAAGCACAGGGACTTTAGAATGAATCCAAATAAAGTAATATGGCATGTTATGAAATTATTGTGGTTGTTATATAAAGGAAACCTCTTATAGAAATGGCAATGGAAAGGAGATATGCAAATTGCAAAATCATGGAGATTTGCCTATTTAAAGGAATCACATTATCCACCTAAACTGATTAGATGGATTAAACCATTAATAGATGAGTTTAAGTTGAATGTTGATGGGAGCTCCAAAAATCAATCCTTGAATAATGCAAGAGGATGAGTATTACGTGACCATACAGGTATGCTCATTTTTGGATTCTCTAAAAATTTTGGTCCTACTACCTCTTTGAAAGCCAAATTACTTACTTTACAAAGAGGCCTTTTCCTATGTTGAGATTACAATGTATACAGAGTATAAATTGAGATGGATGCTTTGATAGTGGTGCATATGATTTAGGAAAGAACTCAAGGTTCCTATGATATTTGATATACTCTTGCATCTACAAGGAAATGTTTGCAAAAACTCTCTTATAGAATTTCTTATATTCATAGAGAAAGTAATCGAGCTACAGATTTTTTATCAAATCAAGGTTATTCTCATCATGGACTCAAAGTATTTCAACCAAGAGAATTGCATGGTATCTTAAAATTATATAGAATTGATCTACCCTATGTTAGATTTAAATAAATGTAAAGAAGTAATAATCCATATTTTTATTTTGTTTTTGGATCTATGCAAGAGAGTAGTATTACTTATCCTTAGCAATCCTAAATTAAATGCTAGGAAAGTAATGCCTCCATTAGGTTTTCTTTTCAATCTTTCTTATGTTTTCTTTTCAATCTTTCTTATGTAATCTGTGACACCATTTTTTTATTTTTTATTTATTTTATCTGTTGCTTTTATTTTATTTTTCATTTTATTTTGTTTTATATTTTATTCTATATTGTTATGTTACTTTATTTAGTCTAATAAGCAATGAGCTTTGAGGAAGTCCAAGCCTAGCATTTGGTCTTTCGCAAGAAAGTGTTGGGCTTGTAAACAAACAGACCCAAATAGTTAAAATCAAAAGAAAACAGATCAAACTAAGCAATATAATTAAACTTAATAATCCAAGACTAAAACCAATTGACCTCAAGAATGTTCTAGAAACAGGAAAAATAAATAAATAAATAAGAAAAAAAAGGGAAAGGCTAGCTGGACACGGCAAAGGTGTGAATAATCCAAGACTAAAACCAATTGACCTCAAGAATGTTCTAGAAACAGGAAAAATAAATACATAAATAAGAAAAATAAGGGAAAGGCTAGCTGGACATGGCAAAGGTGTGCCTTGCACCTTTGCTAGTACCAACACCTTGCCAGATGCGGATATCTGGCAAGGCATCTCATGGTGTTGGGGAGCCCAAACGGCACACCCAACGCCCAAAAAAAGGTAACTATAAAAGCTGCCCTTTTCTCAAAGAATAAAAAACCTAGGCAAAATCTGATAAAAAAAAATCTACTGAAAACCCTAGAAATTCCTAGAGTAAAAACCAAAAAAAATCTTAACTTTTTAGTAGCAGCAGCCAAAAAAACCTGGCACTCAAGAAAACCTAGCAACCAAAAAATCTAAAAAATCTCTAGGCTAAAAATCCTAAGAACCAAAAAACCTAACCTCTACCGCTGGTGAAATACCACAATCCCAACCAAAAAATAGAAGCAAAAAATCACCAAAAAGCAACCAAAAAATATAAGAACATAGTTGGATTTTCTGAGAGAGAGAGTTGGGTTTGAGGTTCGATTTTAAGGTTTTAGAGAAAGGAGGAGTCGTCGGTTGAGAGAGCAAAAAGGAAGAGGTTGAAGGTTTTAGGGCCAAGGGTTTCATTTGAGTGAAAAACAAAAAAACCTGGCACTCAAGAAAACTTAGCAACCAAAAAATCTAAAAAATCTCTAGGCTAAAAATCCTAAGAACCAAAAAACCTAACCTCTACCGCCTGGTGAAATACCACAATCCCAACCAAAAAATAGAAGCAAAAAATCACCAAAAAGCAACCAAAAAATATAAGAACATAGTTGGATTTTCTGAGAGAGAGAGTTGGGTTTGAGGTTCGATTTTAAGGTTTTAGAGAAAGGAGGAGTCGTCGGTTGAGAGAGCAAAAAGGAAGAGGTTGAAGGTTTTAGGGCCAAGGGTTTCATTTGAGTGAAAAAGGAGAAATTTTGGGTAGAAAGAAGGAAGAGAGGCCGTTGGATTTTCTGAGGGAAAGAAGAAAGTGAAAGGGAGGAGGTTGAAGGTTTTGGGGCTAAGGTTTTCATTTAAGTGAGAAAGGAGAGATTTTGGGTAGAGAGAACGAAGAAAGGTCGTTGGATTTTCTGAGGGAGAAGAGTTGGGTTTAAGGTTTAGTTTTGGGGTTTTAGAGAATGGAGGAGCCGTCAGTTGAAAGAGTGAAAGGGAGGAGGTTGAAGGTTTTAGGGCTAAGGTTTTCATTTGAATGAGAAAGGAGAGATTTTAGGTAGAGAAAGAAGAGAAGCCACCAAGTAGTGAGAGAAAAAAGATAGGAAAATGGAGAGAGAAGAAGAAAATAAGCCTTTTATACTTAGGGTTACCATATGCAAAACGACGTCATTTTAGGTAAATGAAAGGAGAATTCGTTTTGGTATAAATGGAGCAGTTTTGAGAAAGGGCAAGTTCACTTCCCTAGGCACATAAACGGTGCATTTTACAAGAAAAGAGTTGCCTGCTTGGAGTAGGTTTGTGGGCTCACTACCAGTCCGGTTTGCTTTGGGCTAATCTAGGCTCAAACTATGGGTATGTCCTGGACCTTTGTTTATTTGGGATGACGTATTGATGTTATTATTAATTTTATGAGCATTGTTCTATAGTTTTGCAATAATAAATATATTTATAAAATAATAAATATGGGAAAATATGTTTGTCGTATGATATTTTAAGGTTACGAAACTAAAACAAATAGAAGAATATAAAAATAATAATAATAATAGCATAAAATAATAAAAATGTTTTAAATATGTTTAGCTATAAAAAGAACTTAAACGTAGATGAATATTTATTTATAAAAAAACATAGATTTAGGTAAGTGAAATATATATATATATATAGGAAATAAATGTCCAGATAAAATATATTTATGGTGATAGATTTAGCGAAGGTAAAAATATAGAACTAAATGAATGTTGAGTAAAAAAAATAAAATAAAATAAAAAGAGAATTAAATAGAAAATATCTAGTTATAAAAAATAGAATATACTTTTATAAATGAAAGGAAATAGAAGAGACCAAAAATGTATATATTTAATCATAAATAAAGTAAGTTAGGTATGTAATAGAAATAAAATACTTAGTTATACAAATTTATATATATAGGAATATATAGAAAATAAAAGAATATAAAATAGTATAAAATTATAAATATAAAAATATAATGATTGTTTTAGGATCAATACCGATGGTGGAATGTTTATTTGGAACGTGAGAAGTCACAATTCTAAATGAACATTTCTAAGTTCGAAATTTCGATTAAGACCCCACGAGTACGATGGGCAGGTTTTAAATTTTGAATCCCGCTGTTCATTGATTCTAAGCAAACAAAAAACCTATTAACTTAATCAAATAAAAATATAGAAACAAACAGAAACAACGTAATAATGAAAATAATAATAAATACGAGAGAGAATAGATAAAATATATATAGTTTTGAAATATAAGATTATATAAAATAATGATATTCATGGTAAATAAATAAAATAGTAATAATAAAAATTTTAAAGATAATAAGATTATAATAATAATGAATGTAAAGAATAATCAATAGTGGACAAAGGAGTTGGCAGCACTTCATGCATCAATATTGCAACGTTAAATGTCATGGCATGAAAACATATTATGGACACGAGTATAAGCCTTGATGATGGGACTTTTCGAAAGAGCTTGCGAAAGTGAGTTTCTTCGAAAAATTCCCTAGGTGAAAAGATATCTTCGACTCCCACCAGTACTATGGGAAGGCTAGGAAAATATCTTTAATAAAAGGCTTCTGTTCATAATAAGTTTTGCATTCATGAAAATATTATTTTTAAACACGAATTATTACCCTGATGATAGGATTTATTCATTAAACTTGCGAAGGCGAGTTTCTTGGATAATTCTCTAGGTGAGAGAATATCCTCGAATCCCATCAGCATGATGGGCGGATTTGGCAAATATCCTCAATAAAAGGTTTTCGTTGGACATTAATTGGATTTTATGCTTTGCATCTCATAATTGCTTTATATGCACGTCACACCTGTAAAACTAAATAAAATATTTTAATTTGTTAATAAAATAAAATAAAATATAAGATAAATAAACAATAATTAAGGAAACACAATAAAATAAATTTAAGAATTAAGGCTACAATGTGATAACCTATAATTAAGTGGTATTATTTGTGGAATGGGCGTCACGGGGGTGCTAATCCTTTCTTGTACGTAACTGTACTCCTGAACCCAACTTTAAAAAAATTGCAAACTAGTTCATCATTTTGTCGATGGATCTAAAGTCAATTTAGGAGCTCATCAATTAGAATGAAGCCAATAGGTGACCAATTACACCTAGATAAAAACAATTGGTGGCAACTCCTAAGTTTTCTCTATGTCTAGCGGTAAGGTTCTCGAACCCCGCGTGTTACAATAGAGGTAAGATTTATGTCTCCCCCTCCGGTGTAATTTTCATTCTCATTTTTTAATTTGAAATAAAAAAATTAAGATAGGTTTTAGTTGATCAAGAAGAAAGAAAGAGGAATCTTGAAATTTTTGCTTTAATTTCCGTCAAGGAAAAATTCTATTACAATGGAGTTTATATACAGTTTCTAGAAAAAGTAATGAAGTAAATATTAATTACAAGAATACCACACTAGTCCCTAACTAACTACTCTAATATAATTACTCAACTAACCCTGTTTCTTAATAATAATTACAAAGTCTTCATGTGACGTGTGTTTTTTAACTCATCTAACTCAACAACACTATGTAATCTTAAGCAACCAATCTCAAATACTCATAACACTCTCTTTCAAGATGAGCATTTATATTCAGGGGCAAAGTTAGCCAATTTTTGTTGGGGGGTCAAAGACAAATGAATAAAGGTTGAAAATTTTTACAAACTAATATATTAAACGTAATTAATAATCAAAAGATTGTTAATAGAAAATAATTTTATATAACACGTAAATAAAAAAAAAGACTTGCAATAGTTTTTAAGAAAAATTATACTTTGACTATATTTTCTAAATTTAAATTCATCAATTAAAAATTATGTACTGAAAAAATTCATTTCTTTAGTATTGTTTAAGATTGATGATAACTTTATTATATAGAGTTATTTTGACGTATTTTGGAGGCTTAAGTAGTTAGATCTTTGAGAGTTTAGGTTCAGATCGTAGCATTTTAGGTGTTTTTCTTGTTTAAGTTTGATTACATGTTAAGTAGTTAATTTAAGTTATTTAGTTAAATTTTATGTTATTTTGTTTTAAATTACTTTAAGAGTAGTTATTGCTAATTTCTCTTATTGCTTTTTGTAGGAAATTTGATGAAAAAGGCTCATTTAATGAAAATCAGTGCAAGTACGGTGATAGCTTCATTTGTATATGTTTTGGTATTTTGACCATATCTCTCTTTATAAAACTTCAAATGAGGTAATTCTTGAACCACTAGAATTTTAAAAAAAAGGACTATAATGTTTATGCTTGCTAATTCACCCAATTCTGAGCAGATCATCATCAAAATATTTGTCTAATTCAGAGCACTGTAGCAGTATGCATGGACTGAACATGATGTGGTATTTGGATAATATCTTTCAATCTAGAAGTCCAATTGATGTGATTCTTAATCCATTGGAAAGCTAAAAGACAAGACCAAAACTTTTATGTTCATCACTTTACCCAGTACGGATCATATTAGGGTAAAACTCATGTTTAAAATTGATAGACTGCTATAGTGCTGGGAGAACAAGGCTGCAGCGTTGATGAAAGGAAACACACATACAATTTTCCAGAGAGCTCAACGTTGTAGTGCTAAAGACCGCTGCAGTGCTGGACGATTTTTCAAAAATAAAAAGTTGATAGGATTTTGAAAATTAGGTTATTTTGAGCCTATTTAAGGGACTTTTTCAGAGATTTTAAAGAGGAGGCAACAAGCAACTATTCTGGAGATTGGGAGCCAAGAAATAAGAGAATTAGAGGGGGAATCAAGATCACAAAAGCTTCAACTATTAGTTTTCTCTCTCTACTTTTGTGTTTTTCTTATTTTCTTTTACTTGGATTAATGACTAATTTTCTTTGGATGAAGTTTTTATTAGACATTATGAACTAAACTATTTTTCTAGGATTGCAATTGAACTCACATGTAATCTAAATTTTTAATCTCTTTCTTGCTTATCTTTAATGGGATTTGAATTATTTATTTCAATTTGTTTTTAATGCTTTTAATTGCTTGATCACCAATTAAATTGATTTAGCAACCTAAACAAACTTGGGAAAGAAAGTTTAGTATAGACTAAAATTGGGATAGCATATGATTATATTAATTAATTTATGTATAGGATATAGATATACCTATAGGCCTTCTGTAGCTAGATTAGAGCTTGAACTTAATGAATCTATTTTAATTTTAATTCACACAAGAATATAGCGTTTTCGTTAAAATAAATATTTTTATAAGATGAGTCGGGAGACCCTTATAAATAATTAAGGATTCTAGGTTAGTAATTTAACCTAATGAAATAAGTTAAGAAAGAGAGTTAAGATTTGGATGAAGTGTTAGGGATATTGTAATCCTAGGCTTGTTTGATTTGATTTGTACTCAAGTTATTATTACATTGATTTTTCTTTTAGTTTAAATTTTAGTTAATTAGGTTTTATTAATTAATTAATTTTGATTGTTTGGATAAGATTAAATTAGTATAATTTTAGTATTTAGTAAAATTTTAAATCAATTTTCTGTGGGATCGATACTCTGCTTGCTTATATACTATCTATTTTATACGTATACTTACGTAGTAGAATTTTAATTGACAATTGAGTGTTGGATATTTTGATTCATATTATTTTTTTTTATGAGTTGAAGCATTGAGGCTTGATGGCTCAACTGTAGAAAAATCATTTAGACGATTTACATATTTTCTTTTAAAGAATTTGTTAATTGTTTTCAACCTACTCATACTTTAATCAAACTTGAAAAAAAAAATTAATGCATTCAACATCCAATATTCTTATTTTATTTTTGTTTAAACTTATAATACTAAATATAAAAGTATAATGTATAAAATTAAATACTTAAATATGATATACAAGATTAATAATTTTCTCTTTTATAATGAAGATTATTTAAAGACTATATATTCAAGATAATTTCCTTTCAGTTAAATATAAAACGTAAAGCATATAAAAATATATACTTAAGATAATTTCCTTTTATATAATCAAGATTAATTACAAATGATACATTGATAAATTTTTAAGCAATAGTGCAACACTACAACTTATATTTGAGAATTATATAATAATTTATAAATTTTTAAAGATTAAAATCATAAAAAATAAAATCCATATAACAAAAAAAGACAAACATTACAAGTAGAAGATGAAACTCACATATGACACAACAAAAAAAATAATATAATTGATAGTTCGTAGAAATTTAAAAAAGCAAATCTATAGAAACTTAGAACATATGAGCAAATAGTACAAAAATATAAATAAAAATAATAAAATAAATTAAAAAAATAATAAAATTTAAAATTGAGTGAAGCAGGTGGGATATTTTTTATTATTCTTTATTTGTATTAATTATTAAATAAAAAATTATTAAATGGACTATTAAGAGAATATATGAAAAATTTTCAAAAATTTTATATAATATAAAAAAATTTAAAGATTTTGGGGGTCTACGGCCCCCCAAACCTATATGGGGCTCTGCTTCTGTTTATGTTTACAATGCTTATCTTGCTAACTTTAGTAAACATGTCTATCTTAATATGAAAGATTGGATTTCTCCAAATATGAAAGATTGAAAGAAGTGACCTTCAAAAAGTTTGAAACAAAATTGTTAGCAAGCTTGAACCTTTATGTACAAAGATTTAAGCACTTTTGATCACGATCACACTTGAACCAAATATCAATAGATTTAAGCGTCATAAGCTTTACAACCTTCAATGCCTTGAACAACATATAATGTTTAAGTTACTCATAGGTAAAACAACAAGCTAGTATGGCTTTTATTTCCCTTACTACCCATAAAACTAAATTAAAACTTTAATGGTTAATACAATGATGTCGTTATACAAACAATTTTTTGAAATAGGTTACAAAACTAGCAAATAAAAGTAACCTAAACAAGTGTCTGCCTTAGTATCTTGATTAATAGTATGATTATAGTTAGTAATTCTCAAGTTGAAAATTCAAATTAAACATAGCATTAAAAAGCTTTAATGTTTAAATATGAAAAAACACCTTAGCTCAAAACTTTAAATATGAAAGGTTATTGTTTCAAATTATAACTCAAAGATTATTTTTTATAGAATGAATAGTTGTCATTTGATAGATGATTATTGAAACAATACTTTTATCTAAAAGTTGTGTCTTGCAAAATGTTATGTCTTTTAGACAAAATCGTGCCTCAATAAAAAGGTTGTGCCTTTGAAGAAGAGACACTTACAAGTCTATATAAATGGCTTGTTGTCAACTATTTTGACACATCAAATCAAAAACAAAACAAAAGCAGAAAAATCAAGAGCAAGAGAAATATTGTGTTCTATTGACATAAACACTTGAATTCCTATCAACTACAAAAGTGTCCAAAATTTTTATAATTTATTTAATGGAGAAAGTAGGCTCTAAGGCCGAACAACTTTGTAAACCCTCAGGTGTATCTAATAGTCTACTCTCATAAAGTGCAAAACAAAGTTAGATGTTGGTTTCATTGTATCCCTAAAGTTATTCGTATTATTTCCTTTTGCATACTGAATGATGGGGGCAAAATAAGTCTTAAGGATAACGTTTATTGAAAGGCCCGCTTTGAAGTTAATTTTGTCGATTTTTTAAATTCCATCTAAACCCCATTTACGCCAACACTTAATCCCCTCAAAGGTATCACTCTATAGCAATCTCAATTTCTTTCCCAGTGAGAGTCTTGACCTTGATTATAGTTCCTCAACCTCAAAAGCAAGTGAAAAATAGACTTTATTCTCAACAAGGTTATAAGTGATAACTTTGAGAGAATTTTTAGGTGAGGAAATCTTCCAAATTCTATGTTGAAAGAATTTGGAACAAATTTTCGATACAATGGATTTGTATAAATTAATAATAAAAATAAAAAAATAATAAAACAAAGTAAATAGACAAATAAAACTTAAAAACATAAATAAATAAAATATCTTCAATAATGGAATTTTTATAAGGGATAACTTTTTGAAAGTTCCTAGATTAGAGATTTTCATCCAATTTTGTCATAAGTGTAGGAGTCTTCAATGAATATTTCAATATCAAAATGTTTTTATTTATTTCATAAAGTAAAATAAAACTAAGAAATGAAAACAATTAAATAAAAAACAGACAAATAGGTGAATAAAAATAAAATTAAATATAACAAAAAGATCAAAACATGAATATAATTAATTAGCAACTAATTTAATGAATGTTGTGAAGCTACTAATATCTTCTTCATGCATAACTATACTCTCGAATTCTTATTTGGCTTGGCTTTTTTTTAGTTTAAAAGCTATTATGAAGCTCTTATGAAAAATAATAGCTTTTAAAATTAAGTTAAATCTGTTTGGTAAATTTACTTTTATAAATTCTTTTTTATAAATAAGCTATTTGATAAAATAATTTATATAAATTCTAATTTTGATTAAAATTACCATAAAGGGTAATTAATAACTAATTTTCTATTAATATCAAATTCCTTTGTTCATAATAAAAAAGTGTTAATTATTTTTTTATTTATAAAATATATAAAAATTATTTTTATATAACATAAATTTTATAATTAATAATAAATCATATAAAAATGAAAACAAATAATGTTGTAATTATTTTTAATAGATGATGATATTTTTGAAACAAAAAAAAAATTTTTAAAAAAGAGACGTGTTTCTAAAAAAATTAGAAAAAGCCCCTCTTTAAAGCTTTTTCTAAAACTTTTTTTTTTCAAAATTTTATTCTTTAAAAAAAATTACTTATTTTTTTAAGAGTTTTTTCAAATTCTTGAAGAACCTGACTTTTACTTTTAAGAGATGGATAAGCTAAAAAACAACCAGGCCAAACATGCACTTAATCTATTTCATTGGCCGAAACCCATTCTTTCAAATGAACATAGGAATTCATTCTTTTTAATGAATTTAAGTCAAATCCAATACTTCATTAGAAAAAAAAATATAGATTCTCCTGAATTGCATCTAAACAAAAAATATTGATAGCGACTCTTTTACGTGAAATGGTTGAATTTGAAAATTCACGCATTATGATATGCACTATAGCTTTGGAGCCAATATGATAGTTTTTTTACTTTTAATTTCCTCCAAAATTTCAATTATAAAATAAAAATATTTTTAGTATTGTTTCAAAATTCATTTCAAAATAAAATAGAAAACACTATTCAGAAAAATTATCTATAATTGAAGAGGAAAGAAACGTATGTTAACGTACAAAGTCTATAATTACAACGTGGAGAGAACCAAAGCTAGATGGCATTTTTTATATGCAACTCTCTCAAATTCTTTTTTCCTTCCAAAGCAATGTTGGAAAGAAATATTGGTTTTACGCATATTTCTTGTGATATATGAAAGTGAGTCATGTAAATGTTGTGCTAAATTGGAGGGAAATAATTACACATAAAGCTATGTATATTAAATTCACAAAAATATGTAAACATTTGACTCAATGATTGATGTATATATTAGACTTCATCTCCTTCAAAATTCTACAAATTAAAAGGGAATTGTTCTTGGGCAGGTTTGGCATGAGCTCAACAGAATATTAATGAAATTAATACACTTAATATTGATGCATACTTCTCGTCAATGGTTGATACATGTTTTTCTAAGCAAGAAACTATACTCGAATCCCCTTATCCCTCTATATCAAATGAACAAGTTAAGAAAAGAAGCTTGGCCAATGTAACACCATACATATAACTATCACTAACTTGACATTCTTTCAAGTATTGAAACAAGTGACCATCCAAAAATTTGAAATAAAAAGTTCTAGCAAGCTTGAATCTTTATCTACAAAAAGTTAAACTCTTTGGATCAACAATCACACTTGAATCAAACATCACATTCGAAATGCATGCAATGGAAGTTAGTACAACTCCCATATTCATAGTTAATGCATCCTTAAATATCAATAAAAACAACATGCTTTCAAGCGTCACAAGTTTTACAACCTTCGAAGCAATGATATCGTTATCCCAACAACTTTTTGGAATAAGTAGCAAAACTAGTAAGTCAAAGTATCCTAAGTATATATTTGCTTTATTATTTTATTTGTGTGATTATCGTTAGTAATTCTCAAGTTGAAAATTCAAACTAAATATAACATACAAGAAGTTGTTAAACAAATACAAGAAATTTATAAAAAAGTTAATTTTTTTGGTTGTCTTAACAATTTCCAGTTACAAAACAGAAGCACAATTTATATTGCAGAAAAAAGATTACGCTATTCAATTTCCTTTGTGAGTCATATAAATTACTAACAAAACAGAACATGTCTATAACATGTCAAGGAAGTTATCTAAAAATGTTTTTCAGTCTTCTGCATATCATATGCAGTGTCATCCATATTATATAAAATATAAAATTTAAAACCATTTAAAGATTTCCACCTCTCAGAGCAAGCACAAGATGAAGCACAGAACCACCCTCAATATTGTACTCCCGAGCTGTCTTGTCATCTCCAAGCTGCTTGCCAGCATAGATGAGCCTGCAAACATGGAAGACATGAGTGAATTACAACATCAAGGCAACTAAAAAATCATAAACCAGATCTATCAACAATAACAAAAGTGAAGCACTAGATCAAAGTATTATACTCAAAATGCAACTTCCAAGGTGAATGTTATACAAGTCTATTTCAAAAAGAAAAACCCACAAAACTGGATGACTACCTTTGCTGCACAGGTGGAATTCCTTCTTTCTCTTCAACACGTTCCTTAATCCGGTCAATGGTATCAGTTGGCTCAATATCAATCTCAATTTCTTTCCCAGTGAGAGTCTTGACCTTGATCATAGTTCCTCCCCTAAGCCTCAAAACTAAGTGAAGGGTCGACTCCTTTTGGATGTAATAATCTGCAAGAGTTCGACCATCCTCAAGCTGTTTGCCAGCAAAAATCAATCTCTGCTGATCAGGAGGGATTCCTTCCTTATCCTATAAAATTCAAGTCCAACATCAGCAATCAGTAAATAATTTATTACAGAAGAGTTAAAAAATACAGTCTAACATAGACACCACCCCAAGCTCAGTCAAGCAGGTCAAATAAAAAGAAAATAAATTAAGCACGAATAGAGAATTTTATCATTAGATTGTATCCTATTAATCTTCGGTGACTATCACCGTTGTTACAACCACTTAATATAAAGATAATCCACAATTTTAAAGAAGCCAAATCGAAGTATCTCATCAGTGAAAAAATCCGAGATAAGTTACACAGCATGAAACTAAAAACAAATCAAAGAAGACACAAATATTGTATCATATTTTGATGTTAGGTGATCATCACGATTTTCGACCTTTGAATATCAAAGTATCTCATCCTAGAAAAAATAGAACTTAAAATATTTCCCTTGCTATACAATTTCAATCCAGACAATACAGCATCTAATCAATTAGTCCAAACTAGGAACGGAAGCAGCAAAACTGAAGCACTGTCAAAGAGTACAAATTTACCCAAAAGGAACCAAATAATTTATAAAATCATATTTTCATATACCCATCCAACAATTTAAGTTCGTATTCTTTCTTCTAACTTTCCTTTTCGTTTTCTTTGCCTTTCTCGTCAACCAAACAGAATTTAACTACGAATTCCAAAATACAAATTCATTAGAAAAGAAACCCAGAAAAGAAATTCTTAAAACATAAGAAGTGTTAGCCTCACACGTGTCTATAGATGCTTTCCCTAATCGTTTACTTTAACCAAAACACGAAGTCAACTAGGAACTCTAATAATAAGACTAATTCTTTAGAAAAGCAAAACGAAAATAGTAAAGAAGAAGAACCTGAATCTTAGCCTTGACATTATCGATAGTATCAGAGCTCTCAACCTCAAGGGTGATAGTCTTCCCCGCAAGCGTCTTAACAAAGATCTGCATCTCCTTCTTACCGGGTTTTGGCAAAGAAAGAATTTGATGCTGCAATGCAATTCTAGGGCTGGCTTGACTACTTGAAGAGAAGAATACTGGGGACTGGGGAGTATTTGTGCCGTGGAATTAGGGAATCTCAAAATCTGCGTTCGAACGATCAGAAGATGGAATACCTTAGTGGGACCTTACATTTATATAAATCCATTGGGTATATTATGAATGTATATTGTATTTCATATCATCCAATATATCTCTCTATGTATTTAATGTATATATTTATGTTGAAACATCCCTACTTCCTATTTATATACATTTTTATTTACTAAGTTCATTTTCTCTATTTATGTAAATTCATCTATAAATAAAGAAATTGTAGTTGATGGTACATATACTAAAATAAGAAATCAAATAGAAAATCTTCTTACATTTCTATTACTTCTCTCTAAATATTTTTTTTAAAGTTATATTTCATAACATGTTATCAGCATAAGACTCTAACCAACTGAGAAACATAATTTTTTTTAATTCTTCAACCAATTAAATTTTAATTTTGTACATCTTCCAATTGGCCTAAAGCTAACAACGAACCTTGAGCCTTTTTATGTCCACTGAAGTTGCAGTAAGTCTCCGAGAGTCCTTATAGTTGTCATAATTAATTTAAGAATCTAATTCCTATACACAAAATTATGGTAAATATTAAAAAGCTCAAGTTCCACATCTAAGAAGTGAGTGGAAGCAATTATCTGTCTCGGTACCTTGATATGATGATGCATCTCCAAGGATAAGGTCTTATTAATGTAATTATTACGGGAACACAAATGGCAAATAAGGTGAATGCATTGATTTTCCTTCATCGTCATTTGCATGAGAGCCTAAAGACTTAATTTGTATCAATTCAAGACCTTGAGATCCTATGGACGAGGTTGAAAGAGAGGTATAATCATACCAAGACTATTATCCTCCCTTAGGCACAGTATGATTGACAGCATCTCAAGCTATAAGATTTCAAATCAATGTTCGACTATAACTCAGCTTTATTTGATATTATGTCTCGACTAGAGTTATGCGATGTTAAGCTTACTGAATTTGAGCTATTCGAGAAAACTTTCTTCATTTTCCACACTTTAAATATTGTATTGCAGCAGTAATACCGACAATGTCAATTTAAGATGTACTTGGAGTTAATTTCTATCCTCATGACTACCAAATTGTCACAACCCAATTCCCGGGCCAAGACTGGCGTAAGGACCCAATGAGCATAGCTCACCAAGCCCAAGTAAGCCTATTTTTATTTACTTTACTCCACCTATGATCGTGTAAGGCATCCACACGTAATGCACCCAGTGCACACAAAGCCAACTCATAATGGCATTTTAGATAAAATATGTACATACATATTGGTCAAACATAAAATTTGACAATGTACATTACATGTACATAATCACAATACAAAAAGCCCATGACTTCCAACGGAGAATTTACAAGAAAAACGGGTAATTATTGAATGCCAGACACCTACTAGAAGACAAACTACAGTGATCCCGCGATCTAGGCTTCTACAATCTCTTAATTTGAAAACATGAATTTTTGAAAACTGTGAGTACAAAACTCAGTGAGCGAACATTAGGTGAGAACAAGTAATAATATCCAAGAAGGATTTAAAACCATGATACACACACTTGGATCAAAACCATTTTAATTTAATTCAATGTTAAACCTTTCCCCTCAATTCGAATTAATTTACAATGAAGAGTGCTCAATTTCACACATATACTCACATAGATAAACACAAATATCACCACTATCTCACCAGCTCATGTGCAACCCCCACATCGCGCACATAGTTGAAGTTATCGTGTGCATCCCCCCACATCGTGCATAGGCAATATCATCCTCCATATTTTCACATCCATCATCACCGACATGTGCTCCCCCATATCGTGCATATTTACGATTATAATTATCACACATTATTATTTGTTAATACATATCACACATCTACACATATATAGCAACATATTATAGGAGCACACGAATTCATGCCTTTATGCATATCACAATTCACACATCAAAACATTTTTGTCAAGGGCTTGTTCCTCGGCACGCATTTTAAGAAATTTGGATAAAATCATTCAGATTATCCATCTCAATACATGTACATTTCCCAAAACAATTTGAAATGCAAATTCACTCACAGTTGTCGAAAATCCAAATTCCGGGTGCACTTGGACTAATAGTCCTCAAGCGCGATTCTTTTGCCTTTTTCGGACGTCTCACCACCTTGACAAATAACAAAGTCTAGGAATTTACTATATTGTCCCTAAATTGGCATAAACTAACTTAAATTACTAATGCATGACATGCAAATGCAAAAATGTGTCCGAATATCGCTTAATCGCAGTATCGACTAAATTCAACCGATCACCCGATTAACTGACAATTATGTCCAAATCACCTCCAAATTATTTCATTCCTCCTCTAATATCTTAATTCACCACACACATTTCTAATAATTAAATTTCAGCATTGAAATCCTTCAATTTCTTCACATAAAAATTCAATCATTACGGTGTACTAACACCGTAATTTTTCCTAGTTACATTTCTCATTTAATTCTTCATTTTTCCAATTCATTTTCCTTGAAATTTAAACAATTCCTCCTTGATATTCAACCCTCATGGTTCAACCAATGAAGAACCCTAGAGAAATTGAATGTTTCTTTTGTATTTTTGTTCATAACCATGCTTATGTATCACCAAACAACAGCATAGTCTAAAATCAAGCCAATCCAACATTAATTTCTCTTCCATACCCATTTTTCAAAATTGAATTCATCATGATAACTCAATATTCAACCATGGAAATAAAGAAATAATGCATGGGTAGGCTAAGTATCAAGGAGAATTAAAGATATTCTAACTTACCTAGCTTGTTTCCTTGATTTCTTTCACTTTCTCTTTGATTTTCCACCTAGGTTTTCTTGTTTTTTCCTTTGTTCTTCCTTTGTTCTTGTTGCTGGTTGCTTAGGCCGAATATGGTGAGAGAAAATGGGTTTTATGATTGATTTTTATGCTTTAATATTAAAATATTAAAGCTTGACACATGGCATAAAGCCATTGGTCCATTATTTTAATTATTTGACTTTTTCTATTTACTTTTTCACCGTAAATATTCTTGTATTTATCCAATCCTACCACAAATAAAATCCCTTGGTCTTGACAAGTGCTTGGGCAAAAAATTTACCGATTTGCCCCTAGAGCGAAAAAATTACAATTTTGCCCTTACATTCCAAAATGAATCGACATTACATTATTTCTACTTTTCAACCTCAAATAACACTAATATTGATCAATCTTAATCAAATGGGTCAAAAATCTTTTCTAAAATTTCCCGTTTGGTCATATAGTGGCAAAATTACCATTTTACCTCTGTGTTCCAAAAATATCGAGAATCATAATTTTTCACTGCTAAACTTTATTTTATACTCCAATAATCATAATTATATTTCATATAATTATTCTTGGTCAAATGTGATCAAATCTTTGCTAAAAATCTCCATTTTATTGTCAAATGGCAAAATGACCATTTTGTCCTTAATCGGTCAATTTTCCCGATTAACTCCAAACTGGACCTTAAACTCCTAATCATTATTTTAAGTCATTTTGTGCGTTTTAGAATTTTCAATTTCCTCTTAGAATTTCTATTAAATTAGTTCAAGGATCGAATCAACTTAATTGTACCACTAGGTACAATATCGGCTTTTAACAAATTCGACAGGGTTTCACACTCTCCCCCACCAGTAGAAATTCGGTCCCCGAATTTAAATTTGAAGTAGAGTGGCTTACCTTTACATATCGAAGAGCTGTGGATACTTTGTCCGCATTTCCTCCTTAACTTCCCATGTTACCTCTTCACTAGTGTGATTTTGCCATAACACTTTCACTAAGGCCACATCCTTTATTCGGAGCCTTTTGACTTGTCTATCAAGAATAGTTACCGGTTGCTCCTCATAAGTCAAATCATCTTGCAACTGAACGGTTTCATACCGTATTATATGTGAAGGGTCCGGATTATATTTCCTCAATATCGACACATGGAACATGAGGTGAATACTCGAAAGGTCTAGCGGTAATGCCAATCGATATGCCACTGCTCAAACCCTCTCTAAGATCTCGAAGGGTCCTATATACCAATGGCTTAATTTCCCTTTCTTGCCAAACCTCATTACCCCTTTGGTTGGAGAGACTTTTAGAAATACATGGTCTCCCACTTGAAACTCCAAATCCCTCCGTCGGTTATCAACATAAGACTTTTGCCTACTTTGTGTTGTAACCATCCTCTGGCGAATCATTCATATTTTATCGATGGAGTCCTACACCAACTCAGGCCCCAACAGTTTCCTTTCCCCTACTTCTAGCCATCCAATGGGTGACCTGCACCTCTTTCCATATAGTGCTTCAAATGATGCCATTTGGATGCTAGTTTGGAAACTGTTATTGTAAGCAAATTCCACTAAGGGTATATACCGACCCCATTTGACTCCAAGGTCTATTACACATGCCCTCAACATATCTTTCAATGTTTGTATCGTTTGGTTTGACTATCCATCAGTCTGGGGGTAGAAAGTTGTACTAAAATCCAACTTAGTGCCCAATGCTTCTTGTAACTTTTCCTAAAATCTGCTAGTAAACTATGTCCCTCTGTCCGACACTATAGAAATAGGAATGCCATGCAACCGTATTATCTCATCCACATAGAGCTGGGCATACTGGGCAGCTCCATATATGGTTTTAACTAGGAGGAAATGAGCTGATTTCATTAACCGATCCACTATGACCCAAATCGAGTCATAACCCCCACTAGTTCGAGGCAAACCCGTCACAAAGTCCATGGCAATATGCTCCCACTTCCATTCGAGCACTAGTAGTGGCTGTAGTAATCCTGCAGGTTTTTGGTGCTCTGCTTTAACCTGTTGACACACTAAGCACTTGGAGACAAACTCAGCTACATCTTTCTTAAGTCCTTCGCATCAATACACCTCCTTTAAATCTTGATACATCTTTATAGCTCATGGATGTATCACATAGGCTACCACGTGAGCCTCTTCCAATATCTCTCTTCTCAATCCATCGCTATCTGGCACATAGAGTATGGTTCCATACCTCAACACTCCATCTGTGCCTCTGGTAAACATTTTCTATTTCTTTCCCTAAGAATCCTCTAAGACCTTAGCTACGAACTCATCTTTAACTTGTGCCTCTTTAATTCGATCCATTAGGACAAGCCTCATTCTAAAATGGGCTAGCAATGAATCTGCCTCGAAGACTTCTAAATGCACATCCATGTCTCCCAAGCTATGCATCTCTCTAACCAACAATCTCCTGTTTGTGGAGATATGTGCTAGGCTACCCATCGATTTTCGACTCAGGGCATCTGCCACCACATTTACCTTACTGGGATGGTAAAGAATGGTACAATCATAATCCTTTAGCAACTCCATCCACTTACGTTGCCGCAAGTTCAAATCCCTCTGCTGAAATATATATTTCAAACTTTTGTGGTTTGTATATATCTCACAAGTCTCACCATACAAATAATGTCTCCAGATCTTTAAGGCAAACACTATTGCTGCCATCTTCAAATCGTGTGCGGGGTAATTCTGTTCATGCCTTTTAAGTTGTCTTGATGCATATGCAATCACCTTCCCGTGTTGCATTAACACGCATCCCAAACTAACCAACGAGGCATCACAAAATACTATATAACCCCTTGTGCCTTGTGGTAAGCTCAACACTGGAGCTGTGGTGAGACATGTCTTAAGCTTCTCAAAGCTATCTTCACAAGCATTTGACCACACAAATTTTGTATCCTTACGTGTCAACTTGGTCAAAAGGGCGGCTATTCTCGAGAAATCCTTAACAAAGTGACGATAGTAGCCTGCCAACCCTAAAAAGCTTTTAATCTCCGTGACTGATGTTGGCCTTGGCCATTTTTCCACTGCCTCCATTTTCTTTGGATCGACTTGTACCCCATCCTAAGATACCACATGTCCCAAGAATGCAACACTTTCAAGCCAAAACTCACATTTGGAGAACTTGGCATACAATCGATGTTCTCTCAAAGTTTGAAGCACTATCCTAAGATGCTGCTCGTGCTCCTCTCGACTCCTCGAATAGATCAAAATATCATCAATGAATACCACTACAAACTTGTCTAGGTAGGGCTTGAACACTCGGTTCATCAAGTCAATAAAAGTCGTAAGGGCATTGGTAAGCCCAAACGATATCACCAAGAACTCATAATGCCCATACCTAGTTCGTAATGCGGTCTTTGGCACATCCTCATTCTGGATCCTCAATTGATCATACCCAGATCGCATATCTATCTTAGAGAAACATTGTGCCCCTTGTAACTGATCAAACAGGTCATCTATTCTTGGGAGGGGGTACTTGTTCTTCACCGTTACCTTATTAAGTTGTCGGTAGTCGATGCATAGTCTAAGTGACCCATCTTTCTTCTTTACGAATAGCACTGGTGCTCCCCATGGTAAGACACTGGGGTGAATGAAACCTTTGTCTAGTAGATCCTCCAACTGATCCTTGAGCACCTTGAGCTCTGTCGGTGCCATCCGATATGAGGGTATGGATATGGGTCTAGTATCAGGAATCAAATCTATGCAAAATTCAATCTCTCACTTTAGAGGTAAACTTGGTAGTTCCTCGAGAAATACATCCACGAACTCATTCACTATCGACACTTGACTTATATCTCCAACCTCTACTCGGGTATCTCTCACCACCACCAAGTAACCTTGGCAACCCTGCCTCAATAATTTTCTAACAGATATGGCTGATATCAAGTTGGTTAGAACATTACTTTTATCCCCCTGGATGCTAAATGATGGTTCATCCAGGAAATCAAATCTAACTATCTTATGGTAACAGTGTACATTGGCATGACAAGGTGACAACTAGTCCATTCCCAATATCATATCAAAATCCAAGGTGTCTAACACCACTAAATTCACTAGGGTGTTCTTATCCTTGATTTGGACTTCACATGACTGATATTCCCATTCAGCCACAAATGCTTCCTTTAAAGAAGTAGACACCACTAATTGTTCTTCTCTCTTAACACAGTCTTTACCCAATCGAAGTGCAAAGTATGGAGAGATAAAAGAATGAGTAGATCCAAGGTCAAACAATACTCTAGCATCCATATTACAAATGGAAAGAGTACTTGAGACTATTGCATTGGACCTCTAGGCATCTTGGGGAGTCAAAGCATATACCCTCGCTTGGCCTCTTCTTGCTGAACTTTGACGTCCAAACCCAGTGGGTCTACCCCGAGAAGAAATACCAGCATCCCTATCTCGTGTCTCGCTAACCTTTTGGCCAGTTGAGACAGCTGCCGAAGAAGTAGACAAAGCTGACCGAGTAGAACCGCAAACCGAACCTTGCGATTGTTGGGCCATCGGGCAGTTTCTCCACATGTGTCCAGGCTGGCCACAATTAAAACAAGTCTTTATAGGACGATAGCATTGTCCTCTGTGTGATCTCCCACAATTATCGTAGGAAGGGATAGCTTGACTACTCTGCTTGGAATCTTGCGGTTGCCTCTTTCCACTAAAAGTGTTCTGCCCTGACCCAGCGCTGGCACTCACTACATCACTTCCCCGTTGGGGAAACCTTGATCCCTTTAGTGGTCCTTGAGAGATAGAGAATGAAATTCTACTTCTGAAATCTCTACGGCCTTGATAACCCTTTGTTTTGGCCTTTTTTGCTTTATCTCTTGTAGCCCTACTCTCACCGGTCTTCATCTCAATTCGTTGAGCACAATCTACTGCCGCAAAGTACGTATGGAAATCTTGGGAGGCCACAGCCTTAAACAATGGTTCCACCAGTCCATCCACAAACCTTTGGACCTTCATCTCCTCGGTGGAAACCAAATAAGGTGCATATCATGACAATTGCGTAAATTTTATGTCATACTCCGACACCGTCATGCCCGGAGTCTGCACCAATGCCTCAAACTCTCTAGCTCTGGCATTTCGCACACTGTGCGATAAAATCGATCTAGAAAGGCTGTACTAAATTCACTCGAAGTCAATAGTGGAGCATTTATCGGTCTACCCTTTTGCAAGGAGTCGTACCATTCTTGTGCTACATCTTCCAATTGGAATGCTGCTAACTTCACTGATCTAACACTAGAACATCCCAAGGCATTACAGATCTTTTCCATCTTATCCAAGAATACCTAGGGTCTCTCTGATGCATCCGACCTAGTAAACGATGGAGGCTTGAGTTTCAGGAAGTCCAGGAACGAAACCTCTACTTGACCTCTTTCACCCTCTGGAGGTTGGCAGTTGGTCTGGCCTTGTGAACTAGGGGACGCTTGTGCTACGTGTCTTCCCTCAATTACCTTCTGTATATCCTCCATACGGGCTGCCATTATTTCTACAACCCGATTAACTCCTTGCAAACCTACCGTCAAGTCCTCAACAGTAATGTTCTCAGTCAGTGGCCTATCTGCCTCACTTAATGGCTGTTCCTCATCTCTCCTATTCACAGGCGTATTCGCCTTTACTGGCCTAGCGACCCTACCACTCTACCTCACCCCCTACGGGTGGGTGCCCGTGTCCTATTAGTCATCTCAGTGGGGACATCTTGTTCCCCCATTTGTCTCAAGGCGGCCTGTGTTTTAAGTGGCATTCTTACCTAGACAGGAGCAACACCCATTATTAAACACAATTAAGAAAATAAGGTGGTTTCTAAAATTGGAAATTTATGTGGTTCGTCGATTATGAAATGTGCCGCGGCTCACAATTCATAATCAAAAATCTCACATAAAAACCTGACTCTTCGCTGGACCTGACCATAACACCCTAAGACCTAAACAACCTAGGGCTCTAATACCAACTTTGTCATGACCCAATTCTCGGGCCATGATCGGCGCAATGACCCAATGAGAATAGCTCACCAAGCCCAAGCAAGCTTATTTTTATTTACTTTACTCCATGTACGATCGTGTGAGGTGCCCACACGCAATGCACCCAGTGCACACAAAGCCAACTCACAATGGCATTATAGATTAAATATGTACATACCTACCGGTCAAATATAAAATTTGACAATGTACACTACATGTACATAACCACAATACAAAAAGCCCATGACTTCCAGCGGAGAGTTTACAAGAAAAACGGACAACTATTGAATGTCGGACACCTACTAGAAGACGAACTACAGTAAACTCGTGATCTAGGATTCTACAATCTCCTGATCTGAAAATATGAATTTTTGAAAACTGTGAGTACGAAACTCAGTGAACGAACATTAGGTGGGAACAAGTAATAATATCCAGGAAGGATTTAAAACCATGATGCACACACTTGGATCAAAACCATTTTAATTCAATTCAATATTAAACCTTTCCCTTCAATTCGAATTAATTTACAATGAAGAGTGCTCAATTTCACACATATACTCACATAGATAAACACAAATATCACCACTATCTCACCAGCTCATGTGCAACCCCCACATCGCGCACATAGCTGAAGTTATCGTGTGCATCCCCCCACATCGTGCATAGGCAATATCATCCTCTATATTTTCACACCCATCATCACCGACATGTGCTCCCCCATATCGTGCACATGTACGGTTATAATTATCACACATTATTATTTGTCAATACATATCACACATCTACACATATATAGCAACATATTATAGGAGCACATGAATTCATGCCTTTATACATATCACAATTCACACATCAAAACATTTTTATCAAGGGCTTGTTCCCCAACACGCATTTTAAGAAATTTGGATAAAATCATTCAGATTATCCATCTCAATACATGTACATTTCCCAAAATAATTTGAAATGAAAATTCACTCGTAGTTGTCGAAAATCCAGATTCCGGGTGCATCGGGACTAATAGTCTTCAAGCGCGATTCTTTTGCCTTTTTCGGACGTCTCAACACCTTGACAAATAACAAAGTCGAGGAATTTACTATATTGTCCCTAAATTGACATAAACTAACTTAAATTACTAATGCATGACATGCAAATGCAAAAATGTGTCCGAATATCGCTTAATCGCGGTATCGACTAAATTCGACCAATCACCCGATTAACTGACAATTATGTCCAAATCACCTCCAAATTATTTCATTCCTCCTCTAATATCTTAATTCACCACACACATTTCTAATAATTAAATTTCAGCATTGAAATCCTTCAATTTCTTCACGTAAAAATTCAGTCATTACAGTATACTAACATCGTAATTTTTCCTAGTTACATTTCTCATTTAATTCTTCATTTTTCCAATTCATTTTCCTTGAAATTTAAACAATTCCTCCTTGATATTCAACCCTCATGGTTTGACCAATAAAGAACCCTAGAGAAATTGAATGTTTCTGTTGTATTTTTGTTCAGAACCATGCTTATGTATCACCAAACAACAACATAGTCTAAAATCAAGCCAATCCAACATTAATTTCTCTTCCATACCCATTTTTCAAAATTGAATTCATCATGATAACTCAATATTCAACCATGGAAATAAAGAAATAATGCATGGGTAGGCTAAGTATCAAGGAAAATTAAAGCAATTCTAACTTACCTAGTTTGTTTCCTTGATTTCTTTCACTTTCTCTTTGATTTTCCACCTAGGTTTTCTTGTGTTTTCCTTTGTTCTTCCTTTTTTCTTGTTGCTGGTTGCTTAGGCCGAATATGGTGATAGAAAATGGGTTTTATGGCTGATTTTTATGCTTTAATATTAAAATATTAATGCTTGACACATGGCATAAAGTCATTGGTCCATTATTTTAGTTATTTGAATTTTTATATTTAATTTTCCACCACAAATATTCTTGTATTTATCCAATCTTACTACAAATAAAATCCCTTGGTCTTGACAAGTGCTAGGGCAAAAAATTTACCGATTTGCCCCATGAGCGAAAAAATTACGATTTTGCCCTTATACTCCGAAATGTACTGAAATTACATTATTTCTACTTTTCAACCTCAAATAACACTAATATTGATCAATCTTAATCAAATGGGGTAAAAATCTTTTCTAAAAATTCTCGTTTGGTCCTATAGTGGTAAAATTACCATTTTACCCTTGTGCTCTAAAAATACTGAGAATCATAATTTTCACTGCTAAACTTTATTTTATACTCCAATAATCACAATTATATTTCATATAATTATTCTTAGTCAAATGTGATCAAATCTTTACTAAAAATCTCCATTTTATCGTCAAATGACAAAATGACCGTTTTGTCCCTAATCGGTCAATTTTCTCGATTGACTCCAAACTGGACCTTGAACTCCTAATCACTATTCGAAGTCATTCTGTGGGTTTTAAAATTTTTAATTTCCTCTTAGAATTTCTATTAAACTAGTTCGAGGATCGAATCAACTTAATTGTACCACTAGGTACAATACCAGCTTTTAACAAATTCGACAGGGTCTCACATAAATAAACTAATGAACTGCTGCTCAAGAACCATGATCTTAGACTTGTTAGCTCAAAAGCATTGCTTGAAGCAAATGCTAGCTCTAATAAGAATATAAGTTGATTTAAAAGCCGTGAGCATAAGCAAGGGCATAACAAACATTGGGGTGATGAGAGGTTTAACCGCCCTAAGCAATCTAATCTTAACCCGAATCATGGCAAGGGTAGGAAACCTAAGAAAGAGCATGATGAAAGTATCGACCATTGCTATGGCATGGTTAGACATTGGTCGCATACTTGTTGTACGCCAAAGCATTTTATTGATCTATATACTAGGCATCCCTAAAGGATAACGGTAAGCACATTGAAACTCATGCCATTGAAAATCCTACTGCTATGACCAACGTTGAGGCTAACAATGCCTCCGTTGAAATGACTTCCTTTACTCTTGTAGAAGCAAAAAGATCTTTGGAAGTCTCTGATTTCTACGAGGACCTTGATTGCCAAGATAAGGCATCAAATTGGTGGAGGACAACCTACACTTGCAGTTTGAGGATTTTACTATTTTTCTCATTTTTTTCTCTAAATGTATTACCCTTGGTTGATTATTCCCAAGAAAGAACAATATGGTCATTTAATAAAAATTATTATGAAATTGATTCCATATTTGTTATGTAAAAATTTTTTCCCATGGCTAATTTGTAAATTTTCATGATACTTGACATCTAAAGTTGTCAATACAAGTGCAAATGGGAATCATCAAGAAAAAGGAAGATGTTTGTTTGCTTGATAATACGATGACACATACCATACTTAGTGGCAAGCACATTTTCTAAAGTATGACATTGCGTAAGGCAAATGTCCATATAATATCATATCTCGTTGGGATTATTGATAGCTATGGAAATGCCACAATTCTTTTGTCAAATGGCACCACCTTGCATATCAAGGACGTATTGCCAAGGGATAAATCAAAAATGAATCTACTTAGCTTTAAAGATGAAAGTTGTAATGGGTACCATATTGAGACAATTTATGAACAAAATAAGGAATGTCTTTGCATCACTTCTTATAAGATAGCCCAGAAGACCATCTATGAGAAGTTGAAAGCTTCAACTATAGGATTGTATTGTGTCACTATTAGAGTTGTTAAATCCTATGTTACGATGTCTTGGAAATTAGTAAATCCCAATGAGTTTGGACCTTGGCATGATCACCTAAGTCACTCGAGAGCTACAATGATGTGTAGGATAATTCAAATACTAGAGGACACCTTTTAAAAGATAACATGGTTTTGTTGTTGAAAGATTGTTCTTGTTAAACTTGTTCACAAAGAAAGCTCATTTTATACCATTTATGACAAAGGTGAATCTTGAATCCCCTTCATTCTTGCAAAGAATCCAAAGTGATATTTATGGACCAATACAACCAACAAGTGGACCGTTCTAATATTTCATGGTATTAGTGGACGCATCCTACAAATGGTCCCATGTTTGCCTATTATTTACACGTAAAGTTGCCTTTACACGTTTACTTGTGCAGATTGTAAAGCTTTAGGCATATTTCCCTGATTATCCAATCAAGAGCATAAGGATGGATAATGTTGGTGAATTTACATCAAAGAGCTTTGATGCGTATTATGTTTCACTAGGAATCGAGGTTGAACACCTGGTTCTACATGTTTATACTCAGAATGGATTGGAAAAATCCCTGATTAAATGCATCCAAATTATTGCTTATACTCTATTATTGAGGACAAAGCTCAACTATTAAGTGTTAAGATCATGCTATTTTGCATGCGATGACACTAATTAGATTATGCCCCACTGTTAGTCTCCTATAATCTTTCATGCAGTTGATTCTAGGCTATGAACCAAACATTTCACATTTACACACCTTTGGTTATGCTATGTAGGTACTTGTAGCACCACTAAAAAGGACTAAAATGGATCCCCAATGCCATGTGGGCATTTACGTTAGATTTGATTCACCATCCATTATTAGGCTTTTGAAGCCAATGACGAATGATCTTTTTACCACCAGATTTGTAAATCGTCATTTTGATAAAACAGTGTTTCCTCTAATTGGGATACCTAAGACCTCTGTGGCTGAGAAGCAAAAACTAGTTGAGATTTTCTCCTGGAATGAGAAAAATCTATCCCATTTAGACCCAAGAATTTCTAAATGTGAAAATGACGTGCAGCGTATAATCTATTTACGGGTTATTGCCAATAGATTTCTTGACACCTTTAATGATGTTGCTAAGGTTACAAAGTCTCATATTCTAGTTAGGATTGTTGTTCCTGAAAAACTGGTTGAAATGGATCAAAATGACTCATGCCTAAAGTGTGGAAGATCGATAAGATCAAAAGACAATATCCTTCAAAAACTAAGGGAGAGGAATCAAGAATCCACTCTAGAAAGGCCTAGTGTTGAGCTTTTTACAAAAAAGCCTATTGCCCCTGAAGAGGCACGAACCCATGAAAAGATAACCGATTTTGGGAATACTAAGATTTCCATTACTTATTGTAATGTGATTTGGGATCGAAATGAAATAATCATCGATGATGCTTTTGCACTCTCAGTTGCTCATGAGATTATAAATAATGATTATGAACCGTGATCTATTATCGAATGTCATCAAAGGCAAGATTGGCTTAAGTGGGAGGAAGCAATCCAAGTTGAATTAGCTTCCTAGCTAAACGAAAAGTTTTCAGGCCTGTAGCTTGAACCCTTGACAATGTAAAGCTTGTTGGATACAAGTGAGTCTTTGTCTGAAAACAAAATGAAAAAAAAAGGTCATGAGGTATAAAACTCGACCCATTGTTTAAGGTTTTTTGCAAAGACTTGGAATTGATTACGATGAGACATATTCACTTGTGACTGATATAATTACCTTTCATTTCCTTTTTAACCTAGCAATTTTTGAAAAATTAGAAATACGTCTTATGGATCTTGTGATGGTATATCTATATGGTTTATTATACTTCGATATTTGAATGAAAATTCTTGAGAGATTCAAAATGCCTGAAACATGCACTCTTTTCAACTTTTTCTCAATAAAATTGCAAAGATCTTTGTACGGGTTAAAAAAATCTGATTGCATGTGGTGTCAATGCTTAAACGAGTACCTAATTAAATAAGGGTACAAAAATGATCCTATCTGTTTATAAGTGTTTATTAAGAAATCGAAAACTGGATTTGCTATGATAGCAATTTATGTCAACGATATGAATTTGATTAAAACTCTAAAAAAAGTTATCTAAAACTGCTAAATATTTGAAAAAGGAGTTTGAAGTTAAAGATTTGGATAAAACCAAACTTTGTCTTGGTCTAGAGCTTGAGCACAAAGCAAATGAAATACTTGTCCATCAGTAAGCATACATTAAGAGATTGCTTAGACTTTTTAATATGAACAAGGCTCACCCATTGAGTACCCTTATAGTTGTAACGTCTCTTGATCCTTTAAAGGACTTGTTTCGTCCTAAAGAACCTGATGACAAAATACTTGGTCTTGAAGTACCATATCTCAATGCAATTGGGGCTTTGATGTACTTGGCATAGTATATGAGATCGAATATCACTTTTGCAAATTTGTTGGCATATTTTAGTTTTGAGTCAACTTGGAGACATTGAAATGGAATAAAATATATCTTCTGTTATCTCTAAAGAACCATAGATTTAGAATTATATTATTCCAAGGATTCCACTAGCTCTGGCTTAGTTGGCTATGTAGATGCAGAATATAAATTTGATCCGCACAAGGCTAATTCTCAAACTAGTTATTTATTTTGCTATAACGACACTGCCATTTCTTGGTGCTCTATTAAGCAAACACAAGTAGCTACATCTTCCAACTATTCCAAGATTATTAGTCGATATCAAGTTGAAGAGAGTGCGTTTGGTTGAGATCTACTATAATGCATATTCATAATTCTTGTTATTTAACACAAGTTACAAATTCTCCCACTATAAATTATGAAGATAATAATGCTTGTGTTGCACAAGTCAGGGGAAGATATATTAAAAGTGACAAGTGTTGGGTTTGGCCATGGATGGCATGTTCAAAATGTGCAGTGGAAAGAAAATTAAAACTTTATAACTAAACAACAAAAAGCATGCCTCCACCCATGGATCACCTTGGTGATATTTAACACATAAAAGCACAAAATAAATTATTATTCAGAAAGTTACCTTGCCAAGTAATTTCGTAATCACAATGGCACTTCCCGAAGCAATCTCACGAATACCACAAGGAGCAAAAAACCCTAACCAATCAAGTGCTTGGTCTCCAATGGTAGTACACACGATTGCACTTGAATCTTCAACAAAGGATGGAGTTTTTTAATTATACTTTGTGCCAGCAAAGAGGACAACGATTGCCATTCTCTTCTTTTTCACAATCTTGGTCGAACCTCTTTTGAAAATTGCTTCATAAGCAATTTTCTCTTTCACACAAAAAGAGTGGTGCCAAAGAGAGAAAACGTTTTTCTTTTTCTGACAAAAACTACGTTTTCTTCAATTATGAAAACTCTCATGTGAAAATAGTTAAAAGGTGACTTATATAGTTAGGTTAAAAAAACTTCAATTTTGCAATTAAGTCCTCAATATTATGACTATTATAATATTGGGCTCATTACTTAATTAAACTATTTTAATTAAGTCCTTGGAAATAAAAATCAAAATGAATTTTCTTTATATTTTGCAATCAAGGCCTTATAATTATAACTATTTATAATTATGTCTAAAGCTTAATTAAACTCTTTTAATTAAGTTTATGGAAGTTAATTACCTAACATGTGATTGAAGTCTAACTTAAATTATCACTCTCCCAATTTAATTCAAATGCAATCATTTTGTATGGCCCATTAGGTTCCCAACATGTTGGCAATGGAATTGATTAATGACTCAATTGATTAATATAAATTTCAATCAATTAATTTTTTTAATTGGAAATTCTCGTAGGGCCCAACTACCCTGTAATTATTTTATTAAATATTGAAAAAAATTAAGTACATAAGGGAGAGGGACATAAACCATACCTCCAAAATTACATGCAGTTGAGGGAGATTTAGAATGGTACCTAAGAAAGGAAGGTTCATGTTATGTGCACACTTATATGTGCTATCATAAAATTGCAATACTTCCCTGTTACAAGAATCTAAGTAATAAACTAAAAATGACAAACAATAAGAATAAAAAATGAGTACTACTCCATTACATTTATTTAAAGCGAACATATGGTAAATTAAGCTTATCTAGTCTTAAAATTCCTCTGAGTTGACCTTCTACTTGTGTAACCACATGCAAGTTATGATGGTTGTGTCCTTGATTATATAGATAATCAACAGCCTGGTTCCTTTCTCGATGAATATGTGATAACCGAAATGTAAGTCCACTGAAGCATTTGCGGATGGAGGCCAATAAATATCGAATCTGATATGAACCATTATGCCCCTTATGTATTATCTATACAACTATGTTTGCATCCATTTCTATCCAAATGCTAGATACTTTGTATTCAATACATAATAACAAGCCTCGATGTAACGCCATTAATTATGCCTGTAATGAATTACTAGGTCCAAAATTTTCAAAAAAACCAAAAATCATGTTACCTACATGATCTCGAAAGAATCCCCCACTAACAGCATTCTGACAAGCATATTTAGAACTACCGTCGACGTTCAACTTGAATTCATCTATCAACGGTTTATGCCATATTATTATCTTAGAAACAACCGGTTTTTCCTATTGGAAATTCAATCCCCACATCTGTGCAATTTGTAAGTCTCCTTTCCATTGCCATTGTTGGAATTGCCCCCCACAAAATAATTGATGTATAAGTTTCAAAATACGCCAAATCACTCGATTAGGATGCATGCCCATATTCCTATGTTTAGCATCATTTCTTTCAACCCATAGGAACCAAAAAATAAATAACGACAATAGTGTGTGTATATGTCCCCCCGGCTTCACATAATCACCAGAATATGTCCATGCCTATATTATTTGAATAACAGTTTACGGGTTAACAATACAAATTTGAAAGAATTTTGTGAAATGACTCCAAACCTGTTTTACCACTATGTTATCCCACATAACATGTAAAAGAGTTTCCTCTGAGGTACAACACTGGCATTTAGATGCAAATTGGAATCCTTTGAATTTCAATCTCATCTCCACTGGAATCCAATCATTAATCAACCTCTAAAGAAAAAAGGATATTGTTAAGGGAATACTTTTGTGCCAAATATCGACCAAACTGAGTTGGTTGATTGTCATTTTCTAATCAAATCCCATGCACTCTTTGTTGAAAATTATCCATCTGAAGTAGGAACCCAAAATACAGTATTTGCACACAAAGTGTCATCGGGATTTTCAAAATCTCCCTAATAACTTCATCTGGTAGCATCATTTTCAGTTTATTTACATCCCATTTATCCTTGTCAAAAAAATAACAAACTTTTGTCATCGATGTATAAAATAAAGGAAATTGATTTACGAGAGGTTCATCACCCATCCAGCAATCATCCCAAAACAATAGCTAGCCTCTCCCAATCCGCCATCTTATGTTTTGATCAGTCACTGTACGACACATGAGCATATGTTTCCAAAGCATTGAGTCATGAAGCTTCGGTTGTACGTGTCCTGGGATTTGTCCACCACAATATTTCTGTCTTATAAATTGTGACCGTAAGTTGTTACCGGTCTGAAAACGCCACCACAGTTTCATACTAAAAGCTTCAAAAACATCATCTAAGCTTCGAACATCTAGTCCTCCTTCAGAAGATGGAAAAGTGATTTGCTTCCAGGAAGTCCAATGCATCCATTTATTATCTGCCGAATCTCCCCTTAAGAAATTGTTAAACAGCCGCACAATTTTCTCAACCACACAAACAAGAGGCTTTAGAATTTGTAACAAGTAAATGGGCAAAGAAGTTAGCACACTACGTAACAAAGGAATACGACCACTTGGAGATAAAATTTTGTTCTCCCACCCTGTAATACGATCCTTGATATTTGCAACCAAATCATCAAATAAAATTACCTTATTGTGACCTTTATAAAGTGGGGCACCCAAATAAGTGATAGGAAGATTCCGCTGGATAAAACCTATGGTTTGACTTATAACCCGACATCTAGAGGTTGCCAAATTCCTATGGGTGATGAAGCAGCTCTTTTGGTGGTTCACTCGCTACCTAGATACCGCCTCATACTCTTGTAAAAATGAGAGAATTCTCTGCAATGATGACTTAGCTCCATTAGCAAAAATAAGTACGTCATCCTCAAATGCAAGATGGCTCACTACCATTGAACTAGTGGATAGATAATGAATATATGGGTATTTTTCATAGAGAACATTTAAACTTTTGGATAGGTACTCTGCTACCAACACAAAGAGTTGAGGAGAGATGGAATCACCCTGACACAACCCTCTCTCAGATTTAAAGTAACCTGCAGCCTTACCATTTATCAACACCGAAAACCAACAATTAGATATACATCTCTTGATCATATCAATCCATTGTGGGCAAAAACCGAATTGTTGTAACATTTTATACAAGAAACTCCATTCCATGCGATCATAAGCTTTCATCATATCTAGTTTAAGTGCTATGTTACCCTCTCTTGCCCTTTAGTGAATCTGTCCAATTAATTCTTGAGCAAGCAGTATATTATCGCTTATCAATCGCTTACTTACAAACCCACTCTAGTTTTCTGTGATTAGAAAAGGCAGAATCTTACCCAACTGGTTTGCCAACACTTTAGTCACAATTTTATTCAAGATCGTGTAAAGACTTATCGACCTGAATTCCCCCCATTTTGATGCATTGGCAATCTTGGGCAGTAGTACCAGAGTGGTCGAAGTGACTCCCTTAGGCATGGACGCCCCATGAAAAAAATCAACCACTGCTGCATGTAGGTCTGCTGTTATTATACTTTAACATTGTTGATAAAAGTAAGAAGAGAAGCTATCCGGACCAACCACACTATTCTTATCAATATCAAATACAGCTTCTTTGATTTCCTGTAATGATGGTCCTATACATAATATAGCATTATCAGATTCAGAAACCATAGAATGAATGAGAGTGTCATTAAACTTGTCCAGTTCACATTATTCCGCCTGTATGAGCGAAGAAAAAAATGCTACTGTCGAATCTTGAATTCTCCCCAGTTCCTCCAAACACTCACCAGTAGAAGTTTTTATTTTAAAAATGTGGCTTTTAACTCTCTTTTGTTGCACCCTCATATGGAAAAATCGGGTATTTATTTCTCCTTCTACAATCCATTTTATTCTTGACTTTTGTTTCCAAAAGGTTTCTTCTATGCTAAGTAGCTGATTGAGTTTTGCATGACTTGTTCAAAGCCATTTGGTTACCCATGGACTGCTCTTGTTCGAATTCAACCTCACAAACTTGAGCTTGTTTTTCTGCTTCTTTGATGTTGTGGAAAATATCACCAAATACTACCTTATTCCACCATTCTAAGTGTTGTTTCAGTCTAAGTTGTTTACGCCAAAAAGCTTTAAATCCTTTCACGCGGACTGGTTGCTGCCAGTTCCCTGCCACACATTGGATAAACTCATAATGCTTAATCCATGCATGCAAAAATCTGAACGATGAGGGAGACTTCTTTATGGAACTCGAACAAGAGATTAATAGGGGGCAGTGATCTGAGCCATCCATGTTTAAGTGTTGAACCTGAGTGATTGGCAAAGATTGTATCCATTGGTAATTATATACCACTCTATCTAATCTTTGGAACATCTGGTTATTAGTCCATGTGTAAATATTGCCTTCAAAACCACCATCAACTAAACCACAGTCTAATAACACTGTATTAAAATCTTTAATGGCTCCTCTATGTGGGTTGGCACCATATAACCTCTTTTCTCTTTTCAAAATAACATTAAAGTCCCCCCTTCCCCACCATCCACGGCCCTTGAATATCTATAGATAAAGACCTTAAATAGCTCCAAAGTGGCACACGTTCAGATCTTGTACATTTAGCATAAACAATAGTAATAAAGATAGGTGCTTCCAGCCACGGAACAGAAAGACAAACATGCAGGCATTGAGCATGATTTAACAGCACTTCACACTTAATATCATAGGTATGAAAAAGCCATATTTTCTACGAGCAGTTTGAGATCACCTTCTCATATCCCAACTTTCTCTTAAAAAACTCTACCTTGATAGGATCCACCATACGTTCCAACACAGCAAGCAATTTTATTCGATGCATAAGTTGCAACTTTTTAGGTCTTCTTTGTATTACTTTCCCCAATATGCCTCTCACATTTCACACCAGAGCATTAATCATGATCATTTTCTAGCTATAAAACTCACCGAGATGGACTCATCATCTCAGACCCCATCATTTTCTCCCATTTCCACAGCTTCTCCTGATGCTATACTGATTTTTCTACCAATGGAAATCGTAACATCTGAGTGTTTCCTACGCCTCACCAGCGAGTTGGCAACTATTGGGTTTGCATGGTTTTTGGGTGTCTGCATGGTTTCTTGAAGAAGAAGGAATATCGCTAGATTCTTTCTTATGAAAGCACTTACCCCATGTAGATGTTAGAGTTGGCAGATTATCATAGCAATCTATCTTGTCGCCTGGCCAAGCTATTGTTGGATCAACCGGAATATGCCCATCTAAACCCCTGTTTTGACTTGCACCGTGGCTAGCTATTGGGTTGTACCCTCCACTTCCTCCTACCATGGCCCCCGACACAATCTGGTTCCCTATCCCACTCTCTGGCAACTGCTGATCAATCCCATTCCTAATAGCCTCTACCCTCACGGTTCTCTTGAGAAAATAATTTTTAAAATTTTCTTTTGTACTGGCAGGTGTAGGTTCCTGCATTGACATCCCATCAGCCTTTGTAGGCACCATTAAATCTTTCTCTCTCAGATCTGTGACTTTATCTATGTGGGCCCGGTCACCATGCATGTAGGAAGAAGATTGTGAATGCAAACCATCCTTCTGCTGGTGCTAAAACTCTTGCACCCCTGATATCAGTTGACGCAACATCTTTCCGCATTTCCATTGGGCGCTGTTGTTCAGTTTCATGCAACGTATCAGCCCCTAACTCATAACCCATAACACCTTGAACCATTAACAACCGTGATCCTTTCGACTCCGATGGCCCCGACGTCATTTTTTGTCTCTTCCGCTAGTTATTATCTACATTACCATTGCCGCCTGCATAGACAGCTTTTGGGCTCACCGGTGCAACATGTACTACCTCTCTATCTTTTGTAAATTTTCCTAATAGACTCCCGACTACTTGCTCGTGAACATGTTCCGGAGTAACTACCTTCGCAGCATTTTGACTTTGTGACAGCAGGCTCCGACCCAATTCCTACCTACTTCTCGCCGCCATCATACCTACCCTCATTGATCATTCTCCTACCTCCTGCTTTCTCAATAAGCTCAACGGTTTCTCTTTCTCTCCATATATCTCCTCCGACCAGCTTATTCACCATATTATTTTTGCTCACCATATCATTGTTCACAAACTCTGTTTGCCCCTATTTGTCTACTCGATTATGCTCCTCATTTTCTTTCTCTAATATTAACATAGATTGTTTAGAAGCCATAACATCAGCCTCATTCAGATCATGAGCCAACCTAAGTTCACGGCCCATCCGAGTGTTAACTCCACTGGTATCTCCTTTCTCCACAGCATACAAGCTCAGGTTCGTTGGTTCCTTTAGGCGCACGATTTTTTCTTTTTCCAAGTTTTTTTTCCAAATTTTTTTCTGTTTCCAGAATTTGTCCTTAGTCTCCTTCATACCCCAATTCCATAGAATTAACATCTTGTATATTGCCAATCACACTGAACGGATTTGAAATCATCACCGACTCCTTCCCCTTATCAGCAAAGTCAATTTCAATGCCTTTTGAGTTCTTCACTCCACTCTTGCTTGCTTTCCTAACTTATTGCCACTGTTTAAGTTGTGTTTGGGGTTCAAGGCGGATCGACTCTTTTCCTTTTGCTTCCTTCAACGGTAGATCACGTTCGTTCCCACTATTATTCCTGTTCTCATCCTCCTTCATCAATCGGCCCCTTACTTTAGACTCATTCTTCACCAAATCTGGTTTTTCAAGCCTATGCCTTAGCACCATACACGTTGCCTCTCCATGTCCCACATGAAAACAATGGGAACAATATTCTAGAAGTTTAGAAAACTCAACTTTCTGCATATACCCACCAGTAACTCTCTCAGTTTCTCGATCATGAGTCATAATCCAGATTTGATCTATCGGAGTTTGCTGACAATCAAACTTAATACATACGCGTGCAACACTCGGTCTTATGCCATTAGCCGTAGCTTCATCCATAAATAAAGGTCTTCCCACCGCCTTTGCAATCACCATTAAAGTAGACTTTTCAAACAAATAAGCCCTCAACCCCGAAAAGGAAATCCACACAGGGACCAAGGATGATTCTTTCTCCAGTTGGAAATTTGTAGACCATCTGAAAACACGCATTTTTTGGTTAGTAATAAACCATACATGTCTCATCCATAACCGATTTAAATCATGTTCATTGGTGAGATGAATTAATATGTGCTTGTAATCCAGCCACTGGATCTCATAAGCATCCACTAAACCAATCCCTTTGAAGGCATTTCGGATCTCATTTAATCTTGGCATTCTTGAAAACTTTTCGACTAACGAGTGCTTCAAGGGTTGAGCGAGAGTCGTGATTTCATCATCATAGAAAGCAGCCGCCGATTGATCTTTATACCAAATAGGTTCTCGTGACACAAGGATTACAGGTTATTTTCCTCCAACCGCATATAATCAATTCTATAGACCAAGATTGGCATCTAGCAATGTATCATGGCCACCCAATTGTTAGGAGAGTCAAAGGGTTTTTTGACAATCTTTAAATGTATAGTCTATCAGTGTAATTCATTCCCTCATCATATATCCCAAAGATGATAAGAGCTTGGTACAGTGTCTACTCTTATTGACCTCTATATTTGTTCCTGCAATTATAGCATTAGCTTTATAGAGAGTTATGAAACCTTTTCATAATCTCCATGTCGCCTTGGCCAAGGACTTCAATAAGCTAATGTTAACTAAGAATTAATAGGATATGTCCTTTAAAACACTTGAGGTGATGATTCCTATCTTGACCACTCATTTACCTTCACATGCTTCATACTATACCCAAAAGCATCATATTTTGGCATCCTTGGTTAGACACCTGCAAGGATGAAATCAAAACATAGCACTCCACATATAAGACAACTTGGTGTCTCGAGTCTAAGGAGTATTTACACGACTGACACATGAGAAGTGTTACATAGACACTAGAGTGTATTACCAATTGCTCTCCTAGGCAAGCACCTATATTCTAGTTCCATGTATCTCTATACTTCAATCTATGAGATCGATTGCTTACTTCCAAAGTAAGGAACATAGAATATACCAGTCTCTAAGTATCATTAATGTCCAGTCTCAATGATACATTAACCATGAACATTTTGAGATTATGCTTTAATGCATACGAATCTCATAACTACAACCCATTACAGTTTCCTTGCAAGGCATATTAATCTCATGGACTTAATCCAATTAAGCTTATAACTCATTATAATTAATGTCTTATTGATGAAGGAAAACCTTTAATCATTCAACATGAATGATACTATTGCATGATTGGAATCAAGCCTTAACCAATCCCAATTGGCTGTAGGGCTCATCCCAACAACAAGACCAAGCATATCTCATTGAAATTTTTCTACACCTACAAACTTCAGGTAAGTCAACAAATTGATGTTAAACAGATTCGCTCTATCAATAATCTTGTAGATCTTCTTACCAAATCATTGACAATGTTAACATTTGAGAAATTAGTATACGACAATGGAATTTAGCAAGTTAACAAGATGCGTGATTGATTTGCCCTTAAAGTGGCAAAGTATCAAATGCTCCAAAAATGGTAGACCCTAAAAGTGGCAATATGGCTCAATTGAAAAAGAGTAATTATGGAATATGCACTATACTCATTTTTCCTTCTAGTCAATTTTTGTCCCATTGGGTTTTTTCAGCTTAAGGTTTTTAATGAGGCAATCCAAAAATGGCATTATGGCTCAATTGAGGGGGAGTAATTGTGGACTATGCATTGTACTTTTTTTTCTTTTTGATCAATTTTGGTCCTACTATGTTTTTCTTACTTAAGGTTTTTAATAAGGCAGTACAATGTATATTCAAGGGAAAGTGTTATGAATATATGTGAATATCCATTGTATTTCATAACATCCAATGTATCTGCCGATATCTAATGTACATATTCATGTTGGTAGATCCATATCTCTTGGTTTTATTCGGTGTATGTACATTCCTATCTACTAAGTTCATCCCTTTTATTTATGTAAATTCATTTCCTCTTCATCTATGTGTGCCTATAAATAAAGGCATTGTAGTTAATGGTAGGCATAATGAAACAATAAATGAAATAGAAGATCTTTTTACATTCCTATTACTTTTTTCTAAATATTTTCTTTCAAAGTTATATTTCATAACAAAATAGATATTATTTTGAATAAATAAATTATTTATTTATTTTTTTAACTTTTTGACATTAAAACTATTAAATATATATATTACAATATATTTAATAAAAGAAACTTTAAAACTAAAACTCTATTTTTGACTAAATGCTCAATTTTGGGCCAAAATCTTTGGGTTCTTGTCAAGTTAGGGCAAACGTTTCAATTTTAACAATCAAAGGCCAAAATGTTTTCCATTCCTTACAATTAAGGGCTAAGGTGAAAGGTGTTTAGTGCATGTAGAGCAAGCGTATGACATGGACACTAACTTGGATTTTTACCTTTGACGTGATAGGTGAATTAGATTTTCAGCAAGCAATGCCATTTTGTCGAAGCAAAAACAACTTTGTTTTCCCCTATTTGACTATACTCATCAATTAAAATTTCCACCATTTTAGTTTTCCTACCATTGACTCAAATTACCCACACTCAGCCTCCTTTTCTTTCTGGTCCACCT
This sequence comes from Theobroma grandiflorum, assembly GCA_036013995.1. Lineage (NCBI taxonomy): Eukaryota > Viridiplantae > Streptophyta > Magnoliopsida > Malvales > Malvaceae > Theobroma > Theobroma grandiflorum. Next base: position 16,053,929 of record CP142133.1, read on the forward strand.
CTCCTCTCTGATCATTTTCCCTTTCCATCATTTGAGCAATTCAAAAATTAAAAGGAGATGAAATATCTTGTTGTATAAGATACAGAAAGGTAGTTTTCTCAAAAAATCTTTTATGTCAAGTTAAAACAGTTCAAATTATGATGCAGCATGTAACAACTTTTTCATCATGGCACATAACAACTAAATTTTCAACATGGCGTATAATGACAAAATCTTCAACATAACATGTAATAACTAAATTTTCAACATAACGTGTAACAATTATATTTTATAATATGACGTGTAACAATTACATTTTCAACAGGACATGTAACAATTATTTTCAACATGACATATAACAACTAAATTTTAGAACATGGTGTGTAACGCTACATTTTTCAACATGACATTAACAACATTTTTTCCATACAAATTCTAAATCAAAATTCCCAACATGATGTGTAATAATAACATTTCCCAACATGTTGTGTAAAAAATATTTAGAAAATGGCATGTAACAACTCATTTTTTTGACATGTCGTGGAACAATTTTTCTAACCCTAGCATTTAACGACACATTATACAGGCCTGGTCACTTATATATTTGCATATTTTAAGGAGAAGTTCACAGATACCTAAAAATCATACAAATCCTGGAATATCAACACTTTGTACAAATCATTAGCAACACATCATACAAATCATTAATAAATTAACATCTAATGAAAATGGCTAACACTTCATATACAAATCATCCACTAAATCGATAAGTTTAACTATAAAATGATGTGCTTCGTTGAATTTTTGGCTCAACCGAAAGGTAGCCCTAGGCCTTTAAGGAGTGGAATTTTGATGCCTTGCTCTTGTCGTTCATGGAAAAAATGCTAGAACATGTCTCTAATGAATTCAATATGAACGGTGATCGGCATTTGTCTTGCATACTTCAGACATGAGTTAACACATTTCGCAATGTTCGATGTCTTGAGTTGGTATCGCCTTATTAGTGATCATGCATGTGCTTATCTCTAAGGAGATGAGAGCTAAATCAAAAAGGAGATGAAGCAAAGCAAGTGAACTTGAGGAAAAATTACGTGTAAGATTTAGATCAAAACAATGTCATTTGGATAACAAGCCAAGTCAGCTACCATGTCATTAGCTCACGCAATTTCCTATCATGTGTGATATACGCTCCATTCACTTGTCAACTTAGCCCTTAATTGTAAGGGATTGAAAACGTTTAGCCCTTTATTGTTACAATTGAAATGTTTGGCCCTTAATTGAAAAAGTATGCAAATAGTTAGCCATAATTTCACCATTTAGCCTCTTGTTTTTTGTAATTCAAAGTTTGATTCTATGTGGAATATGACATTTTGTTTTTCTTTATGGTTAAGAACTAAGCCTTTTATCTCAAGTACTTTCCACACAATCTAGCAAAAAAATCAATTATATGTAATGAAGCACATATTATAGCCACGAATTAATTTATGAAATTCAATAGCAAAATCATAGACATAGCAAAGGTCATATGTAACATCCCTTGGAAGAAGAAAAAAAGAGAGAGAAAATACAGGGAAGAAAGAGAAGAAAGAAAGAGGAGTCGTCCAAAAAGATGAAGAAAAAGACAAAAGAAAAAAAAGAAGAAAGAGAATGAAAGAAAAAAAAGAAAGAAGAGAGAGAAAAAAAAGAAAAAAAAGAAAAAGAGAGAGGGAGAGTAGTGGCACCAGGGAGAAAAGAGAGAGAAGAAAGAAAAAGAAAGAAAAAAAGAAGAAGAAAGAAAAGAGAGAAGAAAAAGAAAAAAAAAGGAAAAAGAGAGAGGGAGAGCAGCGGCACCGGGGAGAAAAGAGAAAGAAGAAAGAGAAAGAAAAAAAAAGAAGAAGAAAGGAAAGAGAGAAGAAGAAGAACAAGAAAAAGAGGAAAAAGAGAGAGAGAGAGAGCGACAACATCGAGGAAAAAAGAGAAAGAAGAAAGAGAGACAAAAAAAAAAGAAAAAGAAGAAGAAAAAGAGGAAAAAAAGAGAAGAAGAGCAATGGCATCAGGGAAAAAAGAGAAAAAAAGAAAGGTAAAGAAGAAAAAAGAAAAGAAGAAGAAAGAAAAAAAGAAAAAGAAAGAAGAAAGAAAGAGAGCAACGACATCGGGAGAGAGAAAAAAAAAAGGAAAAGAAAAAAAATAATACGAGAAAGGAAAAAGAACAGTTAGATATACACAAGAACCAATAGCGAAGTAACATCTCGCTATTATAAGGTGAATGGGTGCTAAATTTCAAAATTTATATTCCTATAATATATTATATATGTTGCATTTGATGAAATTATGGATGACATGAGCTGGTAGAAATTCTTAGGTTGTTTGTGATTGTGACAAAAATTTTTAAATCTGTTTTCTTCATACTATACGTAGTATATATCTATATGTTTTTACTTACGGGGAAACAAACTTTTGACTGGTTTCACTTCAATAAAAATCATGCTTTGCAATTTGTGTAATGTTTAGGCCAATGGCCATTATATTGATTCTCAAGATGTGATGATAAATTGTTTATTTCATTTAGCACGCTAATTTGATAGACATGCCATGTTTGAAATGATTTATGCATAACATGCAGTTTATGAGTGTAATGTTTTTAATCTATCATGCTTTGCAAGTGCATTAAATTGCAATGAATTTTATTTGTATGTGATTGAGATACCTTAGGGTAGAACCTGTCACTACACCAGGTTAAGTGAGGTCTTTGTGCACAAAGTAGAAACTGTTGTTTTTCGATATTTGAGTGTAACAAAAGGGGGACCCGAAGCCCTGAATTGTATTAGATGGCATGGGCAGTTCCCATGAGTAGACAAAAAGGGAGACCTGAAGCCTTGATTTATATATGGTGATGTGGGCAGTTCTCACGAGTAGACAAAAAGGGGAACCTGAAGCCTCGATTTGTATAAGGTGGCGTGGGCAGTTCCCACGAGTAGGTAAAGAGGGACTTGAAGTCCCGATTTATATATGGTGGCATAGGTAGTTCCCACGAGTAGGTGATGATATTTGAGAGTAAACCTAAGGGCTATACTAAACCTACCCAAGGATAATGTTCACGTGTTGATTTTCTTAGTATACATTTGTCACGACCCAATTTTACAACACCCTAAGCATAATTTAAGCTCAAATTCACCCTAAGCACTTAATCAATCTAGGACACATAAGGAGCTCAATATATATATATATATGTATATTTTTACAACACCCCCAAACTTGAAGTAAACTTTCCTTTGTATCGCACTTTGCTTTCTTTTCTTTCTCTTTTTTTTTTCAACCCCAAACTTATTTTTGACAATTATAACAAGGGGTAATTTTTCCAACAACCTTCATCATTTTTTTTTTCAAACCTTCTTCCTCAATTTATTTTTGAATCTCAAATCATTCCTTAAAAAGATTAAAATACTTAGAGGGTGAAAAGTTCTAATTGCTGGATTTAAATAGAAAGGTCATGGCTAACATAATTAGGTAATTACAAAGAAAAGGTAAATTAGGCTAAAAAGGGGTGATTAAGGATAAATATAATAAGGTAGGCTCAAAAGGCTCAAACGGTCCAAAGATGGCCTAAATCACTTCCTATCCTAAGTGTTATTTAAGATTTCGCCTAGAAAGAGAATCAAACAAATTCTAGAATCCATGACTTCATTACACTTTTTCATCAATATAAACTTTCTGTAAATCACATAAAAATTCTAAGTAAAAGAGTATAGTGCTCAAATTATTAGAAGTCACACTTTAAAATAAAATTAACACAAGAATATCACATAAAATTAAATCATAACTATATGTTTCCCAAAAGCTAAAAATCAAAAGATAATTAAAATATCATCCTAGGATTGAGACAATCATGAGTAAGGTGCAACTATCTCAAAAAAAAATTATTTTTTTTTAAAACACAAATGAAACATGCAAAACATGCAAAATATAAATAAACGTGCAAGACAAATTCTAAACCAAAGCTAACTAAACATAAACTAAATTCTAAACTACCCCCAACTTAGAATAAACATTGTCCTCAATGTGATAAAAGAAAATAAAGAAAAAGGACAAGAATACTCCCCTAACTTCGAAATGGAAGACTATGAATCCTCTGCATCGTCACCTCCAAGATCATCTTCAGAGTCAGAATCCGTAGGTAACGAAGGAAACGTAGTCATGTCCATCCCAATGTAGGCACCATAAGCTCTCATCATCTGTTCAATTTCTCGATTTTGCCTTTCGTGGCGATCTAATCGACGATCAATACGCTCCATCCATTGAGCGATACTGCATGTGGGCACGACTTGTGAGGTTGGAGGAACAGCTTGTGAAGACGAAGGGGCGGCCTGAGAAGAACTACCAGCGATCGGTGCAGAGTGCTCGAATCTCTGAAGAATGCTCATGGTGATTGGAAGGTTTGGTTGTTGCAATTCTTCTCTATCACTCCAAGGCACACCAGTTTTCGCACATAAAGGCAGTAATTAAGGAAGGAAAACCGATACCATCTCGTTTTGTGCGGCCCGTATGTAAGATGGCATGCGAGATAACCTTACCAATATCAATAGACTTATGTGTGACAATGGCATAGATAAGCACTGCACGATCCCTCGTGACATCACTGATATGAGTGGAAGGGAGCAACCGTGCCGCTACAAAATGTAACCAAGCCTTGGACTCTGTTTTCATGGCACTGCGTTTAAATGACACTAGCTCCCCATGTGATGTCTTCCATTGAGCTCCCTCAGCACACAACGTCGATATAATCTCATTACAATCTTGATGATCGCCCAAATATTGCTCGTATTCATCATTCTCGATATTTAGGGCCCCAAAAAACGTATTGATAGCCTGGTTGTGAAAAGGTACTCGTTTACCACGGACAAATGCTACATTATCAACATGCTCAACTGCATTTGCATAAAATTCTCGAACTACAGGTACAACTGCAGCTTCAGGTTAAGCACTAAATTTGTGCCAATGTCTATCTAGAAGCATGTCATGAATCGCTTGGTAGGGTAAAGGAGGAATATCGATTCCTCGTTCAGGAATCGGCACTTTGTTGATCAAGGACGTGTGATATCGCTCCGAGGCTTCAGCAGAGATGAATTTCGATCTATCGAAAGACCCATTGGAACTTGCTTTGGATCTTTTTGGTGCCATTCTTACAAAATTTTTTTTTTTAATTCTCAAAATAAGTCCAGAGGAAAAGAATAATAATAATAATTGCAAGTACTGTTGCATAATCATGTAAATGTAAAGGTCCCACAATCACTAAGTGAATTACTTTCTGTCCGATTTAACAATCTAAATTCCAAAAGTGCATTGACAACCTCACTCGTTAAGATGCAAAACAACATTGAGGCAGTCTTCTCATAATCATATTTGACACAATGCAACAGGCCAACATAAAAATAAAAAGAATTCTTTGACAATGTATGCATCCAAAATGACCAACCATGGCATGTGTTGCACCAACAACTCCAGAATTTATTCCTACTTGCTGATCCAAACATCAAAAATTAAACACAACATTAAACCATCAGGTTTCCTCACCAACCAAGCATTTAACAATTACAGTGGTAGCAAATAAAATCCAAGAATTCATGAAATGGGTAAAAAGAATTAAGCATCAATCATAAAAAAAAGTGCTACACTCAAAGCATAAATTAATAGAAAATAGAAGAACCCATCCACAAACCTGCACAATGGAAACATTAAGTGGGCAAAGAGTACCAAAAAAAAATTTTTTTTATCACAAATATTGTAGAGAGAGAAAGAGTGTGTGTGTGTGAGAGAGAAAGAGAAAGAAAGCTCACCTGGAGGGATGAGTGAGTGTGGTGGGTGCAAGAGTTGAAGTGAAACTAAAATAAAACTAAGTAGAAATAATGTGTTAAAAACTTGAGTGAAAAGGAGAGAGAGAGAGAGAGAGAGAGAAAGAAAGTTGCAAAAAAAAATAATGGAAGGAGAAAGGGGAGTAGGCGGCAGAAAGAGAGAAAAGTGAAAAGAAGAGAAAAATAAAAAAAATAAGAAAAAAATAAAAAAAATGGAATTTCAAAGGGGTTAGCGCTATGTCTTGACCCAACGCCACGGCCAAGAATTTGTTTCACCCGAAGTTGTACGTTTCGGGTTTGAGCACCGTGGTGCTGAGCATTGAGCGTCGCGACGCTCAATGCTTCTGTTTGTTGGCTTTTCATGCTTCTTTCAGCGTCGCGGCGCTCCATTTGAGGGCCACGGCGTTCAACCTTACTGTTTGTGCTTCACATGCAGCACGTTTGAGGGCCGCGGCGCTGATGCTTTTTTTTTTTTTGAAATTTTTTTCAAACTTTTTTTTTAAAATTTTTTTTTGAAATTTTTTTTGAAACCAATTTCCGGCAAAAGAGACATAAAAAAGAAAAATTAGAATAAAAAAATATAATATAAAATAAAATAAAATAAAACTCATGAAATAAAATAATAATGAAAATAAATAAGGTTGAGGAACTTGGGTTGCCTCCCACGAAGCGCTTCATTTATAGTCTTCGGCTGGACTATAGCGGACTTTAGGTCGTGTCAAGCAAGTGAATTGAGGACTTTTGACTATTAATTTCGCCTCCCCAATAATGCTTCAATCTTTGTCCGTTGACTTTAAATTTTCGACCATCTGTCCCTTGAACTTCAATTGCTCCATGTGAAAATACCTCATTGACAATAAACGGACCAGACCACCTTGATTTGAGCTTTCTCGGGAATAGCTTCAAACGAGAGTTATAAAAGCAACACTGATTGTCCCGGTTCAAAACTTCTTTCCGCTATCTTCTTATCATGCCATTGCTTTGTTTTCTCTTTGTAGAGTTTGGCATTCTCATAAGCTTGAAGGCGAAATTCATCAAGTTCATTTAATTGCAACAACCTTTTCTCACCTGCTGCGTGTAAATCAAAGTTCAACTTCTTCATGGCCCAAAAAGCATTATCCTCAAGTTCCACCGGTAAGTGACAAGCTTTGCCAAAAATCATCTTATAAGGAGACATGCCAATTGGAGTCTTGTAAGCTGTCCTATATGCCCACAGTGCATCATCCAATCTTTTTGACCAATCTTTTCTTGTGGGACATACAGTTTTTTCCAAAATCCTCTTGATTTCTTTGTTTGATACCTCCGCTTGGCTACTAGTTTGAGGATGGTACGCAGTTGCAACCTTGTGTTTAACTCCATGCTTCGCTAAAAGTGCATCAAAATACTTGTTGCAAAAGTGACTTCCCTCATCACTAATAATTGCCCTCGGAGTGCCAAATCGAGTGAAAATATTTTTCTTCATGAAATTGATCACCACTTTTGAATCATTATGCAGAAAAGCTGCCGCTTCAACCCACTTGGAGACATAATCAATAGCAAGCAAAATGTATTTGTTGTTGTTTGAAGATATGAAAGTACCCATGAAGTCAATACCCCATACATCAAAAATTTCAATCTCCATGATGTTGTTGAGAGGCATCTCATGTCGCCTTGAGATGTTGCCCACTCTTTGGCACCTGTCACAATGCAAAACAAAATTGTGAGCATCCTTAAATAATGTAGGCCAATACAAACCTGATTGGAGGACTTTAGCAGCAGTCCTTGTTCCTCCAAAGTGTCCTCCATAATCTGAAGAATGGTAGTGGTGAAGCACACTTTGAATCTCTTCTTCTGGAACACATTTTCTGAAAATCTGGTCTTTACACTGCTTGAACAAGTAAGGCTCATCCCAAAAATAAAATTTGACATCATGCAAAAATTTCTTTTTCTGATGAAAATTTAACTCAGGGGGAATAATATTGCTTACCAGAAAATTTACAAAGTTAGCATACCAAGGAAGTGATTTCTTACCAACTTGAAGGATTTGTTCATCAGGAAAAGTCTCCTTGATTAAGGTGGAATCCTTACTTTGAGCTTCATTCTCCAATCGTGAGAGGTGGTCTGACACTTGATTTTCTGTTCCTTTTCTATCACGAATCTCGAGATCAAATTCTTGGAGTAAGAGAATCCACCTTATCAATCTTGGTTTCGCATCCTTCTTGGCAATCAAATATTTGATGGCTGAATGATCAATGTACACTATCACCTTTGTCCCCACTAGATATGAGCGAAATTTGTCGAAAGCAAAAACTACAGCCAAGAGCTCTTTTTCTGTTGTTGTATAATTTTTCTAGGCATCATTCAAAGTCTTGCTAGCATAATAGATGGAATAAAAGATCTTATCCTTCCTTTGTCCCAAAACAGCTCCCACCGCATAATCACTCGCATCACATATTAGTTCAAAAGGGAGAGTCCAATCGGGACTAATTGTAATAGGTGCAGATATTAATCTTTTCTTCAAGTCATCAAAAGCAACAAGACACTCATTATCAAACTTAAATGGCATATCTTTCTCCAATAAATTGCAAAGTGGTTTAGAAATTTTTGAAAAGTCTTTAATAAATCTTCTATAAAAACCAGCATGACCAAGAAAACTTCTAATACCTTTGACATTTATTGGAGGTGGTAGTTTTTCAATTGCTTCAATTTTTGCTTTATCTACCTCAATGCCCCTATTAGAGATCTTGTGCCCAAGGACAATACCTTTTCGCACCATGAAGTGACATTTCTCCCAATTAAGCACCAAATTCGTTTCTTCACATCTCTTGAGTACCCTAGCAAGATTCAAAAGACAATCATCAAAATTATTCCCAAAAACAAAAAAATCATCCATAAATACCTCCAAGCATTTTTCCACCATGTTTGTGAATATGGCCATCATACATCTTTGAAAGGTGGCAGGTGCATTACATAATCCAAATGGCATTCTTCTAAAAGCAAAGGTGCCATAAGGACATGTAAATGTAGTCTTCTCTTGATCTTCAGGAGCAATAGCAATTTGGTTGTAACCAGAATAACCATCAAGAAAACAACAATATTCCTTACCAGCCAAGCGGTCCAACATTTGATCAATGAATGGAATAGGGAAGTGATATTTCCTTGTGGCTTTGTTGAGCTTGCGGTAGTCCATGCACACTTTCCATCCAGTCACAGTTCTTGTTGGAATGAGCTCATTATTATCATTGGCAACCACAGTCATTCATCCTTTCTTAGGAACACATTGAACTGGACTTACCCATGAGCTATCAGAGATAGGATAAACTATTCCAGCATCCAACCACTTGATGATTTCCTTTTTAACTACTTCCTTCATGATAGGATTCAATCTTCTTTGCTGCTCAATTGTGGCTTTGTGATTTTCCTCAAGGAGAATTTTATGCATGCAAATAGAAGGGCTAATTCCCTTTATATCAGCTATGGTCCACCCAATTGCTTTCTTGAATTCTCGAAGTGTCCTCAATAACTTCTCCTCCTACATGTTAGTAAGAGCAACCGAAATAGTAACTGGAAGAGTAAAAGATTTTTCAAGAAAAGCATACCTCAGATGATTAGGCAAAGGTTTAAGTTCTAAAGTAGGTGGTTCCTCAATGGAAGGCTTAAAAGCTGGCATCAAAGAAACTGAAACATCTAAAGACTCAAATTGATGATTAATCTTAAATCTTGAGTGAGCATTTAACAAATTAGAATATTCAATAAACTTATCATCATCCCTGTCACAATTAGCAACTAAACATGCTTTAAGAGGATCATTGGGGTTTTCTTCTAAGAAAACATCATGAGTAAAGTTATTTACCATACTCAAAGCAAAACAGTCTTCAGATGTTACAGGCAATTTTAGAGCTTTGAAAATATTAAATGTTACCTGTTGGTCTTGAACTCTCAAAGTGAGCTCACCTTTTTCAACATCAATCAAAGCTCTAGCAGTTGCCAAGAATGGCCTCCCAAGGATGATTGGAATTTGCCTATCTTCTTCCATGTCAAGAATTATAAAATCAACTGAAAAAATAAATTTATCTACCTTGACAAGAACATCTTCAATGATTCCCCTTGGGTACACATAAGAACGATCAGCCAATTGCAAAGTAACAGAAGTGGGTTTGCATTCCCCCAAACCAAGTTTCTAAAAAATTGACCAAGGCATTAAATTGATACTTGCACCCAAATCACTCAAAGCTTTTGCAAAAAATAAATTACCAATAGTGCAAGGGATAATGAAACTACTTGGATCTTTGAGTTTTAGTGGCAGTTTGTTTTGGAGAATAGCACTACACTCTTCTGTAAGGGAAACCGTTTCAAACTCACCTAGCTTTCTCTTTTTGGAGAGGATGTCCTTCAAGAACTTGACATAACTAGGCATTTATTCCAAAGCTTCAGCAAAAGGAATATTTATGTGTAATTTCTTGAAGACATCAATGAACTTTTGAAACTGCGTTTCAAGCTTTTGCTTTTGGAGCCTTTGGGGAAAAGGTGGTGGAGGGTGGATGACTTTAGAAGCTATTTGATCTTTAGCCTTGACATCTTCTCTCTGCTCACTTACATTCTCTTTTTCACATAATCCTTCTTTCTCAACAAGTTCATGTTCAGGTTCTACTGCTTTTTCACTCACCCTTTCAATCTCTTTTCCACTCTTTAAAGTGATTGCTTGGCATTGTTCCTTACCTTTGGGGTTGATTTGTGTATCACTTGGTAAGGCACCTTGTGGTCTATTGTTGATGGAATTCGCAAGCTGCCCCATTTGGGTCTCAAGATTTCTCAAAGAAGCTCCTTGACTTTGAATTAAAGCATCAGTCTTTGACATATATTGTAAGAGAAGTTCTTCTAAATGGGGCTTCTTTTCAGGAACTGGTGGTCTAACTTGTTGTTGGAAACCAAGAGGCATGATGGGTTTTGGATTGGAAGGCCTTGCATTATTATTCCATGAAAAATTTGGGTGGTTTCTCCAGCTAGGATTATAAGTATTGGAGTAAGGATTATTCTACTGTCTATTGAAGTTCCCCACAAACTGGACTGATTCAGAATTATATGGACATTGATCATGTGAATGGCTATCTCCACACATCTCGCAAACTACTGATGAATTTTGAACTGCATGGACTCCCAGTGTGTCAAACTTTTTGGTCAGTGTAGCCACTTGTGAAGCTAATTGAGTAGTTAAGTTGCCAAGTGCATCAATTTCATAGGCTCCAACCACTTTTCTCGATCCCGACCTTTCTGAAGGCCATTGATAATTATTAGAGGCCATATCTTCTAACAAGTTATAGGCATCCGCAGCATTCTTGCTCATTAATGCCCCACCAGTAGCAGCATCAATTATAGTTTTAATTGAACCAACTAGCCCATTGTAAAATGTCTGAACTTGCAACCAATCTGGAATCCCATGATGTGGACATCTTCTTAATAATTCCTTAAACCTCTCCCAAGCTTCATACAAGGACTCACCATCAAATTGTGTGAAGGAGGTGATATCATTCCTTATTTTAGCAGTCTTGGCAGGTGGAAAAAATTTTGCAAGAAACTTTTGTGCCAAGTCTTCTCATGTAGTGATAGACCCATTAGGTAGTGAATTAAGCCAACTTTTTGCTTTATCTCTCAGAGAAAACGAAAACAGTCTCAATCTGATAGCATCATCGGTTACTGCATTGTATTTAAAGGTATCGCAAATCTCCAAGAAATTCACTAAATGAGAATTAGGATCATCACTGGGTAACCCACCAAACTGGACTGAAGACTGAATCATCTGAATGTAAGCTGGTTTAATTTCAAAATTATTGGCATTAATGGAAGGTCTCCTAATGCTTTGGTGCAAACCTTGCAACAGAAGAACAACATAATCTCTCAGTGCTCTATTTGCTTCAGGAACCAGATTGATGGCATTATTGCCATTGTTATTGTTATCCTCAGCCATTGTCTGATTTAAAGCTGGAACTTGCAAATTCTCCCTTCGACGCCTTCTGAAAGTTCTTTCTATTTCAGGATCGATAGGAGCAAGATTCAAGTTGTTTCTTCTTTGCATACAATGACCAAAGATACTTGTAAACAAACAAAAACTAATATTAAAACAAGAAAAATAAAATTTGAAGTAAGACTAAATTGCTTTGTATTAGTATTAATAAAAATTTTAGAAACAGATTCCCCGGCAACGGCGCCAAAAACTTATCAGTTAAAAATCCACTACGCAAGTATACGTATCGAATAGACAGTATATTAGCAAGTAGAGTATCGTTCCCATGGAGAATTGATCTAAAATTTTACTAATTACTAAAATTAAAACAATTTAATTTTATCCAAATAATCCAAATTAATTAATTAATTAAAACTAATAAATTAAAATTTAAAATAACAAGAAAAATCAAAATAATAACAACTAGAGAAAATATCAGATTAAACAAGCCTAGGATTACAATATCCCTCACACTTCATCTAAATTTTACCTCTCATCCTTAACTTATTTCAATAGGTTGAATTGCTAACCTAGAGTCCTAAATTATTTATAAGGGTCTCCCGACTCGTCCTATAAAAATATCTATTTTAACCAAAACATTATATCCCTATGTGATTTGAAATTAAAACAGACTCATTAAGTTCAGGCTCTAATCTGGTTACATATGGCCTATAGTATATCCCTATCCTATATGCAAATCATTTAACATGATCATATGCTATCCCAATTTTAGTCTACTCTAAACTCCCTCTCCCAAGTTTGTTTAGGTTCCTAAATCAATTTAATTGGTGATCAGGCAATTAAAAGCATTAAGAACAAATTGAAATAAACAATTCAATTCCCATTGAAAATAAGTAAGAAAAAGATTAAAAACTTAGACTACATGTGAGTTCAATTGCAATCCTAGAAAAAGAAAATTAGCTAGACATAATTGCAAAAATAAATAACATTGTATATAGTTCAACCATTGAAATTAACAAGAAGAATAAAAGCTAAGGAAGAAAACAAAATAATTGCCGCTCTGATCTCTGGGTTTCCACTTCAACTTCTAGCTTCTTGAATCTTCCAAATTTTTTTTCTCAGGTCTTAAAATATCCTATATATACTAATAAACTTAACCTAAATTTCTCCAAGTTGACCTAGGGTTTAATTGGGCTTAAAACATAATGAGAGGCCCAAAAAAATCACTTAACAGTCTTTACAAATTTCCATTCTTGGTACAGGACGTCCAGCTACTTTCTGACATAATTTTCTCTATCTTCGAAGCAGAACTAGGAAAAGTGATCTTCATGAAAGTTGTATCTCTGTCTCTTAGCTTTCCAATGGTTCAAGAATCACAGAAATTAGAGTTCTGTAACTCAAGATATGGCTAAACAACTGGAGCATATGCAAGCAGATTTTTGAATCTTTTAGCACCTTACTTTCCAAAATTAGGCCCAATTACTTTAGGTCCTACCAAAAATATAAAAACTAATAAATATTAACCAAATTAAAGGAAATAACATAAAATTAAATAACTTACTTAAAAATAAACTAAATATAAAAATAACTAAAAATTAAAAAATTATAATTAAAAACTAAGGACTTAGCTAAAATTTAATAACAAAATTGGAATAAAATAATTTTGTAAAATAGAATTATCATAGGCCATGACCGACACATGGACCCAATGAGCATAGCTCACCAAGCCCAATCAAGCCTATTTTCATTTACTTTACTTATCATAGGACCGTGTACTGCATACACATGTAATACACTCAATGTGCACACAAAGCCAATTCACAATGGCCTTATCAATAAAATATACTAATACATACTGTTCAAGCATGTAACTTGATAATGTACATTACATGTACATATTCACAATACAAAAGGCCCATGACTTTCAGCAGAGAAATTTATAGTAAAAGAAATGGGTTGCTACTGAATGTCCACCTTCTAACCAGGAGATGCACTACAGGGACTCCTCAATCTAGGGTCCAACAGGCTCTTGATATGAAAACATGAATTTTTAAAACAGTGAGTACGATACTCAGTGAGTGAATATTAGAAGGGAACAAGCAATCTTAACCAGAAAATTTGACAATCATGATGCACCGGTTGAAAATGAGACAGTTTTTTTGATCTAGCTAATATTTGAACCCTTTCCACTTAACCCGGGATTTATTCTAGCTAGATAGCAAAATCGACAATTATCGTCGCAACGGTAAGGCATTCTTGCTGCAGCGAAGCATAATCATAACCTGTCGTTGAACGAGGGTTTCTCTCAACCGTACGAGGGTTTCGTGTTAAACCCCATTTTCCTCAATTTAAAGCAATTTGCATACCATACAATCACACATATATTCACAAAGACAAGAACAATCATATACACCGCCAAGTCTTCACTGTCCTTGGTGGTAAAAGAGACATTTATCAGAGCACTTGCAGGCGTTACGAATCGCCGTCCCTGCAAGCCCCTGGAAGGATAATCACGCTTCACCAAAGTTCACGTGTGAAAATTTCCAAGAATTGTGGGCATTACGTGTCGCTGATCGCACTTTGCTCAACTCTGAATTTCTAGGAAATTGTGGACGCTACGTATCACTGTCCCCACTTTGCACACCTCTGAATTTCTAGGAAATCGTGGGCGCTACATATCGCCATCCCCACTTTGCTCAACTTTGAATTTCTAGGAAATTGTGGGCACTACGTATCGCCGTCCCCACTTTGCACACCTCTGAATTTCTAGGAAATCGTGGGCGTTACGTATCGCCGTCCCCACTTCGCACGTGCACGTTTACATCAAGTTCACATAAATTTCTTAACCATACATGTAAGCATCATATAGATGAGCAATATTCAACACAATCAAATTTCACATCAATAAAATAATATTTCATGAAAAGCTTGTTCCCATGGTACCCATTCTTTTTAAAGAAGATTGAATAAAATCATTCAAGCATTTTATTCAATAAGTTCATATTTCCCAAAACCATTTTTGAGATGCAAATTCACTCACTGTTGTCAAAAAATCCGAATTTCTGGTGTACTAGGACTAATGGTCCTCAAGCACGATATCTTTACCTTTTTCGAAAATCTCACCACCTTGACACAAAATAAAATTAGAGAATTTACTATATTGCCCCTAAGCTAATATAAACTAATTTAAATTACTAGTGCATGATATGTAAATTCGAAAATGTGTCCGAATATCGCTTAATCTCGGTATCGACTAAATTTGACCGATCGCCCGATTAATTAACAATTATGTCCAATCACCTCCAAATTACTTCATTCCTCCTCTAATACCTTAATTCACCAATCACATTTCAAATAACTAAATTTCAGCATTGAAATCCCTCAATTCCTTTATGGAAGAATTCGGTCAATACGGTGCACTAGCACCATGATTTTTCCTAATCACTTTTCTCACTTAATTCATCATTTTTCCAATTTATTTTCCTTGAAATTTAAACAATTCCTCCTTGATATTCAGCCCTCATGGTTCAGCCAATGAAGAACCCTAGAGAAATTGAATATTTCTTTTGTATTTTTGTTCATAACCATGCTTAACTACCTCTAAACATCAATATAGTCAAAAATCAAGCCAATCCAACATGAATTTCTCTTCCATACCCATTTTTCAAAATTTAATTCATCATGATAACTCAATATTCAACCATGGAAATCAAGAACAAAAGCATGGATAAGCTAGGTATCAAGGAGAATTAAAGAAATTCTAACTTACCTAGCTTGTTTCCTTGATTTCTTCACTTTCTCTTTGATTTTCCACTTAGGTTTTCTTGTTTTTCCCTTTGTTCTTCCTTTGTTCTTGTTGCTGGTTTCTTAGGCCGAATATGGTGAGAGAATTGAGGATTTAATGGGCTGATTTTTATAAAAAATAATAAAATAATCAAGCATGCCACGTGTCACTTGCTTATTGGCCCATTTTTTAAAAACTTTTTGACCTTTTCTACTTGATTTTCCACCACAAATATTCTTGTATTTATCCAATCCTACCACAAATAAAATCCCTTGGTCTTGACAAGTGCTGGGGCAAAAAATTTACCGATTTGCCCCGAGATGAAAAAATTACGAATTTGCCCCTATACTCCGAAATGTACCGAAATTACATTATTTTCACTTTCTAGCCTCAAATAACACCAATATTGATCAATTTTAATCAAATGGGGCAAAAATATTTTTAAAAAAATCCCCGTTTGGTCCCCTAGTGGTAAAATTACCATTTTATCTTTGTGTTCCAAAAATATTGGGAATCACAATTTTTCACTGTTAAACATCATTTTATACTCCAATAATCATAATTATATTTCATAAAATTATTCTTGGTCAAATGTGATCAAATCTTGACTAAAAATCTCCATTTTATCATCAAATGGTAAAACGACCGTTTTGTTCCTAACCGGTCAATTTTCTCGATTGACTCCAAACTGGACCTTGAACTCCGAATCACTATTCTAAGTCATTCTATGGGTTTTAGAATTTTTAAATTCCTCTTAGAATTTCTATTTGAACTAGTTCAAGGCTCGATTTAACTTGGTTGTACCACTCAGTACAATACCGTCTTTTAATCAAGCTTGACAGGGTCTCACAAAATTACATGTCATTAGTACTCAGATTTTTATTAATAAATGATAAGTGAAATTTACATATTTAATTACTTGAAATTCATCATTTTTTTTCTTGCAAGGCACAAAAACCTCTCCATTTAATGGAAATGTTTTCTACGTGTGCTCTTGGATTTATAACTGTTCCATCCTTATGTTGTTTCCCCTTCTTGCCTACTCATTGGGTCGATAATTATTACTAAGTCTATGAGACTCACACCGTGAAATTCATCCGTAAACACGGTCTATCGTCGATTAGGTAAAGACATCTCCTAACCCGTTTTTGAGTTGCTCCGTTGTTAGAGGTTGAGTTGTAGTACTCTAGTTTTATTACGTGAACAAATATTGGTTTCAATATAATGAAATTTGAGATTTTGAACTCCATGTATTTAATTGTGATGTCATGACTTAAAGTTAAAATTAATGATTATGCTTATTTATTCACGTTACATATATATATATATATGGTTCAACATCTATACGATTTAGTAAAAGTGTACAATGAATTATTGAGAAAGTCAAATGAGGCTTGTTTGGGACTTGGCTGGATATCTCGAAAGTCTCAAATGTCGGTAACGGCTGAGGAGCGGTCGTTACATCATATATGCAGTAACTAATCTCATAAAAAGGAAAAAGGTTTTATTAATAATGGAAAAAGTACAAACAGACCATGAATAGAAACGCATCATCATTGGGTCATTGTGGCAGTCTTAGATTGGTAGCCATAAACATACCTTAACTAGTGAGATAGCCTAACAATCTGTCTACTACTCACCCCTATAAATACCTAACATACTTTTACAAGTATAGCTAGGGACGGAGCTAGTCAACTTTTGTTGAGAGGCCAAACATAAAGGAATAAGGATTAAAAATTTTAAAAACTAATATGTTGAACTTAACCAATGATCAAAAGATTGATAATAGAAAATAATTTTATATAACATGTAAATCAAGAAAGAAAGACTTATAATAATCTTTTAAAAAAGTTGTACTCGACTATATTTTTTAAATTTAAATTCATCAATTATTAATTATGCATTGAAAAACATCCATTTCTTTAAGATTGAATCTTGGGCATTTTAGTTCACATTGGTCTTGTTCATGAGTTGAGGCATTGAAGGTTGATGGCTAAATTATAAAAGAATCATTTGGACCATTTGTATCTTTTCTTTCAAAGAATTTGTTAATTGTTTTCAATTTGCTCATACTTTAATCAAACTTGAGAAAAAAAACTAATGCAATCAATATCTAATATTCTTATTTTATTTTTATTTAAACTTATAATACTAAATATAAAAATATGATGCATAAAATATAAACAGTTAAATACGATATAGAAGATTGATAATTTCCTCTTATATAATCAAGATTATTTAAAGACTATATTTTCAAGATAATTTCCTTTCAATTAAATATAAAACGTAAAGCGAATATATTCAAGATAATTTCCTCTTACATAATCAAGTTTAATAAAAAAATGATACATTGATAAAATTTTAAAATAACAGTGCAGCATTACAACTTATATTTGATAACTACATAATAATTTATTAATTTTTAAAGATTAAAATCATAAAAAATAAAATTCATATACAGAAAAAGAAGAATATGGAAATTAGAAGATAAAACCCACATATAAAATAACAAAAAAGAGTGAAGAAGAATATGATTAATGATTCATAGAAATTTAGAGAAGAAAATCAATAAAAGCTTTGAACATATAAGCAAATAAAATAGAAATGAAAAAAATAAACAAATATAAATATAAATTGCAAAAAAATAAAAAATCTAAAATTGAGTGAGGCATGTGGGATTTTTTTTTGTTATTCTTTATTCATATTAATTATTAAATAAATAATTATTTTGAAAGGGTCATTAAATGAATATATTAAAATTTTATATGATATAAAAAAATTTAAAAATTTAAGGTGGGGTGGGAGGGCTCCGCCCTTGCATATGGCTCCAAGACCCATTATAATGCTTAAGATAAGAACACACCTTCCCTTAAGTATCTTACCCTAAAGAGTTAAGAAACCTTTACAAGTATACTGTCAATGACCATTACATTGTCTAAAATGAAAACACTTTTTCCCTAAAGCACAAAATGACTTAGTCTCTTAGGCAACTTTACCCTGTCAAGGCCCTATACAAAGGTTGGCTCATGACATCCTCCCTCACTCAATCTATCAATGTCTTCATTAACTTGGTGGCTTGGAATTGCTCAATTTCTACTTGAAGGTGCGAAGGTCATCTTCTCTATCCTAGGTGATTTCATCTGCTCCAAAACCTTCCCATTTAACCAAATACTCTTGTGTTGGTTGTCGGGAGATTAGCGTGGTCTTCTTTGTAAGAATTTCCTCTACTCGGTGCTATGATGGTAGCTTGATACTCATTGTGGCTCTCATGGCTTGACTTTAACTTACATCTACTAGATCTACATGGAATGGTTTCAAGTTGCTGACATGGATTACTAGATGTACCTTCAACGATTTTTGGTGGATCAATTTTGTAAGAGGTTTTCCCCACCTTAGCAGTGATTGTTATTGGGCCTTCATACTTTCGCACTAGTCGTCCATCTTTCTTTCTTAAGAATTTAAGTTGTTCAGGTACTAGTCTCACAAGCACAAGGTCACTTGCATTAAAAGTGTCGAGCTCTTCGACCCTTGTCTACCCATTTCTTCATGGGGCTAGAGGCTTTCTCTAAGTACACTTGAGCGATCTTCGTGTTTTGTCTCAACTCCTCCACAAAGTTAAAGGCTTAGGAGCTCTTCCCTTGATATGACTCCACTAAGGTGTGGGGAAGCTTGGGTTGTTGCTAGGTGACGACTTCAAAAGGGATCTTGTTGGTATAGGAGCTTTTCTACAAATTGAAACATAGTTGAGCCACATGCAGTAATGTAAGCCAATTCTTCTAGTTAGCTTGTACGAAATCTCACAAATATTCCTCCAATAATCTATTGAAGTGCTCCATTTGGCCATCAATCTAAGGCTGACAACTAGAGGAGATATTAAGTTATGATCCTAATAAATTAAAGAGTTCTTTCAAGAACGATCACTTATGATGCTCAGAGGTATGCCTCAATATTTCACCACATGTTTGAAAACCATGCAAGCAACATCCTCTACAATGCCAAACTTCTGGATCGGTATGAAAGTAGTGTGCTTAAAAAAACAATCCATTACCACCAAAATAGACACCATATCTCCAACTTATATTCTATAATAATTTTATTTTTAAAAAATTTTGACTTTAAAACTATTAAATATTAAATATAAATATTACAATATAATTTGATAAAAGAAACTTTAAAACTAAAACTTTTTTTGAGTAATTCAATGTTTGATTTTACGTGGAACAGGGAAATATGCCCTTTTGTTTTTCTTTAGGGTTACATTAGTCTTAAACTGTTTTCTTTATTTTTTTGTTTTGTTTTTCTTTGTGGTTACATCAATCTTAATTTTTTTCTTTATTTTTTTGTTTTTATGAATGATGCACTTTATATACAATATCAATGACAATAAGATTGAACCTCCTAAGATCTTAACCATATTTTTAAGTACGCATAATGTTTTAAAAAAATTAAATAAATTTTTATTTTTTTATTACATTCAATCAGGTTCATATATTTTTATTTTTTTGAGTCAAATAAACTCTTATTACTAATGGTTGACTAATTATTATTAATTAAAGAGTAAAATACACTAACATCCTCAACTTTTAATCATAATTATATGCAAGTTTACTAGTTTTTAAAGTAGACAATTGCCCCAAACGTTTAAACAATATTAATGTTAAATATAAAATATCTAAAATGTTCTTTTTTTTTTTTTTTTGCCCATTGTTTTCTTTCTCTTAGGTTGGTCAGTGGCATCCTTTACACTAATCGACCACCAATCTCCGCCCTACGCTCCCCTAGAGAGCATTGGATCAGTGCTCCCTAGGAGCACCGAGGCTCTCAAGGGGGCTAAGGGAGCATCGGATCTAGTGCTCCCTTGGGAGCCCCTAAAAACTAGAATTTATTTAATAGTAATTTTTAAATTAATAAAAGGTAAACTTGTTGTAAAAATATTGTTAAGTCATCAAACTAATAAAAATATTAATGGTTGACTAATAATAGGACTTATGTGTCTAGCAAAAATATTTTTTAGGGCGGATTGTGTACTTTGAAAATTACTAACCCTACTTATAATTATGGTTAAAAGTTGAGGGTGTTAGTATATTTTACCCTTAATTAAAACACCACTTGTCATTTTTTATGCGATATAGTGTTAACTTGATGCTAACATAAAGAGTGAAAATGTCATGTGATTATATCATTATGCCACATTAAATTGTCACGTTATTATCCACAATGACATGTTAACATATCATGTCTTGTATCGCATGATAAAAAATAACAAATGACATTTTAATTAATAATAATTAATTAATCATTAATTATAAAAGCTTAATTTGATCAAAAATAAAGTACACGAGCTTAATAAAATATAATAAAAAAATAAGAATTATTTGAATTTTCTTGAATAGCTCAAGAGCTTTTTTAAGTATAGTGCCTTTAAGTACAATTTATTTTGATTTGAGATATTATTTTACAAGCTATTGAAAATTTCTAATACTTTGAATTGAAAGTTAAAATTTTCAATGATTCACGTATGTAACGAAAATAGTTACTCATGAGTCTGATTTTTAAATCACTCCATCATGGCATTCATGCTATTTAGACGTGGATCCAATCCTTAAGCTAAGGAGAACCAAGAATAAATTTTTATTGAAGATATAAAGAAAATAAATGCAGATCGATAGACCATTCCTGTCCAAAATGTAAACCATAGAAGATAAAAATATACACCCATTTTGAGTCGGAAAATAAAATTGAAAAATTTTGAATCAAATCACTAATTAGTTTTGATTTATCAAGAACATAAAATAAAATTTTTTAAAATACTCAAATGAAAAAAAATCTTCTGAATATTTTCTCTGCAAAAATTTGCTTCAAGCTTCTTAATAACTTAGTCCGGAATTGAATAAATTTGATTTTTCCAAATTTTGAAGCTTGATTTCTTGAAAGTCTTGAAGTCTTGAAACTTCAATTTTGTTTGATCCATTCTTTGGGACTCTTGAGACTTTAATTTTTTTTATCTTTATATCTTGATTTCTTTGAACTCTCGAGAGACTTTGATTCTTTAGAAACTTTTTTCTTGGATATATGTTGGAACTTGTTTGTTGGAAGGAGCCGTTGTTCTTCAAAATCTTTTCCTTTCCCAATTTTGTTAAATTTGATGTAGAAAATTTGGAGAACTTGTTTTATCTTCCACCTTGGACTTGTGATGCAATAAAACTCTATAGAGATTTTGATTTTTCAAATCTTCCTCTTTCCCAAATTGTGTACCGAATAGCTTTAGAAGCACTCTATTTATAGTATTAAATGACAGAGTTCTCTAAAAATTAATCTACTCGATTTTATTTCTAAATTATTTTAACTAAGTTTTTGACTCATGCACTGCATGGTTTAAGTTTAAATATCATAATAAAACAACTTTCCTTAACCAAGTTAAAGTGTTGTTTTGCTAAAAGTTAATAATTGTTTGGAAGTATGAAAATCTCATTAAAAAAGGGTATAAATCTATATAAAAGTTTCGTTATTATGAATTATAATTTAACCCTCACTTTTTAAATAATTGTTGCAACAGAAAAGAAATAAAAAAAATCATATGCTATTATTATTCCTATAAAATTTGAATTGTGAAGGAAATATAGCAAAAAGAAGGATCAACCCATTGGATATATCAATTTGACCTTATATCTCAATATCTATTCAAGTTACATTTTATAAAATCAAAGGTAAAATACCCTGACCTTTATAAGTTTTAATCGAAATTATACGGAAGTCTATTAATTTTTTGAAATGGACACTCTGTCTTAAAACTATTTTTCGTTGGATACGTAGGTCCAGCCGTTAGTCAACTGTCAATATTTCCGTCAACTTGCTGGCGTGGCAAGAGTAGAAAAATATTTTTACCCTTGATTAATTTTTATAATTACAATTATAAAATTTTATTATTTTTTATTAAAAAAAACTTCTCCATTAGGGAGCACTAAATTTGGTGCTTCTTAAAAACTCCTAAAGGGAGCACCGGGGGAGCCCCACGGCTCCCTGAAAGAGCTCCGGTGCTCCCGTGGGGAGCTCGAGGGAGCACTAGCACTCCCCTCCCCTCCTTTGGGGAGCACGGGTCGATGCTCCCCTTTCTTGGGGAGTTGAAGAGCATTGATCGGTGCTTTCTTTTTTTTATTTAAAAAAATAATAATAATTTTTTAAATTAATAAAAAAATATTTTAATCTTTTCATTATTTTTGTTAATGATATTTGTAATTTTGGAACGGATTGTCTATTTTGAAAACAAATGAACTTTTATGTAATTTCGATTAAAACTTATTAAGGTCAAGATATTTTACCCTAAAATCAATTTAAGCCACATGCAAGTGCAAGGAAATAAAATAAACATAATCATTTTACAAACTAAGTTATGGTATTATTTTGATAAAAAAAAAGTTGACTTACAAAGAATATACAAAAAGCTAAATAAATAAAACCATATCTCAAACCCATATTTTAAATGAAGGGTTTGCAGATCTACAACGTCAGAAAAAATTGCAATTGCAGCCGTTGGTGAAAAAAATGCTGTCATTTGATGTTTATGATATAAGTAGCACCATCTAAAGACTTCCCCCTCTTAGAGCAAGCACGAGATGAAGCACAGAACCACCCTTAATATTGTACTCACGAGCTGTCCCATTATCTCCAAGCTGCTTGCCAGAATAGATGAGCCCGCAAACATGGAACACGTGAGTGAACTACAACATCAACGCAACTAAGAAATCATAATCCAGATCAGTCTACAATAACAAAAGTGAAGCACTAGATCAAAGTATTATACCCAAAATGCATCTTCAAGTGAATGTTGTACGGAATTTGTACCAAAATAATGATGCAATTATACAAGTCTATTTCAAAAAGAAAAGCCCACATAACCGGATGACTACCTTCGCTGCACAAGTGGAATTCCTTCTTTCTCTTCAACAGCTTCCTTAATCCGGTCAATGGTATCAGTTGGCTCAAAATCAATCTCAATTTCTTTCCCAGTCAGAGTCTTAACCTTGATCATAATTCCTCCCCTAAGCCTCAAAACCAAGTGAATATTGGATTTTACTATAAAATCTCAAAGAACAACATAGCAGAAAATATGAAGAAAAACAGAGCACAGCAGCAGATGAGCTTTTCTGGAAAAAAAATTTTCTCTCAACCTCCTGCTTCTTTTTTTCTTTCATTGAAGCTTTTATACCCTCATTAATAACAGACTAAGAGTCTTGAAAACAGACTTCTCAACAAACTTAGCCAAGCACCGGAATTTATGCATTGGACATGTGCTTGACTAACAGCTTCAACAAATATAGCTAACTAAACCAGAATAAGACGTCAGCAACTAAAGTGTTTCAACAAAAGTGTAAAACGACACAAAGTGAAGTCGTATACTCTACACACTTAAACCAAAAACGACTTAACATTCAAACTACAACATTATTACATCTGCCATAGTCCTTTCAATCTTCAACCACTTTTGACTCCAACCACTGAACACTCAACTGCTAGAGGCTTCCCAGCTGCCAAAAAGAAGATTATTCCAGAGAGAAGGTTATTCTTTCAACACTCCCCCGTAATCTTTGATCTGGAAAACTCCTAGAAGTGCTCTTAAGTATTCAAACCTTTCTCTACTCAGATTCTTTGTAAAAATATCAGCTAGTTGCTCATCCGTATGGCAATATTGAAGGTCAATCTCATTATCTTTGACTGCCTCCCTTAAAGAGTGATACTTGACCTTAATATGCTTGGTCCTTCCATATTGAATCGGATTCTTTGCAATAGCCACTGCAGACAGATTATCAACACACATCACTGTCCCTGTAGCTTGCTTAAACCCCAAATCATCCATTATCTTCCTTAGCCAAATAGCTTGATTAGAAGTAGCTGCACAGGCAATGTATTCGGCTTCAGCAGAAGATTGTGCAACAACCTCCTGCTTCTTTGAATTCCAAGTGAACACAGCACTCCCAAAGGAAAAACAGAACCCACTCGTGCTCTTTGAGTCATCTACAGAACCAGCCCAGTCGCTGTCACAATATCCTATTAACTGACTGCTTTCTTTCTTCTTATAGACCAAGCCAAAGTTCACAGTACCTTGAATATACCTCAAGATCCTTTTTACACCAGTAAAATGGAAAACAAAAGGGTCTTGCATAAATCTGGACATCAGACAAGTAGCAAACATTATGTCAGGTCGAGTAGCAGATAGATAAAGTAATGAACCTATAATGCTCCTGTAGATCTGACCATTAGCTTTTGCACAACCATCTTCTTTGCTAAACTTAGCACCAGATGACAGAGGAGTGCCTACTGACTTGCAAAAACTCATCTGAAACCTTTTAAGCAAATCCTTTGCATACTTAGTTTGATGCAGACACACCTGATCATTGGCTTGTACAACTTCCATCCCCAAAAAATAACTCATCAAACCTAAGTCAGTCATTTCAAACTCAGACATCATTTGAGACTTGAACTCTGCTAGGTGATGGTTATCAGGACCAGTTATTAGAAGATCGTCCACATATAGTGCCACAATAAGTAACACAGATCTTTCATTACTTTTCACATACAAGGTTGACTCACTAGCACTCCTTTGAAATCCTTGTTTCTTGAAATGTTCATCCATTCTTTCATACCACGCCCTGGGTGCCTGCTTAAGGCCATAAAGAGCTTTGACCAGCTTACAAACTTTGTCCTCTGATCCTTTCTCCACATACCCTTTTGGCTGCTCAACATAAATGTCTTCTGTTAGAACTCCATTTAAGAATGCAGACTTAACATCTAGATGATAGATTCTCCACCCCTCCTTAGCTGCCAAGGCTGCAAGCATTCTGATTGTATCATGTCGTGCCACAGGTGAAAAAGTCTCATTGTAATCCACTCCATAGACCTGTGCATACCCTTTTACTACCAACCTTGCTTTATATTTATTAACTGACCCGTCTGGATTCAGCTTAGTTTTGAAAATCCACTTGAGTCCAATAACATGTTGGTTATCTAGTCTATCAACAAGAACCCAAGTATTATTCTTCTCAATCATCTTCAATTCAGTATTCATAGCTTTCTTCCAGTTTTGATCAGAATTTGCTTCATCAAAACTTGATGGTTCACTCACAGCTAAGTTGCATCTGCTATAGATATCCTGCAAAGTCCTGCTGCCCCTGACAGCCTTGCTTTCATCTTCTATATCAGAAGAGCTATCATCCTCAGCTTCAAACTGATCTCCATTACCAGTAGTGACCTTATCGGACTTTTCTACAGCAGAAGCTTCCCAATTCCAATTGTAGCCTTCATCAAACATTACATCTCTACTAATAAAAACCTTCTTTGTTTCAACATCATACAACCTATAACCTTTGGATCTTTCACTATAACCAATAAACACAGATAAAACTGATTTTGCATCCAATTTTGATCTCTTTTCATCCGGTACCTTTGCATAACAGACACAACCAAAGGTCTTTAGATGAGCAGCAGATGGTTTACATTCAAACCACATTTCATGAGGAGTTTTGAAATTTAACACCCTGGTATAAGTTCTATTGAGCAAATAATTTGCAGTGTTAACTGCTTCTGCCCAAAATACACTTGGTAGCCTATTCTGAAACAGTAGACACTTGGCCATCTCAACCACTGTTCTGTTTTTCCTCTCTGACACTCCATTCTGTTGTGGAGAATAGGTCATGGTTAGCTGATGCTCAACACCAAACTGAGCCAAAAAAACTTCAAAATCAGCAACAGTAAATTCAGATCCATTATCACTCCTTAAAGTTTTGATCTTCATCTCAGCTTGATTTTCAGCTATTGCTTTAAACTTGGAGAAGTGCATTAAGGCTTCAGACTTCTGCTTCATGAAAAAAATCCAACAATACCTTGACCAATCATCAATAAACAGAATATAGTATCTGCTGTTGTTCAATGACAAGGTTTTCATAGGACCACACACATCTGAATGAACCAACTCAAGCTTTTTCTTAGCCTTCCAGCTCCTCTCCTTTGGAAAAGGCTTTCTGCATTGTTTACCATATTGACAAACTTTGCACAGCATATCTGGTTTGATTATTGAAGGCAAACCATCAACCATCACTTCTGAAGACATTTTTATTAGTGAACCAAAGTTCACATGCCCCATACGTTTATGCCAAACGTCAGACAGATCATGCTCAGTGTACAATGCAAAGTGTTCAGCATCCTTTAAATTCAAAGGATAACAATTGTTTTTCATCTCCACATTCAATATCTCACAACCAGCTGAGTCAAATACTGTGCAAAACCTATCTTTGAATAGTAAAGCATAGTTACACTCTACTAGCTATCCAACACTAAGCAGGTTTTGATCTGCATCTGGCACATATCTCACATTGGTTATGTGCCTTATTCCTGACACAGTTTCAACTGCTACAGTACTAATACCAGCAATCATCAACAATTCAGCATTTTCAATTTTAACCCTAGCTCTAAAGCTAGTATCTAGATCTGTAAACAAACTCTTATTGCTAGTCATATGATGAGAGCAAGCACTATCCAACAACCACACATCATTGTTACTTGACTTTTCTGTTGAATTAGCAACAAACAGTAGCTCTTCTACTTCCTCAGTCTTTTCAGCTACAGCTGCTTGACCTTCAGCATCAGATTTTTTGGCTTTACAAACCTTTTCTACATGTCCTAATTGCTGACATGCTCTGCATTTCACATTAGGACGATACCAACAAAACTTGCTAGTGTGATTTCTTTTCTTACAATAGGGACAAGGATCAAACCTATCTCCCTGTTTCTTTTGCTTATCATTACCAGCCTTACTCCCTTTACTTTCATCTTTCTTTGAACTACCAGCTTTCACCTTCAAGTTTTTAGTCTTAGCTATAAGGGCATTTTCAACAACATTCTCATTTCTCAAGGCTCTTCTCTGTTCTTGAACTGACAAAGCATTTATCAACTCAATTACAGAAATCTTAGTAAGATCTCTTGAGTCTTCCAGAGATGATATCTTAGCTTCAAATCTCTCTGGAAGACTAATCAAGAATTTATTCACAACTCTTCTCTCTGTAACCTCTTCTCCCAACAATCTTAATTCATTAACCACCTTCAACACTCTATCAGAGTACTCAAGAATATTTTCACTCTCCTTCATCCTAAGCAGCTCAAATTCTCTAGATAGGTTGAGGGCCCGAATCATTCTAGTCCTATCATTCCCTTGAAATTCCTCTTTCAAAGCATCCCAAACAGACTTTGGATCATCAAAATTAATTATTCTAGCAAAAATAGAATCTGAAACAGCAGATTGAAGGCATGATAGAGCTTTATACCTCTTAGCTACCTCCTCATTATGCTGTTTGATTTGTGCCAATGTTGGATTCACATGCCTCTGAATCGGTGCCTCACCTACTTCAATGACTTCCCATAGATCAAAAGCTTTCAAGTAGGCCCTCATCTTTATTACCCAAACCTGATAATTTGAGCCATTAAACACCGGAGGAGTTGAAGTGGAAAAACCAGCAGTTGCCATCGAATGAAGAAGAATCAAGGAACTAACACTTTTGGAGAAGAAGTTTTGACTCACAGATCCCTCAAGAATAAAGCTCTGATACCATATTGGATTTTACTATAAAATCTCAAAGAACAACATAGCAGAAAATATGAAGAAAAACAGAGCACAGCAGCAGATGAGCTTTTCTGGAAAAAAAATTTTCTCTCAAACTTCTGCTTCTTTTTTTCTTTCATTGAAGCTTTTATACCCTCATTAATAACAGACTAAGAGTCTTGAAAACAGACTTCTCAACAAACTCAGCCAAGCACCGGAATTTATGCATTGGTCATGTGCTTGACTAACAGCTTCAACAAATATAGCTAACTAAACCAGAATAAGACGTCAGCAACTAAAGTGTTTCAACAACGACACAAAGTGAAGTCGTATACTCTACACACTTAAACCAAAAACGACTTAACATTCAAACTACAACATTATTACATCTGCCATAGTCCTTTCAATCTTCAACCACTTTTGACTCCAACCACTGAACACTCAACTACTAGAGGCTTCCCAGCTGCCAAAAAGAAGATTATTCCAGAGAGAAGGTTATTCTTTCAACAGTGAAGAGTCGACTCCTTTTGGATGTTATAATCAGCAAGAGTTCGACCATCTTCAAGCTGTTTGCCAGAAAAAATCAATCTCTGCTGATCAGGAGGGATTCCTTCCTTGTCCTATAAAAGTCGAGTCCACCATCAGCAATCAGCAAACAATTTATTGCAGAAGAGTAAAACAAAAAGCCTAACATAGACACCACCCCAAGCTCTGTCAAGCAGTTCAAATAAAACGAAAGTAGAGAATTTTTTGTCATTAGATTGTATACCATCACCATTGTTACAACCACTTAATATAAAGATAATCCACAATTCTAAAGATGTCAAATCCTAATTTTTTTTTCCTATACTTTATGTTTTTAAGAATGATGACTTTATATGTTACGTGTTTTAAAAAATTTTGAAATTATTTAAAAATTTTAAATAAATTTTAATTTTTTATTACATTTAATCAAATTTATATTCTTTTATTTTTATTAAATAAATTATGATCATTGATGGTTGACTAATTATCATTAATCAAAATATTATTTATCATTTTTTATGTGATACAGAGTTGACGTGACGCTAACGAGTGAAAATATCATGCGGCCACCTTATCATGCCACGTTATCATCCAAAATGAGATATTAACATATCACATCTTGTTAACATGTCATATTATTAGAGTTAATTCTATATGGATTGATTTGGGGGGAAAAATGACTCTAGAGAGAGGGGGTAAGAGAGAGAAAGTGAGTGTTTTTGCAAGTAGGCTAAATGGAGATGGAACTAGGGGTGATTGTTTGGTTAAAATGGTTAATTCAGTCCAAATATACCATTAATCAGCTTAACCAATCTTCTTCAAAACATTAATCGAACCTAGCAATTAAGGGATTTTCACCGACTTTAAATAAAATAAACATAATCATTTTACAAACTAAGTTATGATGTTATTTTGATTAAAAGAAGTTGACTTACAAAGAAAATATGAAAAACTAAATAAATAAAAGCATATCTCAAACCCATACTTTAAATGAAGGGTTTTATATGAAAAATAACATTAAAAAAATTACAATCATAAATGAAAAATATACTGCCTTAGGTTAAGGTTGTACCTAGAAAAAGTGCAACCTATATTAATGTATGGAAAAGTTTAGCTTAGTACCCTGTGTTCAAGCAAATATTAATCATTTAAGAAATTATTAAGTAAAATTACAATTCCTTATGTGTCAAACCATAATTTTTCATATTGTGAAAATTTGGTGAAAACTTGAACTTTGATGAATTATGTGTTATTGACAATAATCTACGAGAATTCCTTGTCATTTGATGTAAATCCTTCCATATTATTATGTGATGTTCATGAATGAATGATGGTTGTAGGAATTGTTGAAAATGAAAGTCAAAAGAATGTATTTTAGTAAATTTGAACATGGAGGATCGATCCCCAATGGTTACAAGTCGATCCTATGGTAGAAAGTATGAAAATCTTGAAGAATTCACAACCATAGTCTATCTTATAACTTCCCTAATCCACCCTACAAAAAAAGTATGAGATTCTTGAAGAAAACATAGCCATAATCGACTACAAAATTTGAGTAGTCGATTATAGTGCCTTTTTGACAAACCAGTATATAAAGTGTTAAAATGAGCCCTAAACCTTCATTTTACATTTTTCTCAACCTCCAACTTATCCCCAACAACCATCAAGCCCTCCTTTAACCTTTCAAAAGGCCATTGGACAAAGATTTAACCTTCCAAACCTAAATCTAAAGTAAGATTTGGCATTTTTGGATTTTAATCACAATGTTTCAATCTAAGTCAAGGGTTTTATAAATTTCAACTCATTTAATCTGAATTTGAGCTAGGATTTTGAGAGTTTTTATTTTTCACAAGCTTCTGGAGGTAAGAATGATTAAAGTTTCATTATATATGATTTAAGTTGAAGTCTTGTGGAGTATTGGCTTGAAACGAAAAGTATAGGTTTTATCGGTTAGTTTTGAATAAATGGGTTTACTAGAAAAATAAAAAATTTATGTTAGAAATCATTATGCTAATTAGGTTGCATTGAGATCATGAATTGTAGAACAAGCTAAGTTCGATGAAGCAAAGCTTAGAAATACGCTTATGTCTAAGTGAATGAATACACCATTTGCAAACTATTTTAGTATGTAAAGTTGAAGTATGATTTAATGAATATGGTTTCTCATAAATGCTTTGCTAAGTGAAAATGTGTTTGTGGATAATTAATTATTTGGAAATGGTTTTCTAATCTATTATGCATATGTAAATATTTTATTATATATTAGTTTTCAACAAAGAGGATAAGTTCTTTCAAGTGTTCCATGAGATCTGTATGAAATGCTTGGAGCATGCTAAATTGTTGTATGTATGTAATGATGAATTCCACATATTACATAAGTATAAATGACTTCATGATATATGTAGGATTATTTGTATATGATGACATTGCCATATTCCACGTGAATAAGAATAAACACGAAATGTGAAATATGTTAAACTATGTGAAGTCATTTCCACATAACCTAGGATATGAAAATGAGCATATGTTGAATGCCATGAAGTTAAGTATGCGAGGTAGTTCCACATGCCACATGTGAAAGAGTATAAGGGCACGAGACGATGCCAAATATGTACTATATGATTAGTGGATGAATGGTGAATTAGGAATGCGAATTCGTTGATGAGATATGATAAGTGTTTGCTGCCCATGATTAATGAAGGTTATTCCATCATTAACATTTAATGTGTTATTTATACACATTTAAAAACATGATTAACACGATTAATTAAATGTGTTTTATATTATTATATAAATTTTTTGTTTTACATTTTATTTTATCCTATTTTATATTTTTACACTGCTTATTTTAGTAATCATTTAAATCAAATCCAAAATCCAGCGGATTAAGGGTCTAATGTAAACAACCATTGGGTCTGACAATTAAGCCCAATGTCTAGGCTTGTTAATGACAAACACCCCCGGTGGGGATAACTTGACGAAAAACGGATCAAACCACATAAACAAAATTAAAACTGATAAAGTAAAATTAAGGTAATTAAACTCAAGAACATTCTAGAGAAACGAAAAAGCAAAAAATAAAATAAAACAGACAAAAAAAAAACAAAACAAAAAACGGAAAAGAAACAGGATGGCCTTATTTTGCGTCTAGCAATAGCCTCACGATGCTGGGGATGCCACAGGTGGCTGCATCCCCAACATCTAAGGGCAACCTCCCAAATCCAAAAAAAATCCTAGGCAGAATCTCACAAAAACCCCAAAAACCCCATTTCAAGAAAACCCAAGCAACTGTTCTTTTCAAAAAAAAAAAAACTAGAAAACTTTAGAAATTCCTCGGCTAAAAATCTTAAGAACCGAAAGACCCTACCTCCCTATTCTATCAGCCGCATACAAATACAAAAATCAAAAAGAGAAAGACCATAGCCAGATAATCAAATCAGAAATCACAAAAACCAGAAACCATATCCAATTAAAAGCAACAAAGAAACAGTCGAAAAGAAAGTGGGAAGTAAGGCAATGGAAAAGGGGTTTAGAGAAAGTCAGGCGAGGAGTGGCTTTGAGGCTAGATCGGTGTTGAGAGGTAGAGATAAGAGAGATGGAAGGCGACGCTTAAGGTTCCGACGAAGGAGTTAAAGAGGAAGCTTTGGGTAGAGAGAAGGGAGAACTCCGACGGTTAGAGAGAGAAAGTAAAGGGCAAATGACTAAAGGAGATATGAAAAAGAGTTTTTATAGCTAGGTTGCCGGTTGCTAAACGGCGTCGTTTTGGGAGTGAGGCGAGAGGGGCCCTAGTCGAACGGTGCATTTTGGAGAGGTAACGGATCTGCTGCACAAGCACTAAAACTGTGCATTGTGGAGAGGCACGGTGAGCTAAGGATACAGGCTTTGGGTGCTCCCAAGTGGCCCTGTCATCTTGGGCCAGTACTCTAGCCCAAGCAAAATGATATTCTTTTCCTTCGTCGCTGTATGAATGTGTCGGCTGGCCCAGTTTAGTTTATTAGAGACTTTTTTAAGTATTTGTTTGATTTGATTTTTTTTCAATTTATTTATCTCTTAAAAATAAAAATCAAGTTAAACAGAAATTTTGAGAAATTTAAAAAAAAATAATTTTTTTAAAAAACAAAATTAAAAAAAAAGTTTTAAGAAAAGCTTTAGGAAGGAACTTTCTTTTCTCTTTTTTGAAAAACATAAAAAAATTTTTATTTGTATTCCGAAAATATCTTCATCTATTAAAAATAATCACAATATTACTCTCTCAAAAAAAAAATCTTTTATAGTAATTTTAATCAAAATTAAAACTTATAAAAGTAAATTTACCCAATAACTTTAGTTTAATTTTAAAACTATTATTTTATATAAGAGCTTCATAATAGCATTTAAATTAAAGAAAAAATGAGTCAAAAAGACTCTAAATAAAATATGTGATTAATTAATGTATGATGATGCAAGAAATATGCTACAGAAAAATTATAATGTTTTAGGTAGATCAAATATAAGTAAAAGAAAAGAACCCTACGCAGAAAAGAAAAAAATAATTTGTTATAAAAAATAGCTTTAGGTATATAAAATAAATACACAAAAATATATTATTAATAAATATCTAAATATACATAAAAGCAAAAATAATGGATTTAGATAGGCAAGATGAAGAAGACAAATAAATGTTTAATAGTAAAAAAAAAAAGAATCAAGTAAGTCAAAGTATTTAATTATAAAAAGAATACATTTATGTACGTAAAAATATATGTACAAATCAATAAATAAATGTTAATTACAAAAATAGATGTAGATAGACATTAAATATGAGAAAAAGAATATTTAACAGTAGAAATAGAATTATCTAAATTGAAAATATATATAAAAAAATATTTATTTAGATATAGAGCCCGTTTGACCTATATTTTTTAAAACTTAAAAACTCTTATGAAACTCTTATGAAAAATAATAATTTTTAAAATTAAACTAAATTTGTTTGGTAAATTTACTTTTATAATTTTTTTTTATAAATAAGTTATTTGACAAAATAATTTATATAAATTTTAATTTTGATTAAAATTATCGTAAAGAGCATTTAATAAATAATTTTCTATTAATCACAAATTTCTTTGTTTATAATGAAAAAACGTTAATTTTTTTTATTTATAAAAAATATAAAAATTATTTTTATATAACATAAATTTTATAATTAATAATAAATCATATAAAAATAAAAACAAATAATGTTGAAATTATTTTTAATAGATGAAGATATTTTTAAAATAAAAAGAAAAAATCTCTTAAAAAAGAGATATGTTTTTAAAAAAGATGAGAGAAAGCTCTTTTTTTAAACTTTTTCTAAAGCTCTTTTTTTCAAAATTTTATTCTTTACAAAAAAACTGCTTATTTTTTTAATAACTTTTCCAAATTCTTGTTTGACCTGACTTTTGCTTTTAAGCTGTGGATAAGCTAAAAAAAAAACCAAGCCAAACATGCACATAGAATATGTCAAAAGAAAAAAATATAAATGTGGGAAATGGTGAAATGTTAAACATAATTCTAAAATATTTAATTATGTAAATTTGTATAAATGTAAAGTGGAAATGAAGAAGTACATGGAAAATTAAACTCTAAATGTAATAAAATGTGATAGTACCAAGTTTGAAGGAATATATTGTTTTTCTATAAAATAAGGATGATCATATAGAGGGAGAGAGAATGGTAATAAGATAAGATAAGAAGTTTTGTTGATATAAAATAAGTGATTACTCTACTTAGTATTGATGAAAAAATATTCATTCGGAGTGTGAGAAGCCGTAATCTTGAATGAATTTTTTTAAGGAATTTTGATTAAAATCTCACCAATACGATGAGAGGGTTTTAATTTTAAATGCCAATACTTACAATTCTAAGTCCATGAAAAGCGTATTAACGTAATTACTAATCAATCAAAAAAACAAAATAATAATAATAATAATAATAAATACAAGAAAGAAGTGATGAAATATACATAGTTTTCAAAATATAGAGGATTATGAAAAATGATGATATTCATGATGATGAACAAATAGTAAAAATAAAATTTTTAAAGATAATAAATTCATAATAATATGAACATAAATAAAATATAAAAGGCATATATATATATAATAGATTTAAGTGAGAAGATAAAAAAAATATAATTAGTCAAAAAGAAAATAGGATAGATTAATAAAAATTTAAGAAAGAAGTTGAGTTATAAAAAATATATATAAATAATAATAATTCTGAAATAACATATTTGGTTAAAAAAATATCTAGATAAAAGGAAAATATATATCGTAAAATAAATAAATACTTAAATATAAAAAATATATATATAATAAAATAAAATATAATTGAGTGATAATAATAAATATATAATATTATTTCATGATATATATATACAAAAATAAATAACTTTTTTAAGAAATAACAAAAGAGTTGCAAGAAAAATAAAAATGAATTATTGAAATTTATAAACACATTGCACATCATCATTGCATCATTAAATATTATGACATAGAGACATGTATTGCGTGCATGAGTCAAAACCCTGAGAATGGAACTTTTTGAGAAAGCTTATGAAAACGAATTATTTAAAAAAATTCCTTAAATAAAAAGATGAATTACCTTAAATAAAAAGATGCATTAGAATCCCACGAACTTAAGAATATCTTTCATAAAAGGTTTTTATTGAATTAAGATTTGCATCCATGAAAATATTATTCTTACTTACTAATGACTACCTCGATGATGAAATTTACTCTTTAAACTTACAAAAACAAGTTTCTCAGGTAATTTTTTCAATGAGAAAGTATTCGCATAACCCACCAATATGATGAGCGGATTCAAGAGATACTTTCAGTAAAAGATTGTCATTTGGTATTATCCCAATTTTATGTCATGCAATTTATAAATGCATCATCTGCACGTCACACTTGTAAAATTGAATAAGATGTTTTAATTTGCTACTAAATTAAAGAATAAAATAAACAACATTAAAAAAACATAAGAATAAAATCAATAGTTTAAGTTACAATATGGTAACATATGATTAAATGATACCGTTTGTGAAATGGACACCACAAGGGTGCTAATTCTTCTCAATACGTAACCGTACTCTCGAATCTAATTCTAAAAATTCGTAGACCATTTCACTGTTCATTAGACAGACCTAAAATCAAATTCAAACCCCATCAAATATAACAAATTTATCAAGTGACTCATCACATTGGGATGAAAAAGATTGATGGCGACTCTTTGTTTTTACGTCTAACAGTTGGTTTCCGGATTCGCACGTTACGACAACCATGTCAATACTATTAAGACACGAAATACGTTAAGACTAAATCCAATCCTATTTAACTCTGTATCTTCTCGTGTTGTGTCCAAAATTACTATGTCTAGTTTTATGATAAAAATTTTCTGATATGCAAGTATACGCATGAGGAGGCTTGAACTTAGAAGCACCCCCCTTGAAACTTGCCTTTGGCAATCCAAAACAAGGTTTGTTTTAAGAACATTGCCATTGACATTAGATCATCAGCAATTAATTTAAGGTTATTCTTCAATCACACAACCCTGTAGAGTGCTTCATCAAGCCCTCATTGTTTCTGCAATATTGCCATTGCCATGAGAAAAAGAACAAGCATTTAAGGAAAACAAATGAAGTAACTAAGTATGTATCATCCAAAAGATACTCTAAAAATGCATGTTTTCAAGCTTGTAATAAACATAAACTACCAAATTACTTAGTTCCTACATCTACAATGAGAGCTTCATCCCAACATTTGAAGACCATCTAAAGTCTAAACAGTTCAGGACTATCCAAAAATTGAGAGCAGACTTGAAAATCAATTGACAGAAAACTCACCTGAATGCCAAAAGCGAATAGGAGAAGAAATATAGGAGCTACAGATTTACACTGCAAGGTACATAGGAAAAATAGTTTAGTCAACTACA
The DNA here is from genome assembly GCA_036013995.1 of Theobroma grandiflorum. NCBI lineage: Eukaryota > Viridiplantae > Streptophyta > Magnoliopsida > Malvales > Malvaceae > Theobroma > Theobroma grandiflorum. Next base: position 16,090,531 of record CP142133.1, read on the forward strand.
CAACACAAAAAAGAAAAATCAAAAGACATATTCACAGAGTAGGAGGGGAAAATTTCACTTGAATGAGACTAAACATTCATCATAACATAAGAGTACAGAAAAATTAACAAACCATTGTGGCAAAAGTAACAGATATGAAAACCAGGGATGTGTTGCAAGTTAACGTCCAACACCATTGAAAGAGCTGTTAGTACAACTGTGAAAGGCAAAGTCCATCTGTGCATTAGTGGATAGAAAAGTTAATAAAATAAGTTACAAAGAAATGCACAGAGGTGGAAAAGGCATAGAATGGCAGAAGACTAGCATTTTAAAACTCTAAATCTAAGTGCAAACATGCATTTAGGTTTGAGCTAATGAGGTAATATCAAACATATAATTTACAAATTTATTTCCATAGACAAAATGCAAGTACCTAATTAACGTGTTAAAGAAGTAAAAGGTGACATATATTTGATGAATTTACCTCTATAGAAGCAATCCCTCCGTGACATTGCAACAGTAGGCTGATATCTATGAGACCAATACCATGTGATCGCCTTCAATAAAACAGCTTGCATTCCGAAGTGGACAGTATTCATCAACAAGGCAGCTGGAAACTTCCCCAAGTCATCTCCTAACAAGGTTTTGTTATACCTACTCAAAGCCAAATATGATAAGAGGAAAAATGTAAAAGCTTCAAAAAAGGTCTTAAACTTAGCTACCATGCTGCTGTGATTAATTCAAGATGGACTTACAAGGTCAAGAATGCGCTGAAAGTGTACCTTACAAGTATAAAGAACAATGTCTTCAACACATCCGCAGCAGAAACAGAGCTCTTAGAATTTGGTGTCAGTGCTTTCCAATTACCAGTAGAATTGGCTCCATCAACAGCATTACTTGACAATCTTAAATCCCCAGAAGACTCATTTTCAATGTCAAAAGATGCATATTTCCCATTTCTATCTCCCCCATGCATATCTTCCATGGTACTACTACCATTCAAGTGCATACTTTGCTCTGAAAATTTACTGTATCTGACCCCTTCTACAAACCTGTTTTCTAATTCACTCTGATTAAGCATAGGCAACTCAAATTCAGAGTCTTCTAGACTTGCATCAATATTCTCAATGGTGTTCCAAATAAATTGTCCCATCTTCATCAACCCAGAAAGAGAAGGATGGCTCCGTGTGAAGACCTGAAGCTTGAATTCCACTCTGAGTATCAGTTATTCAAATTACTCTCTACTATCTCCTTTATTATTCTAAATTGGAGCCATCTATGCACTGGATTGGAAACAATTCGCCAATGGCAACTTAGCACCTTTTCCCCATCAATTTATGCAACTATTATATTAATTTGCTCAAGGCTTACCATGTGAAACTATTTTGTGAGCAATATTTTGGGCATCATATGAAGTAAGAACTGACTAAGGACATTACAAGGCTTTTGCCACTCGACTTAATTTAGATCATTCAAAAGAACCCAGATGGCAGCAAAGGTGGTCAAAATTGAGTATAATACAACTTTGTTTAAAAGCAAAAGGTTGGAAAATGTGGAAAAATCAAAACATATTCATTACCATTGCCAACAGCCAGGCATTATGTTTCAAAAACACAAATTGATATTTTATTCAGTTTTCCCAGTTATAAAACAGAGCATTAAATCAACTCGTTAGAACAAATCAATCCCCACCCCCCACCCCAGAAAAAAATAAAGCCTCCCCCATCTCATAAGATTACCTAGTATAATAGCATTAGAATTAAAGGAAAAAAGGCTCAAAGAAACAAACTAGCAATTTGAATAAGAAAAAAAAAAAAAAATATATATATATATATATATATAGCAGCTGAATCAATCCAATAAGAAGCTCAATAAAATTCTACAACAACATCACATAACATAAACTATAATTTTTTTTTTTAAAAAAAGGAAAAGACATTGAACTGACCCGATCAAGTTTCGATGAGATCCAAAGCGGTGAAGAAGAATGAGAGAAAGAGAGAGAGACAGATAGATATCTTTAATTAAAAAAAAAAAATTGCTTATAACTACTTTACCAAAGAAAGACTTGAAAAGGCTAATTACTACTTTTTTTTTTCACACCTTTAAAGGCTGTTTTGTCCAAGAGGGCAATTGCTGTCCTTGTTTGGAATGAGAATAAACTTGAGAGTGAGGAACATGTGACTGTGGGTGGGGTTGTGGTTGTTGTGGGCAAGACCATGAACTAGTCTCTCTTGTAAGAAAATTTAACATAGTGCTTGACTTCTAATGCTTAGTCTTTGCCATCATAGTAAAAGTTCTCAGCTGGAAAAATACCACAATTAAAAGTTAGCACAAAGAAAAAGCTATGCTGAAATAAAAGATATAGTCATAGGTTTAGGAAGAACAAGAAAATTAAGTATTAAAAGCAACATTTATACATATTTAAATTAAATAAAGAGAGTCCAAATTAAGAATACAACCTTGAGTAACATCCAAAGATGTGTCATCATTTATCTCTTTGAGTAGTATCCAGTGATTTATTGATTGTTAATCCATATCACCCCTTAAATAACGAACACTATCATCACTGACATTGATAATAGGAACCAAAGAGGAAACATTTGGCTCATTATCAATTTGCCATGCATGTTCTTCATTTGATCCAGACAAATCGTATAAGTCTCTTGGACCACTACGCTTGATAGCAACATGCCAATTCTTCTCAATTGGATCTTGGATGTAAAAATTTTGCTGCACTTGAGATGCCAATACAAAAGGATCATTCTGACTAGTCAATCCTTCTCAATTGTTACACGTCTTACAAGGGCACAAAATCAATCCTCCCTTCAACCCATTTGCAAATGCAAAACCAAGAAATCACCGAACTCCAATGCTTTACTCAATTTAGAGCAACACATCCAAATCTTATCCATCATCTTTATAGAACTACTCAAATTCACTGAAAAAAAAAACTTTTTGAAAAGTAAGTCTACTTATGATAATTTTACAAATTATCTAGTTATCTTAATGAAGATATATAAGTTATATATTTATCTTAATAAAGACAAATAAAATATTTGTATGCATGTCTACAATTTAAAGTATTCAAAGGCGAAACATGAAACCTCTCACTAGATTCAAAGAGGGAGGCATAAGTACTATTACTAGCTATGAAAAGTACTATAGCTAAAAAAAATACTAATAGTATTATACTAACAATGAATAGCTTGGAAATGTGTTATTTTTAAAAGTATCTTCACAACATAAATAATAATAACCTATATGATGTTTTCAATGTAAATAGAATGATAATATTTTCGAAAATAGTTGTGAACTACTATTAAGACATTTGGTAATCAAGAATATTTTAATTTTGGCATGTAGCATAAATGCAAGGAAGTTAACTAAATGTACCAAACAACAACATATGCTAGTTAATTATTCTTTGCCAAAAGTCAATTACAAAATCAACAATGTTAAAAGACAACATCTAATGTAAAACCAAGTAGCACCATACGACGAGAGAGATTATTTTATTTTGCATGGCCATAAACTCAATCAAAAGCCGAAAGATCATAAGTTAGCAAAATCCTAATAGGACCCAATCAATAATAGCAATAGCCCAAAATTATCAAAACAACTCCTGAACAATGACAAAAGCTAATCCTCACGTCAAAGGTAATAAATAAGCTAATAAAACATATAGAAATTAAAGTTTCTTTATCAAGCTAAAGGAAATAAATAAACACAATTGGTTCTAGTTTCTTGTAAATGATTAATTTTCCTGGATTTTTATAGAAACTATGTCTGCATTCTCCTCTCTTGATTGTTTTAATTAGCTATTAATCAAAGAAATAAGCCTTTAAGTTTAGGCAGCATTACAAAAAAAAAAAACTTGATTGGTAGAAGTACTAAACAAGATGTGATTCAAAATTCATACATGTAAGTTGCCCTAACTAGATGTTTACAGAGAACTACTACAAAAAATTGACCATAAGACTCAGGTTCTCAGCCTCTATTACAACTGGTGCTTAAAACAATAAATCATGCTCAAAATCCCTAACTAGTATTATAAGAACCTAATCTAAACTTGAATTTATACATAAATCATGATCAAAATAAAAAGAAAATAAGAGGACAAAAAGAGAGTACCTAAATCAAGGATTACACAAACATGTACCAATAAGTTGAAACTTACATAATAAAAACTCTATTCAACATATAAATTCGGTGAGAAATGAAGAGAAGATAGCCGATGAGAGAGTGAGGAAGACCTAAATGGTAAGTAAAAAGTATTGTTAGACTCACAACAGGTACTTAGACTGTAACATCCCGGGCAAGAAAGTCAAAAAGGGAGGGGAGATTCGGTCAAAAAGGGGGGAGAGGAAAAAGACAAAGAAGAAAAAGGGAGCAGAAAAAAAAGAAGAAAAAGAAGGGAGAGAGAGGGGGGGCCAACCACGGGAGAAGAAAAAGAGAGCAGAAGAAGAAAAAAAAAAGGAGCAGCAGCGGGGGGGAAGGAAGGAGAGAAGAAGAAAGAGGAAGGAAAGAAAGAGAAAGAAAAAAAAAAGGAGCAGCAGCGGGGGGAGGAAGGAGAGAAGAAGAAAGAGAAAGGGGAGAAAAGGGCAGCAGCGGGGGAAGGAAGGAGAGAAGAAGAAAGAGAAAGGGGAGAAGAGAAAGGAGAAAAAGGGAGCACCAACGACGGGAAGAGAAAGGAGAGAAGAAGAAAGGGAAAGGGAAAGGAAAGAAAAAAAAAAGAGGACAAAACAACTGGGTGCACGCGTGAAATAATAGCGAAGTAGTACACCGCTATTTCAAGGTGAGTGGGTGCTAATTTTTAAAAATAGTATATTCCTATAATATTAGATAAATTGTGTTAATGGTTGATGGAATTGTGGATGGCATGAGTTGGTAGAAAAAAATTAGGTTGTTTGTGAGTGTGAAAATTTTAAAAATCTGGATTTGTGATAAAATATGTAGTACAGTATATATATGATTTTTTTTAAATATGGGGAAACAAATCTTCGACTGCTTTCACTTCAAATAATGCCTTGCAATTTGTGTACTGCTTAGGTCAGTGACCATTATACTGTTTTTGAGATACGAGAATAGTTGATTATATTTTTTTTATACGTTGATTTGGCAGACATATGATGATTTAAATGATTGAAATATTTTGTGTACGAGTAGGTAAAGGGGGACCTGAAGCCCCGATTTATTTTGGTGACGTGGGTAATTCTCACGAGTAGGTAAAGGGGGACCTGAAGCCCCGATTTAATTTGGTGACGTGGGTAATTCTCACGAGTAGGTAAAGGGGGACCTGAAGCCCCGATTTATTCTGGTGACGTGGATAGTTCCCACGAGTAGATAAAGGGGGACCTGAAGCCCCGATTTATTTTGGTGACGTGGACAGTTCTCACGGGTAGATAACGACCTCTGAGAATAAGCCTAAGGGCTGTACTAATTTATCCGAGAACGAGATTCGCTCGTTTATTGTCTTAGCACACATCGCGTGTCATTGACACGTAAATTTTTATTAATGATTTATAAGTGATATATATATACATATATATATTTTCTTGGATTACATTGTTTTCGATTTGCAAGGCATAAATTATCTCTCTAATTAGTGAAATATTTTTCTACGCATACTCTTGGATTTAGAACTAATCTACCCATATGTTGTTTCTCCTTCTCGCCTGCTCACTGAGTCAATGATTATCACTGAGTCTATGAGACTCACACTCTCTTATTTTCTCCTTTTGCAGACAGGGATTAATCTGACGTGAAATATCAGTGAGTACGGTCTACCACATATTTGGGTAAGATCAAGTTTCAACTCGTTTAGAGTCACTCCGCTGATAGAGGTCAAATTGTAATAGCATGTCTTAACGTAAGAATTGAATTGATTGTGCTTGATTTTAAATTCAAGTACACGTGTATGTTTATGTTTGGCTTAAAAATTTATGCAGTCTATTGCTAGTGTATAAAGCATGGTTGAAAAGTCGTATGAGGCTTATTCGGGACTTGGTGGGACATCTTGAAAGTCTCGAATGCCAGTAGCGAGCCAGGGAGGGTCGTTACAGTGTTGGTATCAGAGCCTAGGTTTAGAAGTCCTAGGATTTCTCCAAGTTGTCAGCGGAGTGTCGGGGTTAGTGTAGAGTCTTATCCATGGTTTATGACTGCAGCATGAATTATGGGTGGGAGGCTACGCGAATCTCCAAATCTTAGTAAACCACCCTTATTACTAACTTCGAATATTTATTTAAAAGGGATGTTTGACGTTGTTTAGGTAACGAGATGCCGCCAAAGACACGAGCCACTTCAAGAGCAATTAGAGGGTTTGATGCCCCGGAAGAAGTTATGGAGGAATCACGTGCGTCTTTCTCTAGGGGCAGTGGGAGAGGTAGACCTAGAGGCCGGATTGCCGAGCTTCACGGCAGTCAAAGTTCAGAGGAAAGGAGGGCCAATACCAGTTCTGAGGATACGGGAGGTGAGCATCCTGAGGTACCTACTGCCACGTTGGAGGAGATAGCGGCTGGACTGCGAGGTTTGACTCAGGAATTTGCGCAATTCAGGAGACACGGAGCATATCAAACTTACGAGACCATGGGTTCTAGCTTTGAAGATTCAGAGTATCAACCATATGAGGAAACAGAGAGAGGAAACGTTATGGTGAGTTTGGGAGAGTTCATGAAATTGAGACCTCCGTCTTTTTCGGGTACTCATCCAGCGGAAGACCCACAAGCCTTTTTGGATGAAATGGATAAGATTTGCACGGCTTTGGGTTGTTCTAGCCACCGGGCAGTTGAGTTGGTTGGTTTTAGACTGACAGAGGTAGCGCAAATATGGTTCGCCACTCTCAAGCGCTGTAAACCTCCTGGTTCCGCTCCACTTATTTGGGAAGAATTTACGCAGGCTTTCATGGATAGGTTTTTACCTGAAAGTGTGAGAGACGCTAAGGCTCAGGAATTCGAAACCTTGAGGCAGATGCCAGGGATGACAGTGTCAGAGTATGATGTTCAATTTACTCAACTGTCGAGGTATGCTCCTTACTTGGTTCAGACTGAAAGGCAAAGAATTAAGAGATTCATCAAGGGATTACCAGAACCTATATATAGAGTTTTAGTCTCTCAAAGGTTCACTTCCTATTCCGAAGTAGTTGATGCTGCCAGGAAAATTGAGGCAAGACGTATGGAGAGTGGGGCAGAGAGAGAGAAGAGTAAGAGGAACCGAGGTGAGGGGTCTTCCAAATTTAGAGACTCTAGTAGGGGTACGGAGACTAATATAGCTGGTCAACAGGGTCGCAGGGATGGCAATTTGCTCCGAGGATCAGCGTTCACTAGCCCACCAAACCAACGTAGAAATTTTCAGTTCCGTAGCCCTCCACGTAGCAGTGATTTCAGTGGAGTTAATTACCGACGAGCTATGAACAGCGGGATGGCTAATATGAATCCCAGACAAAGTAATCAGTGGGGTCCTTTTTGTACTTTTTGTGGCAACATACATACAGGGCCATGCAATCAAACTGTGATGCTTTGTTACGAGTGCGGGGGAGTTGGCCATGCAAAGAGGGAATGTCCTACTTTCAAACATAGTCAGGAGATGGCTCGTGGTTCAGTGCAATCTGATTTTGCTACCATACCGTCAGCCAGGAATGTTAGGAGAGATAAGGGAAAGGGGATAGCTTCTTCATCACGAGGTAGACCGACGAATTTCACTCAACAAGGTGCTTCTGGAAGAGGACAGGCAAGAGTATTTACTTTGACGCCACAAGATGCTCACGCCTCGAATGCAGTGGTGACAGGTACTCTTTCTATTTGTGGTTATGAAGCATCGGTTTTATTTGATCCAGGATCCACCCATTCTTTTGTGTCTTTACATTTCATGCCTAAATTAGGCAAACATTATGAATGTATGGATGAACCATTAGTAGTAACTACTCCATTGGAAGAAGCATATGTTGCGGAATATGTATTTCGTTCTTATGAGGTCCAGATCAAAGATAAGTACACTTGGGCGGACTTAGTGTTAATGACTACGTTAGGAGTTGACGTGATACTAGGAATGGATTGGTTGGCATCTTGCTATGCCAACGTGGATTGTTATCGCAAGTTGGTGAAGTTTAAATTCCCGGGGGAGTCATCATTTATTATTTATGGTCACAGCAGTCAATGGGGTAACAGGGTGACGGCTGCAATCGCTGGAGGAGTACAGAGTGAAGAGGAAAACTTGGAGGCGACACTAGTAGTGAGTGAATTTGTGGATGTATTTCCAGAAGAGTTGCCGGGATTACCTCCAGAAAGAGAAATTGAATTTCGTATTGACTTGATTCCAGGGACGCAACCAATATCGATACCTCCGTACCGAATGGCACCGACAGAACTAAGGGAGTTAAGGGAACAGTTGCAAGATTTGATTAATAAGGGTTTCATTCGCCCGAGCGTGTCTCCTTGGGGAGCGCCAGTACTGTTCGTAAAGAAGAAAGATGGTAGTCTCAGGTTATGTATAGACTATCGACAGCTCAATAAAGTCACGATTAAGAATAAATACCCACTCCCAAGAATTGATGATTTATTTGACCAATTGCAAGGGGCCCAATGCTTTTCAAAGATTGATCTGAGGTCGGGATATCATCAGTTGAGAATCCGGGAGGAAGACATATCCAAGACTGCGTTTCGTACGAGGTACGGACATTACGAATTTTTAGTGATGTCTTTCGGATTGACTAATGCCCCTGCTGCATTTATGGATTTAATGAATAGGGTGTTTCGAGCGTACTTGGACAGATTTGTGGTTGTCTTTATTGATGACATTCTCATATACTCGAGGAGTTGGGAAGAACATGCGCAACATTTAAAGATCGTACTACAGACCCTACGTGAGCACAGATTGTACGCGAAATTTTCTAAATGTGCGTTCTGGTTGAGTAGCGTTGGGTTTTTGGGACATATTGTATCTAAGGACGGAGTGCAAGTAGATCCTAGCAAGGTCGAGGCTATTGAGAATTGGGCTAGGCCCACGATAGTTACTGAAATTAGGAGTTTTCTGGGGTTGGCTGGGTATTATCGACGATTTGTGAAGGATTTTTCTAAAATAGCTTCTCCACTGACGAGGCTAACTCAAAAAGGGGTAAGATTTGAATGGTCGGAGGCTTGTGAACACGGTTTCCAAACATTAAAGGCTTGTTTGACTTCAGCGCCCGTATTAAGCTTGCCTTGCGGATCCGGTGGTTACACGGTGTATTGTGACGCTTCGAGGATTGGATTAGGGTGTGTGTTGATGCAACATGGTAGAGTTATCGCTTATGCCTCGAGACAGCTTAAAAGGCATGAACAAAATTATCCTACGCACGATCTGGAGATGGCAGCGATCGTGTTTGCCTTAAAAATATGGAGGCATTACTTATATGGAGAAACATGTGAGATATATACGGATCATAAAAGTTTGAAGTATATATTTCAACAGCGAGACCTAAACCTCAGGCAACGAAGATGGATGGAATTGTTGAAAGATTATGATTGTACGATACTCTACCAGCCTGGCAAGGCAAATGTTGTAGCAGATGCTTTAAGTCGAAAGTCAATGGGTAGTATGGCCCACATAGCAGTGGAGAGGAGGTCGATAGTGCAAGGATTACAGGATCTAGGTAACTTGGGAGTCAAATTTGAAGTTAATGGATCAGATGCACTATTGGCACATTTTAGAGTTCGACCAATTCTAAATGATCGAATTCGAGATGCCCAAGCTAGAGATACCTTTGTGATGACTATTTTGGGGGGTATGGGTGAACCCGTCTCCGAATTTGATTTTGGGTCCGATGGATTATTGAGATATGGGCCTCGAATCTATGTGCCGAATTTAGATGGATTAAGGGAGGAGATTTTAGAGGAAGCACACGTGGCTGCTTATGCCGTGCATCCGGGGGCGACCAAGATGTATCATGATCTAAGATCCGTATATTGGTGGCAAGGACTGAAGAAAGATGTAGGGGAATACGTGTCAAGATGTTTAGTGTGCCAACAAGTGAAGGCAGAACACCAAAGGCCTTCGGGATTACTACAACCATTGCCGATACCCGAGTGGAAGTGGGAACACATAGCTATGGACTTCGTAACTGGGTTACCCCAAACTAACGGAGGATACGATTCCATATGGGTGATTGTTGATCGATTGACTAAGTCAGCACATTTCCTTCCGGTTAAGACCAAGTATGGGGCAATACAATATGCTCGAATTTACATTAATGAGATTGTTAGACTACATGGCATACCGGTGACTATTGTGTCAAATCGGGGACCACAATTCACTAGTCGATTTTGGAGGAAGTTACAAGGCGAACTAGGGACCCGACTAGACTTTAGTACGGCATATCATCCTCAGACAGATGGTCAATCAGAGCGCACGATCCAAACAATGGAAGATATGCTAAGAGCGATCGTTTTAGATTTTGGAGTTTCTTGGAACTTGTACTTGCCTTTGGCAGAATTTGCATACAATAACAGTTACCAGGCGAGTATCAAGATGGCACCATTTGAGGCACTGTATGGGCGGAAGTGTAGGTCACCCATTGGATGGTTGGAAGTGGGGGAGAGGAGGCTGTTAGGGGTGGAAATGGTACAAGCAGCGGAGGAAGGAGTACAAATAATTCGAAAACGAATGTTGGCAGCTCAAAGTAGACAGAAGTCATATGCCGACAACCGGCGTAGGCCCCTGGAGTTCGGAGTAGGTGAATATGTGTTTCTAAAGGTCTCACCTCGTAAAGGGATACGAAGATTTGGCAAGAGAGGGAAGCTCAGTCCTCGATACGTTGGCCCGTTTGAGATATTGGAGCGGGTAGGTACTGTTGCTTATCGATTGGCGTTACCACCGGATTTTGAAGGAGTCAATCCAGTGTTTCATGTATCCATGCTCAGAAAATACGTCCGAGACCCTTCGCACGTGATAAGATATGATACGGTATCGTTGGAACCTGGGTTGGAATTCCAAGAGCAGCCGATAGCTATATTGGACCGTCAAGTCAAAAGGCTTCGCCATAAAGATATCACCTTAGTGAAAGTATTATGGCAAAACCATCCAGCGGAGGAGGCAACCTGGGAACTAGAAGAAGAAATGCAAGTAGGGTACCCACAACTATCTGAGGATTGAAGGTGCGGATAAGTGCTTCTATGCTATTGAAATTCGAGGACGAATTTATTATAAGTGGGGGAGTTTGTAACATCCCGGGCAAGAAAGTCAAAAAGGGAGGGGAGATTCGGTCAAAAAGGGGGGAGAGGAAAAAGACAAAGAAGAAAAAGGGAGCAGAAAAAAAAGAAGAAAAAGAAGGGAGAGAGAGGGGGGGGCCAACCACGGGAGAAGAAAAAGAGAGCAGAAGAAGAAAAAAAAAAAGGAGCAGCAGCGGGGGGGAAGGAAGGAGAGAAGAAGAAAGAGGAAGGAAAGAAAGAGAAAGAAAAAAAAAAGGAGCAGCAGCGAGGGGAGGAAAGAGAGAAGAAGAAAGAGAAAGGGGAGAAAAGGGCAGCAGCGGGGGAAGGAAGGAGAGAAGAAGAAAGAGAAAGGGGAGAAGAGAAAGGAGAAAAAGGGAGCACCAGCGACGGGAAGAGAAAGGAGAGAAGAAGAAAGGGAAAGAGAAAGGAAAGAAAAAAAAAAGGGGGACAAAACAACTGGGTGCACGCGTGAAATAATAGCGAAGTAGTACACCGCTATTTCAAGGTGAGTGGGTGCTAATTTTTAAAAATAGTATATTCCTATAATATTAGATAAATTGTGTTAATGGTTGATGGAATTGTGGATGGCATGAGTTGGTAGAAAAAAATTAGGTTGTTTGTGAGTGTGAAAATTTTAAAAATCTGGATTTGTGATAAAATATGTAGTACAGTATATATATGATTTTTTTAAATATGGAGAAACAAATCTTCGACTGCTTTCACTTCAAATAATGCCTTGCAATTTGTGTACTGCTTAGGTCAGTGACCATTATACTGTTTTCGAGATACGAGAATAGTTGATTATATTTTTTTTATACGTTGATTTGGCAGACATATGATGATTTAAATGATTGAAATATTTTGTGTACGAGTAGGTAAAGGGGGACCTGAAGCCCCGATTTATTTTGGTGACGTGGGTAATTCTCACGAGTAGGTAAAGGGGGACCTGAAGCCCCGATTTAATTTGGTGACGTGGGTAATTCTCACGAGTAGGTAAAGGGGGACCTGAAGCCCCGATTTATTCTGGTGACGTGGATAGTTCCCACGAGTAGATAAAGGGGGACCTGAAGCCCCGATTTATTTTGGTGACGTGGACAGTTCCCACGGGTAGATAACGACCTCTAAGAATAAGCCTAAGGGCTGTACTAATTTATCCGAGAACGAGATTCGCTCGTTTATTGTCTTAGCACACATCGCGTGTCATTGACACGTAAATTTTTATTAATGATTTATAAGTGATATATATATACATATATATATTTTCTTGGATTACATTGTTTTCGATTTGCAAGGCATAAATTATCTCTCTAATTAGTGAAATATTTTTCTACGCATACTCTTGGATTTAGAACTAATCTACCCATATGTTGTTTCCCCTTCTCGCCTGCTCACTGAGTCAATGATTATCACTGAGTCTATGAGACTCACACTCTCTTATTTTCTCCTTTTGCAGACAAGGATTAATCTGACGTGAAATATCAGTGAGTACGGTCTACCACATATTTGGGTAAGATCAAGTTTCAACTCGTTTAGAGTCACTCCGCTGATAGAGGTCAAATTGTAATAGCATGTCTTAACGTAAGAATTGAATTGATTGTGCTTGATTTTAAATTCAAGTACACGTGTATGTTTATGTTTGGCTTAAAAATTTATGCAGTCTATTGCTAGTGTATAGAGCATGGTTGAAAAGTCGTATGAGGCTTATTCGGGACTTGGTGGGACATCTTGAAAGTAAGTAGCGAGCCAGGGAGGGTCGTTACATAGACTGCTTGATAATATAATTATATGGGCCATAGCTTTTTTATTTTGTGGGCTTCTCTTTCTCTTACTCACAAGTCTGTTTTAATTTATTTTAAGACAAATCTATTTTAACTTACTTTTAAATGATTACATTTTAAATAGTGCAGCTAAATAAAAATGTATTATATGTTATATAAAGAATTTAGCTTCATTAAAATAATTGCAGTAGTAAAAAGTCAAAAAAGTTGCAGTATATTGATTGATGTATACATTGGACTTATCTCCTTCAAAATTGTACAAAATAAAACAGAACTGTTCTAATGAAATTAATACACTTGATCATTGACTCTATGATTGATGCATACTTCTTGTCAATGGTTGATATATGTTTTTCTAGTCAAGAAACTAAATTTGAATCCCCATATGCCTCTATATCACTATATCAATGAACAAGTTAAGATTCGAAGCTTGGCCAATATAACACCATACATATAACTATCACTAACCTGACATTCTTTCAAGTATTGAAACAAGTGACCATCAAAAAGTTTGAAATAATAGTTTGAGCAAGCTTAAACCTTTTTGATTAACAATCACACTTGAATCAAAGATCATATTCGAAATGCAAGTAACGGTAGTTATTACAACTCTCATATTCCTAGTTATTGCATCTTTAAATATCAATCGAAACAACATGCTTTCAAGCATCATAAGATTTACTACCTTCAAAGCCTTAAACCTGATAATGATTGAGTTACTCATCACGTTACTATCTATAAAAACCAAATTAATACTTTATTTGTTAAAGTAGATGTCGTTATCCAAACAACATTTTGGGATAAGTAGCAAAACTACGAAATAAAAGTAGCCTAAATAGGTATCTGTTTTATTATTTTAATTATTTGTATGATTATCATTAGTAATTCTCAAGTTAAAAATTCAAACCAAACATAGCATACAAGAAGCTGTTAAACAAACACAAGGACATTATTTTTTTGGTTGTCTCAATAATTTCCAGTTTCAAAGTAGAAGCATGGTTTATATTAAAGAAAAAAGATTAGATTATTCATATAAATTACTAACAAAACAGAACATGTCTATAACATGTCAAACAAATTATCTGAATATGTTTTTCAATCATATACATATCACATATAGAGTCATCAATATTTTGTAAAATATCAAAATTATAAACTTTAAGCCATTTGATGTTTATGATATAAGGAGCACCATCTAAAGACTTCCCCCTCTCAAAGCAAGCACAAGATGAAGCACAGAGCCACCCTCAATATTGTACTCACGAGCTGTCTTATCATCTCCAAGCTGCTTGCCAGCATAGATGAGCCTGCAAACATGCAACACATGAGTGAATTACAACATCATGGCAACTAAGAAATCATAAACCAGATCTGTCAACAATAACAAAAGTGAAGCACTAGATCAAGGTATTATACATAAAATGCATCTTTCAGGTGAATGTTGTACAGAATTTAAAACAAAATAATGATGCAACTATACAAGTCTATTTCAAATGGAAAACCCACAGAACTGGATGACTACCTTTGCTGCACAGGTGGAATTCCTTCTTTCTCTTCAACACGCTCCTTTATCCGGTCAATGGTATCAGTTGGCTCAATATCAATCTCAATTTCTTTCCCAGTCAGAGTCTTGACCTTGATCATGGTTCCTCCCCTAAGCCTCAAAACCAAGTGAAGAGTTGACTCCTTTTGGATGTTATAATCTGCAAGAGTTCGACCATCTTCAAGCTGTTTGCCAGCAAAAATCAATCTCTGCTGATCAGGAGGGATTCCTTCCTTGTCCTATAAAAATCGAGTCCACCATCAGTAATCAGCAAACAATTTATTATTACAGAAGAGTAATAAAAACAACGGTCTAACATCGACACCACCCCAAGCTCTGTCAAGCAGTTCAAATAAAAAGAAATAAATTAAGCACAAAGTAGAGAATTTTTTGTCATTAGATTGTATCCTATCAATCCTGGGTGACTATCACCGTTGTTATGGCCACTTAATATAAAGATAATCCGCAATTCGAAAGAAGTCAAATCGAAATATATCATCGGCAAAAAAATCTGAGATAATTTACCCGATGTTAAATAGCATGAAAGTAAAAAGAAATCAAGAAGACACAAACATTGTATCTTATTTTGATGTTAGGTGATCATTACAATTTTTCGACCATTGAATATCAAAGTATCTCATCCTAGAAAAAATCTAAGCAAAATTTTTTACTATCAAGTATTTCCCTTCCTAGACAATTTCAATCCAGACAGTACAGCATCTAATCCATTAGTCCAAACTAGGAACGGAAGCAGCAAAACTGAAGCACTGTCAAAGTGTACAAATTTTTACCCTACAAAAGGAACCAAAAAATTTATAAAATCATATTTTCATATACCCATCAATACATCAAGTTCGAATTCTTTCTTCTAACTTTCCTTCTCGTTTTCTTTGCCTTTCTCGTCAACCAAACAGAAAGTCAACTACGAATTCCAAATACACATTCATTGAAAAAAAAAAACCCAGAAAAGAAATTCTCAAAAAATAGGAAGAGTTACCCCTCACACGTATCTATAAAAGCTTTTCCTAATCGTTTGCTTCAGTTTCTCATCAACCAAAACACGAAGTCAACCACGAAATCCAGAATAATAAGACTAATTCTTTAAAAAAACAAAACGAAAATAGTAACGGAAAAGAACCTGAATCTTAGCCTTGACATTATCGATAGTATCAGAGCTCTCAACCTCAAGGGTGATAGTCTTCCCTGTAAGCGTCTTAACAAAGATCTGCATCTCTTTCTTAATGGGTTTAGGCAAAGAAGGAATTTGATGCTGCAATGCAATTCTGGGGCTGGCTTTGGCTACTTGAAGAGAAGAATACCTTGGACCGGGGAGCATTTATTGTTAATTTTTGTGAGAATCTCTAAATCTGTGTTCGATTAGAGACCGGAATACCTAAGTGGTGGGGCCTCATCTTTTTTCTTACATATCAAAAGAAGTTACATGAGGGCGCCAAAATTTCTGGCACCTGGGCTGTTTGGTCCTTTGCCACGTGGTGCTCTTAAAAAGGTCTGAAAAAGGTAGCGCCGGCATTGCCCCATAGTTTTGACACATTGCTGCTTGATTCTTTGCAACGTGGCACTCTAAACAAGGGGACCGGGGGCGTCGTGTTTGACTGGGATGGGTCATTATGCATTAAGTCCCCCACGGGTCCAATGGTTTTTGTCCACGTCGTCATATTTACATGCGTTGTTTTTTGGTCGAGACGTTATGCTTTTTGGTGGCTTTGTTCTCCATATTTTGGTTTTAATTATGAATTTTCTTTGTTTGTTATATTTCTCGCATTATTATTTTCATTATTTTCCTCCTAATTCTTTATGGGTTTTTTTTCCTTTTTATCTGTGGGGAATTTGAATCAAACAAGGGATTAAAGAGGTCAAATTAAAATATACTTGATCAAGTTTAGGTTGGTTGGAAGTTGGTTATTTTGATTAGGTTTAGCTTTTCATGTATTGGGTTAAGAAACAAATTAAAATGTATTAGATTGGTTTTGACATGTTAGTTAAGCATTTCATTGTATTTAGCTTTTCATGTTTTGGGTTAAGAAAGAGCAGTTTTTTATTCTAGTTTCTTAATGCCTAAAGCAAATGTTAATTAAATTTTTTTCTTCACTTAATTTAAACAAAACCATTAATCAATTGTGCAGTCATTTATTGTCATTTTTTTTAAAAGAGCAATAGGAATGGTTGGTTAAAGATAATATTACTATCACGACCCAGAACTCCCATCTAGCTCGTAACAACCGCCGCGACATCTCGATAAGTATTCATACTTCGAATATCGACCGAAACCCCGCAAAGCTCTCGTATCAGTTTTCTTACCTCCCTTGTGAGTGACAGTCGTCGAACATCACGTTTTAACAAATTACCGGTCATTTCCAAACCAGAACATTCATAAAATGACTTTCGACTCACAGAGACATTTCGATCATTTTCATTGGAAAAGTTCGAACCCAATTAAATACATAGCAAATACATGAAAAACACACATTTCGAAGTCAAAAACGCGTTTCGCTAACTAAAACATTCATTTTGAATGAAATAATAATTATCAAAATATAATAAAAATATTGGATAAAATATCGCAATTTTTTATAAAACAATATTTATAGAGTTAACGGTAAATACTTTTTATAGCGTAAAAATAAAATAAAATCATACATATTGTAATACACATAAACAAAGTACGCAACTACATTTACAGTGACACGTGGGCCTATGAATACACAAAAGTAAAGAGGACAGAAACCTACTGTCGATGAGGTTACAAAATCAACTGACGTTATCAGTAAACACAACTATCTACAAACTAGTCTGGTCCTGAAAGGGTGGAAAGGAGAGTGGTGAGTTTACACAACTCAATGAATAAACAAACATCACCGAAAATATCTAAAGGCGAGTAATGAGAGACAATGAAAACTTATCATCTCGAAAGGGTTTCACAACATAAAAATTCACTTCAATCAATTAAAATAAATTCATTTAGTCGAAATTATTAATAAGGCTTATGATTCATCGAAAATCGTGGCTCGTGCCATAAAAACTCATACTAGGGGATACCTTGGCCGAGGCATCTAACAGAGTTTGCCAAGGCTGTTCAAATTTTATAATTTCACTAAAACTCACCCGATCCTTGGTGTTAACTGAGTTCTCCTTCACGTGGTGGTTTGGCGTGAAGTGAACTCTGTCATACCTCAGGACAACCCTATACGCCTCTACAACTAAGATAAAGATATATATATATATATATATATATGGGGTTTTATCGTGCCACCTCTAAATAGACCTGTCCACGGAAACCCATCTACTGTAGTAGATAATAGTCCACCAATTAAATAAAACATTTAATAGCATGATTTGGCAAATTTAATTTCTAAGCAATTTATCAGAGTAGAACAGACAGTTCACAATTTTCAACATAATTAACAAGACAGCCAATCATGCCATAATATTATAAGCTAATTGATTCAAATCATACTTTACAATAAAACGTTGCGTCTCCAATTACTTAAATTTTCAAATCAATCATACAATTTACAATTCAATTTATAAAAATTAAGTTTATTTTATAAATTCAATTTATTTAGAAAATTTACTTTTTTTCTCATAAAATAGACAATTCACCAAATCAAATAATTTTATCACAAAATCATCAAATTAAATAAAAATTACTTTAGATAAATAAGGCAATAAATAGTTTACTCACAGTTTTCATAAGTTCGAATTTCGGAGTACTCTGACTAGTGATCCTTAGGCGAAATTTCCTTGCCTTTGTCAGAGGTCTCACCACCTTAATATAGTATAAAATCAAAGAATTTACTATATTGCCCCTAAATTGATATTAACTAATTTAAACTACTAATGCGTGATATGCAATGAAATTTCGTCCGAATATCGCTTAAACGTGGTGTCGACCTAATTCGATCAATTACCCGATTAAATAGCCATTATGTCCAATTTCACTTCAAATTGCTCTATTCCATTTCCAATAACTCAATTCACCAAACACCATTCAAATAACACCAATTTCAGCATAAAAATCCTCCCATTTCTTCATGGAAAAATTCGGCCATTGTGGTGCACTGGCACCGTGATTTTTCCTACTTAATTTTCTCACCATAATTCATCATTCTCTAAGCCATTTCTCTTGAAATAACAACAATCCATCACACACACACCACAAGGTAGGTTCGGCCAATGAAGAATGATGGGGAAAATGAATTTTTTTTCTTGTTGTTTTGCTTCTAAACATGATTAACTATCTCTAAACACCAACATAACTCAAAATCAAGCCAATCCCATCATGAATTCCCCTCCATACCTATTCAGTCAGCCACTAATTCCTCATGAAAATATGTCATTCATCCATGGAAATAAAGAAATAATGCATGGGTAGTGTAGTTCTCAACGAAAATTAAAGAAATTTCACCTTACCTAACTCGATTTCTTGGATTTTCACACTTTCCCTTTGATTTTTCCACCTAGGGTTTGTTCTTCCTTTTGTTTTTCCTTTCTTCTGGTTTGGCCTACCATGGGGTTGAAAATGGGCTGATTTTTATGCCTTTTATAAGAAAAATATTAAATAATTAAAAGCTTGACAGGTGGCACAGTGTCATTGGTCCAAAATTTTAATTATTTGACTTTTTACTTAAATTTTCCACCACATATTTATGCCATGTTTATCCATTCTCACAATAATTAAAATTCACAAATTTGACAAGTGTTGGGTGGTGGAAATTACCATTTTGCCCATAGTAAGGTAAAATTACCGTTTTGCCCCTATACTCCAAAAATATCGAGAATTGAAAATCTTTCACTACTAAATCTCATATTATACTCCAAATGATTAATCTTAGCTAAAAATTTCATCAAATATCAAAATTTAAATTTTGGGTGGCAAAATGACCAATTTGCCCTTAATCAATCAATTTTTCCAATTGACTCTAAATTGGTCTTCGAACTCCGAATTGTCATTTTAAGTCATCCTTGAACTGTGAAATTCCCAATTTCACTTTAAAATCCCTGTTCTAACTAGTTCGAGGTATAGATCGACTTATTTGTACTTCTAAGTACAATATCGACTTTTATCCATTTTTTTGAGATATTCTAGTATGCAGGTATGATGTCAAATATATAAATGCTATGACAGATATTTTAGGGTCGGCCTTGACAATTACAATATTGAATAACAGTATAGATAACATTCTTTCACACCTACGTTATTTGTATTTTGGTCTTTAGTATGAATTTTGTGTATTGGTTATATTTTTGGTATGATTTTCAATTTTTTTTTCTTTCGATTCTTGAAGTGTTTTCTTATTGATTTCTTTGCCCTTTTTCTTTTGTAGGGAATTTTGATCAATAAAGTAATTAAGCAGGTGACATTAATTTGCCCTTTTTCCTTTGTAATGTGTATTTTTTTTATGCTAGAAGTTCTCACAAGGCCCAACTACACTGTAAAAGTTTTATTAATAAACATGAAAAGAAGGTACAAAAAGGAGGGGGACATGAACCGGACCTCCCAAGTTACATGAGCTCAAGATAGATAAAGAAGATTACCTAGAATAGAGTGTTTCATTTTATGATCATATTCTTTACTATCATCATACAATTGAAACACTTCCATATTACAAAGGTCTATGAAGTTTGCTAAATAAAGAACATAAAAATAAACTAGGAGTACTACTCATTTACATTTTTTTTAAAAAAATGAACATAAGGAAAACTAACTTTGTCTAACCCAAGAATACCTTTGAGTTGGCCTTCTACTTGTGAAAAGACCTACAAGTGCTGGTGCAAATGCCCCTGATTTGATAGATGATCTGCTGCTTGGTTGCCTTCTCTATGGATGTGCGAAATCCGAAAGGAGATACCACTCAGGCAGCTACGGATGGAAGCTAACAAATACCGAGTCCTTGAGGATCCTTGATTGCCCTTTTGTATCATTTGGACCACAACTTTTGCATCCATTTCAATCCATAGTCTACTAACATTGTGTTCCATTCATAAACGTAAACCCCTATACAATGCCATTAATTTTGCTTGTAATGAATTATGAGGTCTGAAATTTTCAGAGAACCCAAAAATCATGGTTCATGTATGATCTCGGAGAAGACCACATTCTACAACACTCTGAGAATTAAGCTTGGAGCTACCATCAACATTCAACTTAAACTCACCTGTTGATGGTTTATGCCAAGAGAAAATTTTAGGTGGATATGGGGTTGCTTGTTGAAATATTAGCCCCCATGCCTGAGCAATCTATAGATCACCCTTCCATTGCCACTGGCGGAATTGCCTCCCATGGAATAATTGGTGGATGAGTTTTAATACTCTCCATTCCACTCTGTTAGGATACATACCCAGGTCCCTATGTTTTGCATTGTTCCTTTCAACCCATAAGAACCAGAAAATAAATAAAGGCATTAACGTGTGTATGTGTCCTTTTTTTATGAAGTCACTAGAAAAATACCATGCCTATATAATATAATGAACATTTTGGGGGTGAATGATATTGATTTGAAAAAATTTCGCAAAATAGTTCCAAACCTGTGTAGCGATTGGGCATTCCCACATGACATGCATGAGAGACTCCTCTGAGTTGCAGTGTTAGCATTTTGAAGCAAACTGGAAACCCTTTCTTTTCAACTGTTCCTCAACTGGGATCCAATTCTATAACAACCTCCACAGAAAGAAAGCGATAGTTAAAGGAATACGTTTATGCCAAATGAGATTAAATCTTGGGTTTACTGGCTGGCGTTGTCGAATAATCTCCAAAGCGGACTTGTAGTGAATTGGCCATCCGAGGTAGGTGCCCAATATGCCCTATCATCACTGGAGAGATCTATCGAAATTTTTAGAATTTCTAACACAACATCCTCTAGCAACACATTATTCAGCATATCCACATCCCAATTACCATCATTATAGAAATACGAGACTTTTGTCATAGATGAAATATATGATGGAAACTGATCAACCAAGGGAGCTTCACCCATCCAACAATCATGCCAAAAGAATAGTTCCCCCTTACCAATTCGCCACCTAATGTGTTGTTCAATAACTGGGAATCAGTTAGCATTTGTTTCCCTGTTTGGGAATCGTGAAGCTTTGGTTGGACATACCTTGGTACTTTGCCAGCACAGTATTTGATTCTCATAAATCGCATCCAAATGTTATTACAAGACACAAACCTCCACCAAAGTTTCATGCTAAAGGCCTTAAACATTTCACCTAAGCCACGAATGTCCAGTTTGCTTTCACCAGATGGAAGAGTGGTCTTATGCTAGGGGCCCCAATAAATATGTCTAGTACCTGCTGAACCTCCCCACAGGAAATTATTGAACATTCTTTCAATTTTCTCAACAACACAAATAGGGGGTTTAAGGACCTGTAAGAGGCAAATGGGAAGAGAAGACAATACACTGCACAACAACGTAATTCGTCTACCCGGGGATAACATTTTATTATCCCATCATTCGATACGCTCTCGGATCTTATCCATCAAATCATCAAAAAGCATTACCTTTTTTGGTCCTTTGTAAAGTGGCACTCCCAAATATGTGATAGGCAGGCACTTTTGAGCAAAACTAGTGGTTTGGGATATGATCTGTCTCTTCAAGCTAGCCATATTTCGATGAGTGATGAAACAGCTCTTAGAATGGTTAATTCGTTGCCCAGAAATCTCATCGTATTCCTGCAAAAATGTTAGAATTTTCTACAAGGAGGGTTTCGCACCATTAGTGAATATAATGATATCATCTGCAAATGCCAATTGGCTAACTAACATGGAGCAATCAGAGAGATAATGCAAGGAAGGGTATTTGGTGAAAAAAGCATTCAATCATCGAGATAAGTATTCCGCCGCTAGAATAAACAATAAAGGGGAAATGGAATCGCCTTGTCTGAGTCCCTTTTCTGACTTAAAATAACTCACGGTCCCACCATTAATTAGCAAAGAGAACCAGCAATTAGAAATACAACGGCAAATCATACCAATCCACTGCGAATCAAATCCAAATTGCTGTAGCATTTTAAAAAGGAAGTCCCATTCAAACTTGTCATATGCCTTTATCATATCCAACTTGAGGACTACATTTCCTCCCCTTGATTTTTGGTCAATCCTCCCAATTAGTTCTTATCCCAATTAGTTCCTATGCAAGTAGGATATTGTCACTAATCAATCTCCCTTTTATGAAGCCACTCTGATTGTTTGTGATAATGGACGGGAGTATCTTTACGAGACAGTTAGCCAAAATCTTAGTAATGATTTTATTTAAAACATTACAAAGACTTATCGGTCTAAAAGCGCTCCATTGCAAGGCATTGTGAGTCTTAGGCAATAGCACTATTGTTGTCGATGTGATCCCCTTTGGAAGGTCAGCTCCATGAAAGAAATCAATAACTACATTTAGGAGGTCATTGGCAATAATATCCCAAAATTGTTGATAAAAGTATGAAGAAAAGCCATTTGGGCCAGCAGCACTATCCTATCAATATTGAACACTGCCTCTTTAAGTTCCTCTCTAGACCGCTGTGAGACCCTATCAAGCTTGTTCAAAGACGGTATTGTACCGAGTGGTACAACCAAGTTAATTCGAGCACTCGAACTAGTTCAAATAGAAATTCTAAGAGGAATTAGAAATTTTAAAACCCATAGAATGATTTAAAACAGTGATTCGGAGTTTGAGGTCTGATTTAGAGTCTATCAGAAATATTGACTATGTAGGGACAAAATGATCATTTTGCCACCCAAGGACAAAATGGAAATTTTAAGAAAAGATTTTGACCACATTTGATCAAGCTTGATCATTTGGAGAATAATATGAGATTTAACAGTGAAAAATTTTCAATTCTCGATATTTTTGGAGTATAGGGACAAAATGGTAATTTTTTCATACCGGGGGTAAAATGGTGATTTTGCACCACCAACACTTGTCAAATTTGTGGATTTTATTCATCATGGAAATGGATAAATATGAGAAATTGTGTGGTGGAAAATTTAAGTGAAAAAGTTAAATATTTGAATTTTGGACCAATCATATTATGCCATGTGTCAAGCTTAGAATATTTTATTATTTTGTTATAAAAATCAGCCCATATCTTCCCAAGCACACCTCCCATATTCGACCAAAGGAAGCAAAAGCAAGAGGAAAGGAAAACAAAACCTAGCCAAGAGAAATTCAAAGAGAAAGTGTGGAAATTCAAGCAATCAAAGGGAAAAAGGTGAGATTTCTCAATTTTTACTTGAAATCTTCACTACCCATGCTTTATTTTCTCATTTCCATGTTTGAATGACATGTTTTCATGATGAATGAGTGGCTGGTAGAATGGGTATAGAGGGAAATTTGTGTTGGAATTGGCTTGATTATGAGTTATGTTAGTGTTTTTAGTTAGTTGTTATGTTTAGAAAGAAAACAAGTAAGAAAAATTGCATGATCAATACCCACCCTTCATGGCCGAACCTTACATATGGAGAATTTATGGTGGGTTTGGTTTTAATTCAAGTGAATTGGCTATGAAATGATGAATTATGGTGAGAAAATGGAATACGAAAATTTTTAATGATAATGCACCAATATGGCCGAATTTCCCATGAAGAAATGGGAAGGCTTTTTTTTTTTATGTGCTGGAAAATTCACGCAGGACCTAACTGCCCTATTAAAATTTTATTCCTAATCATAAAAACAAGGTGCAGAAAGGAGGGGGATATGAACCTGACCTCCAACATTACAAGAACTCGAGAAGGGATAAGAAAAGTACCTAGATAGGAGTGTTTCATTTTATCATCATAAAGGTGAAACACGTCCTTGTTACAAACCCCAGCCAAAGCATAGTAAGCTTAGTTCTTCTGAGAAATTCAGCTTTAGAAAATTCCACCATGGGTTCCAAACTTAGTTCTAGCTGCAAAATAACTCGCTGAAATGGAGTCATCATCCGAGACCTCATCATCTTCCCCTATGTCCACTGCATCTTCAGAGGTTATACTGAAAATTTTACGTATTGAAGCTTCATCATGTGAGTGCCTTCTGCGCCTTTCCCGTGGGTGGACTTCAAATTCTGCAGAGTTAGTTTCTAGAATAGAGGGGACTTCACTAGGTTCTTTATTGTATGCACATTTACCTGAGGCGGATTGCTGGGTGGGAGGGTTCTCATGGTCTGCCATAGCTTCACATGGGCATACTGTTGTTGTAGAATCCTGACTCTGCCCATTTGTGTTCTTAGTTTGACACGTGTCCTGGCAATTTGTTGGGTTATAATCACTACTACCTTCCTCCATATCTCTTGAAGCAGACTCTTGGAATGAGGGGTTTGCTTCTTGTCTTTGCTTCCCTGTACTTGGGTTTGGAGTTGTTGAGGCAACCCGCTTATACCCATGCTTGCTCTTAGTTTGACGTGTGTTTGGTCCCACTGTTGGATCATGATCGTCATTGCCTTTTACTAAATCCCCTGGCATATTTTTTCCCCTCATTTCACTCTCTGGCATCTGTTGATCTATTCCATGCAAACTAGCCGTTGAGTGCACTGGTGGCTCCCTGAAATCATTTTTAACTCCTTTTTTTGCAATTGTTTGTAACAAATCCTGCTCCAACGTCTTTTCCTTCTCTGCCATCTGTTCTAATTCAATTATTTTTTCACCCATTTCAGTGCATGTGGGTTCCCGCTGGTGGGCAAAAGGGACAGACGTACATGTGGCATGCCCTGCAACTAGGGTTCTTCTTCCATCACTCGCAATTGGTGCCGCTGGCGTGTTCGCTTCCTGGTGCAAGCTCAAGTCAGCTGCCTGCAATGTCAAATTCTGCGGAGTAACCACGTTTCTGTACTCAACTGACACGTTCTTGCTTCTCAACCCACTTTGTGTATTTTGCTGGCCATTTCCTTGCAAAGTAGATGTTTTCTTCTCCAAAGATGCCTTAAAATAATTTTTATTCCTCTCACTTTTGTTTACTTGCATGGATTCATGTACCAATGTCCCATCAACCCCTGCAAAAACTGCTAATGCCTTTTTTTTTTCATTTGTGGCATTGCTTGTGGGACCCTTAGGGGCGGACAACCGGTGCTCTTCATCAGCTGGTGTCATTTCACCATTCTCTCCAACAGGTGCTAGCACGGGAGCCGAGGTACTTTGAGCGCAACAATTGCTTTGCTGTTTCGCACCATTCAAGTTGCAATCTGCCACCTTATTGTCATGCTTTTGTTGCTTTTTTTTTATTTTTTCCGTTTCTGGTACGTACCGTGTCTAGCATCGCGTCTTTTGCATGGCTCTTGACCACTCCTTCATCTGCAATCGGGTCTGGCACCAAGGGCAGGGGTCCTCAATTAAAATTATTTTTTGGGCTATTGCTGCTCCCATGCAAGCTTGTTTCTAATTCCCGAACTGGCAGCTTGTGTTGGCATTTTTTATTTTGGTCAACAGCGATGCTTTGTGTCCGCTGGCTCCCTGCACCGTTTTGGTTGCTGTCTGCTACCGTGTCAGCTGGCTTCAGTTTATTGCTTTTATTTTTATCGTGTTTTTCTGGCTGCATGTACCCGCTCCTCTCATCTGCATTTTTGGCTGAAGAAATGGGAAGGTTGTTATGCTGAAATTTTGGATATTTGGCTTGCAATTGGTGATTGGAAGTATTAAAAATGGAATAGAACAATTTGGAATTGAATTGGACGTGTTGGCCATTTAATCGAGTAACAGGCCAAATTAGGTCAACATCACGTTTAAGCGATATTTGAATAAATTGCATTTCATCTCATGCAATAGTATAAGGTCTATATTAATTTATTACGGGTTGACACCAATATGGTAAATTTCTTGACTGTGCAATATGTCTAGGTGCTAAACCCTCAAACAAAGGCAAAAGCATTATATTAGAAGGCTGAGAATAGGAGCATTTTGAACTCCTAATACGGTGAGTGAATTTTCATTTCAAAAATGGTTTTGGGAATATGGACGTATTTGGATAAAATGTTTGAATGATTTTATTCAACTTTCTTTAAAAAGAAAAGGTACTATGGGAATAAGCCTTTAGTGAAATATTTTAGTGATGTGAAATTTGATTGTACTGAATCTGTGTACCTTTATATTATGCATTATTAAGAAATTTTGGTGAAATTGATGTAACCGTGCATGTGCGGAGTGGGAAGTGCAATGCCGGTCGAATGACAAAGGTTGTGATAATTACTACCGTGCATGTGCAGAGTGAGAAGTGCAATGCCGGTAATGATGTGCAAATGGAGAGTTCACCAGAGTTAATGAAATGGTGTGGTGAATGAAATTGCACATGATTATATATATATATATATATGTGATACAGTGTGTATGATGTAAAAATGTGATTGTATGGTATATGAACTCTGAGACATGTTTCTTTGTTGCAAACTGACTTAAATTGAGGAAAAAGTTTTTAACACAAAACCCTCATATTGTTGAGTGAAACCCTCGTTTCGTGACGGGTTGTGATTTCGCTTCGCTACAGTAGAAATTCATTCTTGTTGCAGTTACACTGCAGCAAGAATGCCTTCCCGCTACAGCGATAACTGTCAGTTCTGTTATCTTGCTAGAATGATTGGTAAAATTTCATGGTTGCCTTATCATTGAATGTTTAATACTTCCGGGTTAAGTGGAAGGGGTTTTAAACATTAACTAGATCAAAATTGTCTTGTTTTCAACCAATGTACCATGGTTATCAAATTTCCTAGCTAATATTGCTTATTCCCTTCTAATATTCTCTCACTGAGTTTCATACTCATGTTTTTAAAAATTCATGTTTTCAGATCAAGAGACTGTGGAACCCTAGGTTGAGGAGTTTCGAAATTTGTCACCTAGGTAGGTGCTCGGCATTTGATAGCTTTCCTCTTTTTCCTTTGTCTCCGCTGGAAGTTACGAGTCTTTTGTTTTGTGAATATGTGTTTGCAATGTAAATTGCTAAAATATATGTCTTGAATAGTACATGTATATTGTTGTTGATAATGCCATCGTGAATTGGCTATTTTCATGCTGGTTGAGAATGTATATGGCCGCGTATCGGTTGGCAAAGTGTTTGGCAAAATAAAAGAAATAGGCTTGCTTGGGCTTAGTGAGCTATGCTCATTGGGCCCATGCACCCGTCATGGCTTGAAAATTTAGGTTGTGACAACGGCACTGCATAAGCTCAAATTATCATTGTTAGAAACAATAGTAGGAATCAACGAAGCATCAAACTTGGCCATATTACATGGTTCCTTTTTCATGAGGGAAGAAAAGAATTCCACTACAAATGACTTAACATCATCTGATTCCTCAATCTAGTTGCCATCTGGGTTTTGGATCTTAAAGTTATGGCTTTTAATTCGTTTTTTCTTAACTCGTATGTGGAAAATTTTGGAATTGCGCTCGCCCTCCACTAGCCATTTTATCCCAGATTTTTGCTTTCAGAATATTTCTTCAACACTAAGACAATGGTTGAGTTGAGCATAGGCTTTATTCATTGCTGCACGATTCCCAATTGATTGCTCTTACTGAAAAACTAATTCACAATCTGCTGCCCTTTGTTCTGCTATCTTCAAGTTGTGAAAAATGTCTCCAAACACCTCCTTATTCCGCCGTTTAAGCGCCTATTTCAACTGTCGTTGCTTTACTCAAGAGGCTTGTATGCCTGATCCAAGGATGGGGAGGTTCCAATTTTGTGTCACAAAGTTTTTAAACCCATGATGGAGTACCCATGCATGCAAGAATCTAAAAGCTAAAAGGACTCTTTCCTAGTTTGTAGAACATGAAATCAATAAAGGACAGTGATCTGACCCGTCTTTATTTACATGCTGAATACGTGTAGAAGCAAAAAATTATGCCCAATGATGGTTAAATACCATTCTGTCCAACTGTTGAAACATACAGTTGTTAGTCCAGGTAAATGGGTTCTCTTCATAGCTACCATCCAATAGCCCATAATCAAATAGAGCAGTAGTAAAGTCTTCCATAGAGCCACAATGCAGCACTGCACCATTTAATCACTATCTACTGTGTAAAATGACGTTAAAATCTCCTCCAACAATCCATGGTGTTTGAATGTTAATTGATAGATTCCTCAAGCAATCCCAAAGAACTAACCTTTCTGACCTGGTGCATTTTGCATAGATAAAAGATGCTAATAGAGGAATTTTCAGCCAAGGTATGGTTAGCTTAACATGCAGGCATTGCACATGATCCAGCAACACTTCACAGCTCAAGTCAAAAGAGTGAAACAACCATATCTTTTGAGAGCAGTTTATCAAAACTTTTTTAAAACCTAATTTTCTTCTATAAAAATCAGCTTTAGAAAAATCAACCATGGGTTCCAAAATCACTAAAATTTTTATTTTATGTATTAACTGTAATTTCTTAATTCTTCATTGAATAACAACACTAGCAATACCTCTCACGTTCTAAACCAGTGCACTGATCATGATTGAGTTTTGGTTGCATAAATCGCTGAGATGGAATCATCATCAAAGACCCTATCATTTTCCCCTCATATCCACTACTTCTTTTGAGGCTAAACTGAGAATTTTACCTATTGAGGCTGCATTATCTGAATGTCTTCTACGTCACTCCCATGGGTGGACTTCTATTTCTGTGCAATTGGCTTCCGTAATTGAAGGAACTTCACTCAACTCTTTGTTATATATGCACTTACCCGATGCCGTCTCTTGTGTGGGAGGATTATCAGTATGGTCTACCATATTTTCCTGTTGACGTGTGGCTGATGCAGTTACCCGGTTGTTTCCACCAAAAATCATGGACTGGATTACCCCCTGCCTCCCCATTGGGCTGTGTTCTCCACTGCCTTCCAAAATGCCCACTG
Source organism: Theobroma grandiflorum (assembly GCA_036013995.1). Taxonomy (NCBI): domain Eukaryota; kingdom Viridiplantae; phylum Streptophyta; class Magnoliopsida; order Malvales; family Malvaceae; genus Theobroma; species Theobroma grandiflorum. The sequence goes on from CP142133.1 coordinate 16,119,821, forward strand.
ATTCATTCTGGTCTTCGGACTCGCTCTCTACCTTTTGCTGAAGTTCCCCTTGCAAGAAGGGATTTGCCTGTTCCAACGATTTACTATAATAATTTTTAGAATTTTCTGTTGTATCTTGACACCTTTCCTATGAGCATGTCGCTATCGAGTAAGTTCCCATTTTTTCACCTAAGTTCTCAGCTTGACTTGCACCTTGTCTCCCCATAAGGTTGTGTTCTTCACTGCCTTCTAGATTGCCTGCTTCTGTATTTTTTCCTTTTGACCCACTTTTTGTCCGCTGTTGATGTTCTTTTTGCAGCAAATTTTCTGTCTGCTTACAAGGATTAGACAATTGATTTTTTGAATTTTCTTCGGTGTCTTTGCACACCGAATTGTGTGCCCATGTCTCTTTTCCCGTCGCATCCCCAGTCACAACTTTATCCTTCTTGCTTGTAGTGCTATTTGGGGGGGCCCATTGGTTTTGCGTGGTGGGACGAGCAGCAAGTATGCCTACTGTGGCTGTCTTATCGGGGAGGCTGAAGGTGGCTATTTTTATTATTTTTTGTTTCGGGTTCACCTGCTTGAACTGACATCTCCTTTGCAAATTCTGGAAAGCTGCCGCTCCTTGTTGATTCAAGGATGTTTGCTTGCTGTGCCTCTATGGGTTGAGCTGACGCAACCCTTTTACCACTTGGGCATCTGTTTATTGGTTGTTCATGGACATTCCCATGCAAAATTGGGGCCTTCAACTCTCTCCTTCCCGTTTACTTTATCATTTCCCTCTCTCCCACGTTGTTTCCCTTTTAGCCATGCATCCCATAAACGTGTAACCTCATCTGCTCGTCTTTCTCTGTAGCCTACGCCTTTCCCGAATTGTCTGCTACCATCCCTGCTTTTTCCGTAACGTCATCATCGTGCTGTCCCGTTGTAGGTTGCTGCAGCTCGCCTGCAGCTTCCCGGGGTAAGTCGATCCCCTCTCCTCCCTCGGCCTGCAGCACACATTCATCAGGTACGTGAGTGGGAGCTGCGGCTTACATAAGTGTCGCATTTTTCTAGGAAAACAAGGCATTGTTCCCGTGTCCATGTAAGACCCGACTTATAAAATATATGTCATGCTATCCATGTGCTGGATGGAATGTTTATATGCTTGAATGCTCTTGAAAAGTATTAAAAGTCGGTATTATAACTAGATGTATGACTAAGTCGATTTAAACCTCAAATTAATTAAAAGAGAAATTTTAAGGTGAAATTAGAAATTTCACAGTCCAAAAATGGCTTAAAATGGTAATTCGGAGTTCGAAGACCGATTTGGAGTCAATCGGGAATATTGACCGATTAGGGGTAAAACGGTCATTTTACCACCCAAAATTTAAATTTGGTTATTTGATGAAAATTTTGACCAAGATTAATCATTTGAAGTATAATATGATAATTTAAAGCAAAATATGAGGTTTAGCAGTGAAAAAAATTTTAATTCTAGGTATTTTTGGAACACAAAGGTAAAACAATAATTTTACCACAAGAGGACAAAATGAGAATTTTTCGAAAGGATTTTGGCCCCATTTGATTAAGATTGATCAATTGGAGCGAAATTTGAGGTTGAAAAGTGAAAAAAATGTAATTTCAATATTTTTTGGAGTATAGAGGCAAAATCGTAATTTTTCCACCTCGAAGGTAAATCGGTAATTTTTCGCCCCCAACATTTGTCAAGACCAAGGGATTTTATTCATCATGGAAATGGATAAAAATATGAGAATTGTGTGGTGGAGAATGAAGGGATTAAAAGTCAAATATTTAAAATTTGAGCCAATAAGGAAATGCCATGTGTCATGCTTTTAATATTTTATTATTTTCTTAATAAAAAGCATAAAAATCAGCCCATTTCAATCCCTTGGTCGGCCAAAACTAGAAGAAAGGAGAAAAAACAAATGGAAGAACAAAGCCTAGGTGGAAAATTGGACAAAAAGTGTGAGAATCCAAGGATTTGATCAAACAAAGGTAAAATTTCTTTGATTTTGCTGGTAACCCATCTTACCCATGCATTTCTTTCCATTTTCCATGCTTGAAACTTGAGATTTCATGCCAAACCCATGCTGGCCGAACATTCAAGGTGGAGTTTTGAGTCTTGATTTTGCTAGATTTCAATGGAATTGAGTGTTTTTAGTTGATTAGTAATGTTAAGTGTGAAAATCTAGCAAGAAAAATACTTGTCCTTAATTTAACCCATTTAGGCCAAATTTTCTAGAGGGAGAATTGATGCTGAAATTGATGATATTTCATGATATTTTGGTGATAATTGATGTTTGGTGAGACTAGAAATTAAATGGGAATTTTTGGTATAAAAATCTAAAATTTTACCTAGTGTATAGACCGGTGTAGTTTATGGTTCGGACTGATAAATTGAATATTATTTGCAATCATTGAGGTAATTTAGGTGTATTTGGAGTGTAGAAAGTGAAAAGAATTGATTTGGAATTAAATTGGAGATTTTAGCCGATTAGACCGAGTATAGTGTGACTTAGGTCGAAAATCATATTTAAGCGATTAATTGGACATTTTGCGTTTCATCGCCTGCATTCATTTAGATTTAGAGAGCCTGAAATAGTTTATGACAAATTGACACAAATTATTAAATTTTGTGTCATGTATTATGGATAAGTGGTGAGCCATTTGACACGGGTAAGAAACTACACCCGCGGACCGAGAATAGGAGTATTTCTACTCCTAATATTGTGAGTAAACATATTATCGTCTTAATTATCTAAAGTAGATTTTATTTAATTTGTTGGTTTGTGAAAAATTATTTTAAATGGTGAATTTCGTATTTTATGAGAAAAATGTGTATTTATAAAATAAAAAGAAATTTTATAAATTGATTTGAAAATTGAACAATTGATTTTGAAATACAGTACTTGGAGACTGGTGTTTGTTGTATAATAAATTGTATTTTTAAATTGATGTGGCTTATGAAAATATGGCATAATTGGTTGCTTGGTTATTATGTTGGAAACTATACGAACTGCTGTTTGTCGTGCAGGCTGGTTAGTGTTAAAGTCATGTTGCTAAAATTTTTGTTAATTTAGTGGGATATAATTGTGGTCACTGTAGTGGCAAAGCGAGTTCCGTGGACCAGCCTATAAGAGGGGCATGTAAACCCGATTATTGTGCTTACCTCGGTAGAAAGGCGTGGAGGGTAACTCCTGAGGTAGGATTTGAGTTCACTTCATGCCTAACCACCATGTAGAAGAGAGACTCAACCAATGCCAATGAACGACTGTATTTGAGAAATTATGAAATTTTTACAACCTTGGCGGACTCGGTCGGATACCTCTGATCAAGGTATCACCGAGCATGATTTTGTTGGCATAACCCAAGTTTTCAGAAATCCATAAGCCATAATAATCTTTCGTGTAAAATGAATTTATTTTACTCAATGAAAAGAAGTGAAATATTATGAACTACTTTATGAGGATTTATTTATTGTCTCTATTTACTCGCTTTTAGATAGTTTAGAGGGTATTTGTTTACTCATTAAGATTTTATAATCTCACCTACTCATTTCCTCACATTTCAGGCTCAGAGTATTCCGTAGTTAGTGGATTCGATCAAGGACCACAATGGACTTGAATCAACAAGAACTGTAGGTTCATAGTTTTCGAGGCATTTTGGTTAGTGGTGGGGCCCATGTGTCACTGTAATTTAAATTTCATACTTTGGTTGTTTGTATTATAGTATGTAAAAATATATTTAGTTTTTACGCTACGAAAATTATTTATCGATAGTTTTATAAAAATTGTTTTATAAGAAAATATATTATTTTATTCAATATTTTTATTTTATTCAAATAGTTAAATTTTTTACCTCAAACAAATGTTTTAAATACTTAAATTTATTTTTAATCATGATATATGTGTTTTCAACGCATTTACTATATTTTTAGCAAAATTTGAGATTTTCAACGAAAAATGACAAAAATGCCCATAAGAGCCAAAAAATAATATTATAATGTTTTGATTTGAAAATATTTTATAATTCTTTGAAATATGATATTTTATAAATATCGCTCACCGGGGAGATGTGAAAACTGATGCTAAACCTTGCGGGGTTTCAATCGGTATTTCGGATATGAGTGTCTATCGGAACGTTGCAGCGATTGTCACAAGCCCGATGGGGAGTTCTCGGGTTGTGACACAACATGCCCCTGTTTTTCGAGCATTTCCTATTCTTCAATTTCCCTCTCCTCCAATGTGTCAAAGTTGTTCGATAATTGCAACCTGGTCTTTCTCGAATCCTTTTCAATGCCATTTTTAAAATGTTATTTGTCCTTTCCCTGTAGGCTTGGTTCTGCTACCCGGTGGGACGGCTTTTGAAGATTTTTCCCCTTTTTTCTTTATTCGGTCAACTGTCTTCTTTCCATTTTCCACTGCACCAACCCCATTGTCAGAACCCATGGACTCTATTCTCTCTCTTTCTCCCTCGGTATTCTCGGTTTATGCATGCTTTCCATTTTCATGCAAGTTTGCATAGGTACCGACGTCCAAAGGCTGTGATTCTGCTACAACTGCTGCCGCCTTCTCTGCTGCATTTGTTTCGCTGCAACTGTTCCAGCCCTCCGCGCCTCTCGTCTGCTCCTCCATCCCTCCCTGGTACCGATCTTCGGCTTCCGTTTGCGGGCTGCTGGAAACAGTTTTCCCTTAAGAGTATTATTATTTTCAAGATCGATTGGGTTTCCCATGTCCAAAGCTGGAGTTCGAGTTGTACCCATTCTCTCCATTCCTTCGTCCACTATTATGTTTTCATTACTCGTTTTCGGACCCTTTTTCCTCCCTGAGGGTCATTTCACCTTGCTGTTGCCTTGCATTTGGTTGCATATCTTACGAGGTTTTTTTTTCCCCATCGTCTGATATCACATGAAAGCGGTTTAAAACTGGGATGTTGGCATCTTTAGGAATACTTTCTGAAGCAATCTCCTTACCTTGCTTGTCCTTAGCCCCACTGGTCCCAGCTTTGCCTACCGGTTGCCACCTTAGACCCGTTGGTTCCTCCGTGTTCTGGATTTTTTCTTTTTTCCAAATTTTTTCTTTTCTCTTGGAACTTCCCACTCCCTTTTTCGTTTCCTGTTGTCTTCTCTGTCATGTCCACCCGAGATAGCCTTGTCTTGCCCACACCTAATTGTTTGTCTTTATTACCCAACACTATATAATCTTCCTCCTTATGCCCTACATGACAGCAGTGATCACAGTAAGCTGGCATTTGAACAAATTCCACCCTTTGAGAGTACCCACTCAGTACTGTTCCCGTTTCCCTATTCTGAACCACTATCCAAACTTGGTTCATTGGAGATTTCCTGCAGTCATACTCTATGCATACTCGGGCCACACTCGGCCTTGACCCATTGGCAGTGGCCTTATCGACAAAAAGTGGTCTTCCTATCGTTTTTGCAATAAGTAACAGGGCTGATTTTTCAAAAAAATGAGCCTTTAGATTAGGGACGGAAATCCATACGGGGACCATAGCTGATTCTTTCTTTGGTTCAAATTTTGGAGTCCATTTAAAGACTCTTTTTTTTTAGTTTGTCATAAACTAAGCCTGTTTCGTCCAGATTCTATTGAAATCTTGTTCATTGGACAAGTGGATGAGAATGTGTTTATAGTCTAACCATCTGACTTCATAAGCTCCTGCTAAACTGATCCTTTTGAACACAAATATGATATCTTGCAGTTTTGGCATCCGAGAAAACTTACCCACCAGGGATAACTTGAATGGCTGAGCTAAGGTTAGTTTTTCATCCTTAAAAAAGGCAGCAACTGGCCTATCCTTGTAAACAAAGGGATCTCGAGTATGGGGTACCACTGGGGGTTTGTCACCTGAAACAACTGCAAGGAAAGACTTTTTTAAGAATCTAGGGGATGATGGTGGCTGAATCTGGGTTTGTATAGTTTGCTGGCAACCATGTGACTGTGATGTTTGGATTTGGGTTTGTATGGTTTGCTGGCAGCCATGCGAGTGTGGAGGCTGCGGATGTCCGTCGATCAAGAGGTTTGGGGTTGGTGTAGACCCCCTTGAGAAGGGTGGCAGCACCGGAAAAGGGTGGTTGGGAGGGTTTGGCAGCTTGCCAACCACCATACCTTGAGCTTGGGGGAAAAGGGGAAAGTGCCTGAGGTTGAGAGCGTTTTCCACTTTTTTTTTTCTCCAGGTAATCATATAATTACCATTTTGTAATGTGTGTTTACTTGCCTTTTTTTTTATATATTTTTTGTTTGTGTGGTGTATTTTCAAAATAAAAAATTATGTTACATAGTGTGACTATAGAATTGTACGTGAGTTTTTTATGTAACTAGTTATATCTCTTGGTAAAATGACATATTGGAAAAACACCTCTTAATCTAAAAGTTATGAGACAAATGAAAAAACAATACAACTCAAAAGTTTGGATATGAAAAGTTATCTTTTCATATTTTAGCTCAAAGATTATGTCTTATTGATTGAATGGTTGTCTTTTTAGAATGTGATTGTTGAAACAATACATTTTTCTAAAAACTGTGTCTTATAAAATATAAAGGTATCTTTAAGACAAAGAGATGCCTTGATAAAAGGGTTATGTCATTGAGAAGAAACCCTTGTAAAGCTATATAAAGGATTTGCTATCAACTATTTTGACACACCAAAAACAAATAAGATGAGTAAAAAAATCAAGATCAATAGAAGTATTATGTTTTAAAAATAAACATAAACACATGAGTTCCAATCATTTATCACAGAAATCCAAATTCCTTATAATTTACTTATTGCAAAAAGTAGGCTTTAAGGTCGAACAATTTTATAAACCCTCAGGTGTATCTAGTGGTTTACTCTCGTAAAGTGTAAAGATGAAGTTAGAGGTTGGCTTCATTGTATTCCTAAGACTATTCACATAAGTTTCCTTTTGCATTTCGAGTAGTGGGGGCGAAATAAGTATTAAAGATAGCGTTTATTGAAAAGCTCGTCTTCAAGTCAATTTTATTAGTTCCTTAAATTTCATCTAAACCCCTTTTGCACCACTAGTTTGTATATTCAATTTGTCATTTTATGCTTTGCTTTATTGTAAAATTATATTTAGCTCTAGTTGTTAAAACATTTATATGCTCTCGTTTTGTAATTTTTTTTATTAAATTCACTACTTGGTGGTGTTTAAACCATGTTTATGTTCTTATAAACTTAAATACTAATTCTTTTGTCTTATTCCATAAAGAGAAAAAAATACAAGTTATCTTGCATGCACCATTCTACAAGATCCAAACATGGGATTGGTCATAAGTCTTTTTTCGATGCTTTGGTGTTGTTTTAGAATAAACATAATGGCTCTTTAAGGCTAGGTATTGATTATTGGGCTTTAAATAAGTTGATGACTAAGAACAAGTACCCCATTTCGTTTAACTTGTTCGATCAATTGGGGGTGCTAAATGGTTTTGGAAATTAGACATAGGATCTGTTTACTATTAAGTGCAAATAATTGAGGGGGATATTTCTAAGACAGCTTATGAGACGAGGTATAGGTCCTATGAGTTTCTAGTTATGTCTTTCAGACTCACCAATACTCTAACAACCTACTATACACTTATGAACAAGGTACTTCAAGCTTTTCCTTGATCAATTTATAGTAGTGTACTTTAATGATAACATTGTTTATAACCACACTTTACATGAGTACATAGAGCACTTAAGACTTGTGTTTGATGCCTTTAAATAGTATTAGGTCTATGTTAAGAAACAAAAATGTTGTTTTGGGTTGCATGAGCTATTACTCCTTGGGTATATTATTGTTGAGAGGAAGATATGGATGGACTTAACAGAGGTGAGTGTCATTTTAGAATGGGAGCCTTCTACCAAGGTAAGAAAGTTGACATCCTTGTTGGGCCTGGCCAATTTTTACAAACGGTTAGTTTAGAACTACTTAGCCATTGTCACTTTTCTCATAGACATTGTAATGATCCTTTTCCCGATCGTTACTGGTATGCGAGACTTTCAAGAGAACCTGCTAAGTCTTGAACAAGCCTTATTAGAAACTCTTGTTACTTCATTATTTTCGTTCCACCATTCTATGTAATTGCTTTGAACCGTATAACTCTTTGTGATATGATTTGGAACAATAGTAATAATAGATTGACTTGAACTCTATTCCACATAATTGTAAACAAATACATCATAGTCTAAAAATCTCCAATTGCACATTTATATTGAGACCAATGCCCATTAATAGAAATTAAATACATTACAAAGACTCGACCTCTAATAGAGGAGCAACTCGGAATAAAGTGCTAAGAGATGCCTTTACCTATCCGCGGTAGACCATAAGTGCCAATGATTGCATGTTAGACCGATCTGCATCTGTAAAAAGGAAATACGGGGGTGAGTCTCATAGACCCAATAATCATCGGCTCCGTGAGCAAGGTGTAGATGGAAAACAAGCCAAAGATAGGAAATTTGAACATTAAAAACATGGAAGTGTATATATAAACAATTTAAAATCAAATGAAGCATTTATGCCTTATATGTTAACTTAAAGTTGTGTTGCAAAATAAACACTTCAAGTGGTATAATGAAACCAGTGCAAGTAAAAGATTTCTGCTGTCAAAATCATTTGTTGCCCTTTACTTAAAATCATGCTAACATAAGAACGCACGCTTTCGTAAAATCAAGCAATATCAATGCTTAACACAAGTTTATAGATGATCTCCTATTCGAGATATTAAACACAAATCCATCTAAAAACAAAAGAGTTGCAGAAAAACTCGTGTTTCTCACCATGCGAAAGAATACATATTTGAAAACCCAAAGAGACATCACTCTCGAGTAGGTGATAAAAATAAGAACTCGTGGACTCGCCTCCACGTAATAACATCTGAGAGCTTTGCTCTACCAAATTCCCACAGCCATGGTAGTCTCAACGATGTTGGCTGACATCGAAGAAATCAAGTGGTCGCAACCACGTATAACAACCTGTGGCTTAGCCACATATATACATCACAGACTATGGCTTCAGCCATGTCTAATAGCTCATCGGTGACCTAAAGATTCTTTAGCTAGAGCTCACTTGTGCATAAGGGCCACACTTTTTCAATGTGACATCCGGCCTACTCTCGAATCTCCTAGTGCAATAAAACCATTTAAAAACAATTAGGTTCACAAATGCTCATTTTAAAACCATTTCTAAAATACTATTCATGGTAACATGATAAACTCATTTGTAACACTTGTAATATAAGCTTTTGCATGAAGTTTAGATATCATCAAGGTGAATATGAAATTGTTCATGAATGCACATCACACAAATCAATAAGGCACGCTTTGATATAAATCATGGTAAAAAGCTTGCTTCCTGATTTCTAAAATCCTTTACGCATATAGTTACATATACATATATACAAAACTTCTTTAAAAGCATGGCATTCATAAGCCTAACCTTCTACCAACTCATGCTGTCCATAAATTGCATTTAAAGTAAATCAACACGTCTATTAATCGTATATCAATATATATATAATGTGTAAATTTTGAAATAGACATCCCTTACTCACCTTACAATAGCAAGATACTATGTTGCTATTGATTCCAGTGCATATCTAGCAAATTCTACTTACCGGTCACCGGTTACCTTTTCCAGCACGCCACCACGGTAAACTTTTTTTTCTCACACACTTCTTAACAATAATTTAAACCCAACATTTAATTGTACTTATACACATCAGCATATCAACCAATAAATCCTTAACCACATTTCATAGTTTTCATAAACATTATTCACAATCATTTAACACACAATCCACATACTTTCAGCCAACCAAAGGTAACACAACACAATGTAGTTACACTGTATGTTTACCTTTCAGTTTTAGTTTGAGTTCCACACATATAGTTCACAATTTCCTCACATCCATAATCACCATTGCTACCACAAACATACACATTTAGCACACATCTCATTTCTCTTGTTTACTGGTGATTCAAGACCAAAATACTTACTTATTGCTTATCTAGCTCAAAATCACCATGCATTCCAAGATCCACCTATATGCATGCATCCGGTTCTTGAATACTTGAAGATTCTTGCTACAACAAGCAAAATCTGACATTACAATTGATTTACAAAGCATTCATTTTAACAAAAATGGTAGTCTTTATACCTTCCTTGTCTTGAGTTCACTAGGTCGAATCTTCCTTTCTCTTTTTTTCTTCTTCCTTTCGTCTTTTCTCCTTTCTTCTTTTCTCTAATTGCTTCCCAAGCCGAATCTCTCTTTTTCTTTTCTCTTAATCTTTCCTCTCCTCTCTGGTGGAAGCTTCACAAGACCAATTCTCCCATCATTTTCTCTCAATGATACGGTTTGGCCAATGTTCTCCAAGCCTTTACCCACCTTCCTATTCTTTCTTTGTTATGGGTAGACCTGTCAAGGTAAAAACCTTCAAATGGCTTGCATTTTGAATTCCTTACACATGGGTAGATTGCCCAGGGTCACTTCCCCTTTTTTCTATTTTATTTTTCCTTTACATGTCATGTTATGCAATTTCCTTTCTTTGTTATTAACCCCACTTTCCATTGGTGGCTTGTGCATGTAATGTTTCCTTATCCATTCCTTTATCCTTTGGTTAGATTGCCTTGCCCATGCATTGGTTCACTTGATACTCTCTTTTGGTTGATTTCATTGCATTTCATTTCACATGTATTTCTATGCATTTCATTTTCATTTCCTTTTAATGCCAACTTATCACCTAATAATATTTCATGCTATAATTATACCTTTTGTTCTTTTCAAATCACATTTATCATCCTTACCTTGTTTACCATGGGCTATCTTTGCCAAACCGTGGTTTTCTTCCACTTAAATACTTTTTATTCTTTTTCTCTTCATTAACTTTCACATGGTGGGATCCCACATGTTTTCCACTAACTTCTTCCTTTTTGCATGCAATAATTTGCATGTAATAGTAACTTCACATGCAAATTCCATCAAGCTTAGTAATCTCACTTGTATTGCACTTGCATTCTACTTGAATTTCATCTTGCTTTCCTTAATACAAATATATACATCAAATATTCTCTTAACTTTTCATTAATTACAATTCCACCCTTCAACTTCTTATTCTTTTTAATTAGGTCTTCCCATCATTTCTTTACTTCAATTCCTTTTATTTTCCTTCCTTTATACTTATACAACTAGAATATAAAATTTGCACTTCACCAAGGTGTCACCATAATATTTATATATATACTTACTCTTCTTTACTTAATTTAATGAAGGCACGTGGGCCCCACTAAAGCTTTTTTTCTTCAAAATATTTTTTACTTTCACTCCCCTACTTAGACGAATTGTACAAATCACATATTCTTTGTGCAATATGACCAATTCGACATCGATATTATTTTAATATTATTTTATTCAAAAGTTATTATTTTATTTAAAAATTTTCCTTTGGCTTTTTGGAGCTCCAAAATACCTTACTTTGCCCCAGTTTAGTTCTATAGCACCTTTTTAACTCCACAACTTCGACCTCAATAAAATATTATTATTTTATTATTATTTTATCACATATGGATTATTTTATTCTAAAATATTCTTTTAACCTTTTAACATTCTTAAACACTTTAATTAACCTCAATTAGTATCCAATAAGCTCTATTAGCCACCATATCAAAGTATGGGGTGTTATAGACACGTTGAAAAAGGTCAAAGTATAAACATATGAGTTAATGTACCAACAGGTTTTTGATGGGGAAAAAAGGGCATTGTGTGAGCAACCAATGTTGGGGCTGGCTGACCACACGCAGTTGCATGAGGTCCACATAAATGTGAGTGATTATGACATTGGTGCAGAAATGATGAAAGGGGGACACCCCATTATGTATAAGAGTCAGAAGCTTAATGATATTCGAAAGAAGTACATCGTTTAGGAGAAATAGATATTGGCGGTAGTCCACTGCTTATACATGAGGAGACATTGCTTGCTAGGTGCTCAATTTGTGGTTAAGACTGATAATGTGGCCACTCAATACTTCTAAAGTCTAAAAAAGCTCACGCCAAGCAAGTCGAATGGAACAATTTCTTGGCTAAGATCGATTTTGAGCTAGAATATAAGTTGTGCATGGCTAATTTAGTGGTGGATGTTTTGAGTTGTAGAGCCACACTAGTAGGGATTAAAGAGGCAAGTAGAGAGTTGTTGTCATGCATTAGACAGGGTTTGGTGCATGATCCCACAACTCAGTTGATACTTTAGCATGCTAAGGAAAACAAGACTAAAATGTTTTGGGAGCATGAGGGCTTGTTGTACACTAAGGACTATGTGTTGTATATGCCACAATATGGGGGCCTACATAAGTAGATTCTCAAAGAGTGCCACGATAGTTGTCGGGTAGGGCATTTTGTTGTAAATCAAACATTCGCTTTGATCAATGCAAAATTTTTTTAACCCCATTTAAAAGAGGATGTGGAGGGGTATGTGAAGACTTATTTGGTGTGCTAATAGGACAAGGTTGAGTGAAAGAGGTTGGGAGGATTGCTTGATCCTTTACTAGTGCTCAACAAGCCATGGGACAGTGTTAACATGGATTTTATCATTGGATTGCTTCGAGTTGATGGTTTTGGAAGCATTATGGTAGTTGTGGACATATTCTCCAAATATGCCACATTCATAGCTACCACTCTAAAGTCTCCAATGGAGGAGGCAACTAGGTTATTTATGAAGCATGTGGTGAAATGTTGAAGGGTCCCTAAGACCATCATCAATGAGAGGGATGGTCTGTTCATAGGTAGGTAATGGACTGAATTGTTCAAGTTGTTAGGGTTTGAGCTATACTTTTCCACTTGTTTCCACCCATAGTCCAACAGGCAGACCAAGAAAGCGAACACGATGTTGAAGCTCTTTCTTTTATACTTTGCTCATAACAATTAGATAACCTAGCCTTGATGGCTTGATGTGGCTTAGTGTTCTCACAACTTGCAACATAGTAAGTCCACAGGTCAGAAACCCTTTGAGATAGTGTTTGGACAATAATCACATATACTTAGCATGATAGCAATGGGATACATTAGTTTGAACCTTGCTACTTATAAGCATGCTCAAGCATGGGAAAAGTAATGGGAAGTGGCTCGAGTGTGCCTCCACAAGGCTATTAAAATGATTAAGAAATGGCAACAAAGTCACAAAAATAGGCTCATTTTGATATAAGTGACATGGTGATGGTAAAGTTCCACTTAGTGTAGAGGCATAAGGGGATTGACAAGGGCCTAGTGTAAAGATACAATGGGCTTTACAAGGTGGTTAAGAAGATAAGTTGGGTGGCTTAGAAGCTGAACATGCCTCCTAAACCCAAGGTGCATGTAGTTTTCCATGTGAGTATGGTTAAGCTTTAACATGGGATTGGGGAGGATCCCAATTGTTATCCATAGAGCATGTATGGGTTTAAGCTATATACGAGGGAAAAGTAAAGGAGGTGCTGGTTGGCAGGGTGCTAAGGTAGAAGTATCATACACGAAGGCACCATAGCCTTGTGAAGTGAGAGGGACTACTTGAGATCAAAGATAGTTGCGACTATGTGAAAAACTTGTGGTAGTTTTAGAATAAGGTTGATTTTTTCCATGAAGCAATGAGTACATTGCCAGCTTAGGTGGGGGATGTTGTCATGGCTCCCAGTTTAAGACGTCGAAGAAGGTTGAGTGTGCCTATCAAGTTTATAAGAGAGGAAATAAGTCTTTTAGTAACCCTTATTTCATCGTACACATAAAATGGGGAAATAACCCCTTTTGGTGTCGAGGCATGTTGACAACTTACTTGGGGTTCGCAACAGCTTGCATCATGTAGACAAGCTAGGCTACATGTAGTAAGGTAGACTACATGTACAATTGAGTTAGCCTGCAGCCTTGCACACAACACTAATAGGTAGATAGTGCAACAATATAACCAATGATCCATTAGATGGGTGAAATGGCCGTAACACTATAGGGGGAGCCTCTTGTTCATTTTGAACCCAACTAGCCTTCAAACCCATATTTTGGCTGTTAGAGAGAATGAGCAACCCTTAAGCTCTAAAATGGCTTATAAATATAAGGTAACTACTTGGGGTACTTTGTCTATATAAACCTTTTTGAGACACATGTACAATTGATGATTCATTAATTAAAAAAGCTTTGCTTTCTCAAATCTCTTTTTACACATATTTACTTGCTTAGCGTATCTTGCTTGCTTGTGTGCTTGAAAGCTTTGTGCCTTATGTGTTTGTGTGGTTGAAAGCTTTGTGCCTTATGTGCTTGTGTGCTTGAAAGCTTTGTGCCTTTTGTGCTTATGTGCTTGCATTCATCTTGCATAATTGTGTTGCTTGTAAGGGTTGCCACTCGCACATGGTTTTGGAATACTTAGGTTGACTTAAGATTAAAACTAGTTGAAAGGGAGTCTGAGGCTGCAAGTAAGCTGAAAAACCACCATTTGACACCTGCACCTGTTTGTGTCTGTCATTTTTTTAGTTTACTTGTTGTTTTGTTTTATGATAGTGACATGCAGCTTATGAATGCACAGGCAGGATGTTTACCTTATACATTGTGATGTAGTATAGTCAAAGAACTAACGATGCTTTGTTTGAATTATGTTGTATGCTACTTATGCAGTGATGTATATACATTTTTAATTAATGAAAAATCAGTGTGTTAGTTCCTTTTTTCTCAATTCTTTTCTCATTGTTTTTCTTGCAAGTTTATCACCCTTTAAACCATAAATACATACCAACGTTCATTCATTATAGTATAATAGATAACTAAGATTTCATATTACACAATAAGAACTCTCTCAAATAGTTATTTAGCTTCGCTTCCGATTTTAGTATGAAATACCTTTTTGTTTAAGTGAATTGCAAATTCTCCTTCTTACATCCATTTCTCTGATGAGGTTTTCTTTAGCTACTTGTTTAAGAAATTTTAGTCACTATTTCTAATAAGACAAGCGTTGTTAAAAGGATAGAAAGATACATATAAGTGATGATCAATGTTTTTTAACTACATCTTTGGAATCACTAATTGCAGCAGTGAATCAAAATTATGCTAATTTAGTTATGCAAAAAAAGTTGTGCACTTGTGCTAGGTGTTAAATGACATGATTCAAGATGATGGAGAGCCTTAAAAAAAGAAACTCTACGAATTGAAGCTCACTTTGCTTAATGATATTGGGTGGAGCCATTTGTCAACATATGAAAGACAAGGGATGCATGTGCGCTTCCCTACAAGCTTGCCCCTTTTTTAAGTTGGTTCAAATTTTATGAGACCAGGTGTCTGACAGTGGTTAACCAGGTTAGATGCCAATTTTAGTTTGATAAAAGATCAGACATTGTAAAGATAGTTTTTTGTTTTAGATAAATCATTGTAAGGATGGTTTCCATGATAATCAAATACACTTCTCTTCTAAAAAACAAGTGGAAATTACACTTTCCTCATTACAGTAGAAATTAAAGCCATTAATTATTGCACGTAATGGGAATAAGATAAAATTTCTTTGCTCTTAGTGTATAAAATAAGTTTCTAAGTGTCGATAAGATGTGTTAGCTAGTTTATTATAAGGATTTCACTAGTGCTTACACCAGTTATGGGATGCATATGGAAAATGTGAAGTTGGGCAATCTTTAAGAAGTAGAGATGAGATTGAACCAATGTGTAAAAGGGAAGACAAAATCTATAAGCTAAAATGGCTAAGTATGTTGTATGTTTTAATTTTGACTTCAATGTTAGTCATGGTAATAAGTTAAGGCTTTTGGAAAAAAAAAAAGAAATGATAATGAGTTAAGGTTTGAGGAGAAAGATCCAAATCAAAACGCAACTACTTTTTAGACCCTGTTGAATGGCATGGATGAACCATTGTGGTCAAGTTTCACAAAACACATGAGGTTATCAACGGTGTCGCAACTTTTAAATTGTAAGTCAAAGTTTATCACGAGCAAGTCAGGTTTTGATCATCTCATGAGGATAGTAAAGACTATGTTGCCATTAAACAAACCTTTACCTTGAAATCTTATAAAATGAATAAATGACAATGAAACTTGGACTTGTTTATGTTCAAATACATGCATATAAAAACAATTGCATGTAAATTTATAAAGAAATTGCTAAGTTGACATATTGTTTGGTATATTGTCATCTTCAGTATAAATTGATTGAATCAAGTGAGATAAGACAAAAAAAAATTCTTACAAGATTTCGCACTACTTACCACTTATACATAGATTATAGAAATTTTATATGTTAGCAAAAATCACAGGGCGCATGCTATGGCACACCCATAATCAAAATAAGGATGAAGTGCTTAGACACCTTATTGATGGTGAAGCTTGACAACACTTTAACCACACTTTCATAATTTTTTGTTATCAAACACCAAAATATAAAACTTAATTTATGTGAGGATAGTTTCAGCTCTTTTAGACCATTTGCCAAAACTTCATTCTATCTTAGCACTAATGCTCACTATGTACAACTTATTGTCGTGGATAAGCTAACTAAAAGTCAATTAAAAAGCAAAAAGGGTAGCTCCAAAGTTAACATTTTTCTTTGGCAAGCAAGGTATGTACAAGCTGAATTCGTATCTTAAGAAAGACCTTGATAGATTGTCATGACCCGAAACTCCCATCGAGCCTGTGACAACCGCCGCGATGTCCTGATAGGCATTCATCTCCTGAATGCAAATCGAGACCTCGCAAGGCTCTGGTACTAGTTATTCCACTTCCCCTGTGTGTATTAGTTATAAAATTTCGTATTTTAAACGAATATAAACTAATCTCGAGTCAAAAACAGTCAAAAAGCAAATTTTACTATACAGGGGCATTTTGGTCATTTTTGTCAAAAATCTCGAAAATAGTTAAAAATGTAGAGTATGGATAGAAATTACATGTTTCACCATCAAAATTGAATTTGGGTACTTGAAATATTCATTAAAAAGGAATTTATTGACTAATAGCACTATTCAAAATATTAAATAAAAATATTTGATTTTCTTATGAACAATATTTATAGATATATCGAGAAATAATTTCTGTAACGTAAAAGCAAAATAATTTAATACATACTGTTAAGTAGTCAACTAGAGTATGAAATTCAATTTACAATGACAAGTAGGCCCGCAATAAAGAAAAATGAACTAGGAGATAAACCTTTGCTAATCAAGGTTGTCACTCCAAACGTACTCCTCGACAAAATCCGTTATCTACAGATGCCTTTGAGCTTGAAAGGGGTGGAAATGAAGGTGGTGAGTTTTACAACTCAGTGAGTAAATAATTACCATCTACAACATCTAAAGTTGAGTAGATGGAAACGATATAAAAACAAGAAATCATAATGTTGTTCATAACACTAAATTTATTGCAAACCATACCAAGTAATTCCATTTCATCAAAACAGCAAGGCTTATGATTTCCTCTTAAAACTTAGGCTCATGCCAAATCTCATACTCGTGGATACTTGATTAGAGCATCCAATCGAGTCCGCCAAGGTTGTTACAACTCATATTATAATTGAAAAATACAGTCGTTTCTTGGTGTTGGCTAAATTCATCTTCACGTGGTGATTCGACGTGAAGTGAACTTTAACATCACCTCGGGAGTTACCCTATGTGCCTCTCCAATCGACGAACAATCAGCGAGGTTTACTGTGCCCCTCCTAAAGGCAGCCCCTTCTAAAGGCAGTCCACGGCAACCTGCCACTGTAGTGTATAATTAACCCACCAAATTCATAAAAAAAATCCAACAGCATAACATGGCCAAGATATATCTTACCCAGTTTGTCAAAACAAACAGACAATTTATATAATTCATAACAACAAAAAAATTCAGCCATCATACTACCACAATATCCATAAGCTACAAATTTCAAATCATTCATATACAATATGATTTCAACACAGGTCTCCACATACTCTATGTTATAAAATCATCATTCAATTTAAACAAAACTATTTATAAAGTTCAATTCATCAAAAGCACAAAAACAAATAAAATTACTCTAGATATTTAAGACGATAATTTATCCACTCACCGTTTCAAGAGTTCAAAATACTCCTATTCTTGATCGTTCGACGCAATGTTTTTACCCTTGTCAAAGGGTTCACCACCTATACATCGTGTGTGACACGAAATTCAATAATTTGTGTCAATTTGATATAATTTACTTCAGTCTCTCTAAATCTAAATGAATGCATGGGATGAAATGCAAAATGTCCGATTAATCCCTTAAATGCGATATTCGACCTAAGTCGCACTATACTTGGTCTAATTGGCTAAAATCTCCAATTTAACTCCAAATTGATTTCTTTCACTTTCTACACTCCAATTATATCTAAAATACTTCAATGACTGTGAATGTGATTCAATTTATCAATCCGAATCACAAAACACACACAGCTACATTTTAGGCAACAATTTAGATTTTTATGCCAAAATTTCCCATTAAATTTTTAGCCTCACCAAACATCAATTATCACCAAAATATCATGAAATATCATCAATTTCAGCCTCAATATCCTCCCTAGAAAATTTGGCCAAAATGGGTTAAATGAAGGACAATTCATTTTCTAGCTAGATTTTTGTTCCATTAATCTTTAAACAACTAAAAACACTAAATTCTATTAAAATCTAGCAAAATCAAGAACCAAAACCTCTCCATGGATGTTCTGCCAGCATGGGTTTAGTATGAGATTGTGAATCCCTGTCGAATTTGTTAAAAGCTGGTATTGTACCTAGTAGTACAATTAAGTTAAATCGAATCTTGAACTGGCTCAAATAGAAATTCTAAGAGGAATTTGAAAATTCTGAAACCCTCAGAATGGCTTAAAATAGTGATTCGGAGTTCAAGGTCCAGTTTGGAGTCAATCGGAAAAATTGACCGGTTAGAGACAAAACGGTCATTTTGCTATTTGATGAATAAATGGAGATTTTTAGCTAAGATTTGATCACATTGGACCAAGAATAATTATATGAAATATAATTATGATTATTGGAGTATAAAATGATGTTTAGTAGTGAAAATTTGTGATTTTCGATATTTTTGGAGTACAAAGGTAAAATGGTAATTTTACCACTGGAAGACTAAACGAGAATTTTTTTGAAAAGATTTTTGCCCCATTTGATTAATATTGATCAATATTAGTGTTATTTGAGGTTGAAAAGTAGAAATAATGTGATTCCGGTACATTTCAGAGTATAGGGGCAAAATTGTAATTTTACCATCTCGGGGGCAAAACGGTAATTTTCCACCACCAGAACTTTTTTTCCAGCCATGGTCATCTTTTGATCATATCTTAACTTAGAATAATCATGTGGTGGAAAAGAATTGGAAGAAAAAGTAAAAAAAGTTAAAAAATGGGCCAATGGCATTATGCCATGTGGCAAACAGTTTATTTTATTATTAAAGCTTAAAAATCAGCCATTTCAACCCATTTTCTCTCTCTAAATTCAGCACACACCAGATTTAAGGGAAAGGAAAGGAGAACAAAGGGAAAAACAAGAAAACCTAGCCAAAAATTCAAGAAAAAGTGTGATTTTCAAGGAAAAATCAATTGAAAAAGGTAATAATTCTTCACTTTTGCTTATGATCTACAATACCCATGCTTTTGTTCTTGATTCCCATGGTTGAATATTGAGATATCATGATGAGTTCAATTCTGAAAAATGGGTATGGATGAGGAATGATTGTTGGATTGGCTTGATTCTAGACTATGTTAGTGTTTAGAGATAGGTTAGTATGTTAGTAAGTAAAACCGTAAGAAAAAAACTTGATTTCCCCATGAATCTTGCAAGACCGAAAATCATAGGTTGTGCTTGGAAAATGAAATGATTTCGTTTGAAATGAAATGAATTGGAAAAATGAAGAATTTTAAAAAAATTGATTAGGAAGCATTACGGTGTAAGTGCACCATAATGATCAAATTTTATCCAAAGAAATTGAAGGGTTTAAATGCTGAAAATTAGTTATCAGAAATGTGTGTAGTGAATTAAGATATTAGAGGAGAAATGGATTAATTTGGAGATGATTTGGATATAATTTTCAATTAATCGGGTGAACGGTCAAATTTAATCAATACCGCGTTAAAGCGATAATCGGACGCATTTTTGCATTTACGTATCATGCGTTAGCAATTTAAATTAGTTTATATTAGCTTAGGGGTAATATAGTAAATTTCTTAATTTTATTCTGTGTCAAGGTGGTGAGACGTCTGAAAAAGGTAAGGGAATTACGCCTGAGGACTATTAATCCGAGTGCACCCGGAATCCAGATTTTTGACACTGTGTGTGAATTTGCATTTCAAATTATTTTGGAAAATGTACGTGTATCGAAATGGATAATCTGAATGATTTTATTCGAATTTCTAAAAATACGTGCCTGGAAACAAGCCTTTGATAAAAATGTCTTGATGTGTGAATTGTGATATGCATAAAGGCATGAATTCATGTGCTCTATAATATGCTGCTATATATATGTGTTGATGTGTGATATGTATTGACCAATAATATTCTGTGATAATTATAGCCGTACATGTGCATGACGTGGGGAGTACATGTCGGTGATGATGGGTGTAGAGATATGGAGAGTGATATTGTTTGTGCACGATGTGGGGGGATGCACACAATAACTCCAGCTATGTGCGCGATGTGGGGGTTGCACATGAGCTGGTGAGATAGAGTGATATTGTTTGTGCACGATGTGGGGGGATGCACACGATAACTCCAGCTATGTGCGCGATGTGGGGGTTGCACATGAGCTGGTGAGATAGTGGGATATTGTATTCATCTGTGTGCATATGTATGAAATTGAATACTCCTTCGTTGTAAATTAATTTGAGTTGAGGGAAGGGGTTTGATAATAAATTGGATCAAAAGTGTTTTGTTCCAAATGTGTGCATCATGGTTTAAAATCATTCTTGGATATTATTGCTTGTTTCCACCTAATGTTCACTCACTGAGTATTGTACTCACCGTTTTCAAAAAATTCATGTTTTTAAATCAAGAGATTGTAGAATCCTAGATCGCAGGATCACTGTAGTTCGTCTCCTGGTAGGTGTCCAACATTCAATAGTTACCCATTTTTAGTGTAAATGTCTCCGCTGGAAGTCGTGGGTCTTTTGTATTGTGAATACACTCAAACAATGTAAATATGTGTGTGCAATGTAAATTACTAAATACATGACTGGTATAGTGCATGTATATTATTATCTATAATGCCATTGGAATTTAGCTTTGTGTGCACTGGGTGCATTGCGTGTGGATGCCTCACACGATCATACGTGGAGTAAAGTAAATGAAAATAGGCTTGCTTGGGCTTAGTGAGCTATGCTCATTGGGTCCTTGCGCCGGTCATGGCCTGGGAATTGGGTCGTGACAGAGATCTCAAGTTCTAAGCATAGAAAATGAGAAAGAAAGCATGGGTAGTGTAATTCACAAGAAAAATCAAAGGAATTTTACCTTTACTTATGAATTTACTTGAATTCCTACACTTTTCCTTGGATTTTTTGCCTAGGGTTCTTGGTTTTTCTTTTCCCCTTTCTTCTTTGCAATGGCCGACCACTTGAAGTAAAAATGGGAGAGTTTTCTAGAGAATTCTAATGTTTTTATATTACCATTAAAATATTATTATAACATGACACTTGTCACTTTTTCTTTGGTCAAATTTTAAACTTTAAAAATTACACATTCTTTCTCCACCACACATGATTTCTCACTTATCCCTAGCATTAAATAAATTTTGTGTGGTTGAGAATTGTCATGGTGGAGTAAAATTCTATAAATTACGATTTTGCCCTCGTAAATATGAAAAATTACATTTTTGCCCTTATACCTAAAAAATTGTCAAAATTCATATATTTCACTCCTCAAACTCATATCATACTCTAATTAATCAAATTTGATCTAAATCCTCCCTAAAAATTCAAAATTTATCCTCGAGTGGCAAAATGACCATTTTACCCCTAGAACATGAAAATTCTGAATCGACTCCAAATCAATCCTCGAACTCCTAATCACCATAATAGGACATTCTGGGGTATTAAAATTTTCAATTTCATCCTCAATTCTCTATTTGAACTAGTTCGAGATTTAAATCAGCTTAATTGTACCACTAGGTACACTACCGACTCATAGCGATTTTCTGAGGCATCTCAATATGTAATCATACTACCAAGCATGTGAATGACATGTAAAATATATAATAGGGTCAGGCTTTACATAGATCTTAATCACACATTCATCATTAATGCCACCAATTTTCATTATCTTTTCATACAAAATGTTTTTCTATATAGTTTCTAGGATTATGTCACTTGAGCTACTACAGTCACTTCTATTCTAGTTTTAATAGACTTCAATTCATTACTCACAAAGTCAAGTGCTTTTCTTCCTTTCTGGCTTGCATAAAGATAATGGCTTAAGACATGGTGAGGACTCTTCATGAGTTTGATCATGTTGTTGAGTTTTAGAACCAACATGATCATCCAAGTGATTCAACTCATCGTTAAATAACTCAAGGTTAGTAGCATCTATAAAACCTTTCTCCATTTTCCAAAAAAGTTGCATTTCTCTTAGACTCACTATAAGACTTCCACTGGCTTAAACCTTTTCAAAAAGAAAGTCTAACTTATGATAATTGTGAATCATCTTATATTGAAATGGAGCAGCTTTAGGACGAGCTTGCTAATCAAGTATTACTTTAACTTTAAAGAAAAACATAAGTAGCAAATTAAAATTTCCAAGCTAATGCAGTTTTAGCTTTGCTAATTAGTAAAAATTACAACAATATTGATTTAAGACAACACATTTTTAAAATATGCTACTAAAAATATTTTTAATAACACTTTTTTTATGTTTTTTAGAACATCTTTGTAGATTTGACTTCACTATATAAATTTTTAGATGCATTATAAATAAAATATAACTATAAAAATTTCATACACTAGTGATACAAGAGCATTTAGAATTTTATTATATTTAATTTAGATTTTTCTAATTTTAACTGGTTTAGGATTTTATTTTCTTTATTATATTTAGATTGAGATTCTTTTCTTCATTTTATTAGGATTTTTAATACTTTAAGAATTATTATGTTATTAGGCTAGTCATGATCTATTTAGGAATAGAATACTTATTTTATTTAAATTTCTTTTTAACCACTCTAATTGTATTAGACAA
Source organism: Theobroma grandiflorum (assembly GCA_036013995.1). Lineage (NCBI taxonomy): Eukaryota > Viridiplantae > Streptophyta > Magnoliopsida > Malvales > Malvaceae > Theobroma > Theobroma grandiflorum. The sequence continues at coordinate 16,142,979 of CP142133.1, forward strand.
TTAGAAATAGAGTTTTATTAGGATGTGGGCCTATAATGTTATAAATAAGACCCTTAAACTTAGTTATAAGACATTCAAGTTGAGAATAAATAAATAATATTTTCTTAAGTACGAGTGTTTATTTCTTTAGACTCTTTTAGAAGAGCAAAAGATTCTAGTATTTTTAGCTTGGCCAAGCAAAGTGGGATTTCGGCTATTTTTTCACCTTAGTGGAGCTCTCAACCTTACCAAAATTGGTGATTCACTTTAGTAGGGTTTCTAACCTCACCATAATTGGTGTCTTTCACAATACCTAAGTGTCTTCACAATGCCCTGACGTTAGTTTGGTATCAGAGCGGGAAGATCATTACTCACTGTGTAGTTTGGGTTTTTGTCGTTGTTGGTTTCGACTCTTCTTGTTTAGTCAACAAAATGCTGCCAAAACGTCTAAATCATCAAATAAATGATCATGAGATCGAGATTCAAGAACAACGTTGCCAAATTCAAGAATTACAAAAGAAGCTTACAAGACATGATGTTGCTCAAATGAATAATATAAGCTTTAGTGATGAAGAGGATGATACCAATCTTTTCCATCAAAATTCATCTTTTGATGAAGAAGTACCTATTTGTCGCATGAGAACTACTGTTACTAAAGATTTGGGAATCAAAGTCAACATTCTTGAGTTTGAAGGAAGGCTTCATTCTGATAACTTTCTTGACTGGCTTTACATAGTGGAAAGAGTTTTCGAGCTCAAAGATATTCTTGATGAAAAATGTGTGAAGCTTGTTGTAATTAAATTATAAAAACATGCCTCTATTTGGTGGAAAAATCTCAAACGACAAACAGAAAAAGAAGGTTGCAATAAAATCAAAACATAAGATAAGATACATCGAGAACTCAAACGTAAGTTCTTTCTTGAGCATTATTGATAGGAAATTTTTATTAAATTTCATAACTTGAGGTAGAAAACAATGCTAGTGGAAGAATATACAATGGATTTTAAACAATTTCATATGAAGTGCGATATCCATGAACCTGAGAGCAAACTATAACTCATTATCTTGGAGGTCTTAATATTGAAATTGCAACTATTGTTCAACTACAATCATACTGAAACTGTCATTAGATTAGCATTAAAGGTTGAGAAACAACAATCATGGAAAACCTAAGTGCATTCATCTAGACAAAAAGATTTCATCTCAAATCGTGGGAGACAAAGTTCAACAACCAATCCATTCCCAAAGGTAAACTCTTCAAAAACTTCAAACAATAATAATAAAGAAACTACTTCTACTCGTATTTCTAATGTCAACACTAAGTGCTTCAAATGCTAAGGATTTAGGCATATTGCTTTTGATTGTCTAAATCAAAAATTGTCTCCCTAGTAGAAGAAGAAGTTATGAAAGAACCTATCATACAAAAAGTAGAGGATGGGTGAGAAATATTCAACAACGATGAGATAGAAAAAGTTTCTGTCAACCATGGACAAGCTTTTGTTGTTTACTGTAACCTTAACATTACTATGATGACTGGAGATGAAAGTTGGCTTTGTCACAATAGATTCTATACAGGGTGCACATCCTAAGGGAAGGTTCATAATGTCATTATTGATAGTGGAAGCTGTGAGAATGTTGTTGCCAACTACTTAGTGGAAAAGTTGAAACTACCAACTGAAGTACATTGTCATCCTTACAAGCTACAATGGCAAAGAAAAAGAAATGAAGTTAAGGTAACAAAGCATTGTTGTGTTCAATTCTCTATTGGAAATAAGTATCAAGATGAAGTCTGGTGTGATGTTATCCTAATGGACGCATGCCACTTGTTGTTGGGACACTTATGGCAAAATGATGGTCAAGCTTATCATGACAGATGCAAGAATACTTATTATTTTATCAAGAATGGAGTAAAAATTATGTTGACTCCATTAAAGCCAAATGAGCACCCAAAAAGATAAAAGGAAGATAAGGCATTCATCACTATGTTTAGCCTAAACAAAGCTTATTGTGAGTCAAGCTTCATATACCTGTTATTAGTTTGTGAAGAGAAGAAGTATTTTCACTTTTTTCCAAAGATGTCAAACCCATAATTGAGGAGTTTTGTGATATTGTAATTGATGAGATACCCCATGGACTACCATCAATGCGAGATATTCAACATGTTATTTATTTTATCCATGGTTTTGTAATTCCAAAAAAGCTTAATTTTCACATGAGTCCACAAGAGCGTACGAAGTTACAACATCTAGTCAAACAACTTTTGGAGAAAAGGCCTGATTATAATCAAGTTTTGTTTTCCTATTCCTCGATTGGATGAGATGCTTGATCAACTAGTTAGTTCCAAGGTGTTTTTAAAGATCAATTTAAAGAGTGGATATCACTAAATTCGAATATGACCTGGAGATGAATGGAAAACAACCTTTAAAATACCAGATGAATTATTCAAATAGTTTGTGTGGAGCATGATAGTATATAGATCCAGACATCTACAGGAAGTATGTTAAGGCCTACTTGTTGCAGCTGAGTCTTTTCTGACTTGAGGAAAATGATGCAGGAGCATCAAGAATTCTATTTTATTTCATTTAGATTTTCTAGTTTTAGTTAGTTTAGGATTTTATTTTCTTTATTATGTTTAGTTTGAGATTCTTTTCTTATTTTTATTAGGATTTTTAGTATTTTAAAAATTATTATTTTATAGGCTAGTCATTATCTATTTAGGAATGGAATACTTATTTTATTTAATTTTTTTAACTACTCTAATTGTATTAGACAATTAGAAGTAAAATTTTATTAGGACGTGAGCTTATAATATTATAAATAAGACCCTTAAGCGTAGTTATAAGACATTTAAGTTGAATATAAATAAATAATATTTTCTTAAGCAAAAGTGCTTATTTCTCTAAACTCTTTTCAAAAGATCAATAGGTTCTAATATCTTTGGCTTGGCTAACCAGAGTGGGATTTTGGCTAATTTTTCACCTTAATTGGGTTTTCAACTTTGCCTAGATAGGTGATTGACCTTTGTGGGTTTTGTAACCTTGCCACAAGTGGTGTCTTTCACAATACCCAAATGTCTTCACAACACCTCGACGTCAACTAGCAAAGGCTACATTTTTTTATATTGCTACTAAATGTAAAAAAAGTGAAGCTAAAAGTATAAATAGGTGTACTTTTTAAGATTGTACTATAAAGAAAATATGTCGTAAAAAAATGTGATTGGAACTCAATTTTGTTGCAATGAAAGTTGCACATTTAAGTTACCTTTGTCATCTATGATGTGGGTTATGACAACTTGAATTTGAATTAAGTTTCTTGACAATGAATAAGGGTAGACCGATATAGAGTGGAGTGGTGTTAGATGACACTACTGAAAGGTAAAAAATGCCTACTAATTATATTACTTATGCTAGAGTTTTATGTAATTAATGATGCTAATGAATTCATTAATTTTTTTATAATTTTTTAAGGAATGTGGTCAAAGACTACAAATTAAATTAGATTTAGTTACGACATTACTCAGAAAAATTTCTAGGTTTACCTCTAGCAATGAATGCAGGGATGAATGAGTGATTGTCAGCTATATTAAAGAAATTTTAAAACTTGAAGTGCAAAAACAAAATTGTAAAGCAAAATTGTTACTAATATGTTCAAACAAAGGCCTCAAGTTTCATAGTTTTTCAATCTTAGTCAACTACGTAATCCTTAACAAAGGCCTAATATCATAGAGTCTAGTTTAGCAACTTGATATTAGATGACAATGCACATAGTGTTGGTATATGCCCTTGAGCTAATTGCATTGATCAAGAAATATATTTGTCATTTAATGCATACTTAATCACATAACTATATGTGATAGAAGTTTTCCTTCATGTTAGTGTAATAATAAGGAGTTATTAAGTACTAATTAATGAAGCCCATGGAACATAAAGGCCTTGCAAGAGAATTGTAATGTTGTTTCAATTATGAGATCACTATGCATAGAAGCCATGTTCCTAAAATTATTCCTGGTCATTGTATTGTCAAGACAGGGCATTGACAATGCTCAAAGACTGGTACATGTTAAGCCTCTTTGCTTGGGATATAAGCAATCGATCTCATAGATTGAAGTATACAGGATACTTGAGGATAACATGTCGGTGCTTGTTAAAGAACAAGTTCACTGAACATGACTCGTTATGATAACTTCATTTGGTATTTCACTCAAGTGTCTATGGAAAATGTTCTCATGTGATAGTCATGCAACTAGTCCTTGATCTTGAGACACTAGGTCATCTTGTATGGGGAATGACATACTTTGATTTCACCCATATGGATTTGGAAGCAACCAGATGCCTAAACAAGGTGCTTTTGGGTCTGCCATGAAGCATGTGAAAGTAAATGAGTGGTCAAGAGAGGATTCATCACCTCGAGTGATATGAAGGGATGTATCTCACTTTGTTCTTAATTCTTAATTAACTTGTATAAAGTCTTTGGCCAAAGCATGATGAAGTTGAGGAAATTTAGTTTCCTAAATTCATAAGGTTAGTCATGAATTTTGAGAACTAATATAGAATGTCATAAGTAGACACCAAGCAATGTTTAATGATATATTTGGGATATTTGATGAAAAGGCCATATTGCATTGAGAGGCTTATCACTGAAGGGCTTTGTCAAATTCTTTAATTGACTCTCTAACATTTGTGTGGTCATGATGTATTGCTAGATGCCGCTGATGATATATAAATATAAATTAATTATCAAATTGATATTTGATTATGATTTATATTTATTGCCAATATGTTCGAAGCCTAATGGGTCACACACATTAAGTGACATGATTGGGATTAAATAAAGATAATTAATTAAGTTGAACTTAATTAAAAGAGACCAAAATAAAATGAGAAATTAATTAAGTTCTCAGAGACTTAATTAAATTAAAATAAATTATTGTATTTAGAGTTAAAACTTAGTTTGGCTATATAAATATGTTATATTAGCAAACTAAAAACTCTAAGCCTAAAAACACTTCTCAACCGTTTCATAAAACAAGAAAAGAAAAATAGTTTTCTTTGTCTAACAAAAATAACATTCAACAAGAAGTTTTGGTCCTTTTATTTTTGAAATAAAACTTGCTAGCACAAGTAAAATCCTACCTTTGAGAAGGTCTTATTCAGTCACTGTGTGGATTACTGTTAGAGGCCAAACATTTGGGTGGCTCTAGATTTGACAAATCCTAAAGGTGAAGAAGTGAAGATTTTGATTTAAGTGGTTTTTGATTACGATATCCAGAACAAGGTATGTAATTCTTAAACTTATGAGTGTTCAAAATAAATTTGAAAGTTACATGAAGAACACAAACATTGATCTTGTAGGATTCGACTGTTTCTCTGATTAAATATTATTTTATTTATTTTTTTATTACGTTATACGATTTCAATTTATTAATTATTTTCATGTTTGAGCATGAGGTCGAATCCCAGCACATAGTTCCTTCAATTTCAACCTACTGATTAGCGCTAGTTGGGTTTAGGGCTAGAGCATACGCCACTACGAATAATGGCGACAATTATAGATTTTTATAAGAGTTAACCACTAATGCATCGATAAGTAGATATTTGTGATGTTACTTATCAAGATTTAAGATGAATATAGAACATCATCTACATCTTGCAGATAGTTGAAACTTTAAAGGAATTTTAACAACTAATGGCTGGACTTTATTCAACTAAGCACTACTTGAAACAAAACCCCTATATAATTGCAAATATGCATTATCTCACCTTGATATAAGTCAACCACACAGTAGTTTCAGCTTCAATCATTTGTATTGATGCATTAAAACCAAATCCAGACTTCTTTAGGATTTCACATGCTGTGGTATAAGTTTTCTTCTAGGTCCCTTAACCAATTCCTCACATGATAAGAGGCGACCGAGCTATGCCAAATTGCTTACAAATTTCATCAACTACAATAGCATAAAAGAGAAGCCTATTTTTTATCCTTTGTGCATTTGATCAGACATGTCATTTGTCCAAGTCAAGTTCTTTTTGCCATTTTTATCCACACTTGTATCAATATAATCATTCTCATGTTCATCCTTACAATCTCTTTCCTCTGCTAGTAACCAAAAATCATGTAAAGAAGTGAAAAAATCAACCAAACTTAATTGGCTTTACCGATACAATGGAATATAGCAGCAGCACCATATGTGTACAAAATCAAATATATAAAAGTAACCAAATAAATACATATTCAAAATATAAATGTCAAACCAAAAATAGATAATAGCTTGTATAAATTGATGATGGAATTGAACTTAACTTGAATTTTAAAAAAAGTTCAAATGCCGGTGCCAAAGGATTCTCTACAAACAAATATATTAGAGAGGTTTTACTCCTAACACTACAAGCTATCTAAATTATAATCTCTCCATATAGATGTAGCAATTTTTCTCTATAATAAGGGCTCAATGCCATAGTATTAGGTCACAGCACTCATTCTTTGATCACTAAAAAGTACCAACAATTCTTAAAGCTCCTTTACCTCCTACATCTCAAGTTTCAATTCTTAATAATGACCAGTGTTTACCTTTTGGCAAGTAGCTTGAAATGACCCGATACTCTCTTCGAGCCTGTGACAACCGTCGCGATGTCTTGATAGAATACCTTACTCGGAATGCCAACCGAAATCTCGCAAGGCTCTAGCATCAGTTTTTCGCTTCCCCTATGAGCAACAGTTACTAAATATCATGTTTTAAAGGAATATAGACTATTTTCAAATCAAGAATAGTCAAAAATTGATTTCTACTGCACAAGGGTATTTTGGTCATTTTACCAAAAAATTTCAAAACCTGCTAAAAATATAGGATTTAAATGAAAAATATACATTTCATATCTAAAAATAAGTTTAGTTATCTAAATCATCCATTTAAAGTAAAATTATAGGTAATCAAACTAAATAAAAATATTGTATAAAAATATTCTATTTTCACATAAAATAATATTTATAGAATCATACGTAAATAATTAATGTAGCGTAATAACAAAATAAATTCATATATATAATAGCACACTGAGTCAAGATACAAAAATGTTCTACAATGACATGTGAGCCCCAAAATAACAAAATTAACCAAGACTGTAGGCCTACGATTTTGAAGGTTGCGAATCCAATAGCAAACCCTCGACTAAATTAATTGTCTACAAATGGTCCTGAGCCTGAAATGGGTGGAAAGAAAGGTGGTGAGTTTTTATAAACCCAGTGAGTAAGCAAAGATCGTTTATAACATCTAAAGCTGAGTAAATAAAGATATTTAAAACATCTCATCATAATATGATTCATAACATTAAAACTAATGTCAACACATGTAAAACAATTACATTTCATAAAAATAATCAATAAGGCTTATGACTGTCTTAAAAACTCGTGCCAAAACTCGGCTCGTGCCAAAACTCGTACTCGTTGACACCTTCGCCCGAGCATCCAGAGGAGTCTGCCAAGCTGTTAAAAAGACATATACACATAAAACATGTTTTTACGTTTAAAAACATAGCCGTTCCTTGGCGTTAGCTAAGTTTCACCCTCACATGGTGGTTCGGCATGAAGTGAACTCTAAATTACCCTCCGTGCCTCTCATACTAAGGAAAAATATAACGGGGTTTACCGTGCCTCTCTAATAGTCCGATCCATGAAAACTCGCCCACTACAGTAAGCTAATCAAATAACCTACCAAATCAATAAAATTTCGACAGCATGACATGGCTAATATGATATTACCCAACTTGTCAAGGTAAAACAAAACAGTTCATATATTTCACACAACCACAAATCTAGCCATTCATGCCATCACATTGTCATAAGCCATCAATTCAAACCATATATCAATTACAAATCCCATTATGCCGAAACATTCATTGCAAAGCAGGGTCGGCATAACGAACAATAGTCAAAACATATATATATATATATAATACAAGTATATAGTCTCCACTTACTCAATTTCTGAAACCAACGTTCAATTTCAAAACAATTTTTGAGTCTTATTTCATTTAACCAACACTTTAGTTGTAAAACATAATAATTTACAGTTTAAAATCATTATTCTTTAAAATCATAAAAACGAGTATAAACTACTTTAGATAATTAAGATGATACTCTGTTTACTCACCATAACGTGAGTCGGAGTACTCCTATTCTTGTTCCTCGGGTACAATATCCTTACCTTTACTAGAGGGCTCACCATTTATACATAATACACAACAAGTAATTCAATACATTTGTGCCAAACTGTTATAAAGCTATTTTAGGCTCTATATGAATGCATGAAATTGAATGAGAAATGTTTGGATAATCACTTAAAGATGGTGTTCTACGTAGGTTCGATGGTTATCGGACTGAAATGGTATTCGACTTAGCTCGAACTATACACTATTGAATTAACCAAAACATCCGATTCAATCTCTAAATATATTCATTACATTTGATATTGCAAATACACCAAAGTACCTCAATGAACTGTCCAATAAGTCCATATATATCATTAGAAATCAAATCCAAGTCCATTTACTATGATTTCCTTATTGTCATTCAAATCGTTTACTAAAGGGACTATACTTTTCGATAACCGTTGTCGATATCCGATACCATAAATTATCAAATATGAGCTAAATAACATGAAATATGACAAGATTCATCATCAACATATTACCTATAAGATTCGGCCAATGAGGGTTTGTTGAAGGGCATGTGATTTTCTTGCTTGTTTTTTATACTGAACATCACAAAACAACTAAAAACACCAAGATATCTTGAAATCTAACAAAACCCATCATCAAAACGCCCCCTCTTAGGTTCGATCGACAAGTCTTCCTTCATAAAAACTAGAGTTTCAACCATGGAAAATGAAAAAGAAAGCATGGAAAAGGTAGATCTTAAGCTAAAATCGCGAAATCTTACCTCTGATCGCGTTGTTTTACGATAACCGGTGAATTTTCTTGAATTTTCTTCCTTAGGGTTTGTGTCTTTCTTTTTTTCCTCTATTTTTGGCTTAGCCGAACATGAGAGAGTGGATGGGGAAGGGTTTGTGCTGGTATAAGGGAAATTATAAAATAATCAAAAGCTTGACACATGTCACCATGTGATTGGTCCATGTTTAAAAACTTAACTATTAAGCATTTTCTTACCACCACATATAATTCCTCAATTATCCAAGATATAAAATGATATTAGATGAAATTCATGGGCTTGACAAGTTTCATGGTGGTGTAAAATTTTAAAAATTCCAATTACGTCCTCATGGACACATGAAATGACTATTTTGCCCTTATGCTCGAAAAAATGTCAAAATTGAAAATTTTCACTTCTCAAATTCCAATTATGCTCCAAATAGTTAAACTTGGTCAAACATTTCATCCAACATTCCAATTTTGCCCTTGAGTGGCAAAATGATCTTTTTGCCCTTACATTATGAAAATTCTCGATTGGACTCCAAATCAATCCTTGAACTTCGAATCACCATATTAAGACATTCTAAGGTTCAATAACTCTCAAATACATCCTAAAATCTATATTTAGACTAGTTCGAGGCTTTGATCAACTTAATTGTATCACTAGGTACGATATTGACTTTTAACGATATTTCGAGGCATCCAAGTATGCAGATATGTTATCAAGCACATGAATAACATGGCAAGTATATAATAGAGTTGGGCTTGACATAGCCTTTGTTCAAATTGAAGGAATATAGCAATGTCGCTGTTAGAGACTTAACTTGATATGGCATGGGCAGATTTCTGGAAGACAAGCATGTTCCAATGCGTTGTGAACAGTTCAGGTTGTAGAGCAACCTACTAAACCATTATTTATTCTACATTTTACTTTTTATTTTCCTTATATTGATTTCCCCCACATTTTTTTTAACTAAACCATTATTATTCTTCCTAGTATCGAACAAGGTGCTAGGAAATTTGTTAATGTTACTACAAATTTCCTAACATGAGAATTAATCAATGGCTTCATCAAAGTGTTGGGAGTGGTCCTAAAAGATACTCCAAATTATAGATTAATTTTAAATAATATTAAAATGTAATTGAAATTTTGAATAAATTGAAAAATTGTATCATTATGTATTTGTTTGCATCATATGGATTTTAACTTTGATTGTGCAATTAAATATAAATCCAAGCAACAATGAAATTTTAAGAAATTTGTAAGTGACAAATTTCTTGAGTGGTATCAATTTTTGAACACATCGATATGGAGTATTAATTTTTTTCCCTTCAACCTTGAAACCTTAATTTTTTTATAAAATTTCTTAGAATCACATGTTGCAACGACTATATTAATCAATAATACAATAAATCCTTGGTAAATGAATAACTTTGATAAATAATATTTTTGATTAGTCCCGAGTTGGGACCAACGTGGTAATTAATAATTCACTAAATTTATAAGATAATACATTTTAAAAAATGCATATAGGTCCCACTTCAAATATAAATTAATAATCTCTTTATACTTCAAAATTATATATATACATGATTTAATTAGGAGTATTTTGTTAAATATGACTCCAATATTACTTATTTTTTCTTGAAATTAATGTCTTTTTGGACTTCATGTGAGACCCTGTCTAAGTTGTTAGAAAACCGGTATTGTACCTAATGGTACAATTAAGTTAAATCGAGCTTCAACCTAGTTTAATGGAAATTCTAAGGGGAATTTCAAAATTCTGAGACCCACAGGATAGCTCAGAATAGTGATTCGGAGTTCAAGGTTCAGTCTGGAGTTAATCGAGAAAATTGACCGGTTAAGGACAAAACGGTCATTTTCTCATTTGTTGATTTATGGAGATTTTTAACCAAGATTTGATCACATTGGACCAAAAATAATTATATGAAATATAGTTATGATTTTTGGAGTATAAAATGATGTGTAGCAGTGTAAAATGGTGATTCCCGGTGTTTTTAGAGCACAAGGGCAAAATGGTAATTTTACCACCGGAGTGCTAAATGTGAATTTTTTTGAAAGGATTTTGCCCCAATTGGGTAATATTGATTTATATTGATGTTATTTGAGGTTGGACAGTGAAAATAATGAAATTCCGAGACGTTTCGGAGTATAGGGGCAAAATCGTAATTTTACCATCCCGGGGGCATTTCGATAATTTTTCACTACCAGAATAAATTTTTCCAGCCGTGGTCAACCTTGGATCAGATGTTGACTTGATGAATCAAGTGGTGGAGATCAAATGGGAGAAAAAGTCAAAAAAGTCAAAAAACGGGCCAATCACATGGTGCCACGTGGCAAGCTTTTATATTTTATTATTTAAGCCATAAAAATCAGCATTTAAGCCTCATTTCTCTCTCAAAGTCGGCACCCACCAGAATTTAAGCAAAAAAAAGAAGAACAAAGGAGAAACACACAAAAACCTAGGGGAAATTCAAGACAAAGTGTGATTTCAAGGAGAATTCAAGTGAAAAAGGGTAATAAATCTCTACTTTGGCTTGTGATCTCTAATATCTATGCTTTTGTTCTTGAATTCTATGGTTTATTATGGAGATATCATGATGGGAAGAATTCTGAAAAATGGGTTTGAGTATGGATTTGATGTTGGATTGGATTGAGTTTAAACTATGTTGGTGTTTAGGAGTAGTTAAGCACGATTATGGAAAAAAATGGAAGAAGGAAATTGAATTTCATGGTTGTTCTTTGTTAGGCCGAACCTAGTGTGTAGAGAATGCATGAGGAATTGGTTCATTTCAAATGAAATGGTTTCATTTGAAATGAAAGAAAATAGAAAAATGACAATTTAAAGTGAGAAAATGTAGTAGAAAATTTTCAGTGCTAATGCACTGCATTGGCCGAATTTTCCATAAGGAAATGGAAAAGATTGGATGCTGAAATTGGTATTAATTGAATGATTTGTGGTGAATTAAGGTATTAGAAAAAAAATGGACCAATTCGGAATTAAATTGGACATAATAGCCGATTAATCGGGTAATCGGTCGAAATTAGGCAATACCGCGTTAAAGCGATAATCGGACGTGATTTTGCTTTTGCGTATCGTACGTTAGCAATTTAAATTAATTTGTATTGGTTTAGGGGCATTATAGTAATTCCTGAATTTATTCTGTGTTAAGGTGGTGAGAAGTCCGGAAAAGGCAAGGGGATCGTAATTGAGGATTTTTGATCCGAGAGCATCCGGAATCTGGATTTGTGAGACGGTGAGTGAACTTGCATTTCAAAATTGTTTGGGGAAATGCACATTGTATTGATTTGAATAATTAAATGATTTATTCAAAGTTTTAAAAAAATATGTGCTGGGAACAAGCCTTTGATTAAAATGATTTTATGTGATGAATTATGTGTTATGCATGAAAGCATAAAAATATGTGTTATGCATGAAAGCATAAAAATATGTGTTATGCATGAAAGCATAAAAATATGAGTTATGCATAAAAGCATAAAATTATATGTTATGCATGAGGGCATAAAACTTTGTGTTATGCATAAAGGCATGAAATATTATTTCATTGAGATGAAATTTAATTGTGCTGGATATGTACATTGTTATGATGTTTGTGTACATTGTTGAGAAGTGTTGTGAAATTGTTACCACCGTGCACGTGTGAAGAGGAAATTGCACAGGCCTGAAATGGTGTGCAAAGTGGGGACGGCGATACGTAACGCCCACCATTTCCTAGAGATTGAAAATTTAGTAAAGTGGGGACGGCGATACGTAACGCCCACTATTACTATAAATTTTGGAAATTGAGCAAAGTGGGGACGGCGATACGTAACGCCCACGATTCCTGGAAACCATTACACGTGAACAGTGGTGAAGTGTGATTGGTTATCCAGGGGCTTGCAGGGACGGCGATACGTAACGCCTGCGAGTGCTCAGATATATGTGGTTGTGTACATTTGTGATTGCTCATTTCTCCGAGTATATTTGTATGAAATTGATTATTTCTTCATTATAAATTAAATTGAAATGAGGGGAAGGGTTGGTAATAAAATTGGATAAAAATGAACGTGTTTCAAATGTATGCATCATATTGTAACCCTTCCTGATATTATGGCTTGTTCCTATCTAATGTTTGCTCACTGAGTTTTATACTCACCGTTTTCAAAAATTCATGTTTTCAGATCAGGAGGTTGTAGATTCCTAGATCGCGGGATCACAGTAGTCCATCTCCTGGTAGGTGTCTGGCATTCACTAGTTGCCGCTTTATTGTACATGTCTCCGCTGGTAGTCATGGGTTTCTGTATAATGGGTATGTACATGTAATGTACATTGTCAGAGTTTATATTTGACTGGTATGAATGTAAATGTGTAAGCAATGTAAATTGCTAAAAATATGACTGGCATAGTGCATGTATATTGTGATTAAAAATGCCATTGTGTTTTGGCTGTGTCCACTCCCGGAAAGGGTGTGTGTGTATGTGTGACTGGATGTGCCATGGTTAATTGGCATTGTATGCGCACTGGGTGCATTACGTGTGGATGTCCCACACGAGCATGTATGGAATAAAGTCAGTGGGAATAGGCTTGCTTGGGCTTAGTGAGCTATGCTCATTGGGTCCTTGCGCCGGTCATGGCCCGGGAATTGGGTCGTGACACTTCATCTTTAACTTTTCTTAGTGCATTAAGAAGTTTTAATGTAGTGTTCTTATATTGTAAGAGAAAATTAATATTGGTTGATAAATACTTGACCTCTTGATCGTATTTGATATTGTTGCTTGGGCTCACTTGTAAGTTAAACTTTTTTGACACTCATTGTTGTAATTGCTTTTAGGTGCAATTTGGATTTTCTATGTTGTATTCACATAATACTTTACGCATTTCATTCGTCATTATTGAATTTTTTACACATATGAGTGAGAAGTTTTTGTGTTTACTTTTACTGTTTCTAATATTATGTCACGACCCGGAACTCCCATCGGGCCCTCGACAACTGCCGCGACGTCTCGATAGGTATTCATACCCCGAATACCGACCGAAACCCCGTAAGGCTTAACGTATTAGTCTTTTTACCCCTCATGTGTGTGTCAATTTTCAAACGACATATTTTAAATAATTACTAGCCATTTCCAAATCAAAGAGGCCAGAAGATGGTTCTCGACTCACAGGGGTATTTTCGTCATTTTATCAAAAATTTCAAATTTCAGTAATTTCGTCACAAATACATGGAAAACATGCATTTAAAATGAAATAGAAATCATCGGATATAAATACAATAAAAATATTTAATAAAATATTGTAATTTCTTATAAAACAATATTTACAGAGTGCTTAGTAAATAAGTTTTATAGCGTAAACACAAAATAAAATTTTACATGTTGAAATACAAATAAGCAAAGTATGTAAGTATATTTACAGTGACTCGTGGGCCCAAAACGAACATAAGTAGAGAAGACAGAAACCTACTGTAGATGGAGTTGCAAGGTCAATTGTCGTTCTCAGCAAACACGGCTACCTACAACTAGTCTGGTCCTGAACTGTTGGAAGGGAGAGTGATGAGTTTACACAAATCAGTGAGTAAACAAATATCTCCTAAAATATCTAAAGGCGAATAATAGGAGACAAAGAAAATCTTTTTATATCGAAGGCTTTCATAACATGAAACCATATTTAAACTAATGCGAGTAATTTTAATTTACTCACAAAATAACAAATACGATAATAATAATAGTAATAATAAGGCTTATGATTTATCAAAATTGTGGCTCGTGCCATAAAAACATACTCGAGGATACCTTGGCCGAGGCATCTAACCGAGTCCGCCAATGTCATTCAAATTTATAATTTTACCAAAAATACGGCCAATCCTTGGCGTTGGCTGAGTTCGCCTTCACGTGGTGGTTTGCGCGAAGTGACTCTGTCATATCTCAGGACAATTAAATAACCATGTATGCCTCTACAACTGAGATATCGGTATATAAGGGTTTTACCGTGCCACCTCTAATTAGGTCGGTCCACAGAAACCCATCTACTGCAGCAGATATTAATCCACCAATTAATAAAATTTTAGCAGCATGACTAGGCTATTTTATTTCTAACAAGCCTGCACGGCAAATAGCAGTTCATATAGATTTCAACATAATAAACCAGCAGCCAATCATACCACATTTCATAAGCCAAATTGATTTAAAAATATAATTTATCATGTAATAAATAATAGTCTCCCAGTACTCTATTTTTCAAAACCACAATAGATTTTCATACAATTTATGAAATAATTTTATTTAAATCCATTATTTTTTAAAATATATAAATTTATCAAGGAAATCCAATTTTCATAAAATTTATCGAAAACAGACATAAATCACTTCAGATAATTTAAGTGATAATATGTTCACTCACAGTTGTCGAAAAATCTAGATTCCGGGTATACTCGGACTAATGGTCTTCAAGCGCAATCTCCTTGCCTTTTTTGGACGTCTCACCACCTTGACAAATAATAAAGTCGAGGAATTTACTAATTTATCCCTAAATTGATATAAACTAATTTAAATGACTAATGCATGACATGCAAATGCAAAACGCGTCCGAATATCACTAAAACACGGTATTGACTAATTTCAACCGATTGCCCGATTAATTGACGATTGTGTCCAAATCACCTCCAAATTAATCCATTTCTCTTCTAAAATCTTAATTCACTATTCACATATCAATTAACTTAATTTCAGCTTTGAAATCCTCCAATTTCTTCACATAAAAATTTAGACATTACGATGTACTAACACCGTAATTTTTCCTAGTCACATTTTTCACTTAATCCTTTATTTTTCCAATCCATTTTCCTTGAAATTCAAACAATTCCTCCTTGATATTCAACCAACATGGTTCAGCCAACAAAGAACCCTAGAGATATTGAATGTTTTTCTTAGATTTTTGTTCATAATTATGCTTAACTATCACCAAACAACAACATAACTAAAAATCAAACAATTCCCATTATTAAATCTCACTCATACCCATTTGGCCTCAAGAAATTCATCTTGATAACTCATCATTCAGCCATGAAAAATGAAAGCTAAAGCATGGGTAAGCTAGGGTTAGAGTAAAACTAAAGAAATCTTACCTTGGTTTTGCTTGAATCTTGAAAAACAACTTGAAATATCTTGATTTTTGGCTAGTTTTTGGTTTTTCCCCCTTTATTTCCTTTCTTTTCCTTTGAATCTGGTTTGTGCCGAGTTTGGTGAGAAAAAGTGAGGGTTATAGGCTGATTTTATTAGTTTAATAATAAATTAAAATGACTTGCCACATGGCAAATGCCATTGGCCCATTTTTTTTTAACTTTTTGACTTTTTCTTTTCAATTTTCCACCAAAATCAATTCCATATTTATCCATTCCATAGTTAAACAAAATCCCTTGGTCTTGACAAGTTTTGGGGTGAAATATTTACCGATTTACCCCCGAGATGAAAAAATTACGATTTTACCCCTATACTCTAAAATGTAACGGAATTGCATTTTTTTCCACTTTTCAACCTCAAATAACATTTCAATTGATCAATCTTACTCAAATGGGGCTAAAATATTTTTTAAAAATTCTCGTTTCGTCCTTTAATGGCAAAATTACCATTTTACCCTTGTGCTCCAAAAATACCAAAATCTCAATTTTCACTGCTAAAATTCATTTTATGCTCCAATAATCATATTATATTTCATATAATTATTCTTGATCAATTGTGATCAAAATCTTTGCTAAAAATCTCCATTTTGTCCTTAAATTGAAAAATGATCGTTTTGTCCCTAATCGGTCAATTTTCTCGATTGACTCCAAATTGGCCCTCAAACTCTGAATTACTATTTCGAGTAATCCTTAGACTGTGAAATTCCTTATTTCACTTTAAAATCTTTATTTTGTTAGTTCGAAGCATAAATCAACTTATTTGTACTTCTAAGTACAATACCGACTTTTTATCAATCTACCGAGCTATTCAGATATACGGGCATGATGTCACATATATAAATGTCATGTCAGATAATTTATAGTCGGGCTTGACATATTATATGTTCTTTTTATAGATTTTTTTGCTTGACTTAATATTCATGAAGTATATTAATTAGGTATATAGTGAATCTATTTAAAAGACTAATTATATTCATGAACTTATTTTGATTAAACAAATGTTAATTCGTAATTCAATAATTAGGTAATATTTGTATAATCACAATACACAATACATGTATTAAGCTCAATATTTTGAGAAAGAAATAAGAAATATCTTGATAAATTAATTTTTTATTAATTAATGCATAAATTAATAAATTATTAATTTATTGATTAAATAATATCTCGATTAATTAATAAATTTTTATGATCCCAAAAGTATTAATTTCTTAAAATTTTTCTGTATGTTTTACTTAAAATTTGAGTCTAACTGTATTTAAAATATTAATATAACAAGATTTTTATTATTTTAATAATAAAACTAAATTAAATAAAAAGATCGGGTTGGACTGTCACGACCCGAAACTCCCTATCGGGCCCATGACAACCGTCGCGAAGTCTCAGTAGGTATTCACACTCCGAATACCGACCAAAACCCCGCAAGGCTTTCGTATCAGTTTTCACACTTCCCTGGTGAGCGACGATTACAAAATGTCACATTTTAAATACCACCAGTCATTTTCAATTTAAAAATACTAAAATAGTTTCATCCGGCTCACAGGAGCATTTTCATCGTTTTTCATCAAAAATTTCAAAATTTGCTAAAATGTAGTAAATACGTATAAAGCACATTTATCATGATAAAAATAAATTTAAGTATCTAAAATATATATTTGGAAATAAAATTTAATTATTTGAATATAATAAAATATTTAATAAAATAATATAATTTCTCAAAAAACAAATTTTATAAAACTATTGATAAACAATTTTCGCAGCGTAAAAATTAATTATGTTTTTACATACTTTAATACAAAAGACTATAATATTAAAATTAAATTACAGTGATACGTGGGCCCCAAAGCTAACTAGAATGTCTCGGGAACTGTGAACCTACAATTCTAGTCAATTCAAGTCCACTATGGTCCTTGATCAAATCAGCTAACTATGAATGCTCTGAGCCTGTAAGGTGTGGAAAAAAAAGGGGTGAGATTATAAAATCCCAGTGAGTAAACAAACACCATCTAAAGTATCTAAAGCCGAGTAAAAATGAGACAAATAAAATATTCAAATCCAATATATTTTTCACAACATCAATACTCAATTTTATTCCAATAATTCACTTGGCTTATGCATAATCTTTAAAACTTGGCTCATGCCAAAACATGTACTCGGGAATACCTTGTACGGGGGCATCCACTCGAGTCCGCCAAGTCTGTAAAATTTCATATTTCTCGAAATTCAGCTGTTCCTTGGCGTTGGCTGAGTTCACCACTACGAGGTGGTTAGGCGTGAAGTAAACTCAAATCCTACCTCAGGAGATACCCTACGCGTCTCTCTACCAAGGTAAGCACAATAAATTTTTGGGTTTCCGTGCCCCTCCTAAAGGTTGGTCCACGGAACCTGCCACTACAGCGACTACAATTATCCCACCCATTAAATAAAATTATCATAGCATAACATGACCCACAATTCTTATTTTGCCAATTAAGGCAAATCAAAGCAGTTCACGTATTTATCAATTCATAAAAATAGCCAGTCATGCCCACAATTTATCATAAGCCATGCAATTCAAACAATAATTTGCAATACAAGCAAACAGTCTCCCATTACTCTATTTTTGAAATCACTATTTAATTTTCCAAAAAATTTATAAAATTATTTTTTTAAAATCATAATTTTTCTTAAAACATGGCAATTTACTATTTAAACCCATTTTCTATAAAACACACAATTGAATAAAACTACTCTAGATAATTAAGACAATAATAAGTTTATTCACTATTCTAAGAGTAGAAATACTCCTATCCTCTGTCCTCGGGTGCAGTCTCTTACCCGAACTAATTTACTCACCACCTATCCATAATCCATGACACAAAATTTAATAAATTGTGTCAATTCATCATAAATTATTTCAGGCTCTAAATGCATGGAATGTCCTACAAACTGTCCGAATAACCGTCTAAACACGGTTTTCGACTTAATTCGCCTACACACGTCTAAATTGCTAAAATCCTCATTTTAATTTTGAATCGATTTTTTTTTCACTTTCTATACCTCAATTATATCCAATTGGACTTAATGTCCCTCAGTGTGATGCAAATTATCAATCTTGGTCATAAATTACGAAAATACCCCTAGTGGGTAAAAATTTTGATTTTTGTTCTAAAAATTCTCATAATTTTCCTCTAGCCATAACACTATTATTCATCATAATACCTCAAAATAAACTCAAAATCAGCAGCATTTCTCTCTCTATAAAATTCAGCCAAATGGGTTTAAATATGGAAATTCCTATTTTCTTGCTTATTTTTGCTATTTTTCATTTCTACACTTAACTAAACTTCTTAAAAACATTTAATCAAGCTAAAATTCAACCAAAATATTGCTCAAATCTGCCCATGGAGATTCGGTCAGCATAGTGTTCATTGGGCAAGCATGAATTTCATGCATGGAAAATGAAAAGAAAAGAATGGGTAAGTTAGATCACTAAGAAAATTAAAATTTTTTACCTTATTCAAGTTTGATTACTTGAATCTTTGCACTTCCCCTTTGAAAAATCAACCTAGGGCTCTTAGTTCTTCTCCTTTCCTTTTTTTCCTTTGATGGCCGGCCAATTTGGGGTTCTTTGGCTGAAATTTATGGCTTTATATTACTTAAATAATTAAATATTCAATTTTTACACATGTTAATTACTTTTTCCTTATTTTATTATTTATTCATTTTCTTTTTGACTTTCTTTTCAGTCAAAATAAATTTCAGCACTTATCCATTAGTTTCATGAAGCTTCTAGAAATTCTCAAAGATTTTTATAGTGTAGTTTTTGTAAAATTACACTTTTACCCCCGAAAAAGTGCAAAATTACATTTTTACCCCAAAATTTGAAAATTACCACAAGGCATATTTTTCACTCCTCAAACTCATACCACACTCCAATTTATCAAATTTGATCTAAATTCTCTCGAAAAATTAAATTTGGTCCTCCAGTGGTAAAATTACCATTTTACCTTATACTCCAAAATGTACTAGAATTGCATTTCCTTTCCACTTTTCAACTTCAAATTATATTTTAACTAGTCTAAATAACCAATCTAAATCAAATGGGCTCAAAATCTTCTTTAAAAATTCTCGTTTTGACCTTTAGTGGCAAAATTACTATTTTACCCTTGTGTCTCAAAAATACCGAGAATTACACTTTTTCACTGCTAAACTTCATTTTATGCTCCAATAATTATATTGTATTTCATATAATTATTCTTGGTCATTTGAAATCAAAATCTTTATTAAAAATCCTCATTTTGTCCTGAAATTGAAAAATGACCGTTTTGTCCCTAATCGGTCAATTTTCTCGATTAACTCCAAATCGGACCTCAAACTCCAAATCACTGTTTTGAGTAATCCCTGGACTGTGAAATTTCCAATTTCACTCTTAAAATCCATATTTGAGCTTATTCGAGGTTTAAATCATCTTAGTCATATTTCTAGTTATAATACTGTCTTTTAAATATTTTCTCAACTGTTCAAATATACTATCACTCTATCAGTTACATATATAACATGACAGATATTTTAGGGCCGGGTTTGACATGGACCATGTACAAATATGAGCTTGAGTTTTCAAGTTGTTGACAAGGTCTCATCTGAACCATTCACATTTCTAATTAATGCCAAACCAATATGGGTGAGTAAAAAATTCCAAATGCAAAAAATCGAGCTAAACGAATTAATTTGGTTTGGTTTGGTTACAATAGTCAACTATTATTTAAAATTTAAAATTTTGGTTTTTTTTGTCTATTCAATTTTATTTTTGGTGGTTAAATTTTTTATCAAAATGGTAAAAAAGCCGAATATAAAATAAAATATTTTAAAGTTACAATATATATTATTTATATATTTATAATCTTGAGATGTTATTTATATATATTATTTTTAATTAATGTGAATTCAATTTTGATTTCAAAAATCAACTGAGTAGTTCAATGTAGTTTGGTTTTAAATAGATTAAATCTTCAATTAAAAATCAAATTGGTTTAGTATTTGGAATAAGCAAATTCAATTTTTTCGATTTTTGAATTTTTAACATTGACTCAGCTATTTGCACACTTTTACTAGTTAATACGATTTTTTGGAACTTTTTAAAATGTAGTTTATTATTATATTTAATTGGATGTGATTGATTTGAATTGCTCTAATTTCTTATGATGATCGGTTATTCTCTTGAACCATTACATTAATAAATGACTACGTGATATCTGTTAGGAATGGCATGATTAGAGCATCAACGCAGCGGAATAAAAAGTTGAAATAAAATAAAATCATGCCTCATACCATTGGATCACCTTGGTTGTTTAATGCAAAATTAAGCAACACATAAAATCAGAAAACTTGTACCTTTCCAAGTGATATCGTAGTCAGATGGATTCCTTTTCTTAACAAAATGTGAACACTTTTTTTGTGAAAGAATTCCAGTCACTCAATCGCTTGGCCTCCAATGATGCACACACGATTGCAATGGATCCTTCTTAAGGAGAGAGCTTTATGCCATGGGCTTGTGCTAGCAAATGGACAACGATTTGTCCTCTTTTTTTTACTTTTGATTTCCAGCAAAGAATCAAAAGAGAAGTTTTCAAAGAAAGAAAATAAAATTCTCAAGAGTGGCAGCACTCAAGAGAAAAATCTTTTCTTTTTCTTCTCCTGAAAAAAGAGTGGCTATAAAGTTATATTTATATCTAGGTTTAACTTTTTAAAATTTGTAAAATAAGTCCTTAATATTTTAACAATAATAATAGTTAACCAATACCTAATTAAACTCTTTTAATTAGGTCCTTAGTAGTTAAAACCTAAAATTTGATTTAAGTCTAACTTAAATCATCACACTCTCAATTGAATCCAAATTGCAACCTTTGTGTGTGACCCATTAGGTTCCTAACATGTTGGCAATAGAATTGACTTATAATATTATTAATTAATTAATTTAAATGAATCATATTCAATTTTAAATTAACTAATTCAATTCCATAGACCATGATTGGCATCTAGCAATGCATTTTAGCCACCTAATTTTTAGGAGAGTCAAAGGATTTTTTGACAACCTTTCAGTGTACAGTTTTTCAGTGTAATTCATTCCCTCATCATTTATCCTGAAGATGATAAGAGCTTGGTGCAGTGTCTACTCTTATTGATCTCCATATTTGTTCTTGCAATTAGATCATTAGCTTTATGGAGACTCATGAAACTCATTTCATAATCTCCTAATCACCTTGGCCAAGGATTTGATTAAGCTAATGTTAACCAAGAACTAATGAGATATTTTCCCTTAAATCACTTGGGGTGATGATTCCTATCTTGACCACTCATTTGCCTTTATATGTTTCATACTATACCCAAAAACATCCTGTTTTGCCATCCTTGGTTAGGCACCTGTAAGGATGAAATCAAAGCATAGTACTCCACATACAAAACAACATGGTGTCTCAAGTCTATGGAGTAGTTACACAACTGATACATAAGAAGTATTGCATAGACACCTGAGTGAAATACCAAATGCACTTCTCATGGCGAGTTATGTTTAGTGAACTCGCTTTCTCATGGCAAGCACCCACATGCTAGTTCCAAGTATCTCTATACTTCAACCTATGAAAACAATTGCTTACTTCACAAGTAAGGAACACAACATGTGCCAATCTTTGAGCATTATTGATACCCTGTCTTAATAATACAATGATTAGGAACTTTTAGGAATGATGCTTTAATGCATAAGGATTTCATAATTGTATCCCAATACAATTCCTTTAGAAGGCATATATAGTTCTATGGGCTTTATCTACATAAGTACAAAAAGTAATTAAATCACAAACTTATGGATAAAGAACTACCTTAATGTTATTATGAATAACAAAATGTCATACATGAATATCTCAAAATTGCAATTCCCATACAACCACAGATTGGCTTGTAGGGCTTATACTAACAATCTCCCATTAGCACTAAAGCCAATCACCTATGTATCTAATACCAATGTTCTCAACATGATGATTATGCTTCTGTTGGGATAGTGCTTTAGTGAGAGGATCAACAATATTATCCTCAATGGGTATACGCTCTATGTAAATGTCTCATTTTCTAATGATCTCCCTGATCACATGGTAACATCGCAATACATGTTTAGATTTCTGATGAGACCTTGGTTCCTTTGCTTGTGCAATGGCTCCATTGTTATCATAATACAAAGGTTGGATCAACGATGCTAGGAACCACATCTAGTTCAGTAATGAACTTCTTAATCCAAATTGCCTCTTTTGCAGCCTTAGACGTAGAGATGTACTCGGCCTCGCTTTTAGAATCCGCAATGGTCTCTTGTTTGGAACTTTTCCAACTCACTACACCTCAATTGAGTTTGAACACATATCCACTTTGCGACTTGCTATCATCTTTATCAGTTTTAAAGCTTGCATCCATATAACCCTTAACTTGGAGTTCACCTCTTTCATAAACTAGAAATACATCCTTAGTTTTTCGTAAGTACTTCAAGATGTTTTTCATAGTTATCTAGTGACTATCACCAAGATTAGCTTGGTATCTACTCATGACATGTAAAGCATAAGATACATTTGGTCTAGTGCAAAGCATCGCATACATGATAGATCATATTGCCAAAGCATATGGGATTTTATCCATACGATTTCTCTCTTCTTGATTCTTTGGACACATGTCCTTGGAGAGATAGATGCCTTGCGACATAGGCAAGTGTCCCTTCTTGGACTCAATCATGCTAAACCTTTCTAGCACCTTGTCTATGTATGTGGATTGTGAGAGACCGAGTAACCTTTTAGATTTATCTCTATAGATCTTTATTCCAAGAATATAGGTTGCTTCTCCTAAATCCTTCATGGAGAATTGTTTGGATAGCCAAATCTTCGTAGATTGCAACAATGGTATATCATTTCCTATGAGCAATATGTCATCAACATATAGCACTACGAAAATAATAGCACTCCCACTAACCTTTTTATAGACACATGGTTCATCTTCATTTTTGATAAAGTCAAACCCTTTCACAACTTCATCAAAACAGATGTTCCAACTTCGAGAAGCTTGCTTAAGTCCATAAATGGACTTTTGAAGCTTACATACCTTATTAGCATTGCATTGGACATAAAACCTTAAGGTTGTGTCATGTAAACTTTCTTTCGCAAGTTTCAATTTAGGAATGCAGTTTTTACATCCATTTGCCATATTTCATAATCATGGTATGCTACAATTGCAAGCAAAATCCTAATGGAATTAAGCATAGCAACTGGTGAAAAGGTTTTTTCAAGGTCAATACCTTGTCTTTGTTTGTAACCTTTTGTTACCAGCCTAGCTTTAAAGGTTTGCACCTTGCCATCTATATCAGTTTTTCTCTTAAAGACCCACTTGCACCTAATGGGTTTTATCCCTTCAGGTGGATCCACCAAAGTCCATACTTGGTTAATATCCATGGCATCCATTCCAGATTTCATGGCTTCTAGCCATTTCTTAGAATTGAAGTCCAACATTGCCTCTTCATAGGTTGTAGGCTCATCATTTATAGGCAATGTGTCCCTTTCCAAAAGAAATTCATATCTTTTTGGAGCTTGACGTATTCTACTAGACCTTTTGAGTGGTTGTGCCTCTTGAGATTGTGGTTGTACATTAGATGTCACAATCTCAGGCTCAAGTTCCAACGGAATGTCAATTTATGGGTCTCAAACTTTTTTGAGTATAACTTTACTCCCACTAACCCTTTCATTCAAGAACTTTTTCTCAAGGAAAGTGGCATGCCTTGAGACAAACAGCTTTTGCTCAATGAGATTATAGAAATAATATCCATGTGTTTCTTTAGGATATCCCACAAATTTACATTTGTCTGATCTCACTTCTAGCTTATCAGACATTGTACGCTTCATATAAGCAATACATCCCCAAATCCTAACATAAGACAAGTTAGGCTTTTACCCATTCCATATCTCTTATGGTGTCTTATCAATTGATTTGGTAAGAACTTAGTTTAGTATGCGAGCAGTAGTTTCTAAGGCATATCCCTAGAAAGATATAAGAAGATTTGCACGACTCATCATGGATCGAACCATGTCCAATAATGTTCGATTCATTCTTTTAGACACCCCATTGTGTTATGGAGTCGCTGGAGGAGTCCATTGTGCGATAATCCAATTTTCTTTTAGATAATCTTAAAACTCTTGGCTAAGATATTCACCTCATCGATCAGATCTAAAAATGAAAATACTCTTTCTAGTTTGCTTCTCAACCTCCACTCTATATTCTTTGAACTTGTTAAAGGATTCAGATTTCTATTTCATCAAATATACGTAACCATAATGAGAATGGTTATTTATGAAGGTGATGAAGTAGGAGTATCCTCCTCTAGTACTAGTATTCATAAGACCACATACATTCGAATGTACAAGTCCTAGTAACATCCTAGCTCGTTCACCCTTATTGGGGAAAGGCGACTTGGTCATCTTACCAAGGAGACAACACTCACATGTTCCATAAGATTAATAATTAAATGGATCAATATAACCTTGTTTGTGCAACTTGGTTAAGCGAGTCTCATTAATGTGTCCAAGCTTACAGTGTTAGATGTAAAATAGTTTTGGATCATCTTTCTTTGCTTTCTTGACCTTTCTATTGAGTATGGGTCTCTTAGGATCAAAAGTATAAAGACCATTCAAATGTGTCCCTACACCATAATGCATCTCTTTTTTTGAGAAAGAACAACAATTGCCCTTAATGCAAAATTCAATATCATTATATAATGCCAAGTATGACATAGATATGATATTTCGAGATATGGAAAGAGCATAGTAGCAGTCTCTTAATTCCAAGATCAACCCAAAAGGTAGAGGTATGTTAATTGTCCCCACAACCGATGCAACAACCTTTGCTCTATTTCTTATTCTTAGGACAACCTCTCCCTTTGTTAATCTTTTATTCGTTTCTAAAACTTTCATGTCATTACATAAGTGCGACCTACATCCAGTATCTAATACCCATGATGATGGATCAATAATAGACAAATTTACTTCAATCATATACATGGTCAAAGGTGAAACTTCAACAAGTTTCCAATTCTTTGACCTTGTCAAGAAGGCAAGGATATCTTCCTTAATGACATCTATTCTTAATAGATATTTGAGAACGTTTCTGAACTTGATATACGAGTCCAAACATTTTGGCTCAAATTTCATGATGACATCAAGTATGCCGTGTAAAGTAATGTGTATTCGCATTCTAACAACCTAGACATTTAAAGAACGTTTATGAGTAATCATGTATAATAATCAATTAAGATGAGATAGTAAATCTTAAATTGATTGCTCCCACTATTTTAACAAGATGATAACCCTCTATATCACCTTGAGAGATCTCTACTAGGATTCTCTTAGTGGGCTAAGGTCCCATCTATCTAGTCATGGCCTTGAGTGTGCTCAACAAACTATGATAGGTGGATTAGGTAGGTACCTTATGTCAAGCCCAACCCTACCATATACTTGCCATGTCATCCATGTGCTTGACAACATGCTTGCATACTTGGAAAGCCATGAAAAATCGTAAAAAGTTGATAGTGTACCTAGTGGTACAACCAAGTTGATTTAAGCCTCGAACTAGTTTAAATAGAGATTTTAAGATGAAATTGAGAATTTTAAAATCCCAGAATGACATAATATGGTGATTCGAAGTTTGAGGATTGATTTGGGGTTAAATTGGAATTTTCATGACCTAGGGGCAAAATGGTTATTTTACCACTCGAGGTTAAAATTGAATAGATGGAAAAGATTTTTGACCAAGATTGACTATTTGGAGCATAATATCAGTTTGAGAAGTGAAAAATTTTAATTTCGACATTTTTTCGAGCATAGGGGTAAAATAGTCATTTTGATCGTCTAAGGGCAAAATTGTAATTTTACACCACCCAACACATGTCTAGCACATGAATTTCATTTTATACCATGGCTAATTATGTGTGGTGGAGAGAAATTGCTTAATTATTAAGTATTTGCACATGGACCAATGGAATGGTGACACATGGTAAATTTTTATCCATTTAATATTTTCCTTTATAAAGCCAATTTAAACCCTCCCACACTCATTTCTCTTGACCGGCCATAGCAAGAACAAAAGGGAGAAAAGAGAGAACAAACCCTAGATGGAAGAATTTAAAGGGAAATCATTGGATTTCAAGGAAACAAGTGATTAAAGGTAAATTTTCTTAATTCTAGCTAGTGATCCACCTTTCCTATGCATTATTTTTCATTTTCCATGGTTGAGAACCAAGTTTGCATGAAGGATTCATGGCTGACTGAATTTAAAGAGAGAAAATTTGATGGTTTATTTGGTTAGATTTGAAGATATTTAGGTGTTTTTAGTTGTTTTATGGTGTTAGGTATGAAAAACAAGTAAGGAAATAACATGTTCTTCAATCATTCATCATTGGCCAAATTTCTCATGTGGAATATTGATGATGAATTTGATTTTATTTTAAGTGATTTGGTTAGGAATTAATGATTTGTGGGGTGAGAATCAAGCATGAAAAAATTATATTGTTAGTGCACTCACCATGGTAGAATTTTCCAAGAGAAAATGTGATGATGATTTTGCCATATTTCAAGTTATTTAAATTGTGTTTGATGATTTGGAGTATTGGGAGAGAAATGAAATTATTTGGAGTTGAATTGGACGCATTGGCCAATTAATCAGGTGATAGATTGAATTAGGCCAATACCATTTTATTTAGGTACACAATTGAATTTATGTAGAACACCTTGTTTAGACAATAATCCGAACAATTCGTATTCCATCTCATGCATTCATACAGAGCCTGAATTGGTTTTATAACGGTTTAGCACAAATATAGTAAATTGGTTACTGTACATTATGTCTAGGTGGTGAGCATTCTAGTAAAAGTACAGAAATTGTACCTGAAGATCGGGAGTAGGAGTGCATCAACTCCTGAAATTATGAGTAACCTTATCATCATCTTGATTATCTAAAGTAAATTTTAATGTGTTTTTATGATTTTATGAAAAGTGTGTTTAAATGGTAAATCTCTATGTTTTATAAATAAAATGTGATTTAATGAAATGATTTTATAAATTGTCTTGAAATTGAGTGATGACTTTGAAAATGGGGTAATTGGAGACTACTTGCTATGTTGTAAATTATGATTTGAAATGAATGGCTTATGGCAATTGTGAGACCCTGTCGAATTTGTTAAAAGCCGGTATTGTACCTAGTGGTACAATTAAGTTAAATCGAACCTTGAACTAGCTCAAATAGAAATTCTAAGAGGAATTTGAAAATTTTGAAACCCACAGAATGGCTTAGAATATTGATTCAGAGTTCAAGGTCCAGTTTGGAGTGAATCGGGAAAATTGACCGGTTAGGGACAAAACAGTCATTTTGCCATTCGATGAATAAATGGAGATTTTAGCCAAAATTTGATCACATTTGACCAAGAATAATTATATGAAATATAATTATGATTATTGGAGTATAAAATGGTGTTTAGCAGTGAAAAATTGTGATTCTCGATATTTTTGGAGTACAAGGGCAAAATGATAATTTTGCCACTAGAGCACTAAATGAGAATTTTTTTGAAAAGATTTTTACCCCATTTGATTAATATTGATCAATATTAGTGTTATTTGAGGTTGAAAAGTAGAAATAAGGTGATTCTAGTATATTTCAGAGTATAGGGGCAAAATCGTAATTTTACCATCTCGGGGGAAAAACCATAATTTTTCACCACCAGAACGCATTTTTTCAGCCATGGTCATCTTTTCATCATATCATGACTTTGACTAATCAAGTGGTGGAAAAGCTTTGGAAGAAAAAGTCAAAAAGTTTAAAAAAATGGGCAAATGAGCATGTGACATGTGGAATGCTTGATTATTATATCATTTTCTATAAAATCAGCCCATTAAATCCCTAATTTCCTCACCATATTCGGCCTAAGCAACCAGCAACAAGAACAAAGGAAGAACAAAGGGAAAAACAAGAAAATCTAGGTGGAAAATCAAAGAGAAAGTGAAGAAATCAAGGAAACAAGCTAGGTAAGTTAGAAATTCTTTAATTCTCCTTGATACCTAGCTAACCTATGCTTTTGTTCTTGATTTCCATGGATGAATAGTGAGTTATAATGATGAATTCAATTCTGAAAAAAGGGTATGGAAGAGGAATTGATGCTGGATTGGATTGATTTTAGACTATGTTAATATTTAGAAGTAGTTAAGCATGGTTATGAACAAAAATATAAGAAAAAATTTGATTCTCTTTGTTGTTCTTCATTGGCCGAACCTAGGGTGTTGAGAATCAATGAGGAATTGTTTCATTTCAAATGAAATGATTTCATTTGAAATGAAATAAATTAGAAAATGACAAATTAAAATGAAAAAGTTTAGTAGGAAAAATTACAATGCTAATGCACTGTAATGGCTGAATTTTTTCATGAAGAAATGGAAAAGTTTTAAAGCTGAAATTGATACTATTTAAATGGTATGTGGTGAATTAAGGTATTAGAAAAAGAATGGTGCAATTTGGAATCAAATCGGACGTATTGGCCAATTTATCGGGTGAGCGTCGAATTTAATCGACACCGCGTTAAAGCGATAATCAGATGCATTTTTCATTTGCATATCATGCATTAGCAATTTAAATTAGTTTATATTAGCTTAGGGGCAATATAGTAAATTCTCTAATTTTATTTTGTGTCAAGGTGGTGAGACGTCCGAAAAAGGCAAGGGAATCATGCTTGAGGACTATTAATCCGAGTGCACCTGGAATCCAGATTTTTGACATTGTGAGTGAATTTGCATTTCAAATTATTTTGGGAAATGTACGTGTATCGAAATGGATAATCTGAATGATTTTATCCGAATTTTTAAAAATACATTCCTGGAAACAAACATTTGATAAAAATGTTTTGATGTGGGAATTGTGATATGCATAAAGGCATGAATTCATGTGCTCTGTAATATGCTGCTATATATATATATATGTGTTGATGTGTGATATGTATTGACCAATAATATTGTGTGATAATTATAACCGTACATGTGTACGATGTGGGGAGTACATGTCGGTGATGATGGGTGCAGAGATATGGAGAGTGATATTGTTTGTGCACGATGTGGGGGGATGCACACGATAACTCCAGCTATGTGCGCGATGTAGGGGTTGCACATGAGTTGGTGAGATTGAGTGATATTGTTTGTACATGATGTGAGGGGATGCATACGATAACTCCAGCTATGTTCGCGATATGGGGGTTGCACATGAGTTGGTGAGATAGTGGGATATTGTATTCATCTGTGTGCCTATGTATGAAATTGAATACTCCTTCGTTGTAAATTAATTTGAGTTGAGGGAAGGGGTTTGATAGTAAATTAGATAAAAAAATGTTTTGTTCCAAATGTGTGCATCATGGTTTAAAATCCTTCTTGGATATTATTGCTTGTTTCCACCTAATGTTCACTCACTGAGTATTGTACTCACCATTTTCAAAAATTCATATTTTCAGATTAGGAGATTGTAGAATCCTAGATCACAGGATCACTGTAGTTCGTCTCCTGGTAGGTGTCCGGTATTCAATAGTTGCCCGTTTTTATTGTAAATGTCTCCGCTAGAAGTCGTGGGTCTTTTGTATTGAGAATACACTCAAACAATGTAAATATGTGCGTGCAATGTAAATTGCTAAATACATGACTGGTATAGTGCATGTATATTATTATCTATAATGCCATTGGAATTTAGCTTTGTGTGCACTGGGTGCATTGCGTGTGGATGCCTCACACGATCATACGTGGAGTAAAGTAAATGAAAATAGGCTTGCTTGGATTTAGTGAGCTATGCTCATTGGGTCCTTGGGTCGATCATGGCCTGAGAATTGGGTCGTGACAATGTTGGTATCAGAGCCCTAGATTGTTAGGTCTTAGGATGTTATGGTCGGGTTCAGCGGAGAGTCGGGTCTTTATGTGGGATCTTTAATTATGAACTGTGAGCCGCGGCACATTTCATAATTGAGGAACCACTTAAATTCCCAATCTTAGAAATCACCTTTTTTTTTAATTGTGTTTAATAACGGGTGTTGCTCTTGTCTAGGTAAGAATGCCACCTAAGACATGGGCCACCTCGAGACGACTGAGGGAGCAAGACGTCCCCATTGAGATGATCGATAAGCCACGAGCACCCACCCATAGGGGGCGAGGTAGACGTAGTAGGGTCACTAGGTCAGTGAGGGCAGATATGCCTAAGAGTAGGAGAAATGATGGACAGCCTGCAGGTGAGACTGCTAGGCCACCGACTGGGGGCATTACTGTGGAAGACTTGACGGTGGGTCTGCAGGGAGTCAATTGTGCTGTAGAAATGATGGCAGCCCGTATGGAAGATATACAAAAAATAGTAGAGAGGAGACATGTAGAGTAAGAGTCCTCTAGTTCCCAAGGCTAGACAGACTGCCAACGTTATGAGAGTAACAGAAGTCAGGTCGAAGTTTCACTCACTGACTTCCTGAAACTCAAGCCTCCATCATTTACGGGGTCGGATGCGTCGGAGAATCCCCAAGTTTTCTTAGACAAGATGGAGAAGATTTGTAACGCTATGGGATGCTCTAGTTCTAGATTAGTGGAGCTAGTAGCTTTTCAGTTGGAGGATGTAGCACAGGAATGGTACGACTCCTTGTGAAGGAGTAGGCCCACCGGTGCTATACCGCTAACTTGGAATGAATTCAGTACAGCTTTCCTGGATCGATTTTTATCATAGTGTGCGAAATGCCAAAGCTAGAGAGTTTGAGGCATTGGTGCAGACTCCGGACATGACGGTGTCGGAGTATGATATAAAATTTACGCAGCTGTCTCGATATGCACCATATTTGGTTTCCACGGAGGAGATGAATGTCCAAAGGTTTGTGGATGGACTGGTGGAACCATTGTTTAAGGTTGTGGCCTCCCGAGATTTCCATACGTACTCGGCGATAGTAGATTGTGCTCAATGAATTAAGATGAAGATTGGTGAAAACAGGGCTACAAAAGATAGAGCAAAAATGGCCAAAATAGAGGGTTATCAAGGCCGTAAAGATTTCGGTGGCAGAATTTCATTCTCTAACCATCAAGGACCACAGAGGGGATCAAGGTTTCCCCAACGGGGAAGTGATGTGACGAGTGTTAGCGCTACGTCAGGATAGACCATTTTTAGTGGAAGGAGGCAACCGCGAGATTCCAGGTAGAGTAGTCAAGCTATCCCTTCCTGCGATAATTGTGGGAGACCACACATAGGACAATGCTATCATCCTGTAAGGACTTGTTTTAATTGTGGTCAGCCTGGACATATTTGGAGGAACTGCCTGACAGCCCAACAACTGCAAGGTTCGGTTCGCGGTTCTACTCGGCCAGCTTTGTCTACTCCTTCGGTAGCTGTCTCAACTGGCCAGGAAGTTAGCGAGACATGAGGTAGAGGTGCTGGTGCTTCTTCTCGGGGTAAACCAGCTGGGTCTAGACATCAAAGTTCTGCAGGAAGAGGCCAGTCAAGGGTGTATGCTTTAACTCCCCATGATGCCCAGACATCCAATGCAGTAGTTTCAAGTACTCTTTCCATTTGTAATCTGGATGCTAGAGTATTGTTTGATCCTGGATCTACTCATTCTTTTATCTCTCCATGCTTTGCATTTCGATTGGGTAAAGACTGTGTTAGGAGAGAAGAACAATTAGTGCTATCTACTCCTTTGAATGAGGCATTTGTGGCTAAGTGGGAATATCAATACTACGTAGTCCAAATCAAGGATAAGAACACCCTAGTGAATTTAGTGGTGTTAAACACCTTGGATTTTGATGTTATATTGGGAATGGATTGGTTGTCACCTTGTCATGCCAGTGTAGACTGTTACCATAAGATAGTTAGATTTGATTTCCCGAGTGAGCCATCATTTAACATCCAAGGGGATAAAAGTAATGTTCCGACTAACTTGATATCAGCCATATCTGTCAAGAGATTATTGAGGCAGGGCTGTCAAGGTTACTTGGAGGTGGTGAGGGATAACCAAGCAGAGGTCAGAGATATAAGTCAAGTGTCGGTAATGAATGAGTTTGTGGATGTATTTCCTGAGAAACTACCGGGATTACCTCCGGAACGAGAGATTGAATTTTGCATAGACTTGATTCCTGATACTAGACTTATATCCATAACCCCATATCGGATTGCACCGACAGAGCTCAAGGAGCTCAAGGATCAGTTGGAGGATCTGCTAGACAAAGGTTTCATTCGCCCCAGTGTCTCACCATGGGGAGCACTAGTGTTATGCGTAATGAAGAAAGATGGGTCACTTAGACTATGTATTGACTACCGACAACTTAATAATGTAATAGTGAAGAATAAGTACCCACTTCAAAGAATAGATGACTTTTTTGATCAGTTACAAGGGGAAAAATGTTTCTCGACGATAGATCTACGATCTGGGTATCATCAATTAAGGATCTAGAATGAAGATGTGCCAAAGACCGCATTTCGGACCAGGTATGGTCATTATGAGTTCTTGGTGATGTAGTTTGGGCTTACCAATGCCCCTTGGCCTTTACGGATTTGATAAACCGAGTGTTCAAGCTCTACCTGGACAAGTTTGTAGTGGTATTCATTGATGATATCCTGGTCTACTCGAGGTGTCGAGAAGAGCATGAGCAGCATCTTAAGATAGTGCTCCAAACTTTGAAAGAACATCGATTGTATGCCAAGTTCTCCAAATGTGAGTTTTGGCTTGAAAGTGTTTCATTCTTGGGACATGTGGTATCTAAGGATGGGGTACAAGTGGATCCAAAGAAAGTCAAAGCAGTGGAGAATGGCCAAGGCCAACATCAGTTACGGAGATTAGAAGCTTTTTAGGGTTGGTAGGCTATTATCATCGCTTTGTTAAGGATTTCTCCAGAATAGCCGCCCCTCTAACCAAGTTGACACGAAAGGATACAAAATTGTGTGGTCAAATGCTTGTGAAGATAACTTTGAGAAGCTTAAGACATGTCTTACCACAGCTTCAGTGTTGAGCCTACCACAGGGCACAAGGGGTTATACAGTATTTTGTGATGCCTCGTTGGTTGGTTTAAGATGTGTGTTAATGCAACACGGGAAGGTGATTGCATATGCATCAAGACAACTAAAAAGGCATGAACAGAATTACCCCGCACACGATTTGGAGATGGCAGCAATCGTGTTTGCCTTAAAGATTTGGAGACATTATTTGTATGGTGAGACTTGTAAGATATATACAGACCACAAAAGTTTGAAATATATATTTCAGCAGAGGGATTTGAACTTGCGGCAACGTAGATGGATGGAGTTGCTAAAGGATTATGATTGTACTATTCTTTACCATCCCGGTAAAGCTAATGTAGTGGCGGATGCCTTGAGTCGAAAATCGATGGGTAGCCTAGCACATATCTCCACAGACAGGAGATTGTTGGTTAGAGAGATGCATAGCTTGGGAGACATGGCTGTACATTTGGAAGTCTCCGAGGTAGATGCATTGCTAGCCCATTTCAGAGTAAGGCCTATCCTAATGGACCGAATTAAGGAAGCACAAAGTCAAGATAAGTTCATAGTGAAGGTCTTAGAAGATCCTTAGGGGAAGAAAGAGAAGATGTTTACCAGAGGCATGGATGGGGTGTTGAGGTATGGAACCAGACTCTATGTGCCTGATAGTGATGGGTTGAGGAGAGAGATATTGGAGGAGGCTCACATGGCAGCCTATGTGATACATCCAAGAGCTACAAAGATGTATTAAGATTTAAAGGAAGTGTACTGGTGGGAAGGACTTAAGAGAGATGTGGCTGAGTTTGTCTCCAAGTGCTTAGTGTGTCAACAGGTTAAAACAGAGCACTAAAGGCCTGTAGGATTACTACAGCCATTACCAATGCCTGAATAGAAGTGGGAGCAGATTGCAATGGATTTTGTAACTGGTTTGCCTTGAACTAGTAAGGGTTATGACTCGATCTGGGTCATAATAGACCGGTTGACGAAGTCAGCTCATTTTCTTTCGGTTAAAACCACTTATGGAGCTGCTAAGTATGCCCAGCTCTATGTGGATGAGATAATACGGTTGCACAGCATCCCTGTTTCTATAGTGTCGGATAGGGGGACACAGTTTACTAGTAGATTATGGGAAAAGTTACAGGAAGCATTGGGCACTAAGTTGGATTTTAGTACAACTTTCCACCCCTAGGCTGATGGATAGTCTGAATGAACCATTCAGACTTTGGAAGACATGTTGAGGGCATGTGTAATAGACCTTGGAGTTAAATGGGTAGGTATTTACCCTTAGTGGAATTTGCTTACAATAACAGTTTCCAATGTAGCATCCAAATGGCACCATTTGAAGCACTATATGGAAGAAGGTGCAAGTCACCCATTGGATGGCTAGAGGTGGGTGAAAGGAAACTTTTTGGGCTTGAGTTGGCGCAAGACGCCACTGATAAAATTAGTATGATTCACCAGAGGATGCTTACAGCCCAAAGTAGGCAAAAGTCTTGTGCTGATAACCGACGGAGGGATTTGGAGTTTCAAGTGGGAGACCATGTATTTCTAAAAGTCTCGCCAACCAAAGGGGTAATGAGGTTTGGCAAGAAGGGTAAATTAAGTCCTCGGTATGTAGGACCCTTCGAGATCTTAGAAAGGGTCAGAGTAGTGGCATATCGATTGGCATTACCATTAGACCTTTCGAGTATTCACCCCGTGTTCCATGTGTCTATGTTGAGGAAGTATAATCCAAATCCTTCACATGTAATACAGTATGAAACCGTTCAGTTGAAAGATGATTTGACTTATGAGGAACAACCAGTAGCTATCCTTGACAGACAAGTCAAAAGGCTCCGATCAAAGGATGTAGCCTTAGTGAAAGTGTTGTGGCAAAATCACACTAGTAAAGAGGTAACATGGGAAGCTGAGGAGGAAATGCGGACAAAGTATGCACACCTCTTAGATATGTAAAGGTAAGCCACTCTACTTTGAATTTAAATTCGGGGACCGAATTTCTATTAGTGGGGGAGAGTGTGAGACCCTATTGAATTTGTTAAAAGTCGGTATTGTACCTAGTGGTACAATTAAGTTAAATCGAACCTTGAACTAGCTCAAATAGAAATTCTAAGAGGAATTTGAAAATTCTGAAGCTCACAAAATGGCTTAGAATAGTGATTCGGAGTTCAAGGTCCAGTTTGGAGTGAATCGGAAAAATTGACCGGTTAGGGACAAAACGGTCATTTTGCCATTTGATGAATAAATGGAGATTTTAGCCAAAATTTGATCACATTTGACCAAGAATAATTATATGAAATATAATTATCATTATTGGAGTATAAAATGGTGTTTAGCAGTGAAAATTGTGATTCTCGGTATGTTTGGAGTACAAGGGTAAAATGGTAATTTTACCACTAGAGGACTAAACAGGAATTTTTTTGAAAAGATTTTTACCCCATTTGATTAATATTGATCAATATTAGTGTTATTTGAGTTTGAAAAGTAGAAATAAGGTGATTCTGGTACATTTCGAAGTATAGGGGCAAAATCGTAATTTTACCATCTCGGGGGCAAAACCGTAATTTTTCACCACCAGAACGCATTTTTCTAGCCATTGTCATCTTTTCATCATATCATGACTTTGACTAATCAAGTGGTGGAAAAGAATTGGAAGAAAAAGTCAAAAAGGTTAAAAAAATGGGCAAATGAGCATGTGACATGTGGAATGCTTGATTATTATATCATTTTCTATAAAATCAGCCCATTAAATCCCTAATTTCCTCACCATATTCGGCCTAAGCAACCAGCAACAAGAACAAAGGAAGAACAAAGGGAAAAACAAGAAAATCTAGGTGGAAAATCAAAGAGAAAGTGAAGAAATCAAGGAAATAAGCTAGGTAGAAATTCTTTAATTCTTCTTGATACCTAGCTAACCTATGCTTTTGTTCTTGATTTCCATGGATGAATATTGAGTTATAATGATGAATTCAATTCTGAAAAACGGGTATGGAAGAGGAATTTATGTTGGAATTGATTGATTTTAGACTATGTTAATGTTTAGAGGTAGTTAAGCATGGTTATGAACAAAAATATAAGAAAAAATTTGATTCTCTTTGTTGTTCTTCATTGGTCGAACCTAAGGTGTTGAGAATCAATGAGGAATTGTTTCATTTCAAATGAAATGATTTCATATGAAATGAAATAAATTAGAAAATGACAAATTAAAGTGAAAAAGTTTAGTAGGAAAAATTACAATGCTAATCCACTGTAATGGCTGAATTTTTCCATGAAGAAATGGAAAAGTTTTAATGCTGAAATTGTCACTATTTAAATGGTATGTGGTGAATTAAGGTATTAGAAAAAGAATGGTGCAATTTGGAATCAAATCGGACGTATTGGTCAATTTATCAGGTGAGCGGTCGAATTTAATTGACACCGCGTTAAAGCGATAATCGGACGCATTTTTCATTTGCATATCATGCGTTAGCAATTTAAATTAGTTTATATTAGCTTAGGGGCAATATAGTAAATTCTTTAATTTTATTCTGTGTCAAGGTGGTGAGACGTTTGAAAAAGGTAAGGGAATTGCGCCTGAGGACTATTAATCCGAGTGCACCCGGAATCCAGATTTTTGACACTGTGAGTGAATTTGCATTTCAAATTATTTTGGGAAATGTACGTGTATCAAAATGGATAATCTGAATGATTTTATCTGAATTTCTAAAAATGCGTTCCTAGAAATAAGCCTTTGATAAAAATGTTTTGATGTGTGAATTGTGATATGTATAAAGGCATGAATCCATGTGCTCTGTAATATGCTGCTATATACATGTGTTGATGTGTGATATGTATTGACCAATAATATTGTGTAATAATTATAACCGTACATGTGTATGATGTGGGGAGTACATGTCGGTGATGATGGGTGCAGAGATATGGAGAGTGATATTGTTTGTGCACGATGTGGGGGGATGCACACGATAACTCTAGCTATGTGCGAGATGTGGGGGTTGCACATGAGCTGGTGAGATTGAGTGATATTGTTTGTGCACAATGTGGGGGGATGCACATGATAACTCCAGCTATGTGCGCGATGTAGGGGTTGCACATGAGCTGGTGAGATAGTGGGATATTGTATTCATCTGTGTGCCTATGTATGAAATTGAATACTTCTTCGTTGTAAATTAATTTGAGTTGAGGGAAGGGGTTTGATAATAAATTGGATAAAAAATGTTTTGTTCCAAATGTGTGCATCATGGTTTAAAATCCTTCTTAAATATTATTGCTTGTTTCCACCTAATGTTCATTCACTGAGTATTGTACTCACCGTTTTCAAAAATTCATGTTTTCAGATCCGGAGATTGTAGAATCCTAGATTGCAGGATCACTGTAGTTCGTCTCCTGGTAGGTGTCCGGCATTGAATAGTTGCCTGTTTTTATTGTAAATGTCTCCGTTGGAAGTCGTGGGTCTTTTGTATTGAGAATACACTCAAACAATGTAAATATGTGTGTGCAATGTAAATTGCTAAATACATGACTGGTATAGTGCATGTATATTATTATCTATAATGCCATTGGAATTTGGCTTTGTGTGCACTGGGTGCATTACGTGTGGATGCCTCACACGATCATACGTGGAGTAAAGTAAATGAAAATAGGCTTGCTTGGGCTTAGTGAGCTATGCTCATTGGGTCCTTGGGTCGGTCATGGCCCGGGAATTGGGTCATGACAGCAATATTGGCATGAATGGCTGAATTGGTATTTGTGTGGAAACATATGCACTGTTTGTTTTGCCTTGATAGGCTGGACAGTGATATAATTGCCATGCCATGTTGTTGGAATTTTTATTGATATGGTGGGATTAAGTGGTCACTGTAGTGGCGGGTTCTGTGGACCAGCCTATGAGAGGGGCACGGTTCCCAGTTATATTCTTACCTCGGTTGGAGAGGCACGTAGGGTATCTCTTGAGGTGATGTTTGAGTGCACTTCACGCATAATCCCCATGTGAGAGTGAAACTTAGCCAACGCCAAGGAACGACTACGGTTTGAAAATAAAAACATGTTTTATACGTATATGTGGTTTTATCAGCCTTGGCGAACTCGATTGGATGCCCTTGCACAAGGCATCATCGAGCACTAATTTTGGGAAGAGCCAAGATTTTAAGAAATTCATAAGCCATGTTGATTATTTGAATGAAATAAATATTCATGTTATGAAACATATGTTAGGATAGAATATTTTAAATTTATCTCCATTTACTCGACTTTAGATATCTTAGATGATATTTGTTTACTCACTGGGATTATATAATCTCACCACCTTCTTTTCCACCCATTTCAGGCTTAAGATAGAATGTAGATAGTTGATTTCGTTGAGGGCTACAGTTGGACTTGCATCTTCAAAAACTCTAGGTTCACAGCCTTAGTTCACTTTTGTCATTTGGGGGCCCACATGTTATTGTAAATTAAATTATTGTGAGATCTTGT
The DNA here is from genome assembly GCA_036013995.1 of Theobroma grandiflorum. NCBI lineage: Eukaryota > Viridiplantae > Streptophyta > Magnoliopsida > Malvales > Malvaceae > Theobroma > Theobroma grandiflorum. Next base: position 16,182,584 of record CP142133.1, read on the forward strand.
CAAGCCCAACACTATAAAGTATTTGCAATGTTATTCATGTGCTTGATATAATGCTTGCATACTTGGAAAGCCCTAAAAAAAAATTATCAAAAGTCGATAGTGTAGCTAGTGGTACAACTAAGTTGAATTAAGCCTCGAACTAGTTCAAATAGAGATTTTAAGATGAAATTGATAATTTTAAAACCCCAGAATGATTTAATATGGTGATTTGGAGTTCGATGACTGATTTAGAGTCAAATTAGAATTTTCATAATGTAAGGGCAAAATGGTCATTTTGCCAACTGAGGTTAAAATTAGAGCGTTGGATGAAATTTTTGACTAAGATTGATCATTTGGAGTACAATTTGAGATTTAGAAGTGAAGAATTTTAATTCTAACTTTTTTTCGAGCATAGGGGCAAAATAGTCATTTTGCCTCCCAAGGGCAAAATTGTAATTTTACACCACCCAGCACATGTCCAGCACATGAATTACACCCATTATTATCATGGATAATTGAGAAAATTTTAAGTGGTGGAGAGAGAATGCTTAATGAGTAAGTATGACATATACACCAATTACATGGTGACATGTGTCAAATTTTCATCCATGCATACTTGGCTTTAAAAATCAGCACACACACACTCTCCCATTCATTCTCATGGTCGGCCAAAGCAAGAAAAGAAAAGAAAAAGAAAGAACAAAACCCTAGTGAGGGGATTTCAAGAGAAAATCACTAGATTTCAAGGAATCAAGCAATCAAAGGTGAAATTTCTTAATTCTAGCTTATGATCTATCTTTCCTATGCATTATTTTGCATTTTTCATGGTTGAATCACAAGATATCATGAAGGATAGTGTGCTGGCTGAACCCTAGAAGAGAGAATTTGATGATGGGTTTAGACAGATTTTATGGTGTTTAAGTGTTTTTAGTTAATTTATCATGTTTAAAATGGAAACAAGTAAGAAAAGTCACATGTTCTTTACCCATCCACCATGGCCGAATTTCATAAGGAACCTAGAAGCGATGATTTTTGTGATATCTTATGTTTTGTGGGTAGGATTTAATGAATTGAGGTGATGAAAACCAAAAATGGTGATGGAAACCAAAACTAGTGATTTTTAAGTATAGTGCCTTTCGTAAACAATTTGAATAACAATGAGAATATCAAGCTCTTTGAGGCACTTTGGTGTATTTGGGATATTGGAATTGTAATGAGTATATTTGGAACCAATTTATATGATTTGGTTAAATCAAAGGTGGAGAATTCGAATTGGGTCGAAAACTGATCCATTCCGATCACAATTGATCTAACGTGTAACACCGTCTTTAAGTAACTACCCAAACAACCTCATGCATTCATATAAAGCTAAAAATAGAATTATAGTGGTATGACACAATATGTTGCATTATGTGTCGTGAATTGTGTATAGGTGGTGAGCCCTCTAACAAAGGTAAAGACACTGTGCTAGAGGACCAAGAATAGGAGTATTTCGAACTCCTGATACTGTGAGTGAACTTGCATTTCAAATTGTTTTGGGAAATTTAATTGAGTTGAAATGGAATGCTTGACTGAATTATATCCAACTTCTTATTTAAAAATGAGTCCTAGGAATAAGCCTTTGACAATTGTTTTAATGTTATGAGTGTGTGCATTGTGTAAAGAATGCTTATTATATTGTGCAAATTAGAACTAAAAAATGCTTGAGGTATAAAAGGTTCAAATGAATTTAAATCCTAAGTGACAAATTAATATCGGAATACGAGAAAGATATGAGGTAATGTAGAGATATGAAAGATAACTGAGGAAAAAGGATGATTCTCAAGATTTATGGTGTAATTTAATATTCGATTAGTGAAAAATTGATTATGAAAGTGTTGAAGTTATTAGAGTGAATGTAGAGTCTTGTTTATGGCTTGTGACTACAGCACAGATCATAGACAGGAGGCAATATGAACTCCTATTCCTATTAACTTATTTTTTCGCTAATATTATGCAATGATCAAATTAAGATAAATCTTTGCAACAGCAATGGGATTATAAGGCATATACATATATGTGGAGTTGATATTGTGAACAACTAAAGTGAACAATGATTTTAGTAGTTCGAGATTTAGACTTACCATATGAGTGATGTAGATAGTGCAATGATAAGAAATCTCACTAGAGGTTAAGCTAAGTGGACATAAAAGACTTTGGGAAATAGTCAAGGGAATGATATCAAGGAAATACAATCTAGAGCGGTTAAGCTGTACGAGATGGACTAATAAAATTAAGAAGATTGATGTTTTATAAATGTGAGGTAAATATGAAATATGTGGGAATAAATGAAGATGATACCCCCACCTTTTCTCTGAGCTAAGTAAATGAAATTTTGAGGTCAAAATTTTGTTTTAAGGGGGATAGTGCTATCAAGCCCAGCCCAAAAATATCTGCCATGTTATGCATGTGATTGATAGAGTGATTGTATATTTGAACAGCCCAAAAAAATATTTAAAAGTCAGTATTATAACTAGAAGTACAACTAAGATGATTTAAACCTCAAACAAGTGCAAATAAGAATTTAAGAGTGAAATTGGAAATTTCACAGTCCAAGGATTACTTAAAATGGTGATTCGGAGTTCGAGGTCTAGTTTAGAGTCAATCGAGAATATTGACCGATTAGGGGCAAAATGGTCATTTTGCCCCTTAAAATTTAAATTTGGTTATTTGATGAAAATTTTAACCAAGATTAATCATTTAAAGTATAATAGGATCATTTGGAGTATAATATGAGATTCAACAGCGAAAAATTTTCAATTCTCGATATTTTTGGAGCATAATGGTAAAACAGTAATTTTACCACTAGAGGACAAAACAAGAATTTTTAGAAAAGATTTTGGCCCCATTTGATTGAGATTGATCAATTGAAGTGTGTATTTGAGGTTGAAAAGTGAGAACAATGTAATTCTGGTACATTTCAGAGTATAGGGACAAAATCGTAATTTTTTCACCCTAGGGGCAAATCGGTAGTTTTTGACCCCCAACACTTGTCAAGACCAAGGGATTTTATTCAGCATGGAATTGGATAAATATGACAAATGTGTTGTGGAGAATTAATGGATAAAAGTCAAATATTTAAAATTTGAATCAATAGAAAAATGCCATGTGTCATACTTTTAATATTTTATTGTTTACTGAATAAAAAGCATGAAAAATCAGCCCATTTAACCCTATGGTCGGCCAAAGCAACCAAAAACAAGAAGAAAGGAAGAACAAAGAAAGAAACAAAAAAAAAACCTAGGTGGAAAATCAAAGGGAAAGTGAGAGAAATCAAGGAATCAAGCTAGGTAAGTTGAAATTTCTTTAATTTTCCTTGAACTCTAGCTTACCCATGCATTATTTCTTTATTTCCATGGATGAATGACATGTTTTCATGAGGAATTAGGGGCTGACCTAATGGGTATGGAAGAGATTTGATGATGGAAATGACTTGATTTTGAGTTATGTTGATGTTTAGAGATAGTTAATTCTGTTTAGAAGCAAAACCACAAGAAAAATATTCATTTTCTCTAGGATTCTTTATTGGCCGAATCTTGTATGTTGAGTATTTATGGTGAATTGGTTTTGATTCAAATGAAATGGTTGAGAAATGATCAATTACGGTGAGGAAATTAAGTAGGAAAATCATGGAGTTAGTGCACCCGCAATGGCCGAAATTTTCAAGGACAATTGTGGAAATTGATGTGCTGAACTTTTGGTAAATTGGCTTGTATTTGGTGAATTGAGGTATTAGAAAATAAATAAAGCAATTTGGAGTTAAATTAGACGCGTTAGTAATTTAATCGGGTGATAGGCCGAATTAAGGCAACACCGTAATTAAGCGGTCACCCGAACATTTCATGCATTCATATAGAAATTAGGTTAATTTTATACTTAATTAGCATAAATGTAGTCATTAAATTATTGTGCAAATTGTCAAGGTGTTGAGTTCTTTGATAAAGGCAAGGAAATCGCACCGGAGGATTAATAGTTGGAGTACTCGGAATTAATTTTCGAAAACTGTGAGTAATCTTACTATCATTTTAATTATCTAAAGTAGGTTTTTATCCGATTTTAGATTTTATGGAAAATGAGTTTAAATGGAAAAATCATTTTGTTTTATAAACAAAATGTGATTTAAAGAAATAAATTTTATGAAATTTTCAGAAACTAAATAGTGATTTTGAAAATTAGAGTAATTAGAGACTGCCTGATTGTGTTATAAATTGTGTTTTAAATTATATGGGTTATAGCAATATATGAGCTTGAATGGCTAAACAGATTTTGTGTTAGAATTATATGTACTGTAAATTCAGCCTTGAGAGGCTAGATTGAAATAAATTGCCATGTCATGCTAATTAAGATTTTATAAATAAGGTGGTAGATAAAATAATTCATAATCCCTGCAGTGGAAGGTTCTGTGGGCCAGCCTAAAAGAGGGGGCATAGAATCATATTTACCTTACCTCGATCGGAGGGCCATATGTGGGGTGTCTCCAGAGGTAAAGATTTGAGTGCACATCATGTGGACCACTGCGTGAGAGTGAGACTCAGTCAATGCCAAGGCATGGCTAGATTTTCAGATATAAAAAATATATATATTCATGTGTATATGACACTGAATAGTCTTGGCGGTCTCAGTCAGATGCCTCTACAGGGGTATCCCCGAGAATGATTTTGGCAAGAGCCAAGTCAAGATTTTGAAAGATTCATAAGCCATAGTAATTATTCAAGCAAAATAATTCTATTTTACTCAGTTAAAATGAGTTAAGATGAGGTGAATTGTAATGCAAAGAATGAATTTAAATTTGTCTCATTTTACTCGACTTTAGATAGTTTAGATGGTATCTGTTTACTCACTGGGATTTTATAATCTCACCACTCTCCTTTCCACCTTTTCAGGTCCAGATTAGTGAATAGATAGCTGAGCATTGCTGAGGACTATCGTTGGCTTTGCAACCTCACTAACTGTAAGTTTACTGTCCTCTTTACTTTTGTTCATTGTGGGCCCACGTGTCTTTGTAAAGTAATATTATGCTTTGGATATTTACATTATAGTATGTTGAATATATTTTACTTTTATGCTCCTAAAATTGTTTACCATAATTCTATAAAAATGGTTTTGTAAGAAAATAGATTATTTTATTGAATATTTTTATTTTATTCAAATAATTAAAATTTTATTTTAAACAAACGTTTTAGATACTTAAATTTGTTTTTAATCACTAAATATATGTTTTCTACTCACCTACTACGTTTTTTTACCAGTTTCAAGATCTTCGTAGGAAAATGACGAAAATGCCCCTATGAGCCGGAAAAAAGTATTATATCGTTTTGGTTTGGAAACGCCTTATGATTTCTTGAAATATGAAATTTGATAATTGTCGCTCACCTGAAAAGTGCGAAAGCTGATGCTAAGCCTTGAGGGGTTTCGATCGGTATTCGGGATATGAATGCCTGTCGAGACGTCGCGGCGGTTGTCACGTGCCTAACGGGGAGTTCCGGGTCGTGACAGTCCCCATCACTTGACTACTGGCCAACTGCCTTACAATAGCTCCACAACCCCCTGCAGGGACTACTCACCAAGCTTCGAATCCCAAACCCTTTAAAACTTTTCCCGAAGGAAATACTTATAATCATTTCAAATCTAGAAATTCAAGGCAAAGCAAATAATTCATAAAATTTCAAGACAGTTTTCAATTTAGCCATTCATGCCAATTTACCATAAGCCATTTGGTTCAGAACATAATTTATAACACACCAAACATCTTCAATTACTCTAATTTCAAAATTATTGTCCGATTTTCAAATCAATTTATAAAAATTCATTTTATTTTATGAATTCATATTTTCCTCATAAAACAAAACAATTCAACATTTAAATTCATTTTTCACAAAATCACCAAATTGAATAAAACTACTCTAGATAATTAATGCGATAATAAGTTTACTCACTATTTTCGAGAATCACACTCGGGTACTTTGACTATAAATCCTCGGAAGCAATTTCCTTGCCTTTGTCAGAGGATTCACCACCTAAACATATTGCACACTCAATCAATTACTACATTTGTGCTAATTTGGAATAAAATTAACCTAAATTCTATATGAATGCATGAAATGTTCGGGTAATCGTTTAATTACGGTGTTGGCCAAATTCGGTCTATCACTCGATTAATTAGCCAACGAGTCCAATTTAACTCCAAATTGCTCCATTTCGTTTCAAATACCCAAATCACTAAATACCAATCAAGTGACACAAAATTCAGCATCACAACCTTTACATTTCTTCATGGAAAATTTGGCCATTGTGGTGCTCTAACACCATCATTTTTCCTATTTAATTTTCTCACTGTAAATCATCATTTTCTAACCAATTTCTCTTTAAAAAAAATCAATCCACCATCCACACACAACATGGGACATTCGGCCATTGAAGGATACCAAAGATTATGTGATTTTCTTCACTTGTTTTCACACTACACATCATTAATCACCTAAAAACGCTAACATATCTTAAAGTCAAATCAATTTGAACATCATTCTCTCTCCATACCCATTTGGCCAGCCACGAATCCATTATGAAAACATGCAATTCAACCATGGAAATGAGAAAATAAAGCATGGGTAATGTAGATCTCAAGTAAAAATAAAGAAATTTCACATTATCTTGCTTGATTCCTTGAATTCTCACACTTTCCCTTTGATTTTCTCTTCCTCGGGTTTTGTTCTTCTTGTTTTCTTTCTTTTCTCTCCTTGGCCAACTCTTATAGGGAGGAATGGGCTGGTTTTATGCTCTTTTATAAAGAAAATAATAAAGAAATAAAAGCTTGACACTTGGCATAATACCATTGGCTCAAAATTTAAATATTTAACTTTTAAACTTTAATTCTCCACCACGTTTTATGTCATATTTATCCATTCCCATAATGAATCAAATCCTTAGCTTTGACAAGTGCTGATGGGGTAAAATTACCATTTTGCCCCAAGGGAGGCAAAATTACTGTTTTACTTATATACTCCAAAAATACCGAGAATTAAAATTTTTCACCGCTAAACCTCAAGTTATACTCCAAATGATCAATCTTGGTCAATTGGTGTCAAAATCTTTTCTAAAAATTCCCATTTTGTCCTCAGGTGGCAAAATTACCATTTTAGCCCTAAGTAGTCAGTATTTTCGATTGACTCCAAATCAGCCCTCGAACTCCGAATCACCATTTTAAGTCATCCATGGAATGTGAAATTCCCAATTTCACCTTAAAATCCCTATCTTAACTAGTTCGAGGTTTAAATCGACTTCGTTGTACTTCTAGTCATAGTATCGACTTTTAATGTTTTTCCTAAGGCATCCGACTATGCAAACATTTTATCCGGCACATGAAAAACATGGCATATATTTTATAGAGTTGGGTTTTACAAGCCTTGACTTCCATAGACACATAGCTCAAAGTAGATGCGATAACACGGACTAAAGGTAATTTTGTCATTTTCTTAGTGAGCTCTTAAAAGCAGGTTTCCTAATATTATTAAAGCCTAAGTAGGCCTAGGGAATAAACAAATGATATATATAATGATAAATAAATGAAGAAAATAGAAATAATGATAATTTTTATAGTGAGGGTAAAATGGTCATTTTAAATCTTGAGTTAAAATTTTTAAGTTTTTGTGAATCCGAGTATTTCTAGACTATTATGGACTTTGTCTGCTGTCAAAAGAGTAAAAAGATTGCACAAAGGATAAGAGGAAGACAAAGCCACTTTGTTAAGGGCATTTTTGTAATTTAAGTGAAACTTGGATAAACTTTAGATATAAATATCTAATTTCCAGCAACTTCTTCTTCTTCTTTTTATCTCTTCTCCCCTTTTCATGTTTTCACATCTTCCATGGAAGCTTGCTTTGAAACCTCAATAAATTTTCTCATGGTAACCCCAAAACTTATGTTTTTATATACCTCGTCATAGGATTTTTTATGCTTTTTCACATCTGTACCTCAAAAAGCCTCAAAAGTTTTTTCTCAATACTTTCTCTCACTAGTTGGACATTTTAAAAAGAAAGAGAGATTGTCCATCATAGCTTGAAAACTCTTGGAAAAGGAATTCAACTACAAGAACCACTAAGGTGAGTAATAAGCTAGGGTTGATTCTTAAGTTGTTGATAATAGCTAACAATTAGATTTGTGAGTGTTTTATTGTTGAGGTTGTTTATTCATTTTTAGTATGACTAGAGTAGTGTAAATAAGCGGCTACTTAATGGTAATTGGAAACTAGTTAAGAATAACTAGTGAAGTTTGAATTGGAAAATAGCTTTTGGAACAATATTTATGTAAATTGAGTTGGTTGTGATGCTACTGTGTGTGATAGGTTCCAACGAGGCCCCACACCTTCACTCGGAGCATTAGTCAAAGTTGGAGTTGATCCAAAAGTGTTAACAAAAACAGTGAGTGAACTTACATTAAATTGCTTTGGGGTAAATGCATATATGTTTAAACGAATCACTTGAAATATTTTAATTATCTTTTCCTTTAAAATGTATATGAGAACAAGCCTTTGACAAAATGTTTTTTTGTTATGAAATGTGGCTATGATGAATCCATGTACTCCCTTATTATATTGATATCAATTTATAAATATATATATAAATATATATGTAACTGTGAAATGTGACAACAAGGATGCCTTTCTGCTGTAGCTAGAAACCCTCTGTTTTGCTTCTCTTGCGTGGACATTTGCTGAAATTTTCATTCTTTTCAACTTCATGGTTTATCATGGATTTTCAATGCTATGGAATTAAATGATCAAAGGTTGAAGTAAGGGGCTTTACAAGAAATTAAACTAAATTGCATGGTTTTATCGTAAGTGCATCATGTTTTCTAAAATCTTCTTTATCGTTTGCTTGTTCCCTTACTATATTCACTCACTGAGTTTGTCCTCACTCTTTTCAACTTCATGTTTTTCAGATTCGAAGATTGTGGGAACCTAGAGTGAGAGGTCCATGTATATTCACCCTTTTGTTATGTGCCAAAAGGGTGAATATACATGGACCTCTCACTCTAGGTTCCCACAATCTTCGAATCTGAAAAACATGAAATTGAAAAGAGTGAGGACAAACTCAGTGAGTGAATATACCTTCACCCAAGGTCACTTTGTTGGAAGTCAAAAGTATTTTGCCTGTGTATATTGATACGTGATGTAAACTACTATGATACATGTCATAAACAATATATGTTTATTTTGATTAATGTTGCCACATGAGTTGGCTATGGATGACATTTTTTGGGTTAATATAAATGCAAGTATTTAGTTGTCATAGTACATTAATAAAGTACTTATGATTAAGAATTATGGTATGTAACTTTAGACATATTTAATGGAATGATGAATAGGTTACATAATAAAGGCTTGCTTGGGCTTAGTGGGCTGTGTTCATTAGGCCCATGCACCGATCATGACTCAAAAATTGGGCTATGACACTGAGCTTGGGGAATGATCCCTTAATGTTAGAAAGACTTATGAATGAGTTAGATTCAAGTAAATGCCTAGAAAGTTGGACTGTGTGGCAAAATTATCAATACATAGGAAGTATGTATCGATACATTTTCAACAAAATGCTACATGAGGCATACCGTGTAAAATGTATCAATACATTACTAAGGGTATTAATAGATTTTTTGCTTGTATCGATATATTCCAGAATGTTTTCATAGAATGGTTGTAGAATTGATTTCTAAAGTGATTTTTTTAAAGAGATTTTCAAGATTTTAAAGTTTGTAATGAACTATGCAAGATGTTTTCCATGCAATGTTATTCAAAAGATAATTAAATGCTATGTTTCATGAACAACATGGTAAAGTAAGAGGATTTATAAATCATATGTATTTATAATTGCATGGTTATGAAAAGCTTTTATCCCCCAGCTTATCCCCTTCCTCGTATCCACTCACAAAGTCTTTATGACTTACATGTTATTTTCCCTCACTATTTTTGTTGCAAATCAGTTATAGCTCTTGAGCTAGCAGCTAGTGTCATGGAGATGTGATTCGTTCATTTCTCATTGGTAAGTGTTTAGCAGTATTTTGATGCCTAGTGTCATGAGCCAACCTGTATCAGACTATGATAAGGTAGAGTTGTCTATGAGATTGAGTCTTTTTTACTTGTAAGGGAAATGTCCCTCTTTCAAGCAATGCAATGGCTTGTTGGTGGCACCTCTAAAAATACTTGTTAAGTCTTTAGGGGCAAAGACCCTTTAAGAAAATAATGTTCTCATTTCAAGCGTTTAATGGGTACTAGCAGAATACTTGTAAAATCTCATAAACTCTTTATAAGGGGTGAGTAGTCGACTGATTGTTGGGCTATCTCACTAGTAAAGATACAAACCGAGTATTGGTTGACTTGCCTAGTAGCGTCAATGTTAAGACCCGGAACTTCCATCGGGCCTATGACAACCGCCATGACGTCTCGATAAGCTTTCATACCATGAATACTGATTGAAACCCTGCAAGGCTTTCATATCAGTTTTCTTACCTCCCCTGTAAGCGACAGTCGTTGAACATTACATTTTTACAAATTATTAGTCCTTTCCAAACCAAAACATTCACAAAATGACTTTTAACTCATAAGGGCATTTTCGTCATTTTTATCAAAAAATTTCAAATTCCGATAATTTCGTGGCAAATACATGGAAAACATATATTTTGAAATCAGAGACATGTTTTACTATATAAAACATTCATTTTAAAAGAAACAGTATTTATCATAATATAATAAAAATATTAAATAAACATTTCACTCTCTTATAAAACAATATTTATAGGGTGTTTGGTAATTAAGTTTTATAGCGTAAACATAAAATAAAATTTTACACACTGAGATACAAATAAACAGAGTATGCAGTAAATTTACAGTGACTCGTGGGCCCACAAATATACAAAAGTAAAGAGGACAGAAACCTACTGCGGATGAAGTTGCAAAAATCAATTGTCGTCCTCCGCAAACACAGCTGTCTACAACTAGTCTGGTCCTAAAATGTTGGAAGGGAGAGTGGTGAGTTTACACAACTCAATGAGTAAACAAATATCTCTTAAAATATCTAAAGGCGAGTAATAGGAGACAATGAAAACCTTTTATTATCGAAAGGTTTCATAACATGAAACCTTATTTGAATCAGTACAAGTAATTTTAATTCATCCAAATAATAACAAATATAATAATAATAATAAGGCTTATGATTTATCAAAATCGTGGCTCATGCCATGAAATGCATACTCAGGGATATCTTGGCCGAGGCATCTAGCCGAGTCCGCCAAGGCTGTTCAAATTTATAATTATTTTTTAAAAATTCAGCCGATCCTTGGCGTTAGCTGAGTTCGCCTTCACATGGTGGTTTAAAGTGAAGTGAACTCTGTCACACCTCAGGACAACCCTACACGCCTCTACAACCGAGATAAAAGATTATAAGGGTTTTATCGTGCCACCTCTATATAAGCCGATCCACGGAAACCCGTCTACCGCAGTAGATAATCATTCACCAAATTAACAAAAATTTAGCAACATGACTGGATTATTTTATTTCTAGCCAGCCTGAATGGCAAACAACATTTCATATATTTTCCAACATAATAAACCAGCAATCAATCATGCCACACTTTCATAAGCCATATCAATTTCAAAATACAATTTATCATGCACAAACAGTGGTCTCCCAGTACTCTATTTTTAAAACCATGGTAGATTTCTAAATAATTTATGACATAATTTCATTTGAACACATTTATTTATAAAACATAAAAATTTATCTTTGAAATCCATTTTTCATAGAATTCATCAAAAACAAATAAAATCACTTTAGATAATTGAGGTGATAGTAAGTTCACTCATAGTTGTCGAAAATCTGAATTTCAGGTGTACTTGAACTAATGGTCCTTAAGCACGATCTCTTTGCCTTTTTCGGAAGTCTCACCACCTTGACATAGAAAAAAATTAAAGAATTTACTATTTTGTCCCTAAGCTGAAATAAGCTAACTTAAACTACTAATGCATGATATGAAATGCAAAAATTCGTCCGAATCTCGATTAAACGCGTTATAGACTAAATTTGACTGATTACCTGATTAAATGACGATTGTGTCCAAATCACTTCCAAATCGCTCCATTTCTCTTCTAATACCTTAATTCACCAAATATCATTCAAATAATACCAAATTTAGTATTAGAACCCTCACATTTCGTTATAGAAAAATTTGGTCATTTGGTGCACTAGCACCGTAATTTTTCCTATTTAACCTTTTCACCTTAATTCATCATTTTCTAAACCATATGTCTTGAAATTCAAACAATCCCTCATTGATACTCAACCTACCAGGTTTGGCCAATGAAGAACACTAAAGAGAATCAATTTTTTTCTTGTGGTTTTGCTTATAAACATGCTTAACTATCTTTAAACATCAACATAGTTCAAAATCAAGCTAATCCAACATCAATTTCTCTTCCATACCCATTCGGCCTTAGTGATTTTAGCACGATAACTCAATATTCAACCATGAAAAATAAGAAATAAAGCATAGGTAAGCTAGGTTTCAAGCAAAACTAAAGAAATTTTACCTTTATGTTGCTTGATCTTTGAAAAATCTTTGAAATCTCTTGATTTCTAGGCTAGGTTTTTGTTTTTCCCCTTTGTTTTCTTTTCTTTCCCTTTGGTTCTGATTTAAGCCGACTTTGGTGAGAGAAAATGTGGCTTATAAGCTGATTTTTATAGTTTAATAATAAAATATTATAACTTGCCACGTGTCACTACCTAATTCATCCAAAATTTTTATTATTTACCTTTTTCTACTTAATTTCCCACCACAAATATTCACATATTTATCCATTCTATTATTAAACAAAATCCTTGATTTTTGACAAATTTTGGTGGTAGAAATTACCGTTTTGCCCCTTGTAAGGTAAAATTACTGTTTTACCCCTATACTCCAAAAATACTGAGAATTGAAAATCTTTCACTGATAAACCTCATATTTTACTCCAAATAATTATTCTTGATCAAATGTGATCAAAATCTTTGCCAAAAATCTCCATTTTGTCCTTAAATGGCAAAATGACCATTTTACCCCTAATCGATCAATTTTCCCGATTGACTCCAAATTGGCCTTTGAACTCCGAATTATCATTTTAATTCATCCCTAGACTTTGAAATTCCCTAGTTCATTTAAAAATTCCTATTTTAATTTGTTCGAGGTATAAATCAACTTATTTGTACTTCTAAGTACAATACCGACTTTTATCAACTCTACCGAACTGTTCAGATATGCAGGCATGATGTCACATATATAAATGTCATGTCAGGTAAGTTTAGGGTCGGGTTTGATAGTCAATTCAAGTGCTGCGTGGACTATTGTATATGTAGTCGAAGGTGCATAGTCAGTGACAGTTGGTATCAAATCACGGATGAGATGTGTTGATCTAAAGTGCAAAAATGGTGACCATGTATAGTTCACCAAAGGACCATCAGAGGATTGATGAGCGAGAGGCTACGGTAGCCATAGTAAAAGCTCAGATGGTTCTATGCGAACGACTAGATGAAATTAAGACAATCCAATGGGAATTATTTGAGATGACTAATACCTTGAGTGATGAGACCAAGGATGCATTAAGCACTCTTCAAGACGATATTGGAGAACTAAAATCTCAAGTAAATCTTTTGGTTATTGTTGCAGGTAATGTTATTGGGAGTCTAGGAGATAGAAGGAAAAGGACCAAAGTGTCAAAACCCAAGCAATACGAAGGGGTCGAGATGCTAAAAAGTTAGAAAACTTCCTTGTTGATATGGAGCAATATTTTTGAGCTATGCGCATAGAGTCGGAGGAGGACAAAGTGGTGATGGCTTCAATGTATCTTTTTGGGAAAGCAAAGTTGTGGTAGCATTCCAAATTCATCGATAGTGAGTGCCGTATCAACAATTGGGGAAACCCTAAAGCAAGAATTGAAGAACCGATTTTCCTTGAGAATGTTGAGTATATGGCGTGACAGAAGTTGTGAGAGTTATCACAAATAGGATCAGTGCGAGAATTCATGAGGAATTTCTCTACTTTAATGCTAGATATTAAGGATATGACTGAAAAAGATAGACTATTTTATTTCGTTGAGGGTCTGAAACCATGGGTGAAGATGGAGTTACAGCGATAGAGGGTGCAAGATGTCATTTCGATAATGGCAGCTATCGAGCGCCTTATTGATTATAATGAAAGCTCTAACAAAAGAAACGACCTTCTAGCCAAGATCAGTAGCTCTAACTTAAATAGTGGAGCAAACTTTTTTAGAGTAAGCAGACCCTTAAGTGAGGGAGGCGAGAAGAGACCTCTTGCTAGATATTCACCCTAACTAAGAACAAACAAGCCATGAAACTTCAAGCCACGGCCACCGATATCTTGTTCTTTATGCAAAAAACCTCATCGAGTAGCTGATTATCCTTATCAAACAGCTTTTAGTTCAATATGTATTGCCAATTTTGAGACACCCCGCTGTACACCATAATCGAAAAAGTTGAAGAAAAGCCAAAACAAATGGGTTCTATTTGTTTCCTTAGTATCTTGCACGCACAACTAGAAAAGATGGAGAAGAAGCCCCAATGAGATCTAATGTATGTAGAGGTGTTGTGGAATGAGAAAGTTAACAAAGCCATGCTCGACATGGGGGCCTCAAACACTTTCATCAGCCTAGGAGAGGCAAAGAGGTGTGGTTTTAATGTTGAGAAGGACTTTGGACAGATGAAAGCAATTAACTCATTAGCTTCAGCTATAATGAGAAATGCTAAAAATGTAAAGATTAAGATTAGTTTTTGGGAAGGGAAGGTAAACTTGACTATAGCCACTATAGATGATTTTGATTTTGTCTTCGGCTTGGATTTTATGATGAAAGCACAAGTCATCCCTTTCCCTACTGCAATTGTTTAATGTTTTTTTTAGAACAACCATGTGTGGTACCAGCTACAGTCGTACTTAAGAGCAGGAAAAAGATGATGTCAACTATACAGTTTAAGAAAAGGATCAAGACAAGTGAGCCCTCTTACATGGTCGTGCCCATGTACAAAAGGGAAGATAACAAAAATCCAATAATCGAAGAAGTGAAATTGGTTTTGGAAGAATTTCAAGATATGATGCCAAAACAACTGCCAAAGGTCCTACCACCTTGACGAATTGTTAATCACAAGATAGAATTGCTTCTAAGAGTCAAGCTGCCTACAAAAAGCCATACAGAGT
The DNA here is from genome assembly GCA_036013995.1 of Theobroma grandiflorum. NCBI lineage: Eukaryota > Viridiplantae > Streptophyta > Magnoliopsida > Malvales > Malvaceae > Theobroma > Theobroma grandiflorum. The sequence continues at coordinate 16,197,833 of CP142133.1, forward strand.
ATTTCATCTGACCATCAAAAACAGCTTTTAGAATCGTAATACTTTTTCAAAAAAGTAGGATAGGAGTTTACAATTATGCATGGATTATCGGGCTTTGAATAAAGTCAAAGTTAATAATAAATATCCTACCCCTCTTATAGTAGATCTCTTTGACCAGCTAAGTGGTGCAAAGTGCTTCTCTAAACTAGATTTTAGATCAAGTTACCATCAAGTAAGAGTGGTTGAGGGAGATGAGCCAAAAACCACTTGCATAACGTAGTACTGCTCATTTAAATTTCTTGTTATGCCTTTTGGACTAACCAATGCTCCTCTTACCTTTTGCACACTGATGATCTAAGTGTTTCATGATTATCTGGACAAGTTCGTGGAGATTTACTTAGATGATATTATGGTGTACAGTTTGACCTTACAAGAGCATCGATGGCACTTGCGACAAGTTTTCCAAAAGCTATGTGACCACCAGTTATATGTCAAAAGGGAGAAATGTATATTCGCACAACCTGAATCTAGTTTCTTGGCCATATAATTGAACAAGGGCACATCCGAATGGACATGCAAATGGCAAAGGTTATCCAAAAATGGCCACCCTTAAGAATACAACTAAGCTTCGTTCTTTCTTAGGGCTAGCCAATTATTATTGGGGATTTATGGAAGGATATTCAAAAAGAACAATAGCTCTAATAGAATTGTTGAAAAAGGGATAGAAATGGAGTTAAACGTCATAGTGCCAAAAAGCCTTTGAAAGTTTGAAAGATATGATGATGACGAATCTTGTGTTATAGGTCCCTAATATTGAAAAGCGTTTTGAGGTACAGACGGATGCATTAGACTCTACCCTTGGAGAAGTGTTATTACAAGAAGACATCCAGTTGTATTCGAAAGTCAAAAGTTGAATAAAGTTGAAAGGAGATACACAACACAAGAGAAAAAACTACTTGCAGTGATTCATTATTTACGGGTCTGATGACATTATTCGCTAGGATCACAATTCATGGTTAAGAGCGACAATACAGCCGTAAGCCACTTTTTCACATAGCTAAAACTTACAGCTAAACAAGAAAGATGGTAAAAGTTCCTAGTAGAGTTTGATTTCTTCTTTGAGCATAAAGTTGGAAAAGTGAATCATGTAGCAAATGCCCTTAGTATGAGGGTTGAATTTGCAACTCTAAGTGTCAAGCCCGACCTTTTAAAATATCTGCCATGTCATACATGTGATTGATAGAGCGCTTGCATATTTAAAAGGCCCTGAAAAATCGTCAAAAGGCGATAGTGTACCTAGTGGTACAAATAAGTTGATTTAAGCCTTGAACTAGTCTAAATAGAAGATTTAAGATGAAATTTAAAATTTTAAATTCCCAGAATGACTTAATACGGTGATTCGGAGTTCGATGGCTGATTTGGAGTTAATCGAGAATATTGACTATATTAGGGCCAAAATGGTCATTTTACCACCCAAGGTTGAAATTTGGATGTTGGATGAAATTTTTGACCAAGATTGATCATTTGCAGTATAATTTGAGGTTTAGAAGTGAAAATTTTAACTCCGGCAATTTTTTGAAGTATAGGGGCAAAATAGTCATTTTGCCACCCTGAGGGCAAAATTGTAATTTCCACCACCCAACACTTTTCAAATTTATGAATTTTACTCATTATTGGTGTGGATAATTATGGAATTTTATGTGGTGGTGAAATAAAGTTTAAAGGATAATTATTAAAAAAATAGACCAATTAAATGATGACACTTGGCAAGTTTAGATTATTTTGTTATTTAGCTATAAAAATCAGCCCACAACATCCCATTCTCTTCATCATGGTCGGCCAAGCAAGAACAAAAGAAGAAAAGAAAGAACAAAAACCCTAGAGTGAAAATTCAAAGGGGAATTGGTGGATTTCAAGGAAATTAGCCATTAAAAGTGACATTTCTTAACTTTAGCTTGTGATTTACCTTTCCTTTGCATTTATATTCAATTTCCATGGTTGAATCACATGTTTTTATAATGGGTTCAAGGCTGGCCAAACATGTAGAGAGAGAGAGAATGATGGTTGATTTGGTTAGATTTTAGTGTAATATAGTGTTTTTAGTTAGTTAGTAATGTGTAGCCTAAAAATCAAGCATGAAAAACACATTTTCTTCATGAATCCCTTAATGGCCGAATATACGGAGTGAGGGTTTGATGATGAAATTGAATGGATTACATGATTTTCAAGTGTTTTTGGATGTTTAATGATGTGTGGAATGGAAAAAAAGTATGGAAATCACTTGTCCTTCACCAACCCTTAAGGTCGAATTTACCATGTGGATTATGGGTGATGACATTGATTTTATTTCAAGTGAATTGCATATGAATTGATGAATTATGGTGTAAAAATCAAGTAAGAAAAATTTTATGGTTGATGCACCACCATGGCCAAATTTTCAGGAAACAATGTGATGATGATTTTTGTAATATTTCAGGACATTTATCTAATGTTTGATGATTTGGAATATTGAAGGAAAAATGGAATTATTTGGAGTTGAATTGAGTATATTGGCAAATTAATCAGGTGAAAAATCAAATGAGGCCAATACCAATTTATTTAGGTACACAGTGGAATTTAGAAAGGACACTGTGTTTAGGTAGTTACTCGAACAATTTGCATCCCATTTCATGTATATATATCGAGCTTGAATTGGTTTATAACGGTTTAACATCAATGTGGTGAATTACCTATTGTGCACTATGTCTAGGTGGTGAGCAGTCTAATAAAAGTAAAGACATTGTGCCAGAGGATCGAGAATAGGAATAATTCGAACTCTTAGTACTGTGAGTAACTTTATTATCATCTTAATTATCTAAAGTAGGTTTTTATCCGATTTTGTGAATTTTGTAGAAAATGAGTTTAAATGGAAAAATCTTTATGTTTTATAAACAAAATGTGATTTAATGAAATGAATTTTATGAATTTTCTGGAAATCAAATAATGATTTTGGATAATAGAGTAATTAGAGATTGTCTACTTGTTGTGTTATAAATTGTGTTTAAATTGCATGGCTTATAGCAATATTTGAGCGTGTGTCATGACCCAAAACTCCTCAACAGGCCCGTGACAACCGCCGCGACATCTCGATAGGCACTCATACCCGGAATGCTGACCGAAACCCCGCAAGGCTTAACATTAGTTTCCACATCTCCTCGGTGAGCGATAATTATAAAATCTCATATTTCAAAGAATTATAAAATATTTCCAACTCAAAACATTATAATATTATTTTTCAGCTCCTAGGGGCAATTTCGTCATTTTTTGACGAAAATCTTGAAATTTGCTAAAAACATAGTAAATGCGTAGAAAACACATGTATCATGATTAAAAATAAATTTAAGTATCTAAAACGTTTGTCTGAGGTAAAAATTTAACTATTTGAATATAATAAATATATTCAATAAAATAATATATTTTCTTATAAAACAATTTTTATAAAACTATCGATAAATAATTTTCACAGTGTAAAAATTAAATATATTTTTACATACTGTAATACAAACAACCAAAGTATGAAATTTAAATTATAGTGACACGTGGGCCCACAACTAACCAGTATGTATCGGAAGCTAAGAACCTACAGCTTTTGCCGATTCAAGTCCAACTGATGGTCTTTGTCAAAATCTACTAACTATGGAATTTCCTAAGCTTTAAATGTGAGGAAGTGAGGGGGTGAGATTATAAAATCCAAATGAGTAAACAGACACCATCTAAATTATCTAAAGGCGAGTAAATGGAGACGAATAAATAGTTCTTCATCAAATAGTTTGTAATATTTCAATTCTTTTTACTGGGTAAAATAAATTCATTTTTCACGAAAATTTATTATGGCTTATGAATTTCTAAGAACTTGGCTTATGCCAACAAAATCATACTCGGTGATACCTTGATTAGAGGTATCCGAATGAGACAGCCAAAGCTGTTTAAATTTCACAATATCTCAAAATGTAGCCATTCATTGGCGTTGGCCGAGTTCACTACCATGTGGTGGTTCGGCGTGCAGTGAACTCTATCATACCTCTGGAGTTACCCTACGCGCCTCTCATTAGAGGTATATTATACGGGGTTTACTGTGCCCCTCTAAATAGGCCTAGTCCACGAAAACCCGTCTATTGCAGTAGTTACTAAATATTCCAACAAATTAACAAAAATTTTAGCAACATGACTAGGCCATTTTAATACTAACCAGCCTGCACAACAAACAGCATTTTCTATAGTTTTCAACACAACAAACAGCATTTTCTATAGTTTTCAACACAATAACCAATCAGCCATTCACGCTACATTTTCATAAGCCATGTCAATTTAAAAATACAATTTATTATACAACCAACAACAATCTCCAAGTACTCTATTTCAAAATCAATTGTTAAATTTTCAAATCAATTTATAAAAATTCTTTTTATTTTATAAATACACATTTTTCTCATAAAATACGAAATTCACCATTTAAAATAATTTTTCACAAAACCAACAAATTAAATAAAATCTACTCTAGATAATTAAGATGATAATATGTTTACTCACAGTATTAAGAATAGAAATACTCTTATTCTCGGTTCGCGGGTGTAGTCTCCTACCTGTGTCAAATGGCTCACCACCTATCCATAGTACGTGACACAAAATTCAATAATCTGTGTCAAACCATTATAAACTATTTCAGGCCCTTATCTATAAGTATGCATGAGATTGGGTGTAAAATGTTTGCACAATCGCTTAATTGCAGTGTCCGACCTAATTTGCTTAAACACAGTTTAAATCGCTAAAACCTTTAATTCAACTCCAATTTAACCAATTTCTCTTTCAATGCTCTAATTATACCCAAAATACCTCAATGACTGCAAATGGGATTCAATTTATCAGTCCCGGGTCAATAATCATACATGTCTATACGGTAAGAAAAAATTTAGATTTTCACACCAAAATTTCCCATTTAATTTCCAACCTCACTAACCATTAAATATCACCAAAATATCATGAATTATCTACATTTTCAGCATCAATTCTCTCCTTAGAAAATTAGGCCAAAATGGGTTCAATGAAGGACAAGTATTTTTCTTGCTAGATTTTCACACTTAACATTACTAATCAACTAAAAACACCCAATTCCATTGAAATATAGCAAAATCAAGACTCAAAACTCCTCCATGAATGTTCAGCCAGCATGGGTTCAACATGAGATCTGAAGTTCTAAGCATGGAAAATGAAAAGAAATGCATGGATAAGATGGGTCACTAGCAAAATCAAAGAAATTTTACCTTTGCTTCATCAAATCCTTGAATTCCAACACTTTTTCTCCAATTTTCCACTTAAGGTTTGTTCTTCCCTTTGTTTTTTTTTTTTTTGCTTTCTTCTGGTTTTGGCTGACCATGGGTTGAAATGGGCTGATTTTTATGCTTTTTATTAAGAAAATAATAAAATATTAAAAGCTTGACACATGGCATTTCTTTATTGGTTCAAATTTAAATATTTGACTTTTGATTCTTTAATTCTCCACCACACAATTTCTCATATTTATCCATTTCCATGATGAATAAAATCCCTTGGTCTTGACAAATGTTGGGGGCAAAAAATTATCGATTTGCCCCCGGGGTGGTAAAATTATAATTTTGCCCCTATACTCCGAAAAGTATCGAAATTACATTTTTTCCACTTTTTAACCTGAAATTTCACTCCAATTGATCAATCTTAGTCAAATGGGGCCAAAATCTTTTTTAAAAATTCTCGTTTTGTCCTCTAGTGGCAAAATTATCGTTTTACCCTATGCTCCAAAAATACTGAGAATTAAAAATTTTTATCGTTAAATCTCATATTATACTTCAAATGATTAATCTTGATAAAAATTTTCATTAAATAACCAAATTTAAATTTTGGGTGGCAAAATGACCATTTTGCCCCTATCAGTCAATATTCCCGATTGACTCCAAATTGGCCCTCGAACTCCGAATCACTCTTTTAAGCCATCCTTGGATTGTGAAATTCGCAATTGGACCTTAAAATTCCTATTTTAATTAGTTCGAGGCATAAATCGACTTAGTCGTACCTCTAGGTATAAGACCGATTTTTAATACCTTTCAAGTGCATTCAAGTATATAAACATCCCATCCAGCACATGGATAACACAGCATATATTTTATAGAGCCGGGTTTTACAGCACTACCCCTCTTAAAATAAAATTTTGTCCTCAAATTTCTCTGATCAAACCTGAAGAGAAGATAGGGGTATTAGTTTATCCTTTGATATTCACTTTCCCATGTCATTTTTTATTGTAAGGAGTTTCATTTTGTTTACCTCTGGGTCAACTTGAGTACTTCACTCTTATCTACCATTGTCCTTTAAAATCATATTTGCAGTATCTCTCACAGCCATGATCTCTATTACCATCATTGGGTTTGAATTATAAATCCATCTTCATCATACCAATTTCGATCACCTTTTACATCTATTTATGTATATCTATTTCCATCTTATTTCTTTATTCCTTATCAACCTTTCAGTGTTCATTCCTTTCCATCCTCACACATTATTATATAGCCTGCGATATCGTTAGCATGTCATATTCACTTCTATACGTATTCTCAATCCTTAGAGAAAATTAATAGTCTTGATTATTTCCACATACTTCTTGTTTGTCTCTCATATATAACTTCCACCTTCGTAATCATATTAGTCCATCCCATATGGCTTAATTTTGCCATAGATTACATTTCCTTAATTATTTCTCCAAATTTCCTTAGGTCTCCATAAATCAACTTCTAGTAAGATTCTTGATCATTTCATTTTCTATTCAACTCATCAAATATATCGAGTTCAAATTCTAAATCTTTATGAATAATCCTTTACCATAGTTGATCTTATTATCGACCCCATATATACGTATGTATACGTACTTTCAAATGTCCATATTACTCGTTATATATATATGCCTTTGTCCTCAAATGCCTTTAGACAAATTTCTTTTGTTCGTCTTTCTTTATAACCAAGATCCAATAGAATACTCTCCATAATTCTTATCAATATTTTCATCATGTTCGTGCATAGTCATGTATCATTCGCATACTTATTCTCTTTTCTTGTTATCCCTAATTATATGCTTAAGTTTCCTGGTCCTACTTATCATTATATCACCCCATTGTTTTCATCAAATTGTGATTAAATACGCATGTATGGTTTATAAGGTCATTAGTATTTTAAAGATTTTCCTTGACTTGATTATTCGTGTCATAAGTCACACTTTAAACCCAATAGACTTTTTAAATTGATATCTCAGGTAATTTATATATATTAATTTCTATTATAAAACTTTATATGGTACTTATTCTAGATTCAACATTTTCGAGTCACTTAATCTCAAGCTGCCAATTCCACATGTGGCATCCTCCTTGAAAGACTATCTCTCTAAGGTACTGTTATGTTTGGGCCTCCATCCCTCCCGTTTGGTTTTCCCTGCAGTCTGTAGCCTGCAGTTTGACACAAAGAGGTTTGAACCCAATACCTTTTTCTACCCTGAAAGGAACGCCTTTAACCATTTCACCATATTTAGTCCTTTAATCCTGTAACTCTCCATACTATGCATAGCAAAATTCAAGTTCACCTTTAGAATAAATTTATTTACTATCTTTTTACTTCATGACCACCCATCAATCATAGTAATCATTGATGTTCATTCTTAAGTTAATCCATACTCTTATATCTTTAAACCTCAATAGATCCAATCACTTTTGAAATCTCACAATTGCTAAATTGAAATCAATACTAGCTCCCTCTAAGCTGTTATACATATTCATCACTTATTCACTCATAAAATATTTCTAAATTTCAACCTCACTTATACAGGGGCATAATAAATCAATTAACATAACGTACTTATCTTCATGCACATAAGTATTAGTTTACTTATGTTGTTACTAATCATTTCCTTCCAATGAAGTCAAAACAATATTTAGAAATTTCCATAACCATATTCTATATGTATTCATTAGCTATACCATTCTTGAAATCTCAATTCACCTTTTCAGCAATTGGTATCAGCATTTCTTATCGATATCCCGTACATTCGTCTAACCTTTTTGTCACTTTCTCTTTAACCTTTAACAGGATTGAACCTCTTGTCCCTTCCATTTCTTACGATTTAACTTTAATCTACGAATTATTCATCTTGCTACTCCCTATGTTAATTTATCTTTAGGTATCTTTCTCAAAATTTCTTTAACCTTTTTCCTTCTCTTATATGCCAATATATAAGGCAATAAAGATAATTTTTCAATTCATTCGTATCGATACCTTTCAAAAACCTTAAAACTCCAATTAACACAATTTTGAATCAGTTTCAATAACTTCAATCCAATTCATACGTTCAACTTCACACTTGTCACATTGTATTCCAATCCAAGGTTATTACCTTAATTGTCCTTCCCCAATTTAGATTTCCTTCAAACATACATCACAATTTTCATAACCATTTATATTCTCTTGTGCTTATCACAAATGATAGGCGTGGTCAATATTTTCAACTACATTTTATCCTATAACACTTGTCATCAATCACCAAATTCCTCTTTAGAATATTCTTTCCATAGTATATGATAACTTCACCATATTGTATTATAGCGCTATGTTCCTCCATTTCACTATCATGCATACTCCACAGAAATTAATTAAAAGGTTTATGTACCTTGATTAATACTAATTCCATTTAATCGTATCTTAAATACTTCAAATTTGTAGATCACAACTCCAAATGCAAGTCCACCCATTAATAATCTTTATACGTATGTATCATCGTACACATGATTACTTACGGTATATTTCTATTTCCATCATCCATTACTGATCATCTCTATCTTAACACTTCCCTAATGTACTGAAAATTTTAATAATAAAACTTAGCATCCAAATCAATGACCATATTTCGACTTGCGAACCTTATCTTTATGCCACTCTGTATGCCTCTAGGTTGCTTCAACACATGCTTCAGTGGAAATGTGTTGAGGACTTAAACTATCAATATTCGTCCTTAAGGCCATTTCTAACTTTAACAATTTATCATATGTCTATATATTAAAATTCTCCCTACTTGTTACAATCGTGGAGACTGCTATTTGAAAAATTAACTTTCTATTATGGTTTTCGTTCAGAACTTTAGTTTCCATATACCTTGCTTTGAATGTATTTCACTATTGACATTCATATACCTTCATTGCAACATTCAGTGCAATTCTATTAATTAATGATCTCCAAATTTGTTCTTAGTTATGTATATATCAGATTGCTCACCACACATCATCAGGAGTTTGACCTTATTCATCAATTCTTAATTAATCACATTTATAAAATGGATAATTTCTTATCAAACCTTGTAATTGCTTAATCCATTATTGCCTTTCTTTCATCAGTATACCATATTTATATAAAATGATCAATCATACCACTAAGATAAATATTTTTCCTCAATACTTATTTTATTAATCTATTTTTATCACACCACCAGATTACTATACAGATCGAGTTATTTAAACAGCTATCTTATAATCTACACCAGTTATACAAAATGGAACTAACTCTTAATTCCTTTACAAAGATAGCTACGGATATTTCCTTGTTCACTACAACTCCCTAAAGTCAGGTCAGTACAAATTTTAACAAGAGCGTTAAGATTCTTACTTCTGTTTTTCCTCAAGATCCTTTTCCAATTTCTTTTTCCTTTCTTGAGATTTTTCTCTTGGTTCCCTAATCCAAGCTTGTTGGATCCTTTGGCCTTCCTCATCGCTTACCGGGGCTGCGTTCCTTCCGCACCCAGGAGGAAAATGTCTAACAACCGATGTAGGTGCTCTCCAATTACGAAAACTTCTCCCACCATCCTCATTCTTTCCCTTGCCTCAACACATCTCTCAAACTCTCTGAAGAGGGAATTCCTTATACTTACATTGACATCATTACTGCTAGCACTTTCATCAGTTTCGCTAGCACTAGAACTTTTCGGGTTCTGAACCCTTGCTCTCAAATCTGCTGGAGTCCAATTATTAAGAACTCTAAAAGGATATCTCTTTGGGCTGCTAGGTACCGAGCGTCTACGACTCCTAGCTATGGATTCCATTGATCCCTCACTGATGCTCCCAGAAGTGTCAAAGTCATCAACCTTTCTAGACATGGTGATCTATAAAATGGAAAAAAATAAATTTAGATAATCCTTAGGTACTATATGCTAATGCATACCCTTAACCTAACTTGACTCAGGCCACACTGACATTGTAAATTTTTGAAACACTTTAAAACCTAAAACTCTGATCTTTGAAAACCAAAACTATGCTCTGATACCACTTGAATTGTCACGATTCGGAACTCCCCATCGGGCCCATGACAACTGTCTAACGTCCCGTTAGGCACTCATACCCGAAATGTCGACCGGAACCCCGTAAGGCTTAGCATCGATTTCCACATCTCCCTGGTGAGCGATATTTAAAAAATATCATATTTCAAAGAATTATAAAATATTTCCAAATCAAAACATTATAATATTATTTTTCAACTCTTAGGGGCAATTTGGTCATTTTTTAACAAAAATCTCAAAATTTGCTAAAAACGTAGTAAATGCGTAGAAAACACATATATCATGATTCAAAATAAATTTAAGTATCTAAAATGTTTGTCTGAGGTAAAAATTTAACTATTTGAATATAATAAAAATATTTAATAAAATAATATATTTTCTTATAAAACAATTTTTATAAAACTATCGATAAATAATTTTTGCAGCGTAAAAACTAAATATATTTTTACATACTGTAATACAAACCACCAAAGTATGAAATTTAAATTACAGTGACACGTGGGCCCACAACTAACCAGTATGTATCGGAAGCTGAGAACCTACAGCTTTTGCTGATTCAGGTCTAACTGATGGTCCTTGTCAAAATCTGCTAACTATGGAATTTCCTGAGCTTGAAATGTGAGGAAATGAGGAGGTGAGATTATAAAATCCTAGTGAGTAAACAAACACCATCTAAACTATCTAAAGGCGAGTAAATGGAGACGAATAAATAATTCCTCATAAAATAGTTCGTAATCTTTCAATTCTTTTTACTGGGTAAAATAAATTCATTTTTCACGAAAATTTATTATGGCTTATGAATTTCTAAAAACTTGGCTTATGCCAACAAAATCATACTCGGTGACACCTTGATCAGAGGTATCTGACCGAGACTGCCAAGGCTGTTTAAATTCCAAAATATCTCAAAATGCAGCCATTCCTTGACGTTGACAAAGTTCACTACCACATGGTGGTTCGACGTGCAGTGAACTCTATCATACCTCTAGAGTTACCTTCCGCACCTCTCATCAGAGGTATATCATACGAGGTTTACCATGCCCCTCTAAATAGGCTTGGTCCACGAAAACCTGTCTACTGCAGTAGTTACTAAATATCCCACCAAATTAACAAAAATTTTAGTAGCATGACTAGGCCATTTTAATACTAACCAACCTGCACAGCAAACAACATTTTCTATAGTTTTCAACACAATAACCAATCAACCATTCACGCTACATTTTCATAAGCCATGTCAATTTAAAAATACAATTTATTATACAACCAACAACAGTCTCCAAGTACTCTATTTCAAAATCGATTGTTAAATTTTCAAATCAATTTATAAACATTCCTTTTATTCTATAAATACACATTTTTCTCATAAAATACGAAATTCACCATTTAAAATAATTTTTCACAAAACCAACAAATTAAATAAAATCTACTCTAGATAATTAAGACGATAATATGTTCACTCACAGTATTATGACTAGAAATACTCATATTCTCGGTCCGCGGGTGTAGTCTCCTACCCGTGTCAAATGACTCACCACCTATCCATAGTACATGACACAAAATTCAATAATTTGTGTCAAACCATTATAAACGATTTCAGGCCCTTATCTATAATTATGCATGAGATTAGGTGTGAAATGTTTGGACAATCGCTTAATTGCGGTGTCCGACCTAATTTGCCTAAACATGGTTTAAATTGCTAAAACCTTTAATTCAACTCAAATTCCATCCATTTCACTTTCAATGCTCTAATTATACCCAAAATACCTCAACGACTACGAATGAGATTCAATTTATCAATCTCGGGTCAATAATCACACATGTCTATACGTTAAGCAAAAATTCAGATTTTCACACCAAAATTTCCCATTTAATTTCTAACCTCACTAACCATTAAATATCACCAAAATATCATGAATTATCTACATTTTCAGCATCAATTCTCCCCTTAGAAAATTTGGCCAAAATGGGTTCAAGGAAGGACAAGTATTTTTCTTGCTAGATTTTCACACTTCACATTACTAATCAACTAAAAACACCCAATTCCATTGAAATCTAGCAAAATCAAGATTCAAAACTCATCCATGAATGTTTGGCCAGCATGGGTTCAACATGAGATCTCAAGTTCTAAGCATGGAAAATGAAAAGAAATGCATGGGTAAGATGGGTCACTAGCAAAATCAAAGGAATTTTACCTTTGCTTGATCAAATCCTTGAATTCCAACACTTTTTCTTTAATTTTCCACTTAGGGTTTGTTCTTCCCTTTGTTTTTTTTTTCCTTTGTTTTGGTTTTGGCCGACCATGGGGTTGAAAGGGGCTGATTTTTATGCTTTTTATTAAAAAAATAATAAAATATTAAAAGCTTGACACATGGCATTTTTTTATTTGTTTAAATTTAAATATTTGACTTTTGATTCTTTAATTCTCCACCACACAATTTCTCATATTTATCCATTTCCATGATGAATAAAATCCCTTGGTCCATTTCCACTACCTCAACTTTCTTTAGGTTGACTTGTACCCCATCCTTAGGGACCACATGTCCTAAAAGTGGAACACTTTCGAGCCATAACTCAGACTTGGAGAACTTAGCATACAATTGATGTTCTCTCAAAGTTTGGAGCATTATCTCAAGGTATTGTTCATGCTTCACCTAACTTCTTGAGTAGATCAAAATGTCATCAACAAATACCATCACAAACTTGTCCAAATAAGGCTTGAACACTCGATTCATCAAATCCATAAAGGCTGCAGGGGCATTTGTAAGCTCGAATGACATCTCTAAAAACTCATAGTGCTCATATCTTGTTCGAAAAGTGATCTTTGGTACATCCCCATTCTTGGTCCTTAATTGATGGTAACCAAATCATAGATTTATCTTGGAGAAACATTGTGCTCCTTATAGTTGATCAAATAAATCATTTATTCTCGAAAAGGGGTACTTTTTCTTCACCGTCACTTTGTTAAGTTACCGGTAGTCAATGCACAATCTACGCGACCCATCTTTCTTCTTTACAAATAGCATCAGTGCTCCCCATGGTGTGACGTTGGGGTAGATGAAGCCTTTATTTAACAAATCTTCTAACTGGTCCTTAAGTTCTTTAAGCTCTGCAGGTGCCATTCTATATGGGGTTATGGATATGGGTCTAGTGTCTGGAATCAAATCTATGCAAAATTCGATCTCCCGCTCGGAAGGCAAACCTGGTAGTTCATTTGGAAATACATCTATAAACTCCTTCACTACCGACACTTGGCTTATATTCCTAACTTTCGCTTGGGTATCCCTCACAATAGCCAAGTAATTTGGGCAACCCTATCTTAATAGCTTTCTACTAGACACGATAGATATCAAATTGGTTAGAGCATTGCTCTTATCTCTTTTATGCTAAATGATGGGTCCCTCAAATAATCAAATCTAACCAATTTATAGTAATAGTCCATGCTAGCATGGCAAGGTAATAGCCAATCCATTCCTAAGATCACATCAAAATCTAAGGTGTCTAATTCCACTAGATTTGCTAAAGTGTCTTTGTCCTTGACTTGAACTACACAGGACTTATATTCTCATTCTACCACAAACACCTTTTTTAAAAGGGTAGACACCACTAATCGTTCTTTTCTACTAACATGATCTTTTCCTAATCTAGGTGCAAAACATGGAGAAACAAAAGAGTGGGTTGAACCAGGATCAAACAATACTCGACCATTCATATCAGAAACAGAAAGAGTGCTTGAGACCACTACATTGGATGTCTGGGCTTCTCAAGGTGTTAAAGCATATACCTTCGCGTGGTCCCTACCCGTAGAATTCTGATGTCTAGACCCATATGGCTTGCTCTAAAATGAAGTACCAGCACCTCTACCTCTCCATCCACTAGGCTCCATATCAAATGAGGTAGCTACTGAAGGAGTAGACGAAACTGATTGAGTAAAGTTACAGGCAAAACCTTATAATTGATAAACCATCGGGCAACTCCTCTGTAGATGTCCAAGTTGACCACATCTATAACAAACTCCCATCGCATGGAAGCATCATCCAGTATGATGTATGCCACAAATAGTAGCTTTCTGTCCTCTCTACTTTTGATTATTCTAGGGCCCATGTGTCACTGTAAATGAAATTGTATACTCTGGTTTACTTTAGTATTGTATATAAGAATTTATTTTGCTTTTATGTCATAGAAATTATTTATACAATGTTCTAAAAATATTGTTTTATGAGAAATTATAATATTTTATTAAATATTTTTATTATATTTTAATAGTTACCTTTATTTTAAAATGAATGTTTTAGATAGTAAAACACATTTCTGATTTTACAATACACGTTTTTCGCTCATAAGCTTCTCATTATCTGGATTCGAAATTTTCCAATGAAAAATAACCCTAAACGCCCCTGTGAGTCGAAAATCATTTTCTGGTCACTCTGGTTTGAAATTGGTTAGTAATTTTTTAAAATATGAGGTTCGACAATTGACGCTCACAGGGGAGGTAAGAAAACTGATACGATAGCCTTGTAGGGTTTCGGTCAGTATTTAGGGTATGAATGCCTATCGAGACATCACGGTGGTTCTCATGGGCTCGATTGGAGTTCCGGGTCGTGACAAAAAATGTTTCAAGTGATTTAATCAAACACATATGCCCTAATCCCAAAGCATTTTAATGCAAGTTCACTCACATGTCTTTGTTGGTTCTTTGATCGACTCCAACTTCGACTAATGCGCCAAATGGAGATGTGGGGTCTCGTTGGAACCTATCACACACAATGGCATCACAACCAACTCAATTTACATAAATATAATTCTAAAAGCTATTTCCTAAATCGAGCTTTATTATTTATTTCTAGCTAGTTTCCAATTACCAATGGACTAGTCATTTGTTCACACCATTCTAGTCACACTAGAAATAATTAAATAACCTTTAATAACAAAACTACTTGCAAATCTAACTATTGGCCATCATCAATAAATTAAAAATCAACCCTAACTCATTACTCACCTTGGTAATTTTTTATAGTTGAATTCCTTTTCAAGAGTTTTTCAATCTATTATGGAAAGTCTCTCTCTTTCTTTAAAATGTTCAGCTAGTGAGAGAAAGTGCAAAAGAAAGGCATTTGAGGGTTTTTGAGGTGTACAAGTGAAAGAGTACAAAGGACTTTGTGAAAAGGTGCATAAAAGCATGAAAATTGGAGTTAACTTGAGAAAGTCATGGAGGTTTTTAGGGTGGCCTTCATGAAAGATGGGAAACTTAAAATAGAGAATAAGGATAGGACGAAGAAGTAGAAGCTGGTAGAAGTGAGGAGAAGGTGCTGGAAATTTAGATATTTATTGTTAAAGTGGACTAAACTTTCACGTAATTTACAAAAATGCCCTTTTTTGTTCTTCCAGTGTAGTACATTCACTTTGATAAAATTTTTTACCACTTTCTAATCAAAACTGGGCAAAGGGATAGACTTGCCTTTTAGCTTTCTAATGGTCTAAAAATCATGTCTTTGGACTTCTGTAGTGGGAGATATGCTTGAAAAACAGAAACATATACAAATAGAGCAACAGTCAATTATGCACCTTTCTTCACCAATTGAAACTAGTTTTGATCCTACTCCTATAAAATCATAAAATAAATATAAATAGCATAAAACTAACATTATTAACTTCAAATAAACATTTAAACATAATTAAACTAAACTAATAAAATAAATACAAATACCTAAATTCGATCCTAAATCTAGTCCAACTTAGACTAATTAAATATTTAATCTCCCATTAAATATATGAATTTGATGCACTCATCAGTCTACCTTTAGTTATGTGCCTATGGAGGTTGAGGTTTCACATAATCAAATCACGTAGGATGGCCAACCAATAGAGTTAAATCAAGCATGGCAATAAAGCCATCGATAGAGATTCAAATCACGCATAGCATTAAAATGATCGATAAAGGATTCAAGTCATGCTCAGTGCCAAAGCAACTAGCAAAGAGTCAAATCATGCATGGCACCAAAGTGACCGACAAAGAGTTCAAATTACATTCAATGCTGAAACAATTGGCAGAGAGTTCGAATCATGCTCAAAGACAAAGCTATTGGTGGAGAATCATATTGCTAGCATAAGGGTGGGACACCACTCAACCTCAAGTCAAATCAACATTCAAAATTCACCAATCAAATGGAACATAATCATATTCATAGGCAATAATGCCATACAATTTCACATCATATTTATATAAACTAAACATGGATTAATAACCTCACATACATAAACAATTTCACATTTGACAATCACAAGCTCATACACATCAATCGAGCATAATTG
Source organism: Theobroma grandiflorum (assembly GCA_036013995.1). Classification (NCBI taxonomy): domain Eukaryota; kingdom Viridiplantae; phylum Streptophyta; class Magnoliopsida; order Malvales; family Malvaceae; genus Theobroma; species Theobroma grandiflorum. The sequence goes on from CP142133.1 coordinate 16,214,490, forward strand.
CGAAAGTCTTCCATTCGTCTAAGCATCATATACTATCACCTCCAAACATGTATCATAGTCTCATTACATTTGGGCAACCTAGTTCCCGAAATGTAGCACAACTATGTAATTCGATTCTCATATCATAGCTTAACTAGACATTAAAGTCTCAACTTCATATGTAATCATTCCAATATTGTGTTGGGATGAGCCTTGCAAACAATTGAGATTGATTAAGGCTTGGTTCTAATCATGCAACAATATCATTCATGTTGAATGATTAAAGTTTTCCTTTATCAATAAGACATCAATTATTATGAGTTACAAGTCTAATTTGATGAAGTCCATGAGATTAATATGTCTTGCAAGGAAATTGTAATGGGTCACAGTTATGTGATCCCTATACATCAAAGCCTAATCTTAAAATGTTCTTGGTCAATGTATGTCAAACCCAGCTCTACAATATGTTTATTATGTTGTTTATATATTAGACAACATGTTTATATATTAGAATGCCCCGATTAAATTATTAAAGATCGGTATTGTACTTAGAAGTACAACTAAGTCGATTTATGCCTTGAACTAATTAAAATAGGAATTTTAAAGTGAGATCGAGAATTTCACATTCCAGGGATGGCTTAAAATGACAATTCAGAGTTTGAGGTCCGGTTTAGAGTCAATCGGAAAAATTGACCGATTAAGGGCAAAATGGTCATTTTGCCACTCAAAATTTAAATTTGGTTATTTGATGAAAATTTTGACCAAGATTAATCATTTGAAGTATAATATGATTATTTGAAGCATAATATAACGTTTAGCAATGAAAAATTGTAATTCTCGGTATTTTTGGAACACAAGGGCAAAATGATAATTTTGCCACTAGAGGACAAAACGAGAATTTTTAGAAAAGATGTTGGCCCCATTTGACTAAGATTGATCAATTGGAGTGAAATTTGAGGTTTAAAAGTGGAAAAAAATATAATTTCAGTACTTTTCGGAGTATAAGGGTAAAATCATAATTTTGTCACCCTCAACATTTGTCAAGACTAAGGGATTATATTCATCATGGAAATGGATAGATATGAGAAATGTGTGGTGGAGAAATAAGGATTAAAAGGTCAAATATTTAAAAAAATGGGCCAATAATGTCATGACACATGTCAAGCTTTATTACTTTAATATTTCTCATATAAAAATCAGCCCATAAACCCCTATTTCCTTCACCATATTCGGCCAAAGCAGAAACAAGAGAGGAAGGAAAGAAAATAAAACCCTAGCCAAGAAATTCAAAGGGAAAATTAATGGAAATTCAAGAATCAAGTGGAAAAGGTTAAGATTTATCAAATTAAGCTTAAGATCTATGTTTCCTATGCATTTCTCCTTATTTTCCATGGTTGGATGGTATGTTTTCATGGGGAAATCATGGCTGATCAAATGGGTATGGAGAGAGAAATGATATTTGTTTGATTTGATTTTGAGTTATGTTAGTGTATTTAGTTAGTTTAACATGTTTGTGAGCAAAATAAGCAAGAAAACAATTTGTTTCTCATTAAACCCATTATGGCCGAATATTGTGGAGTGAATAATGGGGAGGAATTTTGTGACATTCTATGTTAATTGGTTAAGATTGAAGGGTTTTAATAAATGGTGGTGATAGAAACCGAAATTGATGACAATTAGCGTGAAATCACAAATTTCATATTAAATCCTCATTAGACCGAATTTCTTATGTGAATTATTAGAGGTGAATTTAATTGAATTTCAAGTGGTTTGAATGGGAATTGATGAATATTAGTGTGAGAATTAAGCTAGAAAGAATTTATTGATAGTGGACATTTTATTAGCCGAATGTCCAATATAATTTAATGATGGTGGAATTAATTTCAATTCAAGTGGTATGATAGGAAAATAATGATTTGTGCTAAGAAAATTTAGTAGGAAAAATTTTAGTGTTAATGCACCAACATGGCCAAATATTGCCAAAATGGAATGTGAGGATAATTTTGGTAACATTTCATGGTAATTGACCAATGTTTGGTAAATGGGTGAATTGGGAGAAAAATGGAATTTATTTGGAGTTGGATTGAGTATATTGGCTAATTAATCAGGTAGTAAATCAATTGGGCCAATATCGTTGCAATTGGGTGCACAATTGAGGCTATATTGAACACCGTGCTTAGCTAGTTACCGAGTAGTGTGCATTCCATTTCATGCATATACATTGAGCCTGAATTGATAATGGTCTAGCATTAATGTGGTAAATTGTGTATTGTGCAATATGGATAGGTGGTGAGCCATTTGATACAGGTAAAAGATTGCACTCGAGAATCGAGAATAGGAGTATTTCTATTCCTAATACTATGAATAAACTTATTATTATCTTAATTATCTAGAGTAGTTTTTTTCAATTATGTAATTTTATAGAAAATGGGTTTAAATAGTAAATTGCTATGTTTTAAGAAAAATTGTGATTTTATAAAATGATTTTATAAATTTTCTAGAAAATTGGATAATGGTTTCAAAAATAGAGTAATTGGAGACTACTTACTTGTGTTGCAAATTACTGTTTGAATTGTATGGCTTATGATGAATGTGGGCATGATTGGCTGTTTTTGTTTTTATGATACGATAAATATGTAAACTGCTTTGATTTGCCTTGATAAGCAAGGTAAGGATTGTGGGCCATGTCATGTTGTGGTGATTTTATTAAATTGGTGGGATATAATTGTGGTCGCTGCAGAGGTAAAACAAGTTCCGTGGACTAACCTATAAGAGGGGCACGAAAACCCGATTATTGTGCTTACCTCGGTAGAGAGGCACAGAGGGTAACTCCTGAGGTAGGAATTGAGTTCACTTCACGCCCAACCACCGCTTAGAAGTGAGACTCACCCAACGTCAAGAAATGGCTGAATTTTGAGAATTTAAAATTTTACAGCCTTGGCAGACTCGAACGGATGCCCCCGTGCAATGTATCCCTGAGTACAGGTTTTGGCATAAGCTAGATTTTCAGGAAATTCATAAGCCCTTTTGAGTAATGAGATAAAATACAATTACTTAACTGGGTGGGATGAATTTTCAAGTTACGAAATGTATATCACGATGGGGTACTTTATTTATCTCACATTACTCAGCTTTAGATTATTTTGATGGTGTCTGTTTACTCACTGAGATTATGTAATCTCACCCCTTTTCCTATCCATATTTCAGGCTCAAGATAGATGTGGATAGTCAATTACGTCGAGAAATAAGTTTAGAGTTGCATCCTTAGAAAGTAAAGGTATATGGACTTATACCTTATTGGTCAGTTGGGGGCAAACGTGTCATTGTAAAAGTACTTTTATACTTTGGTTATCTGCACTTTAGTATGCATGAATCTATTTAACTTTTACGTTAAAAAAATTATTTACTGATACTTCTATAAATATTGTTTTATAAGAAAATTGAGTATTTTATTGAATATTTTATTATATTCAAATATTCAAAATTTCATTACTATGGAATATGTGTTTTTTACTTACTTATTACGTTTTGGCCGGGTTTCGAGATTTTTGAAGAAAAAAGATGAAAAATGCCCCTGTGAGCCGAAAAACAATATTTTAATGTTTTGGTTTGGAAATGTCTTATATTTTTTTAAAATATGATGTTTAATGATTATTGCTCATCGGGGAGACGCAAAATCTAATGCTAAGCCTTGTGGGGTTCTGATTGACATTCCCAGTATGAGTGCCTATCAAACCCTGCTCTATAAAATAATTACGATGTTATTTACATGCTCAATAGAATGTTTGAATATTTGAGAAGTTCGAGAAATCATTAAAAGACGATATTGCCCCTAATGATACCATTAAGTCGATTAAACCTCGAACAAGTTCAAATAAGGATTTTAAGAGTGAAATTTAGGATTTCACAATCCAGGGATTACTCAAAACAGTGATTCGGAGTTTGAGGTATGGTTTGGAGTCAATCGGGAAAATTGACTGATTAGGTACAAAACAGTCATTTTGCCATTTAAGGACAAAATGGAGATTTCTATAAAAGATTTTGATCACATTTGACCAAGATTAATCATTTGAAGTATAATATGATTATTGGAGCATAAAATGAAGTTTAGTAGTGAAAAACTGTGATTCTCAATATTTTTGGAGCACAAGGGCAAAATGGTAATTTTGCCATTAAAGGACAAAACGAGAACTTTAGAAAAGATTTTGGCCCCATTTGATTAAGATTGATCAATTGAAGTGTTATTTGAGGTTGAAAAGTGGAAAAAATGTAATTTCGGTACATTTCGGAGTATAGGGGCAAAATTATAATTTTTTCGTCCCTAGGGCAAATCGGTAAATTTTTCATCCCAGCACTTGTCAAGACCAAGGGATTTTTTCACCATGGGATTGGATAAATATAAGAATATTTGTCGTGGAAAATTCAAAAGAAAAGGTCAAATAATTAAAATAATGGACCAATGGCTTTATGCTATGTGTCAAGCTTTAGTATTTTAATATTAAAGCATAAAAATCAATCCATAAAATCCATTTTCTCTCACCATATTCAGTCTAAGCAACCAGCAACAAGAACAAAGGAAGAACAAAGGAAGAAACAAGAAAACCTAGGTGGAAAACAAAGAGAAAGTGAAAGAAATCAAGGAAACAAGCAAGGTAAGTTAGAATTTCTTTAATTTTCCTTGAAACCTAGCCTACCCATGCATTATTTCTTATTTTCCATGGTTGAATATTGAGTTATCATGATGAATTCAATTCTGAAAAATGGGTATGGAAGAGAAATTGATGTTGGATTTGCTTGATTTTGGACTATGTTGATGTTTAGAGGTAGATAGCCATGTTTAGGAAGAAAATCATGGAAGAAAATCATGTACTCTATGAAAATCCATTTTAGCTGAATATTCAAGGGAGAAATTGATGCCTAATTTGTGACATTTCAAGGTATTTAGATAGTGTTTGATGATTAGTAGTGTTAGAAATTAAATTGGAAGAATTGGATATGAAAATTTAGCAAGAAAATGAATTGTTCACCATTGAACCCTATGTGGCCGATATGAGGAGTGAGAATTTGATGATGAATTGATTTCATTTTTGGGTGAAATCTTGTGTTATTTGGTTAAGAATAAATGGTTTGGAATATGAGAATCAAGCTTGAAAATTTTGATTATTGCTGAACCCTTCAATGGTCGAATTTAGTATATGGAGTGTTGATGATAAACTTGATTTTATTTCAAGTGAATTAAATGGGAAATTAAAGATTTATGGTGAGAAAATTTAGCTTGAGAAATTATAATATTAGTACACCCAATCAACCGAATTTTCCTTGGAAAATACGAGAGTGATTTTGGTCATATTTCGAGTTAATTAAAATGGAGTTTGATGATTTGGAATATTGGAAGAAAAAATGCGATTATTTGGAATTAAATTGGATGTATTGGCCAATTAATCGGGTAATAGATCGAATTAGGCCAATATCGAATTATTGAAGTACAAAATCGAATTTATAGTGAATATTGAGTTTAAATAGTTACTGAGCATTGTGCATTTCATTACATGCATTAGTAAGGAGCCTAATTTGGTTTTATATTAATTTAGCACCAATTCAGTGAATTGTTTGGTGAACATTGTGAATAGGTGGTGATCAGACTATTGGTGGAAGTACAAAAATTGTACTTGAAGATTTGGATTAGGAGTATATCAACTCCTAGTACTGTGAGTGGACAATTTATCGTCTTAATTATCTAGAGTAGATTTTATTAAATTCAATGATTTTATAAAAAATCATGTTATTGGGTGAATTGTTGATTTTACGAGAAAATTATGAAATTTATAAAATAAATTTCATTTAGGAAATAAATTGAATTTTTATAAATAGATTTAAAAATTGAACAATTGGTTTTGAAATTAGAGTAATTGGAGACTGCCTGATTGTGTTATAAATTGTGTTTTGAATCATATGGCTTATAGCAATATATGAGCATGAATGGCTAGACTGGTTTGTGCAAAAATTATATATATTGTGTATTCAGCCTTGAGAGGCTAGACTGTGATAAATTGCCATATCATGCTAGTTAAGATTTCATAAATAAGATGGTAGATAAAATAATCACTGCAGTGACACTGGTTCTGTGGGCCAGCCTAAGAGAGAAGGCACAAAATCAGACTTATCTTACCTCGATTGGAGAGCCGTGTGTGGGGTGTCTTTGGAGGTAAAGTTTGAGCGCACTTCACGTGGACCACCGCGTGAGAGTGAGACTCAGCCAACGCCAAGGCATGGCTAGATACTATTTTTAGATATAAAAATGTATTCATGTGTATATGACACTGAATAATCTTGGCGGTCTCGGTCATATGCCTCTGCAAGGTATCGAAGAGAAAGATTTTGGCAAGAGCCAAGTTAAGATTTTGAGAAATTCATAAGCCATATTATTTATTTCAACATAAGCCATAGTAATTATTCGAATAAAATAATTCTATTTTACTCAGTTAAAATGAGTTAAGATAAGGTGATTTGTTAGACAAAGAATAAATTTAAATTTGTCTCCTTTTACTCGACTTTAGATAATTTAGCTGGTATCTGTTTACTCACTGGGATTTTACAACTCACCCCTCTTCCTATTCATATTTCAGGCTCAGGATAAGCTGTAGTTAGCCGGTTGCATCAAGGATTGCAATTGGATTGCATTCCCAGTAAAGTTGTAGGTTCCCAGCTCTCAATGCATTTCTGTTAGTTGTGGGCCCATGTGTCACGTAATTTAAGTTTCACACTTTGATTTTCTATATTATAGTATGTATAAATATATTTTACTTTTACGTACCAAAAATTGTTTAACAATATTTCCATAAAAATTGTTTTATGAGAAATTAAAATATTTTCTTGAATATTCTTATTATATTTAAATAATTATAATTTTAATCTACAAGAATGTTTTAGATACTTAAATTTGTTTTTAATTACTAAATATATGTTTTCTACGCATTTACTACGTTTTGACCAGCTTCGAGATTTTCGAAGAAAAATGATGAAAATGCCCTTGTGAGTTGGGAAATAGTATCATATTGTTTTGGTTTGGAAATGATTTGTGATTTCTTGAAATTAAAAAAAAATTATAACCGTCGCTCACTGGGGAAGTGCGAAAGCTGATGCTAAACCTTGCGGGGTTTTGATAGGTATTCGGGGTATGAGTGCCTGTCGAGATGTCGCGGCGGTTGTTATGGGCCCGATGGGGAGTTTCGGGTCATGACAATGCCTATCGGGACGTTACGGCGGTTGTCATGAGCCCGATGGGGAGTTTCGGGTCATGACAATGTATTATTGGGACTAGATATCAATGATGCTTAGAGACTGATATATTCTATGTTCCTTACTTTGAAAGAAAATGATTGATCTCATAGGTTGAAGTATAGAGATACTCGGAACTAGAATATAGGTGCTTGCCTATGAGAGCAAGTTCACTAAACTAGAATATAGGTGCTGTCCAACTAGTTTCCATTATATTGAGTCACATGAGTATGTTTGAGCTATTGGTGGGTCTTACTTAACGAGCTTCATAAAATCTAGATACTTGGAAACTTGATTATTATGGAAACTAGAGGCAATATTTAGGTGAAGTAAATATGATATACTTAGATAATGAGTTGTCACCTAATTGAATCTAAAAGTCCCATAAGAGATGTGATCGAAAAATTAAGTTATCTACCCAATTAGACATATCATGGCTTGCTGATCATGCTCAAGGTTATGGTATGTTGAACGTGGCCCTTGCCCACTAACAAGATCTTAGAAGAGACTTTTTGAAAATGACTTTCAAGGTTTTCATCTTGTAAAAAATAGTGGGAGAACTATTTAAAATTTTAAAACCTTGCTTTAAATAGTTTATGCATGATATTTTCTTATTGCTTTATTTTATCTATTCAGGGATAATTTGTAAAGACCCCTCTCCGGTCACTACCAGCGTCCGAGACCTCTGGGAGATCCCACCAAGTCCTGAACAAGCCTTTCTAAAAGTGCTCGTTGTTCCACTACATTCAATCACCACATGATATTGATATTTCCATATTCTAAATTAAATCGTAAATATAAAAAAATCAATACAAACTTTTTGCACTTCATTCGCATTTAAAATGCTCTAAAATCTATTATCTCCAAATTAGTGCTTATATAAAATTTAGAATATGTTTATAACTTAATAAATACAGCACAATGACTTGACCTCTAACAAACAAGCAGAGCGACTTGAAAAAGCTGCGAAATGCCTTTACCTATCCATAGGAAACTGAGCACGTCGATGCTGACGCACAAGATCTACCCCTGTCTGCAAAAAGGGAAATAAAAGGGTGTGAGTCTTATAGAGTCAGTGAATATCATCGACTCCGTGAGTAGGGCATAGATAGGAAACAAGCAAATGGCAGATCATTTGAATATAAAACATAGAATCATAAAAGCAATTTATTTCAAACAAGGGTTTTGTGCCTTATAACCATTTCTTTTGCATCAAATCGATAAAATCGAGCTAGCTCCCGTGAAACCAAATATTATTCAAAATCATATACAAATCATAGCTCGCCTTTACGCGAGGAATTACTGATTTAGTTCACTGAAAAAAAATAGGGGAGCTGCGAAAAATCTTTTAATTCAATTTTCTCACTATCCCAAGAAACATGAATCAAAATGTTAAAATTTATTTCGATCCATGTAAAACAGTTATATTTTATCAAAAATAAACAACAAGGCTTATGACTTTATAAAAACTTGGCTCGTGCCAAAAACTCATATTCGGTGATACCTTGCGTTGGGGTATTCAACCGAATCTGCCATGGCTATTAAAATTTCATCTTTCTCAAAAATACAACCAATCCTTGGCTTTGGCTGAGTCTCACTTCTACGTGGTGGTTAGGCGTGAAGTGAACTCAAATCCTACCTTAGGAGTTACTCTACGTGTCTCTCTACCGAAGTAAGCACAATAGTTAGGTTTCCATGCCCCTCTTAAAGGCAGTCCACGGAAAACCCCCATCACTGCAACGACCACAATTATATCCCATCAATTTAATAAAATTATTACAGCATGACATAGCCCACAATCCTTACTTTGCTTATCAAGGCAATTCAGAGCAGTCTCCATATTTATCACATCATAAAAATATCCAGTCATGCCCACATTCATCATAAGCCATACAATGCAAAAGTTATAAAAATCTATGATTATGCTCATAACATAAAGTTTAATGCGTGCTTCGTAAAACACTGAGCATAAGGAATTCAAACCTCGAAATTATGTATGCACATTCACAAGTATATAAGGCATGATTTTTGGAGATAAATCGGGTTGAAAAGCTTGTTTCCCGTTTTTGAAACGCTTTACGTATACGACATACTTATATATATTCAAAACAATTTCTAAAATAATTTACAACCATAATTTTCTTCAAATTTTACCATCTCATGCTTGTCACAGTAATTCCCATGTAATAAATCATGTGAATATATATATATGAGAATTTTAAAATCGACACCCCCTACTCACCTCATAATAGTGGGATTTTTCCTCACTATTTATTTGTTCGCGTATCGATAATTGTTCCTATTTATCGATCACGTACTTCGCTCTACTCACCTCCTCGACAACGTTCCTAGTAATCATTTAAATCCAATATACTTAATCATGCGTTTGTAGGGGTATTAATTTTATTAAAATTCCTTAAATAACTTGCATATTTTTCTTCTAAAATATGCATAATATTAAATTACCATCACCTTGAAATATACAATCACTTACCATTGGCCTCTTCCATTTCCTTATTTCCTTTTTGGGCCCCCATTTCCATGGGCTTCTCTACATCTTCCATTGGGCTAGGTCCATTTATTTTTTTTTTTCTTTTGGGCCTTGCCCAATTTTATTTTGTCCATTTTCTATTTTTCTTTTCTTTTTTTTTTCTTTTTCTTTTTCTTTTTCTCTCTTCTTTTTCTTTCTTTCTTGTTTACGTTTTTTTTTCTTCTTCTTTCTCCTTCTTCCAACCCGTGGCCTCTTCCTTTCTCCGTGGCAGCCTGTCCTTTCCACCACCATCAGTGGTGGCTCCTTCGTTCCTCTCTCCTCCACTCACCAAACGGCCACCTTTTTCCTCTTCTCTTTCCACTCACAATCCACCTCCATTTTCTCCTATTTTCAGTAGCCAAGCTATTCATTTTCCACCTTCAAATCTTGTAAATTTCCAGCTCAAAAATCAACCATGAAACTTAAAAAAAAATTAGCTAGTTTTAGCTCAATTTCTGCCTAGATTTTCAACAATTAATCCTCATCATTTTCAGCCTTAAAGCCTCAATAAAAATCAGCTTTCCTTACCTCAAAATTTATAGTAAAAACTTGGAAGTTTTCAACTCTCTCACCTCTAAAATTTTTTAGATTTTTGGCCTTCCATTTCTCCCCCATTCTTTCGCCTTTTCCTTTCTTTCTTTGGCTCGATTTTTTCTCTCTTTCTTCCATCATTTCTCTTCTCTCTTTCTCACGGTTTTTGGCTCTCTTTTCAGCTGAGCCTTGCCTTTCTTCTTTCCTCTCTTTTTTGTTCTTTCCTTCTCCTTTTTCTTCCTTTATTTCTCTTTTATCCTTTTTGCTTTTTTTGACCGAGCTTTTCACTAGATTTTCCTTCCTCATCTAAACCTTTCTTTTGTCTTCTTTTATCTCTTTTTCTCTTGGATTTCTATGGTCAGCCCCTACCATCCTTTAAATTACTTAACTCTTCTCTTTCACTCCTTTTTATTTGTTATGGCCGACCCCATCTTTCATACTAAAAAAATTTGTTTGACTTGTCTTCTCTTTATTCATTCCTCATTCATTCCATTTTTGTTTTGTTTGTTTTCTTGTCTTTTATTTCTTTGTCATGTGGCCATGTCTTTACACTTAAAAATTAATTTGACTTTTCAACACTTTTATTTCATTATTTATCATCCATTTCTTCTTCATTTTATTTTTATTTCTCCAAACTAATAAAATTTACATACTATACCTTAATTTTATTTTTAGTTAACACACCTCCATCAAAATTTCATAATTTAAAATTAATTCCTCCAACACATGTAAAAATTCCAATTTCCATCTATCTTTATTCTCTTACACGTGTATAACCAAAATATTAAAATCGTATTTCAACACGGTGTCTCCATAACGTTTAAATATTTTCTTACCGCGTTAACTCGACTAAAATACGCGTCATATGATTTCGTCGTTTTCATCCAAAATTCTTCTTTACTGCTCCTCCCCCACTTAAATTAGTCATATTTCAATTTTCATGACTAATTTCGATAACATATAAAATATTAATATTTTAATATTATTTTATTGAATAAAATATTATTTTATTTCAAAATTTTTTCACTTACTTTCTTTAGTCCCGAAACACATTATTATGTCTTGGTTTACCTCCGAATCATCTTTTAGCTCACTAATTCACTTTTGACAAAAATATTATTATTTAATTATTATTTTTACGCGTGCAAAATATTTTTCTTTCGAGTGTTTCTTTCACACTCGGTCGTTCTTTAGCACGCTAATTCGCATCAATTAATCCTTCATTTAATCAATAAAGCCTTATTGGCGTCTAACAAAAGTACGAGATGTTACATAATTTATATACATGGCTAATAATCTATCACTACTAAGCATCTTAGATGTAAATAAAGTCACTAGCCCAAACTTCCTCGATTAATTTTAGAACTTCAATATTGTCTTGTAATAGGAAAAGAAATCTTATGTCCTTGACACTTTTATTCCACCAGTCCCTACTAATGATGCTACTGCTGAGGAGTTAGAAGCATACCAGCGTCATAAGGATGATGATATGTAGGCAATATGACTGTGCTAGCCAATATGATCCTTGACCTCCGAAAGTAGTATGAGCAAATGGATGTTGAATCCATGATTTTTCACTTTATAGAATTATTTGACAATGAGGGGTGCACTAATAGATATGAAATCTCTAAGAAATTATTCCGATGTAAGATGGTACAAGGCAATTTTGTTAAACCCCATGTGTCAAAGATGATTTAACCTATCGAGAAACTTAGATAATTGGGATTTGCAATGGATCATGAGCTAAGTATGGACTTAGTTTTACAATCTCTTCCTAATAGTTTCAATCAATTTGTGTTGAACTTCTATATGAATCAATAAGAAGTCACTCTTTCGAAACTTTTGAATATGTTGGACATGACAGAGAGGACCATCAAGAAAGATAAGGGATTATTGCTTTTTATTTCTTCTTTAAAGGCTCATATGAAGCAATAGAAGAAGAAAGCCCAAAGAAAAAAGAAGGAAAAATCTTAAAATGAAAAAATACTAAAGTCTAAGGGAGGTGTCAAAAAGAAAAAACAAAGAGAAGGATATTTGCCATCACTATGGCAAACTTAGGCACCGGAGGAAGAACTACAAGGAGTACCTAGCTACTGTGAGCAAAAAAAGAAGATTATAGAAGTTTTTGATTCATGTACCATTTGCTAAATAATTCTACTTTATATATTAAAGGTATGTAATACCTCAAAGTTTGTTCTCATATGTTTGACATATTGCATCGAAGGAGGAACTACAAGGAGTACCTAATTATTGTGAGCAAGAAAAGAAGATTATTGAAGTTTCTGATTCACGTACCATTTGCTAAATAATTCTACTTTCTATATTAAAGGTATATGATACCTCAAAGTTTGTTCTCATATGTTTGTCCTATTGTAGGGGCCAAAGATAAAAATAAGTAGGATCTTAGCTGATGAGGTGACCACATGGATGGACTACCTCAAGCATTAAATGCTACATTGAATGTCACGACCCAGAACTCCCACCGAGCCTGTGACAACTGCCGCGATGTCCCGGTGTGCACTCATCCCTCGAATGCAAATCGAGACCTCGCAAGGCTCTTGTACCAGTTTTCCACTCACTTTTTTTTTTTACTAAAAACAATTTATAGATGAAAGCTATACTTCTCGTAACTGGGAATAAGTTTAGAAATCTCAAACATTCATTTAAAAGCGATTTTAAGATAAATAACACTATTCAAAAATATTAAATAAAAATATTTTGATTTCTTATAAAACAATATTTACCAACATATCTGAAAATAAATTTTCACAAGTGAAAGCAAAATAAATTCATACATACTGTAGTACAAATAACCATAGTATGTATTTTAATTTTACAATGACACGTGGGCCCCACTATGTACAACTATGTACCTTAAATGCACTGGATTCCGACTCCGCCTAGTTTCTTGATGCCCCAGCTATCTAGTGCTTTTCTCGAGCCTGAAATGGGTGGAAGAGAGGGTGGTGAGTTTTATAACCCAGTGAGTAAACAACTACCATCAAAAGTATCTAAAGCCAAGTAGGTGGAGACAATATAAAAACGTTATGTCTTAATAATATTTATAAAGCCAAAATTTGTTCCTATCCATACCAAACAATTTCCTTTCATTTAAAACTTCCAGGTTTATGAATTTCTTAAAAACACTTGGCTGATGCTAAAACCTGTACTCGGGGATACCTTATACCCAGGTATTTGACCGAGATAGCCAAGGCTGTTAAGTGTCTCATGCCTATAAACATATTTTTCACATCTGACACACACAGTCGTTCCTTGGCGTTGGTTGAGTCTCACTCTCACGTGGTGGCCCGGACGTGAGGTGCACTCAAATCTCACCTCAGGAGATACTTCACCCACCATCTCCCCCTGGAGGTAAGTATATAATTGGGTTACCGTGCCCCTCTCATAGGCAGTCCACGGAAACCCCCACCACTGCAATGATCGTTTAATATACCATGAGACCTATAAAATTTTCAGTAGCATAATATGGCAAATAAAATTTAATCCAGCTTGTCAAGGAAATAAACAATTTATACATTTCATGCCAACACAAAAGTTTAGCCATCATGCTACCACAATGCCACAAGCCAGAATTTCAATTCATGGATATACAACACAAATCACAGTGTACATCTCCACATACTCAATTTCCCCCCAAAAGCAATATTTGATTTCAAAACCAGTATAAATCTCATTTTTATATAAAGACATTTTAATTGAAAAATATTATATTTTATAATTTAAATTCACCATTTAATAAAAGCATCAAATAAGTAAAATTACTCTAGATATTTGAGACGATAAATTGTCCACCCACCTTACTAGGAGTGTAAAATACTCTTATTTTTGGTTTTCCAATCCGCTAGATTTTTCTCGCGTCCGTGGGACCCACCACCTATATCAAATTTTTGACACATTTTCAATTATTTGTGTCAAACTACTATAAATTATCTTAGGCTCTACATGCATGAAAATGAGACGAAAATTATTCGGACAATCATCTAATCACGGTGTCCGACCGACTGGCCTACAAGCGGTCTAAATTGCTAAAATCTCCAATTTAACTCTGAATCAATTTTTATACCTCAATTATACCCAAATTGACTTAATGTTTGTAAATATGGTGCAAATTATCAGTGTAGGTCATAAATTACGTTTTTACCCCTAGTGGGTAAAATTTTGATTTTTGCACCAAAAATTCTTATTTAAAATTTTTTTTAACTTCATAATTCATCAATTCTCAACAATTTCACTTGAAATGAAATCATTTCATTTTCCACATATCCACTATGAAATTTGGCCTAAATAAGTTCCCATGGAATAAGTGATTTTCTCACTTAATTTTCTTTCTACACATGACTAACTAACTAAAAACACTAACATAGTTAAAAATCAAATAATTCCATCAACTTTCTCTCTCTAAACACATATGACCAGGTTTGAATCCACCATAAAAACATGAAATCTAACCATGGAAACTAAGGAAAAATGCATGGAAATGATAGATCATAAGCTAAACTTGAAAAATCATACCTTTAAACACTTGAATCCTTGAAAAATCACACTTTTTCTTTGATTTTCTTCCACCTAGGGTTTTATTTTTGTTTTCTATCTCTTCTTGCTGGTTTGGCCGACTGTGAGGAAGATAGGCTGATTTTTTTATGGATTTTTATAAGCCAAATAAAATAATAATATTATTTTATTAGTGTTTCTTTCACATGTTAATTTAATTTTTTTCCATCATTTTTCTCCACCACACAATTCTCATACTTATCCAATTTAATAATAAACAATATCCTTAGCTCTTGGCAAGAGTTGGGGTGAAAATTTACCGTTTTGTCCCTAAGATGGCAAAATTACGATTTTACCCTTAGACTCAAAAAATACCGAAATTAAAATTTTCTTTCACTTTTCAAACCCAAATCATACTCCAATACTCAAATCATACTCCAATTAATCAAATTTGATCCAAGTCCTCTCAAAAAATTCAATTTCTATCCCCAGATGGTAAAATTACCATATTACCCCAACACTTCAAAAATTCACCGGGATCACAAAGTTTCACTTCTCAACCTCAAATTATATTCTAACTAGTCTAAATAATCAATCTTAATCAAATGGGGCTAAAATCTTCTCTAAAAATTTTCGTTTTCTCTTTTAGTGGTTAAATTACCATTTTGCCCTAATGTCCCAAAAATATTGAGAATCACAATTTTTCACTGCTAAAATTCATTTTATATTCCAAGAATCATATTATATTTTACATAATTATTCTTGATCAATTGTGATCAAAATCTTTGCTAAAAATCTCCATTTTGTCCTTAAATTGAAAAATAACCGTTTTATCTCTAATCGGTCAATTTTCTCGATTGACTCCAAACTGGACCTCGAACTTCGAATCATTGTTTTGAGTAATCCCTGGATTGTGAAATCTTCAATTTCACTCTTGAAATCCTTATTTGAACTCATTCGAGGTTTAATCGACTTAACGGTACCATTAGGGACAATATCGTCTTTTAACGACTTCTCAAACTTCCCAAATATGCAGACATTCTACTGAGCATGTAAATAACATCATAATTATTTTATAGAGTAGGGTTTGACATTGGATGGCTCCACAAGTTGGATAATTTATTGGGATGTTTTCAAAACATTAACTATGTTATTGCCATGGGAATGGCTAGTGAAACATTTGTCTTTAGCATTTGGATGTGGAAGCTTATATGTTTCAAGTTTGAATAATTATGTCATATTTAATTATCCATTCTTCATGTTTATCCTAGCAATGATATTTGATCAATTATGAATTATGTTCAATTAATCAAAAGGTTGAATATTGATTCATATAAAATGGAACTTTCTTAAGAACAAAACATAGAGATTTTTGTTTAAGAAAGAAAGCAACTTCATATTGCAAAATGATTTGGTCCATATCTCTCCAACATAGAAAGCTCATTATGATATTTCAAACCAATATGATTCTAAGCATACATTGAAATGTATATATATGCGTAACATCATGGAATATTCAAAAGAGTTTGAATATTACCCTTACAAAGGATCTTAGATTTAGTGGGAGCACATTGATAATAAAAAAAAAAATTAAAAAGGGCTAAACGGCATAACATAAAGTGACATATGCATATGATGCATATAACATACTCTAGTTGGAATGGTTCCAAAGAGCAAAAAGAACTATACATGTATATAAATAAAGTCATATACATCCTATTAAAAAATGCTCTAATAGGAAGATATTTATATCGCTAGTCCATGGAATTAATAAAAGGTTCTTGTCACAGCCGAATTCTTGGGCCAAGATCGACACAAGGGCCTAATGGGCTCAGCCCACTAAGTCCAAGCAAGCTTATTTATATAATCTTACACATTAATCCATATTTTTTTAAAATCCAAAATTTTGTAATGTCTAAATATAGTTCTTTTGAAAACAACTCATAAAACCCAATCATGCATTCATAATGGCATCATCACCCATTGTATACATATATAGATTAACAAATAAATCTTAACATTCTCATCAAGTATTCATATATACACAATTGGACCTTAACTGTCAACGGAGTGACTCTGGGCACGGTTGCTAACACTTAGTGTCATAACTAACCTATCAGACAGTGGATAAGGAGCAGCGCCTCGCTCTAGGATCTAATCCTCTTTTAATTCAGAAAACCTAAAACATGGAGTTAAAAAAAACGTGAGTATATACTCAGTAAGTGAACATAGGAAGGGAACAAGCAAACGATACAAAGGGTTTTCTAAAACATGATGCACTCATATTTAAAACATTGCAATTTATATATCATAAATAAAACTCGGTGCCATGTTGTCTTTTGATCGTCTAAAACATTTAGGAATCTCAACATTCAACAATTAAGCAATCGCATATTAATTCCAAACCTATATATATAGTAAATATATATAAGTATATACTCCACCACCGCCTTACCCCACTCATGTACAACCCCCACATCGCGCACTCCTCAATATCATCACACGAACTTCTGCCCAGATCCTTACCGACATGTGCACTACCCACTTCGCACATGCACGGTAGTAATTATCACCATACCGTTATTCAACCGACAAGTGCACTACCCACTCTGCACATGCACAGTTGTAATTATTACACAATATTATCTACCAATGTACAATACATACATATATATATCAACATACAAAGGGATTTAGTAAATTCATTACAATCACATTTCATAGTGCAAAAACGTTTCGTCAAAGGCTTGTTTCCATGCAAAATTTCTTAGAGAAAAAAACCAACAAAATATTTCAAGTGACTGGATCAAGCATATAATCATTTACTCCAAAACATTTTAATGAAAGTTCACTCACCTGACAAAACTAGCACCAACAAGGTCCTAATCCATGTAGTCCCGAAATACCATTAAAACCTATAATTGTCAATAAACAATAGTAGCTTCAAATATATCACAAATTTGAACTTGAAAGACTCTAATAAGCCTACGCTTGATAAATTACATCATAGCCTAATTTTTTTAACTTGGATTTCTAGTCTAATTCTCAAACCCATTGTATCCACTATTCCAAATTTAAAGATTCTCTACCTTGGTGAGCTTGGAGGCATGAAGATCAACAAAGAACTTAATATTTCCAAGAAAAAGAATTTGAAGAAATTAATAAATAAAATCTAAAAATATATATAAATCCATAAATTCCAAAATTCAAGAATTAAACATATACATACCTATTGGTTTTAAAAATGAAAATTTAAAACTAAAAGCCTAAATGTTAGCAAAGGTGAAATATAATGGAAAATAGAGAAAAGGAAGAGAAATTTCCTTTTCTCTCTTAAGGTTCAATTATGGAGGAAAGAAAGGGAAAATGATTCATGAGGAGGAAGGAGGAAAAGAATAAGCATGAAAGAAAAATAGTTGAACTTGGCGCACGGTTTCTTTTCTTCTTTCAAGTAAGTCACAATTGTGAAGTGAAAACAAAGAAAGAAAGAATTACCGTGGAGAACAAAGAAGAAACAAAATAATTAAAGTGATAAAAGGTGAAGTTTCTAGAACCATTTGGATAAAAAGAAGAAAAAGTAGGAAAAATTGGCCGGTCAAATGGGGAAGGAAGAAAAGTCTAAGAATGAAGGCAAAAGTTTGTTCATTTAGTCAAAGTAATGCATGGTAAAAATTTTGTCTTTTCCTTTCTTTTTTTTTTTGGACATAACCGTACATTTCCAACAATGATGGCCGGCCATGAGGAACAAAATGAGGAGTCAAAGCTTCTTTCGGAAGCTTTGACCAAATTTATGGTAAAATTACTATTTTTCCCTCTAAGGTTCTCATCCTTTCAATTTAGTCCTTTTAACACTCTTTTTAACTCCAATTTCCTTTTATTGTCTTCTATTACACATGTACAAATGAAATATAAAGTTTGTACTCCAACGCGGTGTCCCCATAATATTTAAAATATTTATTTACCCGCGTTGTTATTACTTAATCACAATATGTGGGCCCCACTAACTTCTTTTTTCTTCAAAATTTCCTCGTTCTTCCTCTCCCTCACTTAGATTAACCATATACTCCTTATTCATGAAAATTTGTGACACTAAATAAAATAATAATATTTTAATATTATTTTATTCCAAAAGTTTTCTCTTGTCTCTTTTTGTCTCATTGGTACCCAAAATACCTTATTATGCCTCAATTGACTTCTTGACTTCTGAATCACTTTTTATCTCACAATTTTTTCTTTTATAAAAATATTATTATTTTATTATTATTTCCTCGCGTGCAGAATATTTTGTCCCAAACTATTCCTTTCATCTTTCATCATTTTTAAACATTATAATTAACCTCAATTAGCATCTGATAAGCTTTATTAGTCACCATATCAAAATACAAGGTATTACAGTTTTGAACATTATTAATGTAACAATGGAGCCATACTAATATAACCTAGCTCTCATTAGATCTAGGTATAGTAATATGACATGATGTGATGTATGGACATCATGAAGATAGATAAAAGCAATTAACCACATTAAAGGGCACAAGCGAGTCTGCGTGGAGACACGATTGCTAAATGCATTGAATCCACATACCATGGGTAATAATTGGCTTTGTGCTAATGGGATACATCAGAATGAGCCTTGCAGCCAATTAAGATTGGTTAAGACTTGATTCTAATCATGCAACAATATTATTCATGTTGAATGATTAGATGGTTTCCTTTATCAACAAGATATCAATTATAATGAGTTATAAGTCTAATTGGATGAAGTCCATGAGATTAATATGCCTTGTAAGGGAACTATAATGGGTTGTAGTTATAGGATCCCTATGCATCAAAGCATAATCTCAAAATGTACCTAGGTAATGTATCATTAAGATTGGACATCAGTGATGCTTAGAGACTAGTATATTCTAGGTTCCTTACTTTGAAGGTAAGCAATCAATATCATAGATTGAAGTATAAAGATACTTGAAACTAGAATTTAGGTGCTTGCCTAGGAGAGCAAGTTCACTAAACATAACTCGCCATGAGAAGTACATTTGGTTATACACTCTAGTGTCTATGCAACACTTCTCATGTGTCAGTCATTTAAATACTCCCTAGACTTGAGACACTGAGTTGTATTTTATGTGGAGTGCTATGTTGTAATTTCATCCCCACATGTGCCTAACCAAGAATGCCTAAACATGATGCTTTTGGATATAGTATGAAGCATGTGAAGGCAAATGATTGGTCAAGACAAGAATGATCACTTCAAGTATTTTAGAGAACATATCCTATCAGTTCTTGATTAACATTAGCTTATTGAAGTCATTGGCCAAGGTGACATGGAGATTATAAAAAGGTTTCATAAGTCTCTATAAAACTAATGCTATAGCTACAAGATCGAATATGGAGGTCAATAAGAGTAGACATTCTACCAAGCTTTTATCATCTTCGAGATATATAATGAGGGAATGAATTACATTGATAGATTGTACATTCACAGGTTGTCAAAAACCCTTTAACTTTCTTAACAATTAAGTGGCCATGATACATTGCTAGATGCCAATCTTAGTCTGTGGAATTGATTATAAATTAATTCATTGAAATTTATATAAATCAATTAAGTCATTAATTAATTCCATTGCCAACATGTTAAGAATCTAATGGGTCACACACAATGATTTCATTTGAATTAAATTGGGAGAATAATGATTTAAGTTAAACATAAATCACATGATAGCTAATTAACTTCTATAAACTTTTTTTTAAAAGTTTAATTAAGTTTTAGGATAATTATAAATAGTTATAATTATAAGGCTTGATTGTAAAATATAAAAGAAATTAATTTTGATTTTAATTTCCAATGACTTAATTAAAAGAGTTTAATTAAGTAATGGGCCCAATATTATAATGTGTTATAATATTAAAGGCTTAATTGCAAAACTGAAGCTATTTTAACCTAACTATGTAAGTCACCTTTTAACTATTTTCCACATGGGAGATTGTTATTATTGAGGAAAACATAATTTTATTAGAAAAAAAATCATTTTCTCTCTTTATCGCCATTCTTTTTGTGTAAAAGAGGAAATTGCTTATGAAGTAATTTTCTAGAGAGGTTCACCTAAGCTTGTGGAAAAGAAAAAAAGGACAATTATTGTCTTTTTTGCTAGAACAAAGTATAGTTAAAAACTCCCGCCTTTGTTAAAGGTTTTATGCAATCATGTATACTACCATTGGAGGCCAAGCACTTGATGGCTAAGGTTTTTGCTCCTTGTGGTGTTTGCAAGATTGCTTTGGGAAGTGCAATTGAAATTACAAAATTACTTGGCAAGATAGCTTTTCGAATAATAATTAATTTTGTACTTTTATGTGTTAAATATCACCAAGGTGATCCATAAGTGAATGCATGTTTTGGTAGTTTACTTTTAAAGTTTTAATTTTCTTTTCGCTGTATATTTTTGAGCATACTGTCCATAGCCAAACCTATCATATTGTGCCACCATGTGGCTCATGACATAACACACACCTACATACTAATGTATATTAATAGTTACTAGCCCTTTAGTCCATTTTGGACCTTTTCTTAATGTCAAAAGTGTACAAAGTTTGAACCAAAGAAAAGAAAGAATGCAAAGTCAGTTATGCAATGGCATTTTTGTAAATAGGTGGAACTTTAGTCAACCCTAGTTATAAATATCTCATTTTTTTATGTGAGACCCTGTCTAATTGGTTGAAAAGCCGGTATTGTACCTAATGGTACAATTAAGTTAAATCGAGCTTCACCTAGTTTAATGGAAATTCTAAGGGGAATTTCAAAATTCTGAGACCCACAGGATAGCTCAGAATAGTGATTCGGAGTTCAAGGTTCAGTCTGGAGTCAATCGGGAAAATTGACCGATTAAGGACAAAACGGTCATTTTCTCATTTGTTGATTTATAGAGATTTTTAACCAAGATTTGATCACAGTGGACTAAAAATAATTATGTGACATACAGTTATGATCCCATAATCATAAAATGATGTTTAGCAGTGTAAAATGGTGATTTTCGGTGTTTTTGGAGCACAAGGGCAAAATGGTAATTTTGCCACCGGAGTGCTAAATGTGAATTTTTTTTGAAAGGATTTTACCCTAATTGGGTAATATTGATTTATATTAGTGATATTTGAGGTTGGACAGTGAAAATAATGAAATCCCGGTACATTTCGGAGTATAGGGGCAAAATCGTAATTTTGCCATCCCGGGGGCATTTCGGTAATTTTTCACTACCAGAATAAATTTTTCCAGCCATGGTCAACCTTGGATCAGATGTTGACTTGATGAATCAAGTGGTGGAGATCAAATGGGAGAAAAAGTCAAAAAAGTCAAAAAACGGGCCAATCACATGGTGCCACGTGGCAAGCTTTTATATTTTATTATTTAAGCCATAAAAATCAGCATTTAAACCCTCATTTCTCTCTCAAAGTCGGCACCCACCAGAATTTAAGCAAAAGAAAAGAAGAACAAAGGAGAAACACACAAAACCTAGGTGGAAATCTAAGGAAAAGTGTGATTTTCAAAGGAAATCACTTGAAAAAGGTAATAAATCTTTACTTTGGCTTGTGATTTACCTTACCAATGCTTTTGTTCTTGATTTCAATGGTTAAATATGGAAATATCATGAAGAGTTTAATTCTGAAAAATGGGTATGGATGAGGAAGGATTGTTGGATTGGATTGAATTTAGACTATGTTAGTAGTTAGAGGTAGTTAAGCATGATTATGGAAGAAAAATGAAAGAAAGAAATTGATTCCATGGTTGTTCTTTGTTAGGCCGAACCTAGTGTGTAGAGAATGCATGAGGAATTAGTTCATTTCAAATGAAATGATTTCATTTGAAATGAAGGAAAATAGAAAAATGACAAATGCAAGTGAAAAATATAGTAGGAAAGTTTTCAGTGCAAATGCACTGCATTGGCCGAATTTTCCATAAAGAAATAGAAAAGATTGGATGCTGAAATTGGCATTAAATTGAATGATTTGTGGTGAATTAAGGTATTAGAAAAAAAAAGATGGGCCAATTCGGAATCGAATTGGGCATAATAGCCGATTTATCGGGTAATCGGTCGAAGTTAGGCAATACCGCGTTCAAGCGATAATTGGACGCGATTTTTGCTCTTACGTATCACACGCTAGTAATTTAAATTAGTTTATATTAGTTGGGGGCACTATAGTAATTTCTCAATTTATTCTGTGTTAAGGTGGTGAGAAGACCGAGAAAGGCAAAGGGATCGTGATTGAGGATTTTTAATCCGAGAGCATCCGGAATCCGGATATTTGTGAGACGGTGAGTGGACTTGCATTTCAAAATATTTGGGAAATGCACATTGTATTGAAATGAATGACTAAATGATTTATTCAAAGTTTGTAAAAAATATATGTGCTGGGAACAAGCCTTTGAATAAAAAAATGATTTTAAGTGATGGAATTATGTGGTATGCATGACATTATGTGTTCTTATAATCTATTGTCACATATGTGTGAATATGTGTGATGAATTGACATTTGTTATGGTTGATGTATATATGCAACTGTGCATGTGCATGATATGGGAAAGGCTCATGTTGGTGAGATTGGATGTGGAAAATATGGTTTGTACACGATGTGAGGGAATGCACACTGTAGCTCCAGCTATGTGCCCGATGTGGGGGTGCACATGAGCTGGTGAGTGCACATGGTGCACATGATGATTATGACTCCAGCTATGAGCTGGTGAGATTGAGTGATATTGTTAGTGCACGAGGTGCACATGAGCTGGTGAGAGAATGGTGATATTTGTGTGATTGCGCATGAAATTGACTATTATTCAATTAATAATCAAATTAAATGAGGGGAAGGGTTGGAAAATTAATTGGACAAAAATGAATGTGTTTCAAATGTGTACATCATATTTTATAACCCTTCCGGACATTATTGCTTGTTCCTATCTCATGTTTGCTCACTGAGTTTTATACTCACCGTTTTCAAAAATTCATGTTTTCAGATCAGGAAGTTGTAGATTCCTAGATTGCGGGATCACAGTAGTCCATCTCCTGGTAGGTGTCTGGCATTCAATAGCTGCCCGTTTTATTGTACATGTCTCCGCTGGTAGTCATGGGTTTTTGTATGATGGATATGTACATGTAATGTACATTGTCAGAATTTATATTTGACTGATTATGTGTATATGTGTAAGCAACGTGAATTGCTAAATACATGACTGGCATAGTGCATGTATAATGTGATTAAAAATGCCATTGTGTTTTGGCTGTGTCCACTCCCGGAAAGGGTGTGTGTGTGTGTGTGACTGGATATGTCACTATCAGTTGGCATTGTATGCACACGGGGTGCATTACGTGTCGATGCCTCACACGAGCATGTATGGGATCAAGTAAGTGAAAATAGGCTTGCTTGGGCTTAGTGAGCTATGCTCATTGAGTCCTTGCGCCGGTCATGGCCCGGGAATTGGGTCGTGACATTTTAGCACTTTCTCCTCACTTCCAACAACTTCTTCTTCTTCTTCCCATCTATTCTCTCCGTCTCAAGTTTTCCATCTTTTATGTAAGCCTCCTTTAAAGCCTCTATAACTTTCTCAAGTTAACTTCAATTTTCATGCTTTTGCACACTTTTTCATAAAACTCTCTATGCTCTTTCACTCTTTCACCTTGCAACCCTTAAATGTCTTTCCTTAGTACTTTCTTTCACTAGTTGGACGTTTTAGAAAGAAAGAGAGAGACTTTCCACAATAGCTTGAAAACTGTTGAAAATGAGTTCAAATACAAATCCACCAAAGTGAGTAATGAGTTAGGGATGATTTTTAAGTTGTTGATGAAGGTCAATAATTAGATTTATGGGTTGTTTTATTATTCAGGGTTGTTTATTCAAGTCTAGTGTGACTAGAATAATACAAATAAATGGCTAGTCACATAGCAATTGGAAATCAGTTAGGAATAACTAATAAAGTTAGATTTAGGGAACAACTTTTAGAATAATATTCATGTGAATTGAGTTGGTTGTGATGTTTTTATGTGTGATAGGTTCAAACGAGATCCTATATCTCCACTTGGATCATTAGTAGAAGTTGGAGTCGATTAAAGAATCAACAAAGACAACCAAACGAACTTGCATTAAAATGTTTTGGAATAAATGCATATGTGTTTAATTAAATCATTTGAAATATTTTGTTTGTCTTTTCTTTAAAATGTGCATGGGAACAAGCCCTTGATGAAACGTTCTTTTTTTATGTTGTGAAATGTGGAATATAATGAAACCATGTGTTCCTATATTATGTGGATATGTATGTTATGCTTTGAATGATAATGTTGTGAGATAATTACAATCATGCTTGCATGGTGTGGGAGTGCACATGCCGGTGATGATATGGTGTGAGAGTGTACATGATGATATTGCCTTGTGCGGTGTAGGAGTGCACATGATGATTCCAGCTATGTGCGGTGTGGGAGTGCACATGAGCTGATGAGCCGGTGGTTGTATACATGTTTGCACATACCATAGAGAGGTTAGAGAAAATATTATGTGATTGCAATGAATGTTAAATGTTGAAATTGTTAATTGCTTCCAAATTGGTTTTCATTGCAGTAAAAATGGATTTTCGTTGCAACAAGAATCCTTTTAACTTAATTGCCCTATTTCTCGCCATAGTGAAATTGCATTCTCGTTGTAGCGAGAAACTCTCGGGTGTTGGGGGCTTGAACTAGCCTTGGTTTTCACTGTAGCAAGAAACTCTCAAGTGGTTGGGATGTGATCCAACCTTAATTCTCACTGCAGCGAGAAACTCTCGGGTGATTGGTCCAAAGTTTCTATCTTGAATTTCTATGAGACCTCGACCTCTATAGACCTGTAATGAAAAGTAGATATGATAACACAAAAAATGGGTAATTTCGTCATTTTTCTTAGTGAGCTCCTAGAAGTAGGTTTCAAACAATATTTAGGTCTAAGTAGGCCTAAAGCATAAATGAATTATGAAAATAAGGGTAAAATAATGAAAAAAATAGAAATAGTGAAGATTTCCATAATAGGGGCAAAATGGTCATTTTTCATCTCGGGTTAAAATTTTTAAATTTTCATGAACCCGAGTATTTTTAGACTATTATGGACTTGGTCTTAGTGTCAAAAGAGTAAAAGGATTGCACAAAGAAATGGAGGAAGACAAGTTAACTTGTTAAGGGCATTTTGGTAATTTAAGCAACAACTAGATAAGCTTTAGCTATAAATATCATTTTTTTCCAACAACTTCTTCATTTTTTCCAGTAGTTTCTTCTTCTTCTTCCTCCCATCATACGTTTCTTCATCTTCCATGGGGGTTTTTCTTCAAGTTTCCATAACTTCTCAAGTTAGCCTTAAATTTTCATGTTTTGTGCACTTTTTCACAAGTCCTTTGTGCTCTCTTACTCTTTCCCCTTAAAACCCTCAAAAGTCTTTCCATAATACTTTCTCTCACTAGTTAGAAATTTAGAGAGAGAAAGAGGGATTTTCCTTGATAGCTTGAGTATTCTTAAGAAGGAATTCAATTACCAAATTATCAAGGTGAGTAATGAAATTCAGTTGAATTTCTAAGTTATTGATAATGGCTAGTAATTGGAGTTGTGAGATGTTTTATTATTGAGGTTTGTTTATTTATTTCTAGTGATACTAGGGTGGAGAAAATAGATAACCACTTAATGGTGGTTGGAAGCTAGTTAGGAACAACTAATAGAACAGGATTTAGGCAATAGCTTTTAGAATTATGGTTGTCAAGCCTAGATCTATTATATTCTTGCCATGTCATTCATGCATTTAATAGTATGTTTGCATATGTGATGCCTCAGAAAATAGTTAACAATTGGTATTACACCTAGTAGTACAATTAAGTTGATTAAAGCCTCGAACTAGTACAAATGGAAATTTTAAGATGTATTTGAGAGTTATTGAATCTTAAAATGTCCTAATATGGTGATTCGGAGTTCAAGGATTGATTTGGAGTCAAATTAGAAATTTTCATAACGTATGGGTAAAATGGTAACTTTGCCACCGATGGCAAAATTAGAATGTTGGATGTGAATTTTGACTAAATTTGACTAATTGGGGCATAATTTGAATTGAAGAAGTGAAAATTTTCAATTTCGACATTTTTCGAACCTAAAGGCAAAATGGTCATTTTACGTGTCCATAGGGACATAATTAGAATTTTTGGAATTTTTAACCACTATGACACTTGTCAAGCTCATGAATATCACCCATCATTTTTTTAAAGTGAAATATTACTTGTGGTGGAGAGAAAATGCTTAATAGTTAAGCATTACACATGGGCCAATTATATGGTGACAAGTGTCAAGAGAAATTATTGGATTTCAAGGAAACAAGTGAGTAAAGGTAAGATTTCTTGATTTTAGCTTGTGATCTACCTTTCCTATGCATTCTTTTTCAATTTCCATTGTTGAAATTCAAGATTTCATGAGGGAACCCTTGCTATCCAAACAAAGAGAGAGGATTTGATGATGAATTTAGTTAGATTTCATGGTATCTTAGTGTTTTTAGTTGTTTAGTGATGTATGGCATGAAAAACAACCAAGAAAATCACATGTCCTTCATCCACCCACATTGGCCGAATTTTCCATGTAGCTTGTTGATGATGAATTTGGTAGTATTTCATGTTATTCAGATGCAAATTAATGATTTATGGTGTTAGATGTTGAAACCGGTTATCGAAAAGTATAGTCCCTTTGGAAATTGGCTTTATGGAAAATGAGAAAATTATGGTAAATTGACTTGGATTTGATTTCTAATGATATATATGGATTTACGGGACTGTGTTGACATTGATTAATGCGTTAGTTCGAAATCAGAATGAATGTTGGAAATGGTGAAGTTAATCAAAAATCAAGCTTATTGTAATGCCTTGGTGTATTGGATATTGGAAATGTAATGAAAGTATTTGGAGTTAAATAGGATGTTTTGGTTAAATCAAGAGTGTATAGTTCGAATTAGGTCGAATACAAATTCATTCCGATCACAATTGAGCCTACATAGAACATTGTCTTTACGTGCTTATCCGAACAATTTTCATTCAAATTCATGCATCCATATAGAGCTTGAAATAATTTTATAACCATTTGGCACATATGTATTGAATTACATGCCATGTATCATGTATAGGTGGTGAACCCTTCGATAAGGGTAAAGAGATCATGCCAAAGGATCGAGAATAGGAGTACTCCTACCATTCGAAATTCCTAATATAGTGAGTAATCAGATGTTCATCTTAATTATCTAAAGTAATTTATACTTGTTTTTATGATTTTAAAGAATAATGAATTTAAATTGCAGATTTATATGTTTTGCAAATTTAAGAGTTGGTTAAAGGAATGAGATTTATAAATTGTTTTGAAAATGAATAATGATTTTTGGAAATTGAGTAAGTGGAGATCACATTATTTGTGTTATGTATCTACATATATGATTTAAATTGGTGGCTTATGATAATGTAGTGGCATGACTGGCTGGAATTGTGATTTTGTGAATTGTATGAACTGTTTTATTTACATTGACAGGCTGGATAGTATTATAGTAGCCATGTCATGCTGTTGAATTTTTATTGATACGGTGGGTTAATTGATTAGTCACTGCAGTGACGGGTTTCCATGGACCAGCCTATTGAAGGGCACGGTAAACCCCGCTATATTTTACCTTGGTACGAAAGGCGTTGAGGGTATCTCCTGAGGTAACGTTTAGAGTTCACTTCACTCCGAACCACCACGTGAGAGTGAAACTCGGCCAAAGCTAAGGAACAGCTATGTTTTAAAGGCAAAAACATGTTTTATGTGAATGTGATGTTTTAACAGCTTTGGCGGACTCAGTTGGATGCCCCAGCCAAGGTGTCCCCGAGTAAAAGTTTTGGCACAAGCCAAGTTTTTAAGAAAATCTTAAGCCGTGTGAATTATTTTGATGAAATATGATTGTTTTATATGTATTGAAATGAGTTTGAATGTTATGAACCCTATTATGATGAAATGTTTTTAACTGTCTCCATTTACTCGACTTTAGATGATATAAATGAACGCTGCTTACTACTGAGTTTATGAAAACTCACCCTTTCTTCCTATCCATTCCAAGCTCAAGATAGTCGGTAGATAGTCCGTTTCGTCGAGGATCTACTTTTGGACTTACATCCTTAAAAACCGAAGATCTGCTCTCTTGTACATATTTGCTTGCTATGGGGCCCACATGTCATTGTAAAATATTTTGTATACCTAGCTACGTGTGCCACTGTATGTATGAATTTATTTTGCTTTTACACTACAAAAATTATTTATGCAGAGTTCTAGAAATATTGTTTTATAAGAAAATAGAATATTTTATTTATTATTTTTATTTAGTTTGAATAGCTACAATTTCACTTTAAATTGATGATTTAAACAACTAAATTTATTTTTACATATGAAATGAATGTTTATTACTTGTATATTGTATTTTTACCCAATTTCAAAATTTTTAGGAAAAATGATCAAAATGCCCCTATGTAGTAGAAATTTCTTTTTGACTGTTTTTGATTTGAAATTAATCTATATTCCTTTAAATTTGATATTTAGTAACTGTTACTTACAGGGGAAGTGGAAAACTGATATTAAAGCCTTGCGAGTTTTCGATTGGCATTCCGGGTAATGAATGTCTATGAAGACATCGCAGCTGTTGTCACGGACTCGATGGGAGTTCTGCGTCGTGACAATGGTTGTGCGAATTGAGTTGGTTTGTGATTCCATTGTGTGTGATAGGTTCCAACAAGGCCTCACATGTCCATTTGGAGCATTAGTTGAAGCTAAAGTCAAACAGAAGAATCAAAAAGACTGGTGAGTGAACTTGCATAAAATGTTTTGGGATTAAGGCATATGTGGTTGATTGAGACATTTTAATCGTTTTTCTATAAAAATGCATGGGAACAAGCCTTTAGTGAAATGTTTTTGTGATGTGGAACATGATTGTGATGAATCTATATACTTCTATACGATGCTGATATGTATATAAGAATATATGATATGTATTGTTAAGTAATTTTGTGTAATTGATATAACCGTGCGTGTGCACAATGTGGGGGGATGCACATGCCGGTGATGACAAGGTGTGGATGTGTGGAGAATGACATTATTTGTGCGCGATGTGGGGGTTGCACATGAGCTGATAATGTGGTGGTGATATTTGTGGTTATATATATGTAAATATATCTATGAAATAGAAAGTTTATGAATATGGTTTATGGTTGTAATGTATGTGAATCATGCATGTTGTATCTTGAGAAATGCTAAGTATTTTAATTTGAGTTTATTGCAGCAAAAATGGTTTCCGTTGTGTTCAACAAAAACTCTTTTTTTTTTATGCCCTGTTTTTGGCTGCAACAAGATTGTTTTTGGCTACAGCCAGAAACTCTCGGGTGATCCCAGAGTCCTATACCCTACTTTTATTTTGACAATTTTTTACTATCTTCCGTTCAGAACTGGGCAAAGTGGTAACACAAAATTTGTAGCCCAATCTCTTAGCTTTCTCATGGTATAAAAATCATGTCAATTGGACCTCTGTAGTGTGAGATATTCATGAAAAGCCGAACTATATGCAAACCTAGAATACCTTTCTACTGTAGTGAGAGTGCTTTCACTTTGAAAAATATTTTAACCACCTTCCATTTAGAACTGGGTAAAGTGGAAAACATCAAAGTTGTATCCCAGATTCTTATCTTTCTAATGGTCTAAAAATTAGGTCAATTGGATCTCTGTACCGTGATATATTCTTGAAAGACCGAACAATATACAAACCCAGAATACCTTTCTGCTGCAATGAGAGTGCTTTCAATTTGAAAAATATTTTAACCATATTCCAGTTAGAACTGGGCAAAGTGGTCAACATCAAAGATGTATCCCAACCTCTGATCTTTCTAATGATCCAATAATAATATCATTGGACTTCGGTAGTGAGAAATATACTTGAAAAACCAAAACATATGCAAACTATGAATGCATTTCACTGTAGCGAGAAATGTGCTGCCGCGTTGCTACCTTGCTTAGTTCTAATAAAATTTTTCTTTCACTCCTTTATCTTCATGATTGAGCATGGGCTTTTGCAACATTAAAGCTTTACTAATTAATGTTTGAAATAAAGGGTTTTAATAAGAGGTTAAACTAAATTGCATTGTTTTCAAAACAAGTGCATCATGATTTTCAAATTTTCCTTGTCGTTGCTTGTTCCCTTCTTATGTTCACTCACTGAGTTTATACTCACTGTTTTCAAATTCATGTTTTCATATCCAGAGGTGGTTGAGACCTAGATAGAGGTGTCCCATAAAACCTTTGGTAGGTATCAATGGCATTCAGTAGCTGCACACTCACCGTGGTCATTCCGCTGGACGTCAAGAGTCATTTTTGTTTGTGAATATGTTTATGTGCTGTAAAGTATTAAGTTACATGTCTTAGACACTATATGTATATTTTGATTGGTAATGCCACTATGAGTTGGAAATGGTTAACTTTATTTTGAGTTAGTATAAATGCAAGTATTTGAAATTTATAGGTTGGAACTATGAAATGCGATGTTAAGAGCAATTAATGGAATGTTGAACAGGGTTATATATAAATAGGCTTGCTTGGGCTTAGTGGGCTATGCCCATTGGGTCCATGCGTCAGTCATGGCCGGAAAATTAGGTCATGACAATTTTGCTGCAATGAGAATGCCTTTTCGCTACAGTAAGAATCACTCTATCATGCTTGCCTTGCTTGGATTCTACTGTAGTTCTCACTCTTTTCAACTTTATGGTTGATCATTGATCCTTCAACACTAAGGGATTAAATAATCAAAGTTTGAAATGAGGGGTTTTAACAAAAAATAAAGCTAAATTGCATTGTTTTTTTTTTTTTACATAAGTGCATCATGATTTCTACATTTTCCTTATCATTTGCTTGCTTCCTTTGTTCACTCACTAGGTTTTATACTCACCTTTTTAAACCTCATGTTTTCAGATTTAGAGGTAGTTGGGACCTTGATTGAGGTGTCCATGTATATTCATCTTTTTGGTAGGTACCATGGCATTCAGTAGTTTTACCTTCACCCAAAGCCACTCTGCTGGCGGTCAAGAGTCTTTTGCCTATGTATACATATATGTAATGTAAACCACTAGGATTCATGTCATAAATGAAATATGTATATTTGATTATTGATTCCATAATGAGTTGGCAAATATGTGACATTATTCTGGCATAATACAAGTATGAGTATATGGTTGCTATAAAATATTACTGAAATATTCATAGTTGAGAATTACAACACATATTTTTAGAAATGATAGTTAAAATGATGAACAAGTTTACATAAAAAGGCTTGCTTGCGCTTAGTGGGTCGTGCCCATTATGCCCATGTGCGGGTCATAGCTCCAGATTTGGGCTATGACGAGGTTCTTCACAATTTTTCACATTTCTTTTCTCATCTATCAATAGATATTTTGAGGCTATCGATTGATGGTATTCAAGGCACTTTCCAATTACTCTCATGTTGTAATTTATTAATAGTAATTGCATAACTATCGATAGATTGTGCCTCATTCACTTCAAGAATGGTCATCTATCAGTAGTTCTCATTATCGATTGATAAATCATGTCCTAGTTGCCTTTAAGTCCTTCTCGGGTGGCTATCTATTGATTGTTTCTATGTCTCTATCAATTGATTATTTTGTAGTTGCCTTCCTCAGTCTCATGCAATCATCTATTGTCATGACCCAAACCCATAGGTCCGTGATCAGTGCACCAGCCTAGCAAGCAATTCCTATGGGCCCCCGTAAGCCTCAAAATTTCAAATCATTCACACATTGCCAAGGATTTCCAAACTCATATTTTTATATATAATTAGATTCAATTACATAAACATGGCTTATTAGCACATAATTCATACATAATGTCCATAAGGCTATACATTGGCCGTTATAGCCGGTTCGTATCATTCAACCTTTATACAAATATAAATGGCAACATTGTGCCTACATAAATCCCAAATGCACATGGTTGGGAAACTAGTACCACCAACGGAAGATAACATTGTTCAAACTCAGTGAAGTGACCACATGGGATGGGGAACCTATTATATGCCAAATATGTGTCCATCCAAACGACAACACTAGACGTGCAATGTCAAACCCTATTCTATAAAATAATTACGGTGTCATTCACATGCTCGATAGAATGTTTGTACATTGAGAAAGCCCGAGAAATTGTTAAAAGATGATATTGCCCATAATGGTATTATTAAGTTGATCAAGTCTCGAACTAGTTCAAATATGGATTTCAAGAGTGAAATAGGGAATTTCACAATCCAGGGATTGCTTAAAATGGTAACTCGGTGTTCAAGGTCCGATTTGGAGTCGAACCGAAAATTTCACTATCTAGCGGTAAAATAGTAATTTTTCCATTTAAGGATAAAATGGGAATTTTTAGAAAATATTCTGATAACATTTAATCAAGATTGACTATTTGAACTATTTAGAACATAATTTGAGGATTGAGCAGTGAAAAATTTCAATTCTCGGTATTTTTGGAGTATAGGAGCAAAATGGTAATTTTGCCACCTGAGGATCAAATGTGAAATTTTGAGAGGATTTGGACCAAATTTGATTAATTGGAGTATGATATGGGTATGAGGAGTGAAAAATATGCATTTTGACCATTTTTCAGGTTTTGGGGTAAAAATATAATTTTTCACTTTTACGAGGGTAAAAGTGTAATTTTTAAAAATTGCTCCACCAAGACTTTGGAAAAGTCTGGAAATTTCATCTAAGACATGGATAAGTGAAGAGGAATGAATGGTGGGAAAAGAAAGCCAAAGTAAGACTAATAAAAAAATAAATTAATAAAATATTAAAAACTGTTAATAAAATAATATTATTTTATTAGGCTTAGAAAAAGCAAATTTTCATCAGCCTTCTTCCCCAATATTTGGCCAAACCTGAAGGAAGAGAGAGAAAACATAAAAATAAACCCTAATTAAGAGAAAATCAAGAAAAAGTAAGGAAATTCAAGAAATTCAAGAACAAAAAAGGTAAGACTTTTCATCGTTAGCTTGATTTCTACCTTACCCATGTATTTTTCATTATTTTCCATGGTTAAATAGCATGATTTCATGATGAATTCAAAGCTGGTCATATGGGTTTAGAGAGAGAAAGTTGTTAGATTAATTTAATTTTTAGATATGTTGATGATTTTAGCTAGTTTATCATGTTGGCTAGCAAAACGCCAAGAGAAAAATTCATTTTCCCCACCAATTTTCCTTAGATGAATTTACCCTTGAGTGTGTGTGAAGTAGATTTGATTTTTATTTTAAGTAAATTGGCTATGAATTGATGAATTTTGGTGTGGAAAATTTATAGGAAAAATTTTAGTATAAATGCCCACACCTTGGCCGAAATTTTCAAGAAGAATTTTGAAGATTTTTAAGCTGAATTTTAGGTAAATTGGCTGCTGTAAATTGATGAGATTTTAGGGCATTTTAGTAATATTTGATGAATTATGGAGTTAGAAATTAAATGGGAATTTTTAGTACAAAAATCAAAATTTTTACCTATTAGGGGTAAAAGCATAATTTGTAGTCTATGACTAATAAATTTACCCGAATTCACTATGATTGAGTAATTTGGGTATAATTGGATTGTTCAAAATTAAAATTGGTCAAATCGGAGTTCAATTGAGAGTTTTAGCTAATTAGGTCGAGCGTAGGCAAATTGGTCGGACGTTGCAATTAAACGACTGTCCGAACAATTTCCATCCCATTTCCATGCATGTAGAGCCTGAAATAATTTATGGTAAATCGATATAGTTTATTGAATTTTGTGTCATGGACTATGGATAGGTGGTGAGTCAATTGATTCGGGTAAGAGACTGCACCCGAGGACGGAGGATAAGAGTATTTCTACTCCTAGTACTGTGAGTAAACTTACTATTGTCTTAATTATCTAGAGTAGATTTATTTAATTGTGTGATTTTATAAAAAAATAGTTTAATTGGAAAATTATTGTGTTCTATGGGAAAATGAGATTTTATAAAATAATTTTATAAATTTTTGAAAATTTAATAATGATTTCAAAAATAGAGTAATTGGATACCTACATTGTGATTTGTGTTGTTTATCCATGATTTTAAATTAAATGGCTTATGACATTGTAAGTATGACTGGCTATATTTATGATGTGTTGAAAATATGTAAATTGCTTTGAATTGCCTTGTTATGTGAAATAAAGTATTGTGAGCCATGTCATACTAGTGAGATTTTATTGACTGGTGGAATTTATATAAAAAATGTGGGCACTGCAGTGACGGGGGTTCCGTGGACTAGCCTAATTAGAGGGGCACGGTTCCCAATTATTGTGCTTACCTCGATTAGAGAGGCGCGTAGGGTAACTCCCGAGGTAGGATTTGAGTGCACTTCAAGTTAGCTACCACGTGAAAGTGAGACTCAGTCAACGCCAAGGAACGACTGTTTCCAAATGAAAAATGTGTTCATATATATATGACACTTAACAGCCTTGACGGTCTCGAGTGGACACCTCTGATCAAGGTGTCGGCGAGAACAATTTTGGCAGAGGCCAAGTTTTTACGACAAACATAAGCTTTATGAGCAATTGAGTGAAATACGATTGTTTACGTGGGTTGGAATAAATTTTCAAGTTATGAAATACGTATTGGGATGGGTATTTTATTTGTCTCATTTTACTCGTCTTTAGATAGTTTTTGTAGTATTTGTTTACTCACTAGGATTATATAATCTCACCCCTTCTTCCTATCCATTTCAAGGTCAAGACAAGTTGTAGATAGTCGATTGCATCGAGGACTGCAATTGGATTTGTATTCTTGGGAAATTGTAGGTCCACGAACTTTCACTATCATGGTTAGTTGGGGGCCCATGTGTCATTGTAAATTCAAATTGATACTTTGGTTATTTTTATTACAGTTTGTAAGAATTTATTTTGATTTTACATGGTAAAAATTTTTTATTGATTTCCCTAAAAATATAAAAAAAATAATTGTTTTATAATAAAATAAAAATATATTTTTTAATATTTTTATTATAAACAAATAGTTACATTTTTGTTTTAAATGCCCTTGTGAGGCGAAAACTATTTTTCTACTGTTTAAAGTTAAAAAAAATGAATGAAATGATTTGTATTGTTTCAAAACATGATTTTTGTAATGGTCAATCGCAAGGGAGGTGAGAAACTAATATGAAAGCCTTGTGAGGTTTTGATGGCATTTGGGAGAAGAATGTCTGTCGAGGCTTCGCGGCGGTTGTCACGGGCTCGATGGGAGTTTTGGGTAATCACATGCAATCCCGTAGCCTTACTTATCTGCACATAGTACAATAGAGGGGTGAGTCATCTAATACTTAGTGAGGAGATGTTAACATAACATCTTATAACATATACGCATACATATAAGGCATATCTAGTTAAAAGGCAACCGTGCCTACTTATCAAACATCTCCAAAGATAATGGTGCAGAATCATCCTAACATCCCACAGGTGCATCTCACCATATTATGCCTTGTCGGATCACTACTCAACGGTGTATCACATTTAGAATTTTCTGAACTCTATGTCACCATATCACACTATATCAAATTAAGGCTTAACCTCAAAGCCATCATCAAACTAGGCTTTATAGGCACACTTTAGTTGGTGAGCACATCCTCAAAATCCATATACATATAATTTGCTTACCTCGAAGTTTTTCACCAAATATTAGTCATATTTCAATCATATCTCTCTAATGTTGGGGCACATCAGTCATCCCTAAGGAGTTTCCACATTGGTATACATTTTATTAGGCTTATCCATAAAGCCATATCAAAGTAAATATCCATAGACACATATTAGTTGCCAAGGTATCATAACAATTTCAAATCATTTTCATCTAAGCCTAACCAAGGCTATGCCACGTCATTTACAAATTAGATCATAATCTTTAGGTGGTCCTCCCTAGACATAGTCAAATCATGCACAATGGCCAATTGGTGAAGTTAAATTGATAACTCTATAATATAGAGTTATTTGGGCTTGATTTTGATAATAATTTAGCTTAGTTCTTGTAGTATTACACAAAAATTAGTAGATTTTTTAAAAATTATTTTAAGTCAATTAATTTAGGTGAGTCCATCTAATTTTAATTAATTTTATTCTTAATTTGGTGTTAATGGGATTAAGATAGGTTGTTATCAATTTCTATATGCTTTTGTAGGTGTTTAATAAAGAAAGAATTTTAATAGAAGAAGGAAAGCAATTTTAAGGTGTAGACTTCCACTGCATATGTTTAAATATTTTGACCATAACTCTCTCTACAGAGTTCCACATGAGAAGATTCTTAGACCATTGAAAATCTAAGAGAAAAAGCTACAACTTTAATGTTTACAACTTTGCCCATTTCATTTTAGAAGATAGTAAAAAATCTTGTCGAAGTTGAAGCATTATGGTAGTCTTAAAGCAATTACAATTTCTGCTAATTAATTAGTAGAGGCCGCTACCTTGATGGAGGTAGGCAGCAACTCAAATAGTCTGACCAAGAAATTTTGATTGGAATTGACTTTTTTCTTCACTAAACTTGACCTAACTTCAAAGTCCTATAAAAATAACTTTTTGGAGGACTTTCAAAGAACGAAACACCAAACAAAGCTGAGAATTAAGCCACAAAGTTATTGAAAAAAGTCTCATTGAAGCTGAGAAGAATTTGAAGGATTCGGGAATATTAGGAGATCAAAATTTCAACCCTTGGGTTCTTTTATCTTTTTGTTGTTCTTTTATTTTCTTTCGGTTTTGATGATAAAACTTTATTTGATGATGATATGTGAGTTCATGGGCAACTAAATTATTTATCTAAGATTATGATTGAACTCAATATGTAGCCTAATTTATTTATCTTTTTTGTTTGCTTTTGTTTAATGGATTTAAGTTGTTTATTCTATTTTGTTGTTAATGCTTCTAATTGATTGGTCACCAATTAGATTGAATTGGAAACCTAAGTTAAGCCCTGACGAAGGGGATTTAGGTCGACCTTCAATAAAATAACATATGATCAAATGCATTTGGTTGATTAGGTGGTTTGATTTGCATATAGGGTAGACATACACTTATAAGCCATATGTAGCTAGGATTAGAACCTAAGTTTAATGAATTTTTCTTCAATTTAATTTGCATAGACATATAATAAGTTAATTAGGAGATATATTTTTATGAGAAAATTAACAGAGACTTGTAAATAATTTAAGGTTATAGATTAACAACTTAATCCATTAAATTGAGTTAAGAGAAAAAGAGACAATATTCAAATGAAGTATTGAGGGATATCATAATCTTAAGCCTAGTAGTCACTCAAATTTATTAAAGAATTTTTGCTAATAGATTTAAGATTAGTTTTAGTTATTAGTTTTAATTTTTCTTTTTAGTCATTAGGTTATTTGAATAAGATTAAGGTGTGTCAATTTTAGTTGTTAAAATTAGGAATTAATTCAATTCTCCATAAGAACGAGTTCTACTTTCTACTACATTACTTGTTAATGATACCTGCACTTGCATGAGAAATCAACAACATAAATCATGCTCAAAGGCTAAGCCACTAGTAGAGAATCAAGTGACGTGCCTGATGAAGCAATGGGTGGAGAATCAAAGCATCATCCAAAGTAATTTCGTAACAAACAACATCACTCGGAGTAGTCTCAAACTAGTGGCATCATATACATAATCATCATCCAAAGTAATCTCCCAACAGATGGCATCACCTAAAGTAATCTCAAATGGGTGGCATCACACACGTAATCATCATATGGAGTAATCTCCTAACGGATGTCATCAAAGCATTGCAAGCAAGAATCATAAGTAAACAAATGAAAAGAAAAAGAATGCATGAGATGTGATTGGTTTAAATGAGTGGCAATGTAATAAAGAAATTTAAAAGGAAAAGAGACATGAGAAATAAGGCTTGGTGAGGCTTAAGGGCCAACCATTTGAAGAAGAAAAGGGAAAGAAAGAAAGCTTTGAAACATCTCACCCGAAAGCAAGAAAAAGAGAGAAATAAAAGAGAGAAAAAGAAAGAAAAAAAAAAGAGAGGAGAAATAGGAAAGAAGGAAGGAGAGAAAGCCCTGGAGGAGGTTCGGCCTTGGAGGAGAAAAAGAAAACTAAGAGGTTTTCCTTCTCGGCCACGCACCATTGTTTATTATTGAAAGGATTTGGTGGTTTGGTGTCACGACCCAATTTTTGAGCCGTGACCGATGCATGGACCCAATGGGCATAGCCCACTAAGCCCAAGCAAGCCTATTTATATATAACCCTGCTTAACATTCCATTAACTACTCTTAACGTCACATTTCATATTTCCAACCTATAAATTTCAAATACTTGCGTTTATAGT
Source organism: Theobroma grandiflorum (assembly GCA_036013995.1). Lineage (NCBI taxonomy): Eukaryota > Viridiplantae > Streptophyta > Magnoliopsida > Malvales > Malvaceae > Theobroma > Theobroma grandiflorum. Next base: position 16,253,733 of record CP142133.1, read on the forward strand.
AACTCAAAATAAAGTTAACCATTTCCAACTCATGGTGGCATTACTAATCAAAATATACATATAGTGTCTAAGACATGTAACTTAATACTTTACATCACATAAATGTATTTATAAACAAAAATAACTTTTGACGTCTAGTGGAATGACCACGGTGAGTGTGCAGTTACTGAATGCCATTGATGCCTACCAAAGGTTATATGAGGACACCTCTATCTAGGTCTCAACCACCTCCGGATCTTAAAACATGACGTTGAAAATAGTGAGTATAAACTCAGTGAGTGAACATAAGAAGGGAACAAGCGACGATAAGGAAAATTTGAAAATCATGATGCACTTGTTTTGAAAACAATATAATTTAGTTTAACCTCTTATTAAAACCCTTTATTTCAAATATCAATTAGTAAACTTTTAATGTTGCAAAAGCCATGCTCAATCATGAAGATAAAGGACTGAAAGAAAAATTTTATTAGAACTAAACAAAGTAGCAACGTGACAGCACATTTCTCGTTACAGTGAACAGCATTCATAGTTTGCATATGTTTTGTTTTTCAGGTATATTTCTTACTAAAAAAGTCCAATTGACATTATTTTTGTATCATTAGAAAGATAAGAGGCTGGGCTACATCTTTGGTGTTGACCACTTAGCCCAGTTCTAACTGGAATGTGGTTAAAATATTTTTCAAAGTGAAAGAACTCTCACTTCAGTAGAAAGGTATTCTGGGTTTGTATATGGTTCAGTTTTTCAAGAATATATCACGGTACAGAGGTCCAATTGACCTGATTTTTGGACCATTAGAAAGATAAGAGGATGGGATACATTTGATGTTGTCCATGTTACCCAGTTCTAAATGGAATGTGGTTAAAATATTTTTCAAAGTGAAAGCAATCTCACTATACTAGAAAGGTATTCTAAGTTTGCATATAGTTCGGTTTTTCAAGAATATGTCACACTACAGAGGTCCAATTGACATGATTTTTGGGCCATTAGAAAGCTAAGAGCCTGCGATACAACTTTTAGGTTGACTACTTTACCTAGTTCTGAATGAAAGATGGTCAAAAAAACTATCAAATTAAAAGCAAGGTGTAGGACTCTAGGACCACCCGAGAGTTTCTAGCTGCAACCAAAAACAGTCTTGCTGCAGCCAAAAACAAGGCATAAAAAAAAAGTTTTTGTTGAACACAAAGGAAACCATTTTTTCTGCAATAAACTCAAATTAAAATACTTAGCATTTGTAGTGACCCCTCTCCGGTCACTACTGGCGTCCGAGACCTCCGGGAAGACCCGTCAAGTCCCGAACAAGCCTATCTAGAATTGCCCGTCAATTAACTATATATGATCACTAATTCATATTAATGCACAAATATTATACTTCATAGCATAAATTGAAACATACACATACTTATTTATTCAAACTTTAAAGCATTTAATTATAAGTTTATACATTGAAATGCACAATATTCAATTCTTTACTTATAAGAAAATCCATACTCTTTATAACTTAATAAATAAAGTACAACGACTCAACCTCTAACAGTGGAGCGATTCACGGTAAAATACTAGGAGATACCTTTACCTATCCACGGTGGACCGAACGTGTCAATGATTTGTCACAGCCCAATTTTCGAGCCATGACCGGTGCATGGGCCCAATGAGCATAGCTCACCAAGCCCAAGCAAGCCTATCCATTTACATTGCTTAACGTCTTATCAACCAATGCATCCACACGCATTCCAACGAGTGTGAGCATAGCCAACTCATGATGGCATTATCCATTAAAATATACATGTTCTGTTCAAAACATGTAACTCAGTAATTTACATTACAGGAACATATTCAGAAACAAAAGGACCTGCGACTTCTAGCGGAGGAAATTACAGAAAAAGGATAGCTATTGAATGCCAAACACCTACCCAGGAGACGAACTACGGGGACTCTTCGACTAGGATCCAACAGTCTTCTGATGTGAAAACATGAATTTTTAAAACAGTGAGTACAAAACTCAGTGAGCGAATATTAGAAGGGAACAAGCAATAATAACAAAGAAAGTTGAGAACCATGATGCACTTATTTGGAAACAAGTTAATTTAGATTGAGTTAATATTAAAACCCCTTTTTCCTCAATTCAAATCAATTTTCAATGAGAGAGAGAGTTCTCAAGTTCACACATATGTATATATATATATATACAAAATCACGTGCAATTACATCCACCACACCATTTTTCTCCACTCTGGTGCACTCTCTACTCACACATCATTACCGGCATGTGCACTACCCACTCTGCACATCACAGTCATAATTATCACAACATTGTCATTCAACCGACACGTGCACTACCCACTCCACACACACACGGTTACATCAATTTCACAAAAAATTTCTTAACAATACTTATCAACATCATATAGAGGTATATAGATTCATCACAATCATGTTCCACATCACAATAATATTTCACTAAAGGCTTGTTCCCAAGGTACCCATTCTTTTTAAAGAAACGTTAGATAAAATCATTCAAACGTTTTGTTCAATTACATTCACATTTCCAAAACAATTTTGAAATGCAAGTTCACTCACAGTATTAGGAGTTCAAAATACCCCTATTCTCGACCTCTTGGCACGATGTCTTTACCCTTGTTAGAGGGCTCAGCACCTATACACAAAACACGACACATGATTCAATATTTTGTGTCATACCATTATAAATCTATTTCAAGCTCTATATGAATGCGTGAAATAGAATGCAAATTGTTCAGATTACCATCTAAACACGGTGTTCTACACAAATTCAATTGTGTACCTAAATAAAGCAGTATTGGCCTAATTCGATCTGTCACTCGATTAATTGGCCAATACGTCCAATTTAACTCCAAATAACTCCATTTTTCTCCTAATACCTCAAATCATCAAACGCAATTTAAATAACTTGAAATATCACAAAATCATCCTTATATTTTTTCTTGGAAAATTCAGCCATTGAATGTTCACTAATACTAAAATTTTCCATACTTGATTCTCACACCATAAATCATTAATTCCTAACCAAATCACTTGAAATTCAATCAAATTCATCATCAATATACCACATGGTAAATTCGGTTATTAAGGGTTCCATGTGGAATTTGTGATTTTAATGCTAGACATTACCACTTTCGGTTTCCATCAGCACAATTCATTAGATCTTAACTAAATAACATAAAATATCAAAAGATTTATCACCAATATTCTCTCTAAGAAATTCAGCCTTGTGTGTGGGTGAAGGACAAGTGATTTTTTCTTGCTTGATTTTTACATCTAACACTATAAAATAACTAAAAACACTAAGATAACTTGAAATCCAACCAAATAAACCATCAAATCTTCTCTCTCTAAAATGGGTCAGCCATGAATCCTTCATGAAATCATGTGATTCAACCATGAAAATGCAAAATAATGCATGGGTAAGATAGATCACAAGCTAGAATTGAAAAATTTTACCTTTTGTCACTTGATTCCTTGAAATTTCACACTTTTCTCTTGAATTTTGCTATCTAGGGTTTTGTTCTTTCTTTTTCTTGCTTTTCCTTGGTGAGGCCAACCATAATGAAGAGAAATGGGTTTTATGCTAATTTATAAGGAAAATAATAAAGAAATGAAAGCTTGACACTTGTCACTTTACCATTGGCCCAATTTTTCAAACTTAATAATTAAGCCTTCATTCTCCACCACAGAAAATCCTTCAATTATCCATGATGTAAAATGCTAATGGCTATAATTTATGGGCTTGACAAGTGTTAGGGGTGCAAAATTACAATTTTGCCCTTAGGGTGGCAAAATGACTATTTTGCCCTTTATGCTTGGAAAAATATCATAATTAAAAATTTTCACTTCAAAATCTCAAATTATACTCAAAATGATCAATCTTGATCAAAAACTTCTTCCAATACTCCAATTTTATCCTCGGGTGGCAAAATGATCATTTTGCCCCTAAATCATTAAAATTTCGATTCAAGTCCAAATCGATCCCCGAACTTTGAATCACCATACTGAGTCATTCTAGGGTTTTAAAATTCTAAATTTTATCTTAAAATCTCTATTTGCTCTAGTTCAAGGCTTAAATCAACTTAATTGTACCACATGGTAAATATTTTATAGTGTTGGGCCTAATGAGATCTCACATGATTACACGCTAGACTGATCTCTGTCTGCAAAAAAGGAAAAGAGGGGTGTGAGTCTCATAGACTCAGTGATCATCGGCTCAGGGGGTAGGGCGTAGATGGGAAATAAGCAAACAGTAGATCAGCTGAATATAAAAATGCAAGATTATGAAAGCAATTTGTTTCAAATCGGGGTTTATGCCTTATGTAAAAATTGAGAATTTCTTATAAGGTGTAATCAACCAAGGTGCATATCAAATCAAGTAATTAAAATTTGTGCATTGAGAAGGTTAATAACCATTTTCAAACCAAATCAGTAAGATATCATTCTAAACCTTGTATTCGTAAAAGATCTCTACAATCAAAATTATCTCATGCACTGTTCAAAGTAAATGAATAAAATTTGGCAAGCTCCCGCGAAACCAAACATTAATTGGGTGTGTACACCATTCACAAATCGCCTCGCACGAGAGGGAAAAATTCATATGACAGTAAAACTAGGGGGAGCTACAAAAAACCATTTAATTTCATTCTCACCATGCAAAGAAATATAATTCATAATATTAAAACTTATTTCAACCCATATAAAACAATTACATTTTGTTAAAAATAAACAACAAGGCTTATGACTTTCTTAAAAACTTGGCTCGTGCCAAAAACTCATAGTCGGTGATACCTTGCGCTAGGGCATCCAACCGAATTCGCCAAGGCTGTTAAAACAATATATATACTTAAAACATATTTTTACACTTGAAAACATAGTCGTTCCTTGGCGTTGGCTGAGTTCACGCTCACATGGTGGTTCGGTGTGAAGTGAACTCTAACTATACCTTAGGAGATACCCTCTGCGTCTCTCGTACCAAGGTATAATATAACCGGGTTTACTATGCCCCTCTAATAGGTTGGTCCATGGAAACCCGCCGCTGCAGTGACTAATCAATATCCCACTAAATCAATAAAAATTTCAGTAGCATTGAATGAGAAACCTTATTTTACCTAGTCTGTCAAAGTAAAAACAAAACAGTTCATATAATCTATACAAACACAAATCCAATCATCCATGCCATTACATTGTCATAAGCCATCAATTTAAGCCACATATATATATAATATAATTACATATTTTTCGCTTACTCTTGAATTTCTTGGTTAAAATAAAATCACTTTTTAAAAGAATTCAAAATTTGATTTTCAAGGGGATATTTTAAATCTTTATCAAAATATTGATCCCTGTATCATGTTAAAATTCTCTTTTAGTAAAATGTTCATTGTAAATATTTGCATGATATTTTAATATCAAAGTAGCATGGTGAATATATAATAAATTTCATGAATGCACACCACACAAACAATAAAGCACATTTTTCTTTGATGTAAATCATTTCGAAAAGCTTGTTTCCCGATATCAAACACTTTACATATAATATATATATATATATATTTCAAATGATTTCTAAAAATAACTTACATCCACAATTCCTTAAAAATTCTATCAACGCATGCTTTCCACAATTGTACGTGTTCGATAAATCATGTGTAAATATATATATAGATAATATGGAAATTTTAAAATTGACACCCCATACTCGCATTGAAATAGCGGGATATTACATCGCTATTTTTAATTTGTCGATCGCTCATCAATTCCTCCGACACACTACTATAGTGCACTATTGTCACTTTAGCACTTCTAAATTGGGCTAAGTGGGCCCAACCTTCACCTTTACTTTTCACTTTTAGACTTTTCTTTTCTTTATTATCTTTGGGCCCTCTCCATGGGCTTTTCCATTTTTTTCCTATTAGGCCATACGTATTTATTTCCTATTAGGTCATGCCCATTTATTTCTTATTTAGGCTATGCCCATTTTTTCTTCTTTTTCTCTTTTTTTTTCTTTCTTCTCCTTTAACCCGTCACCCTCTTTCTTTTTCTTTTCCTTTCCGGTCGAGCTTTCCCCTTTTTCTTCTCTTCTTTGGCTCGTCTTTTTCCTCTTCCGATGGCAGCACCAAGCTATCTTTCCTTCTCTCTCTTTTCCCATTTCTTTTTTCTTCTCAAAACCGGTCACCAAAAGCCTTCTTCAATGGCAACAAAAACCTCCAAAAATTTCTAGCAACATCCCTTATTTTCTCGTCACGACTCGGAACTCCCCATTGAGCCCGCGACAACCGTCGCGAGGTCTCGATAGGCATTTATACCCCAAATACGAATCAAAACCCTGCAAGGCTTTCATATCAATTTTCTTACCTCTCCTATGAGCAATCATTACCAAACATCCTTTCTCAAGGATTTTAAACTTTTTCTAATTCAAAATAGAAGAAAATAATTTTTCATCTTATAGGGGCATTTTGGTCATTTTTTTTCAAAATTTCTAAACTTGACCAAAAAAGTAGTAGGTGTGTGTAAAACACATAATTCATGATTTAAAATAAATTTAGATTGATAAAACACTCTTTTTGAGTAAAATTATAACTATTAAAGTATAATAAAAAAATATTTAAGAAAATATGCTGATTTCTTATAAAACAATTTTTATAGAGTTATCGGTAAACAAATTTTATAGCGTAAAAGCTAAATATATTCATACATGCTACAATACAGAAAATCAGAATGTGCAGTTACATTTTCAATGACACATGGGCCCATAATAAATAAATGTAGAAAGGATAGTGAACCTACTGTTGGTGAGGTTGCAAGCCAACTTTAGTCCTCAGCAAATTCAGCTATCAACTAATTATTTCAGTCCTGAAAGGGTGGAAAGGAGAGTGGTGAGATTATAAAATCCCAGTGAGTAAACAGATACTATCTAAACTATCTAAAGTCGAGTAAAATGAGACAAATTTAAATTCATTCATTGTATTACAATTCACCTCATCTTAACTCATTGTAAGTGAGTAAAATGAAATTATTTCAATCCAATAATTACTATGGCCTATGTTCGAATAAATAATATGGCTTATGAATTTCTCAAAATCTTAACTTGGCTCCTGCCAAAATCCTTCTTGGGGATACCTCGGTCGAGGCATCTAACCGAGACCGCCAAGGTTGTTCAGTGTAGTATACACATGAACATATTTTTATATTAAAAATAGTATCAAGCCATTCCTTGGCGTTGGCTAAGTCTCACTCTCACGCGATGGTCCACGTGAAGTGCACTCAAACTTGACCTCCGGAGATGCACTTCACACGGCTCTCCAATTGAGGAAAGGTAAATCTGATTCTATGCCCCCTCTCTTAGGCTGGCCCACAGAACCTCCACTGCAGGGATTATGAATTATTTTATCTACCACCTTATTTATAAAATATTAACTAGCATGATATGGCAAATTTTCTCAATCTAGCCCCTCAAGGCTGAATACACAGTACATATATTTCTAGCACAAAATCAGTTTAGCCATTCATGCTCACATATTGCTAAAAGCCATATAATTTAAAACACAATTTATAACACAATCAAGCGGTCTTCAATTACTCTAATTTCAAAATCACTATTTAATTTCTGAAAAATTCATAAAATTCATTTCTTTAAATCACATTTTGTTTATAAAACAAAATGATTTTTCCATTTAAACTCATTTTCTATAAAATCATAAAATCGGATAAAAACCTACTTTAGATAATTAAGATGATAGTAAGATTACTCATTGTTTTTCGAAAATCAATTCCGAGTACTCCGACTACTAATCCTTCGGTGCGATTTCCTTGCTTTTACCAGAGAACTCACCACCTTTACAAATTACAAAATAAACTAATTACCACAATTGTGCTAATTTGATATAAACCTAACCTAAATTCTATATCAATGCATGAACTACTCGGGTAACCGTTAACGTACGGTGTCGACCTAATTTGACCTATTACCTGATTAAATCACTAACGCGTCCAATTTAACTCCAAATTGTGTCATTCCTTTTCAAATATCGTAAATCATCAATTATCAGTCAAATGACACAAAATTCAGAGTAATTTCCTTTTCATTGCTTCATAGAAAAATTCGACTATAATGGGGCATTATCACTAAAATTTTTTCTACATCAATTTCTCACCATAATTGATCAATTTCATATCCATTCCACTTGAAATGAAATCATTTCATTACACACACACGCACCATAAGGCATTCGGTCATGGAAAATTGGTGGGGGAAATGGAATTTTTCCTTGTTGTTTCAGTTCTAAACATGCTTAACTAATTCTAAACACCAACATAACTCAAAATCAAACAATTCCAACATCATTTCTCCCACCATACCCATTTGTTCAGAATTGAATTCATCATAAAATCATGCTTCTCAACCATAGAAAATGAAAAGAAATGCATCGGTATTGTAGATCTTAGGCAAAAGTGAAGAAATTTTACCTTTTTCACTTGATTTTCCTTGAAAATCACATTTTTTCTTGAATTTTTTTGGCTAGGTTTTTAGTTTTTCCTCTTTGTTTTCTTTTCTTCTTGCCTTGTTTCCCTTTTGGCCGAATATGGTGAGAGAAAATGGGGTTTATGGGCTGATTTTTATATTTTAATAATAAAATAATGTGACTTGCCACGTGTAACATGCTTATTGGTCTAAAATTTTAATTATTTGACTTTTTCTATTAAATTTTCCACCACAAATATTCTCATATTTATTCATTCTAATGATAAACAAAATCCTTGATTTTTGACAAGTGTTGGTGGTGAAATTTACCGTTTTACCCCCAATATGGTAAAATTACCATTTTGCCCATGTACTCTAAAAATACCGAAAATTGAAAATCTTTCACTGCTAAGCATCATATTATACTCCAAATAATCAATTTTGATCAAGTGTAATAAAAATCTTTTCTAGAAATCTCCATTTTGTCCTCAAATGGCAAAATGATCGTTTTGCCCCTAATCAGTCAATTTTTTCGATTGACTCCAAACTGGACCTCGAACTCCGAATCATTGTTTTGAGTAATCCCTAGATTGTGAAATTTCCAATATCACTCTAAAAATCCTTATTTCAACTTGTTCGAGGTTTAAATCATCTTAGTGGTACTCCTGGTTATAATATCGACTTTTAAATATTTTTTCGAGCTGTTAAAATATACAATTACTCTATCAGTCACCTGTATAGCATGGCAGATATTTTGGGGCTGGGCTTGACATTTCTACCTCAAACCCAGCTCTTCTTCCTCAAAATTTTGGCAACACAAAGCTGCCCTTTGTCCTTCACAATTTGGCAGCAAACGCCCAAAACCAGCAACTTATCCTCAAAATTTTCAGCCACAAAAACCTTAAAAATTTCAGCAATTTAAAGTTTAAAAGTTTCAGCAACTAACCTCAAAATTTTTTGCAACTACACCTCTCTAACAAGCACCGAATTTTTTTCTCTTTTCTCTCCGACTTTCTCGACTCTTTTTCCCTTTTTTCCATCTTTTCTTTCTTCCTTCTTCTTTCTTTTCTTTTCAGCTTTGGTCGTCCTTCCTTCTCTCCCTCATAACTGACTTCTCTCTTTCCTTTTTCCCTTGTTCAAGTGGTCGGCCCCCCACCTTTAATAGACATGATTTAAATGGCTTTGACTTTTCTTTGTTTTTCTCTCCTTCATCACTTTTTTCTCATTTGGTCGACCATCATTTTCCTTGTTCTTTCTCCCTTGTGTCATTAGGCCGGCCCCAACATCATCTAAATTCCTTCAAACCATTTTTTTTAAATTATTATTACTAGTATTCTCTACTATTACACTTACTTAATTTTTTTGTTTTAAATGTCTATTAACAAACTTTTATACCTTGAATTTGATCCCTTCGACATGTGTAAAAATTTTAATTTTCTTCTATTGTCCTTCTCTTACACGTATATAACCAAAATATTGAGATCGCATTTCAATGCGGTGTCATTATAATATGTAAATATTTACTCACCGCATTAGCTCGATAAAAAAAATTACGTTGTACATTTACCATCATTTTTTTTCAAAACTCTTCTTTACTTCTTCTCCCCACTTAAATTAGTCATATTCCATTTTTCATGACTAATTACGATAACATATAAAATATTAATATTTTAATATTATTTTATTTCAAAAATTTTCCCTTACCTTCTTTGGTCCTAAAATGCATTATTATGTCTCGATTTACTTCCAAATCATCCTTTAGCTTTCGAGGACGGTTGCTGTCAAACCTTGATCTATAAAATAATTATGATGTCAATTACATGCTCAGTAGAATGTTTGCATATTTGGGAAGTTCGAGAAAATCGTTAAAATATGATATTGTCCCTAATGGTACCATTAAGTCGATTAAGCCTCGAATGAGTTCAAATAAGGATTTTAAGAGTGAAATTGAGAATTTCATAGTCCAGGGATTACTCAAAAAGTGATTTAGAGTTCGAGGTCCGATTTGGAGTCAATTGAAAAAATTGACTGATTAGGGATAAAACGGTCATTATGATATTTAAGGACAACATGGAGATTTCTATAAAAGATTTTGATCACATTGGACCAAGAATAATTATATGGAATATAATATGATTATTGGAACATAATATGAAGTTCAACAGTGGAAAATATGAGTTTTCAGTATTTTTGGAGTATAGGGGCAAAATGGTAATTTTACCACCTGAAATCAAAAATTGAATTTTTGAAAGGATTTTGATCAAATTTAATTATTTGGAGTGTGATATGAGTATGATGAGTGAAAATTATGCATTATGGCAAATTTTCAATTTTTAGGGCAAAAATGTAAATTTTGAAAAGTTCAGGGGTAAAAGTGTAATTTTGGAAAATTTGCTCCACCAAAACTTTGGAAAAATCTGAAAATTTCATCTAAGACTTGGATAAGTCAAAGGGAATGCATGGTGGAAAAAGTAAGACAAGTGGATGGCTAGAAAAAAATGAATTAATAAAATATTCAAAATATGAATAAAATAATATTATTTCATTAAACTAATAAAAAAGCATAAAAAAAATCAGCCCATAACCCATTCTTCATCTTCAACATTCGGCCAAGCAAGAAGCAAGAGAGAGAAAGGAGAAACTAAAACCCTAGCCAAGAAATTTAAAGGGAAAATTGGTGGAAATTCAAAAATCAAATGGAAAAAGGTAACATTGCTTAAATTTGTCTTGTGCTTTACCTTTACCATGCATTTCCCATCATTTTCCATGGTTGAATTATGTGATTTGAGGATGATTTCAATTCTGGCCATATGGGTTTAGAGAGAAAAAGTTGATGGAAATAATTGATTTTGATATATGTTAGTGTTTTTAGCTAGTTTAGCATGTATATAAGCAAAACTAGAAGAAATAAATTTGTTTGCCATAGTAACCATCCATGGCCGAACCTAGTGTTGTGTGTGTGGTGATGGAATTGATTTTATTTTGAGTGAATTAGGTGGCAAAATGGCGATTTTTGATGGAGAAATCAAGTAGGAAAAAAATAACGAAATGGAAAATTTAACTAGAAATGAAATGTTCTTCATTTTATCTATTTAGGTCGAATTTTCTAGGGTGAATTTGATTGCTGGAAATTGAGCAAATTGTTGAGATTTGGTGGCATTTTGGGAATATTTGGTGAATTATGGGTGTAGGAATTAATTGAGAATTGTTGGTGCAAAAATTAAAATTTTTACCCACTAGGGGTAAAATAATAATTTTTCATTCTAAGATTGATAAATTGACCCATATTCATTGTCATTGAGTAATGTGGATATAATTGGATAGTTAGAAATCGAAATGGATCAAATCGGAGTTAAATTGGAGATTTTAGCAATTTAGACCGCGTGTAGGCGAGTCGGTCGGACATTGTGATTTAACGACTGTCCAAACCATTTTTACCCCATTTCCATGCATTATGTAGAGCCTGAACTAATTTATGATAAATTGACACAATTTATTGAATTTTGTGTCACGGATTATGGATATGTGGTGAGTAAATTGATTCGGGTAAAAGACTGCACCCGAGGACGGAGGATAAGAGCATTTCTACTCCTAAAACTGTGAGTGGACAATTTATTGTCTTAATTATCTGGAGTAGATTTTATTAAATTTAATGATTTTATGAAAAATCATTTTATTGGGTGAATTATTGATTTTACGAGAAAATTATGAAATTTATTAAATAAATTGGATTTACTAAATAAATTGAATTTTTATAAATTGATTTGAAAAATGGAACAATTGGTTTTGAAATTAGGGTAATTAGAGACGATTTAATTGTGTTATAAATTGTGTTTTAAATTATATGGCTTATAGCATTATACGAGCATGAATGGCTAGACTAGTTTATGCAAAAATTATATATATTGTGTTTTCAACCTTAAGAGGCTAGACTGTGATAAATTGCTATATCATGCTAGTTAAGATTTTATAAATGAGGTGGTAGATAAAATAATCATTGCAGTGACACCAGTTTTGTGGTCCAGCCTAAGAGAGGGGGCCTAGAATTACACTATCTTACCTCTATTGGAGAGCTAGGTGCGGGGGGGGGGGGGTTTCTCTAGAGGTAAAGTTTGAGTGCACCTCACGTGGATCACCGCGTGAGAGTGAAACTCAGCCAATGTTAAGGCATGGCTAAATATTATTTTTAATGTAAAAATATGTTCAGTTGTATACTACACTGAATAGCCTTGGCGGTTTCGGTCAGATGCTTCGGCTGGGGCATCCTTGAGAATGATTTTGGTATGAGCCAAGTTGAGATTTTGAGAAATACATAAGCCATACTAAATATTAATTTAATCGAGTAAAATAATTCTATTTTGCTCGATAGAATATTTTATTTGTCTCTACTCAATTGAAATGAGTTGAGATAAGACGAATGGTAGTACAAAGAAAGCAAATTTAAAATTTTGTCTCCTTTTACTCGACTTTAGATAATTTAGCTAGTATTTGTTTACTCATTGGAATTTTATAATCTCACCACCCTCTCTTCCACCCATTTCAGGCTCGAGAAAAGCACTAAATAATTGTGGCATGAAGAATTAGGCGGAGTTGGAATCCAGTGCATTTAAGGTACATAGTTGTACATAGTGGGCCCACGTGTCATTGTAAAAGTAATTTTATACTTTGATTACTTGCATTTTAGTATGTATAAATATATTCAATTTTTACGTTATAAAAAAATTATGTACCGACGTTTCTATAAATATTGTTTTATAAAAATATATAATGTTATTTTATTGAATATTTTTATTATATTCATATATTCAAAATTTTGCTTCAAATTAATGTTTTAAATGTTTAAATTTATTTTCAAACTATGAAAATTGTGTCTTCTACACATTTATTACGTTTTTGGCTGGGTTTTGATAATTTCAAGAAAGATGACGAAAATGCCCTTGTGAGTCGAAAAATAATATTTTATTGTTTTAATTTGAAACGACTTATAATTCTTTTGAAATGTGGTATTTAATAATCGTCGCTCATCTGAGAAGTGCGAGAGTTGATACCAAAGCCTTGTGGGGTTTCGATCGACATTCGGGGTAGGAATGCCTATCGAGACGTCGTGGCGATTGTCACGGGCCCGATGGGGAGTTTTGGGGCGTGACAATTCTATTGGTATCAGAGCATGGTTTTGGTTTTAAAGAGATCATAATATTTGGTTTTTAAATTGTTTTAAGAAATTTACACTGACACTGTGTGGCCCGAGTTAGGTTAAGTTAGGTTAGAGTAAATAGGATGCATTTGCATATAGACCCTGAGATTGCCTAAAACTATGTTAATTATTTGTATAGATCACTATGCCTCCTAGATGCGAACACCCGCCCGTTACTAGATCGGGCAGTAGGGGAAGAGGTCGTTCGCAACCTCGTCAACCAGACCCGATAGAAGGGGGAACGGCTGCATCCACTTTCCGAGCAGCACCTGTTGCTGAACAGACAGAAACCCTTCCACATCCACCTCCTCCGCCACCTACAAATATTCCTGTCCTACCTCTTGAGGTGGTTCAGGCATTGACAGCTTTCCTTACTGCTCTTGTTGACCAAATTCAGGCTGGTCAAACTTCTCCCATAGTTCCTTCAGTTATTCCTTCAGTATCACCATCCCCACCTCCTGTCCTACCACCAATGCCAGAAGTTTCTATTTCTAAAAGGCTTGAAGAGGCTAGGCAGCTCGGTTGTAGCTCTTCTGTGAGTGAATTGGAAGCAACCGTAGCTAGAAAGGTGGTGCAATTAGCTTTAAGAGCTGAAAAGTTAAAGAATGAAAATAAGAGATTGCGAGTAGAGTTAGCAAAAAAGAGAAGTCCGAGCGTATCTCCTGGACAGCCATCAAAAAGGGGCAAAGACACATATACTTTACCAACATCTTCCCGACCACCATTTCCACAGACACAACAGAGGCCTCCGAAATCTAAGGGATCTATGATGGATTTTTTTTAGAAGAATTTTGGAGGTTCTAGTAAGTGTAGAAATTGTAAAAGATATCATGATGGGCCGTGTTGGGGACTAATACAATGTTATCACTGTAATCAACCCGATCATATTATGAGTGACTACCCACAATTAAGATGGGCTACGGTAGCTGCTCCAACCCCACTAGCTCATACGGATATGCAGAAGAAAGATTCCTTTGGGGTACACTCGAGGCAGGGGGTAGCTGTACAATCTGAAATGGGTAGCAACACCCCGGCACAACCACCTTTGAGGCCATTGACTCGTTCTTCAACAAGAGTCTGTGCTGTAATGGAAGATGAAGCACCAGTCCAGCCGAGAGAGAATGAGTGAAAAGTTAGATGAAAATGTGAGATAGTAATAAGGGATGTTAATACTAAGTATTGATAATGTAAATAAAAGTTTCAAGAATAATATAGTAAAAGAGTTTGTATGGAATATTGTTATAAGAATTTCCTAATATATATTGTGGAAATTAGAACTCAAAATTGCTTGAGGTATACATGATTTAAATGATTTTAAGTCTTAAGTGATAAATTAATTTCGGAATAGAAGAAAGATACGAGGTAATGTAGAGATATGAAAGAAAATTGAGGAAAAATGATGATTCTCAGGATTTGTGGAGTAAGTTAATATTTGTTTGGTGAACAATTGACCATGAAAGTATTGAAGTTGTTGGAGTTAATGTAGAGTCTTGTTTATGGTTTGTGACTGCAGCACAAATCATAGACAGGGGGCTATATGAACTCATATTTCTAATATTATGCAATGATCAAATTAAGATAAATCTTCGCAGCATCAGTGGGATTATAAGGCATATACATATATGTGGACATAAGAGACTTTGGAAATTTACCAAGAGAATGATATCAATGAAAGGCAATCTATAAAGCAGTTAAGTTGTATGAGATATACAAATACGATCAACAAAATTAACTATTTCATAAAACTGAGGTAAATATGCAGTATATGGGAATAATTGAGGATCATACTCCCACTTTTC
Source organism: Theobroma grandiflorum (assembly GCA_036013995.1). NCBI lineage: Eukaryota > Viridiplantae > Streptophyta > Magnoliopsida > Malvales > Malvaceae > Theobroma > Theobroma grandiflorum. Next base: position 16,269,212 of record CP142133.1, read on the forward strand.
CTTTGAGTTAGATAAGTGAAATTTTGAGGACAAAAATTTATTTTAAGGGGAGTAGTGTTGTCAAACCCTGATCTATAAAATAATTATGATGTCAATTACATGCTCAGTAGAATGTTTGCATATTTGGGAAGTTCGAGAAAATTATTAAAAGACGATAATGTCCCAATGGTACCATTAAGTCGATTAAGCCACGAATGAGTTCAAATAAGGATTTTAAGAGTGAAATCGAGAATTTCACAGTCCAAGGATTACTCAAAACAGTGATTCGAAGTTTGAGGTCCGATTTGGAGTCAATCGAGAAAATTGACCAATTAGGGACAAAACAATCATTATGATATTTAAGGACAAAATGGAGATTTCTATAAAAGATTTTGATCACATTGGACCAAGAATAATTATATGGAATATAATATGATTATTGGAACATAATATGAAGTTTAGTAGTGAAAAATATGAGTTTTCGGTATTTTTCGAGTATAGGGGCGAAATGGTAATTTTACCACCCGGAATCGAAAATTGAATTTTTGAAAGGATTTTGATCAAATTTAATTATTTGGAGTGTGATATGAGTATGATGAGTGAAAATTATGCATTATGGCAAATTTTCAGTAATTGGGGCAAAAATGTAAATTTTGAAAAGTTCAGGGGCAAAAGTGTAATTTTAGAAAATTTGCTCAACCAAAACTTTGGAAAAATCTGAAAATTTCATCTAAGACTTGGATAAGTCAAAGGGAATGTAAGGTGGAAAAAGTAGGACAAGTGGATGGCTAGAAAAAAATGAATTAATAAAATATTCAAAATATGAATAAAATAATATTATTTCATTAAACTAATAAAAAGGCATAAAAAAAATCAGCCCATAACCCATTCTTCATCTTCAACATTCAGCCAAGGAAGAAGCAAGAGAGAGAAAGGAGAAAATAAAACCCTAGCCAAGAAATTTAAAGGGAAAATTGGTGAAAATTCAAAAATCAAGTGGAAAAAGGTAACATTTCTTAAATTTGTCTTATGCTTTACCTTTCCCATGCATTTCCCATCATTTTCCATGCTTGAATCATGTTATTTAAGGATGATTTCAATTCTGGTCATATGGGTTTAGAGAGAGAAAGTTGATGGAAATAATTGATTTTGATATATGTTAGTGTTTTTAGCTAGTTTGGCATGTATATAAGCAAAACTAGAAGAAGTAAATTTGTTTGCCATAGTAACCATCCATGGCCGAACCTAGTGTTGTGTGTGTGGTGATGGAATTGATTTTATTTTGAGAGAATTAGATGGCAAAATGGTGATTTATGATGTAGAAATCAAGTAAGAAAAAAATAACGGAATGGAAAATTTAACTAGAAATGAAATGTTCTTCATTTTATCTATTTAGGCCGAATTTTCTAGGGTGAATTTGATTGCTGAAAATTGAGCACATTGTTGGGATTTGATGGCATTTTGGTAATATTTGGTGAATTATGGGTGTATGAATTAATTAAGAATTGTTGGTGCAAAAATTAAAATTTTTACCCACTGGGGGTAAAATAGTATTTTTCATTCTAAGATTGATAAATTGACCCATATTCATTGTCATTGAGTAATGTGGATATAATTGGATAGTTAGAAATTGAAATGGGTCAAATCGGAGTTAAATTGGAGATTTTAGCAATTTAGACCACGTGTAGGCGAGTCGGTCAGACCCGTGATTTAATGACTGTCCGAATCATTTTTACCCCATTCCCATGCATTATGTAGAGCCTGAACTAATTTATGATAAATTGACACAATTTATTGAATTTTGTGTCACGGATTATGGATAGGTGGTGAGCAAATTGATTCGGGTAGGAGACTGCACCCGATGACAGAGGATACAAGTATTTCTACTCCTAGAACTGTGAGTGGACAATTTATCGTCTTAATTATCTAGAGTAGATTTTATTAAATTTAATGATTTTATGAAAAATCATTTTATTGGGTGAATTATTGATTTTACGAGAAAATTATGAAATTTATTAAATAAATTGGATTTACTAAATAAATTGAATTTTTATAAATTGATTTGAAAAATGGAACAATTGGTTTTGAAATTAGAGTAATTGGAGACTGTTTAATTATGTTGTAAATTGTGTTTTAAATTATATGGCTTATAGCATTATATGAGCATGAATGGCTAGACTAGTTTATGCAAAAATTATATATACTGTGTTTTCAGCCTTAAGAGGTTAGACTGTTATAAATTGCCATATCATGCTAGTTAAGATTTTATAAATGATGTGGTAGATAAAATAATCGCTGCAGTGACACCAGTTTTGTGGGCCAGCCTAAGAGAGGGGGCATAGATTAGACTATCTTACCTCTATTGGAGAGCCAAGTGGGGGGGGGGGGGGGGGAGGTTTCTCTAGAGGTAAAGTTTGAGTGCACTTCACGTGGACCACCGCGTGAGAGTGAGACTCAGCCAATGTCAAAGCATGGCTAGATATTATTTTTAGTGTAAAAATATGTTTAGTTGTATACTACATTGAACAGCCTTGGCGGTCTCAGTCAGATGCTTTGGCCGGGGCATCCCCGAGAATGATATCGGCATAAGCCAAGTTGAGATTTTGAGAAATACATAAGCCATACTAAATATTAATTTAATCGAGTAAAATAATTCTATTTTACTAAATAGAATATTTTATTTGTCTCTACTCAATTGAAATGAGTTGAGATAAGACGAATGGTAGTACAAAGAAAGCAAATTTTAAATTTTGTCTCCTTTTACTCGACTTTAGATAATTTAGCTGGTATTTCTTTACTCACTGGGATTTTATAATCTCACCACCCTCTCTTCCACCTATTTCAGGCTCAAGAAAAGCATTACATAGCTGTGGCATTAAGAACTAGACGAAGTTGGAATCCAGTGCATTTAAGGTACATAGTTATACATAGTGGGCCCACGTGTCATTGTAAAAGTAATTTTATACTTTGATTACTTGCATTTTAGTATGTATAAATATATTCAATTTTTACGTTATAAAAAAATTATGTACCGACGTTTCTATAAATATTGTTTTATAAAAATATATATAATGTTATTTTATTGAATATTTTTATTATATTCATATATTCAAAATTTTGCTTCAAAATAATGTTTTAAATGTTTAAATTTATTTTCAAACTATGAAAATTGTGTCTTCTACACATTTATTACGTTTTTGGCTGGGTTTTGAGATTTTAAAAAAAGATGACAAAAATGCCCCTGTGAACCAAAAAATAATATTTTATTATTTTAATTTGAAAACGACTTATAATTCTTTTGAAATGTGGTATTTAATAATCGTCGCTCACCGGGGAAGTGCTAGAGCTGATAAGAAAGCCCTGTGGGGTTTCGATCGGCATTCGGGGTAGGAATGCCTGTCGAGACATCGTGGCGGTTGTCACGGGCCCGATGCGGAGTTCCGGGGCGTGACAGTTGCGTCTACTACTATACGAGGGTACGGGGTATTACAGCATTTCTCAAGGTACAACATGTATGATTCACATACATTACAACCATAAACCATATTCATGAACTTTCTATTTCATAGATATATTTACACATAATAACCACAAATATCATCGCCACATTACTAGCTCATATGCAACCCCCACATCGTACACAACTAATGTCATCCTCCACACTTCCACATTTTGTCATCACCGGCATGTGCATCCCCCTACATCGTGCACACGCACGGTTATATCAATTACACAAAATTACTTAACAATACATATCATATATTCTTATATACATATCAGCATCATATAGAGGTATATAGATTCATCACAATCATGTTCCACATCACAAAAACATTTCACTAAAGGCTTATTCCCATGCATTTTTATAAAAAAACAATTAAAATGTATCAATCAACCAAATATGCCTCAATCCCAAAACATTTTATGCAAGTTCACTCACCAATCTTTTTTATTCTTTTGCTTGACTCTAACTTCAACTAATGCTCCAAATGGACATGTGAGACCTTGTTGGAACCTATCACACACAATGGCATCACAAACCAACTCAATTCACATAACCATAATTCTAAAAGCTATTGCCTAAATCGTGTTCTACTAGTTGTTCCTAACTAGCTTCCAACTACCATTAAATGGTTATCTATTCTCTCCACCCTAATATCACTAGAAATAAATAAACAAACCTCAACAATAAAACAACTCACAACTACAATTACTAACCATTATCAACAACTTAGAAATTCAACTTAATTTCATTACTCACCTTGATAATTTGGTAATTGAATTCCTTCTCAAGACTACCCAAGCTATCCAGGAAAATCTTTTTTTCGCTCTCTAAATTTTCAACTAGTGAGAGAAAGTATTAAGGAAAGACTTTTGAGGGTTTTAAGGGAAAAGAGTAAAAGAGCACAAAGGACTTGTGAAAAGGTGCACAAAGCATGAAAATTTAAAGTTAACTTGAGAAGTTATGGAAGCTTGAAGAAACGCCCCCATGAAAGATGAAGAAACGTATTATAGGAGCAAGAAGAAGAAAAAGTTGCTGGAGAAAATGAAGAAGTTGCTGGAAAAAGTGATATTTATTGCCACGACCCAATTTCCCGGGCCATGACCGGCGCATGGACCCAATGAGCATAGCTCGCCAAGCCCAAGCAAGCCTATTTTTATTTACTTTACTCCACGTAGGATCATGTGAGGTGTCCACACGCAATGCACCCAGTGCACATAAAGCTAATTCATAATGGCATTATTAGCAACAATATACATGCACCATACCAGTTATGTATTTAGCAATTTACATTGCATACACATATTCACATAGTTAGATTGTATTCATAATACAAAAGGACCCATGACTTCCAACAGAGACATTTACAATAAAAAAAATGGGATGCTACTGAATGCCCACCTTCTAACTAGGAGATGCACTATGGGGACTCCTCGATCTAGGGTCCAACAGTCTTTTGATATGAAAACATAAATTTTTATAAAATGTGAGTACGAAACTCAGTGAGTGAATATTAGAAGGGAACAAGCAATCTTTACCAAGAAATTTGACAATCATGATGCACCGGTTGAAAATGAAACAATTTTTGATCTAGCTAAAATTTAAACCCTTCCCACTTAACTCAGGATTTATTCTAGCCAGATAGCAAAATCGACGATTATCGTTGCAGCGGGAAGGCATTCTTGTTGCAGCGAAGTGTAATCATAACCCGTCGCTGAACGAGGGTTTCTCTCAATCGTACGAGGGTTTCGTGCTAAACCTCTTTTTCCTCAATTTAAAGCAATTCGCATACCATACAATCACACATATATTCACAAAGACAAGAACAATCATATACACCGCCAAGTATTCACTGTTCTTGGTGGCAAAAGAGACATTTATCAGAGCACTTGCAAGCGTTACATTTCGTCATCCCTACAAGCCCTTGGACGGATAATCACGCTTCACCAAAGTTCACGCGTGAAAATTTCCAGAAATTGTGGGCGCTACGTGTTGCCGTCCCCACTTTGCTCAACTCAAATTTTCTAAGAATCGTGGGAGCTACACATCGCCGTCCCCACTTTGCACACCTATGAATTTCTAGGAAATTGTGGGCGCTACGTATCTCGTTCCCACTTTGCACACCTCTGTATTTCTAGGAAATTATGGGCGCTACGCATCGTCATCCCCACTTTGCTCAATTCTAAATTTCTAAGAGTCGTGGGCGCTACGTATCGCCATCCCCACTTTGCACACCGTTACAAGCATGTGCATTTCCCACTTCACACGTGCACGATTACATCAAGTTCACATAAATTTCTTAACCATACATGTAAGCATCATATAAATGAGCAATATTCAACACAATCAAATTTCACATCAATAAAATAATATTTCATGAAAAGCTTGTTCCCATGGTACTTGTTCTTTTTAAAGAAGATTGAATAAAATCATTCAAGCATTTTATTCAATAAGTTCATATTTCCCAAAACTATTTTTGAGATACAAATTCACTCACAAGTTTTGGGGAGTCGAATTCGAGCGCTTTGACTGCTAATCCTCGAGTGCGATTTTCTTGCCTTTATTAGAAATCTCACCACCTTGACATAGAATAAAATTAGAGAATTTACTATATTGCCACTAAGCTAACATAAACTAATTTAAATTGCTAACGCATGATAGGCAAATGAAAAAATGCATCCGATTATTGCTTAGTCGCGGTCACCATTCACTCGATTAATTAAATCTTATGTCCAAATCACCTCCAAATTATTTCATTCTTTCTCTAATATCTTAATTCATCACACACATTTCTAATAACTAAATTTCTGCATTTAAACCCTTCAATTTCTTCAGGTGAAAATTCGGTCATTACGGTGCACTTACACTATAATTTTTCCTAATCACTTTTCTCTCTTAATTATTCATTTTTCCAATTCATTTTCTTTGAAATTTAAACAATTCCTCCTTGACATTCAACCCTCATGGTTTGGCCAACAAAGAACCCTAGAGAAATTGAATATTTCTTTTGTATTTTTTTTCATAACCATGCTTAACTACCTCTAAACATCAACATAGTCTAAAATCAAGCCAATCCAACCTTAATTTCTCTTCCATACCCATTTTTCAGAATTGAATTCATCATGATAACTCAATATTCAACCATGGAAATTAAGAACAAAAGCATGGGTAAGCTAGGTTTAAAGTAGATCTAAAGAAATTTTACCTTTGTTTGGCTTGATTCTTGACAAACCATTGAATTCCCTTGATTTTTGGCTAGTTTTCTTGTTTTTCCCCTTTGTTCTCTTTTGTTTCCCTTCAATTCTGGTTCATGCCGATTTTGGAGAGAAAAAGTAAGGGTTATAAGCTGATTTTATTAATTTACTAATAAAATCTAATGGCTTGCCACATGGCATAATGCATTGGCTCATTTTTTTTTTAACTTTTTGACTTTTTTCTACTTAATTTCCACGACAATTATTCTTGTATTTATCCAATCCTACCATAAATAAAATCCCTTGGTCTTGACAAGTGCTACGGAAAAAATTTACCGATTTACCCCCGAGGTGAAAAAATTACGATTTTGCCCCTGTACTCAGAAATGTACCTGAATTACATTATTTTCACTTTCTAACCTCAAATAACACTAATATTGATCAATCTTAATCAAATCGGGTAAAAAAATCTTTTTTAAAAATTCTCGTTTGGTCCTCTAGTGGCAAAATTACCATTTTGCCCTTGTGCTCCAAAAATATCAAGAATCATAATTTTTCACTGCTAAACTTTATTTTATACTCCAATAATCATAATTATATTTCATATAATTATTCTTGGTCAAATATGATCAAATCTTTGTTAAAAATTCTCATTTTGTCCTTAAATGGCAAAATGACCGTTTTGTCCCTAATCGGTCAATTTTCTCAATTGACTCCAAATTGGACCTTGAACTCCGAATCACTATTCTAAGTCATTCTGTGGGTTTTAAAATTTTCAAATTCCTCTTAGAATTTCTATTTGAACTAGTTCAAGGCTCGATTTAACTTGGTTGTACCACTCGGTACAATATCGTCTTTTAATCGAGCTTGACAGGGTCTCACATTCTCCCCCACTAATAAAAATTCGGTCCCCAAATAATAAATAAGGTAGATTACCTTTATGTATCAAAGAGGTGTAGATACTTGTCCACATTTCTTCCTCAGCTTCCCACGTCACCTCTTTTAAATCCTGATACCAACACTGTCACTAGGGGTGACCCTACCCCTTCAGGGCAGTCATTTCTCCTTTAATGGCGGACAACAAAGGGTACTTATCAGAGCACTCAGCTAGCGGTGTCACTCAGCATCGTTGCCAAGCTCCTAAATGTACCACATAGGCTGCCATATGCGCCTCCTCTAATATCTCTTTCCTCAATTCATCATTATCCGGTACATAAAGTCTATTTCCATACCTCAACATTCCATCTATGCCTTTGGTAAATATCTTTTCTTTCTTTCCATAAGGATCCTCCAATTGATCCTTAAGCTCCTTAAGGTGTCTAACACCACTAAATTCACTAAGGTATTTTTATCCTTGATTCAAGCTACGTAGGATTTATTTTCTTATTCAATCACAAATACCTCATTTAAAGGAGTAGGTACCACTAAGTATTTTTCTCTCCTAACACGATTCTTACTCAATTGATGTGCAAAACATGTAGAAATAAGCAGATAGGTTAAACCAGGCTCAAACAACACCCAAGCATTCATATCACAAATAGGAAAAATGCCTAAGACCACTACATTGGAGGTTTGGGCCTCTTGGGGCATTAATGCGTACGCTTTCGCTTGGGTCACTCCCACTGAATGCTGACATCCCAACTCAGATGGTTTACCTCTAGAGGAAGCACTAGCACCTCTATCTCTCGTCCCGCTAACCTCCTGGCCAGTTGAAACAACTACCGAAAGAGCAAACAAAGTTGGCTGAATAGAACCGCGAACCGAACCTTGCAGTTGTTGGGCCATCGGGCAATTCCTCCAAATGCGTCCTGGCCAGCCACAATTAAAACAAGCTCCTGTAGTACGATAGCATCGTCCTCTATGTCATCTCCCACAGTTATCACAGGAAGGGATAGCCTGACTACTCTACTTAGAATCTTGTGGGTGCCTCTTTCCACTAAAAGTGTTCTGCCCTGACCTAACGCTGGCACTCGCCACATCATTCCCTTGTTGGGGTAACCTTAATTCCCTTTGTGGGCCTTGACGGCTAGAAAATGAAATCCCACTGCTAAAGTCTCTACGACCCTGATAACCCTCCGTCTTGGCCCTTTTTGCTACATCTCTTACGGCCATACTCTCACTAGTCCTCATCTCAATTCGTTGAGCACAATCCATGGTCGCAGAGTAAGTGTTGAAATCTCGCGAGGCCACTGCCTTAAGCAGTGATTCCATCAGCCCATCCATGAACCTTTGGGCTTTCATCTCCTCTATGGAAACCAAGTAAGGTGCATACCAAGATAGCTACGTGAATTTTATATCATACTCCGATACTGTCATATTCGAAGTCTGCACCAATGCCTCAAACTCTCTAGCTTGGGCATTTCGCACACTGTGCGATAAAAATCGATCTAGGAAAGCTGTACTAAATTCACTCCAAGTCAGTGGTGTAGCACCTATCGGCCTACCCCTTCGCAAGGAGTCATACCATTCCTGTGCTACATCCTCCAATTGAAAAGTTACTAGCTCCACTGACCTAACGCTAAAACATCCCATAGCATTACAAACCTTCTCCATCTTGTTTAAGAAAACTTGGGGTTTCTCTGATGCATCTGACCCCGTAAACGATGGAGGTTTATGTTTCAGAAAGTCAGGAAGTGAAACCTCTACCTGACCACTGTCACCCTCGGGAGGTTGGCGGTCTATTTGGCCTTGGGAATTAGAGGACTCTTGCTCCACATGTCTCCCCTCTACTATTTTCTGTATATCTTCCATACGAGCTGCCATCATTTCTACAACCCAATTAACTCCTTGCAGACCTACTGCCAAGTCCTCAACAGTAATGCCTCTCGCCAAGTGGCCTAACAGTCTCACCTATAGTTGTCCCTCCTTTCTCCTATTCTCGAGCGTATCTACCCTCACCGGCCTAGTGACCTTGCCACGTCTACCTCACCCTCTACGATTGGGTGCCCGTGGCCTATCGATCATCTCAGTGGGGACATCTTGCTCGCCCACTTGTCTCGAGGTGGCTCGTGTCTTAGGTGGCATTATTACCTAGACAAGAGCAAACACCTACTAATAAACACAGTTAAGAAAATAAGGTGGTTTCTAAGATTGAGAATTTATACGGTTCCTCGATTATGAAATGTGTCGCTGCTCACAGTTCATAATAAAAAATCCCATAAAAAAACCCGACTCTCTGTTGGACCTGACCATAATACCCTAGGACCTAAACAACCTAAGGCTATGATATTTATAGCTAAAGCTTATCTAATTTTTGATTAAATTACCAAAATGCCTTTAACAAGTTAACTTGTCTTCTTTTATTTTTTTGTGCAATCTTTTTACTCTTTTAACACTAGGACCAGGTCCATAATAGTCTAGAAATACTCAGGTTTATGAAAATTTAAAAATTTCCACCCGAGATGAAAAATGACCATTTTGCTCATATTATGGAAATCTTCACTATTTCTATTTTTTTCATTATTTTACCCTTATTTTCATTATTCATTTATGCTTTAGGCCTACTTAGACCTAAATATTGTTTGAAACTTACTTTGAGGAGCTCACTAAGAAAAATGATGAAATTATCCCTTGTCTGTCTTATCATATCTACTTTTTATTACAGGTCTATAGAGGTCGAGGTCTCACATTTGGCTTGCAGATTTCAAGGTAAGAAAGGTAGAAATTGTTGTTTTGTTCGAATGCTTGCACTTTGAGCTAATTATCATGTGAGGTTTTGTTTGTGGTAGTAAGAGTCTACAAAAATTCAAGGAACCAGAGGCATGCATGTGGAAGAATCTTGGAATGCACGGTGATTTTGAGCTAGATTAAGTGATGGGTAAGTGTTCTAACCTCTAAATCACAACAAGAAAGGAAAAATGAGATATATATTGATTATTTATGCTTGTGGCAACAGAGATTAGTTAGATTTGGAGGAAATTTGGTGACATGCAAGCCACCAAACCCGTGGGGTGTTGATCCCAAATATGAGTGCTAGAATGGGGTGAATAGCACTAATTCAACTCTTTTAACAAGATTGAGACCTAATCTTGAAACAAGGGAAGTAAGACAAGATAGACAATAGACAAAAGATTTATAGTGGTTCGGTCCAAGACCTACATCCATTACCTTGATTATCCAAACAAGGATTTTCAAACCAGTCACTAAAACCGGTGGAATTCACAAGCTTCCACCAAGCTTTTACAATGGCTTTTATAAGGCTTAGCCATAACCTTTACACTAGTTTTTCCCGAGCTCAACTAAAACCCAATGTGGTTTTCCAAGGCTCAACCACAACTTTCAACAATGATTTTTCAAGGGCTCAACCAAAACCCATTCCAAGGTTAAGTTGGAACCTTCAAGGATTCAAGCAAACCTAGCTTGAATCAATCTCTAAGAGTGAATCTGTCATTCTAAGAAAACAAAAAAGAGTAGAAAAAAAAGTACCTATGATCACAAATTGTTCTAAGTGGTACACGGTTCAGTGCTGAATGTAAATACAAAAGATAGATGCTTGAGTACAATGAAGAATACAAGGAATTTCTAAGTTTTTTGCTCTTTCTTGGCTTGAATATGATGAAATCTCTCAATAATCTTCCAAAAGTTAGTTCCTAGCCATGAAGATCCTTTTATAGTTGAAGAAGCATGTTTGATGGTTATTAGACCATTTTTAACCGTTAAAAATAGTTTGGGGTAGATTTTAGCTGTTAATCTATCTTGTAGTAGCCTGATGTAAGTTGCAGACAGAGAACTCTTAGTCAACTAACATTTTTCCCTTGGTCGACTAAGTTGGTTCTGTCTCGGTCACAGATTTGGCAAAGAGCACTTAGTCGACTAACTCATTTTCTTAGTCGACTAAGTCGGTTCTGTTTCTCAATATGCTTCAGCCTGCCACTTCTCCAATTTGAACTTTGGCCAACCAATGTTCTTCAGTGTTCAACTAGAGAGCTTATTTTATGTTGGTCAATCTTATTCCTTATTCATATCAACCTCTTATGTACACATTTGAAGGATTGACTTATTGTTTCTTTATAAACATTTGCCTTGCACACTTGGATAGAAATATTAGACACACAAGGATGGGAATGTTTTATTATCATCAAAAACTAATGGAGCAATAATCTCCCCCTTTTTGATGATGACAAAACATTCCTTAATTTACTGCATAGTGTCTTTTAATTATTTTTCAGTTCTGCACATAGTGGGGAATGTTCCCCCTAAGTGAGTGCTCCTCCTTAATTTGGGCATATTTCTTATTTGTTTCAGCATACATTTTATTCGTGTAATACAAAAAATGATGTCATGCACTCAGAATATATTTATGCAGAATTACAAAATGTTTTACAGCTGATGAATGTTGACAAATTATCAAAATTTCAATAGTATCTGTCAACAATATTTTGTTATCAAATTCAATCTATGTTTTTCATTATTCAACAAATATACTCCATTTAGCATTCTTATCTTTTCACAATCACAATTTACTCACAATGTTATAATAAAAATCAGTCATCAGCATATTATATCAGTATAGCACTAGATTATTAATAGCAGCAGAAACTTGAATGACAGATATTTATCAACAGCTTTACACAGCTAGCCATCAACATGTCAATATCTAAAAACATAATTACCATCCCATTTTTCATACATAAACATACATAACAAGGTTAAACTAATATGTTTGATTGTCTGCAGGGCCAAAAATAGCAAGGAAACAAAAGGGATAGTTAATATTCCTAAAATGCCCATGGTTCATTTCTACTTCATTTTTTCCTTTGATTCTGGTACTGTGAAACCCTGTCATGCTCGATTAAAAGACGATATTGTACCGAGTGGTACAACCAAGTTAAATCGAGCCTTGAACTACTTCAACTAGAAATTCAAAGAGGAATTTGAAAATTCTAAAACCCACAGAATGACTTAGAATAGTGATTCGAAGTTCAAGGTCCAGTTTGCAGTCAATTGGGAAAATTAACCGATTAGGGACAAAACGGTCATTTTTCCATTTAACAATAAAATGGAGATTTTTAACAAAGATTTGATCACATTTGATCAAGAATAATTATATGAAATATAATTATGATTATTAGAGTATAAAAAGAAGTTTAGCAGTGAAAAATAGTGATTCTTGGTATTTTTAGAGCACAAGGGTAAAATGGTAATTTTGCCACTAGAGGACCAAACGGAAATTTATTTTTTGAAAAGATTTTTACCCCATTTAATTAAGATTGATCAATATTAGTGTTATTTGAGGTCAAAAAGTGGAAATAATGTAATTCCAGTATATTTCGGAGTATAGGGGTGAAATCGTAATTTTTCTACCCCGGGGGCAAATCGGTAAATTTTTCACCCCAGCACTTGTCAAGACCAAGGGATTTCATTTTTGGTAGGATTGGATGAGTACAAGAATAATTGTGGTGGAAAAATTTAGAAGAAAAAGTCAAAAAGTTAAAAAAAAAAAGGCCAATAAGCGTGTGACACGTGGCATGCTTGATTGTTTTATTAGTTTCTATAAAAATCACCCCATTAAATCCCCAATTCCCTCACCATATTCGGCCTAAGCAATCAGCAACAAGAACAAAGGAAGAACAAAGGGAAAAACAAGAAAACCTAGGTGGAAATTCAAAGAGAAAGTAAAGAAATCAAGGAATAAAGCTAGGTAAGTTAAAATTTCTTTAATTCTCCTTGATACCTAGCTTACCCATGCTTTTGTTCTTGATTTCCATGGTTGAATATTGAGTTATCATGATGAATTCAATTCTGAAAAATGGGTATGGAAGAGAAATTAATGTTGGATTGGCTTGATTTTAGACTATGTTAATGTTTAGAGGTAGTTAAGCATGGTTATGAACAAAAACACAAAAGAAATATTCAATTTCTCTAGGTTTCTTTATTGGCTGAACGATGAGGGTTGAATATCAAGGAGGAGTTGTTTAAATTTCAAAGAAAATGAATTGGAAAAATGAATAATTAAGAGAGAAAAGTGATTAGGAAACATTACGGTGTAAGTGCACCGTAATGACCGAATCTTCACCTGAAGAAATTGAAGGGTTTATATGCTGAAATTTAGTTATTAGAAATTTGTGTGATGAATTAAGATATTAGAGGAAGAATGAAGTAATTTAGAGGTGATTTGGACATAAGATTTAATTAATCGAGTGAACGGTCGAATTTAGTCGATATCACGACTAAGCGATAATCGGACGCATTTTTGCCTTTGCATATCATGCGTTAGCAATTTAAATTAGTTTATATTAGCTTAGGGGCAATATAGTAAATTCTCTAATTTTATTCTGTGTCAAGGTGGTGAAACATCCGGAAAAGGCAAAGAGATCGCGCCCGAGGACCATTAGTCCGAGTACACCCAAAAACCTGTGAGTGAACTTGCATTTCAAATTGTTTTGGGAAATGTACATGTATTGAGATGGATAATCTGAATGATTTTATCCAAATTTCTTAAAATGTGTGCCGGGGAACAAGCCCTTGATAAAAATGTTTTGATGTATGAATTGTGATATGCATAAAGGCATGAATTCATGTGATCTTTTAATATGTTGCTATATATGTGAAGATGTGTGATATGTATTGACAAATAATATTGTGTGATAATTATAACCGTACATGTGCATGATGTGGGGGAGCACATGTCAGTGATGATGGGTGCGGAGATGTGGAGAATGATATTGCTTGTGCACGATGCGGGTGGATGCACACGATAAATCCAGATATGTGCACGATGTGGGTGGATGCACACGATAACTCCAGCTATGTGCGGGATGTGGGGGTTGCACATTAGCTAGTGAGAGAGTGGTGGTATTTGTGTTTATATATGTGCTTATATATGCCTATACGAGTAAAGAGTAGACTAGATTGAAAGAAAAAGGGTGTGGTGTATGTAATCATGTGTGATTTTTATCTATGTGTAAATATGTGGTGTATATAGTTGCTTTTGATTTTATGTGTATATGTGTGATTGTATGCTATGTGAATTGTTTGAAATTGAAGAAAATGGGTTTAACAAGAAACCCTTGTTCTATGACGGTTTGTAAACAACCGTCGATTTTACTACTTTGATAGAATGATATGTGTAAATTCAAGGATGTTTAATCCTTGAATGCGTAATAAATTTCTAGGTAAGGGAAAAAGGGTTTGGAATAGTAGTTAGATGAAAATGGCCTTATTTTCAACCGGTGCATCATGATTATCAAATTTCCTTGTTGAGATTGCTTGTTCCCTTCTAATATTCACTCACTGAGTATTGTACTCACCGTTTTAAAAATTCATGTTTTCATATCAGGAGACTATTGGACCTTAAATTGAGGAGTCCCCGTAGTGCATCTCCTGGGTATATGTCTGGCATTCGATAGTAATCCCTTTTCTTGTAAATGTCTTCGCTGGAAGTCATGGGTCATTTTTTAATGTGAATACACTCAAACAATGCAAATATGTGTATGCAATGTAAATTGCTAAATACATGACTGGTATAGTGTATGTATGTTATTATCGATAATGCCATTGTGATTTGGCTATGTTCACACCCGAGAAAAGGTGTGTGTGTATGCATGATATGATAAATTTGTTAAGCAAAGGTAAATGGATAGGCTTGCTTGGGCTTGTGAGCTATGCTCATTGAGCTCATGTGCCGATCATGGCCTGGGAAATTGGGTCGTGACAAACTTGGTATCAGAGCCCTAGGTTGTTTAGGTCCTAGGGTGTTATGGTCAGGTCTAGCGAAGAGTCGGGTTTTTATGTGGGATATCTGATTTTGAACTGTGAGCTACGACACATTTCATAAATAGGAAACCGCATAAATTCCCAATCTTAGAAACCACCTTATGACCTTAATTGTGTTTAATAATGGGTGTTGCTTTTGTCTAGGTAAGAATGCCACCTAAGACACCGGCCACTTTAAGACAGATAGGGGAGCAAGATGTCCCCATTGAGATGACTAATAGGCCACGGGCACCCACCCATAGCGGGCGAGGTAGACGTGGCAGGGTCATTAGTCTGGTGAGGGCAGATACGCCCAAGAATAGGGGAGAGGAGGGATAGCCTTTAGGTGAGGTATATAGGCCACCGACTGGGGGCATTACTGTTGAGGATTTGGTGGTGGGTCTGCAAGGAGTTAATCGGGTTGTAGAAATGATGGCAGCCCGTATAGATGATTTGTAGAAGGTAATAGAGGGGAGACATGTAGTGCAAGCATCCCCTAGTTCACAAGGCCAGATCGATCGCCAACCTCCAGAGGGTGAGAGTAGGCCCACAAGAGATAGAACAAAAAGGGCCAAGATAGAAAGTTATCAAGATCGTAGAGATTTCGGTAGTGGGATTTCATTTTTTAGCCGTCAAGGCCCACAGAGGGAATTAAGGTTACCCCAACAAGGGAGTGATGTGGCGAGTGCCAGCGTTAGGTCAGGGCAGAACACTTTTAGTGAAAGGAGGCAGCCACAAGATTTCAAGCAGAGTAGTCAAGCTATTCTTTCCTGTAATAATTGTGGAAGACGACATAGAGGACAATGCTATTTTAATACAGGAGCTTGTTTTAATTGTGGCCAACCTAGACATGTTTGGAGGAACTACCCAATGGCCCAACAACCGCAAGGTTCGGTTCGCGGTTCTACTCGACCAGCTTTGTCTGCTCTTTCGGCTGTTGTTTCAACTGGCCAGGAGGTTAACGAGATGATAGATAGAGGTGCTAGTGCTTCCTCTCGAGGTAGACCATCTGAGTCGAGACATCAGGGCTCAGTGGGAGTGACCCAAGCGAAAGTGTACGCATTAACGCCCCAAGAGGCCCAAACCTCCAATGCAGTGGTCTCAGGTATTTTTCCTATCTGTGATATGAATGCTTGGGTGTTGTTTGAGCCTGGTTTAACCTATCTGCTTATTTCTACATGTTTTGAACATCGATTGAGTAAGAATCATGTTAGGAGAGAAGAATACTTGGAGAAGGTGGCTCAATACTTGTTAGCATCAGTTTCCACATCTCCTCGGTGAACAACAGTTATTAAATACCATATTTCAAGAATCAAAAGTTATTTTCGATTCGAAAATGAAAATATATTGTTTTCTAGCTCACAGTGGCGTTTTTGTCATATTTTCGTCGAAAATCTCGAAATTTGCTAAAAACATAGTAAATGCATAGAAAACACATATCATGATTAAATTAAATTTAAGTATCTAAACGTTTGTTTGAGGTAAAAATTTAACTATTTGAATGTAATAAAAAAATTCAATAAAATAATATATTTTCTTATAAAACAATTTTTATAAAACTATCGATAAATAATTTTCGCAGCGTAAAAACTAAATATATTTTTACATACTATAATACAAACAACTAAACTATGAAATTTAAATTACAGTGACACGTAGGCCCACAACTAATCAAAATGCCTCGGGAACTGTGAACCTCCAGTTCTTGTCGATTCAAGTCCACTGTGGTTCTTGATCGAATCCGCTAACTATGGAATTTCCTAAGCCTGAAATGTGAGGAAATGAAGGGGTGAGATTATAAAATCTCAGTGAGTAAACAGACACCATCTAAATTATCTAAAGGCGAGTAAATGGAGACAATAAGTAAGTCCTCATAAAAGAGTTTCATAATATTTCACTTCTTTTCATTGAATAAAATAAATTCATTTTGCACGAAAAATTATAATGGCTTTAGTATTTATGAAAACTTGGCTTATGCCAATAAAATCATGCTCGGTGAAACCTTGATTAGAGGTGTTCAACCAAGCCAGCCAAGGCTATTAAATTATTCAAAACTCAGTCGTACCTTGGCGTTAGCTAAGTTCGCCTTCACGTGGTGGTTTGACGTGAAGTGAACTTTGCCATACATCAAGACAACCCTGTATGCCTCTACCACTGAGATAAAAGTATATGTAGGGGGTTTTACTGTGCCACCTCTAAATAGGCCGGTCCACAGAAACTCATCTACTACAGTAGATAATAATCCACCAAATTAACAAAAATTTTAGCAGCATGACTAGGCCATTTTAATACTAACCAGCCTGCATGGCAAATAGCAGTTCGTATAGTTTCCAACACAATAACCAAGCAGCTAATCATGCCACATTTTCATAAGCCACGTCGATTTGAAAATACAATTTATTATACAACAAACAACAATCTCCAAGTACTCTATTTCAAAATCAATTGTTCAATTTTTAAAACAATTTATAAAAATTCAATTTATTTTATAAATCCAATTTATTTCATAAATTTCATAATTTTCTCATAAAATAAGTAATTTACCAAATAAAACGATTTTTCTTAAAATCATCAAATTGCAAAAAATCTACTTTAGATAATAAAGATGATAATATGTTTACTCACAATATTAGGAGTAGAAATACTCCTATTCTCTATTCTCAGTTCGCGGGTGTAGTCTCCTGCCCGTGTTAAATGGCTCACCACCTATACATCATACATGACACAAAATTCAATAATTTGTGTCAATTTGTCATAAACTATTTCAAGCTCTCTAAATCAAAATGAATGCAGGCGATGGAACGCAAAATGTTTTATTAATCGCTTAAATATGATTTTCGACCTAAGTCACACTATACTCGATTTAATCGGCTAAAATCTCCAATTTAATTCTAAATCAATTCTTTTAACTTTCTACACTCCAATTATACTTAAATTATCTCAATGACTGCAAATGAAATTCAATTTATCAGTCCGAACCACAAAATACATTGATCCATATACTAGGCAAAAATTCAAATTTTTATGCCAAAAATTCCCATTTAATTTCTAGTCTCTCCAATCATCAAATATCACCAAAATATCATGAATTACCATCATTTCTAGCATCAATTCTCCCTCTAGAAAATTGGGCCTAAATGGGTTAAATGAAGGACAAGTATTTTTCTTGCTAGATTTTAACACTTAACATTACTAATCAACTAAAAACACTAAATTCCATTAAAATCTACCAAAATCAAGACTCAAAACTCCTCCATGGATGTTCGGCCAGCATGGGTTTGGTATGAAATCTCAAGTTTCAAGCATGGAAAATGGAAAGAAATGCATGGGTAAGATGGGTTACTAGCAAAATCAAAGAAATTTTACCTTAGCTTGATCAAATCCTTGGATTCTCACACTTTTTCTCCAATTTTCCAGCTAGGGTTTGTTCTTCCTTTTGTTTTTCTCCTTTCTTCTGGTTTTGGCTGACCAAGGGGTTGAGATGGGCTGATTTTTTATGCTTTTATAAAGAAAATAATAAAATATTAAAAGTATGACACATGGCATTTCCTTATTGGCTTAAATTTTAGATATTTGACTTTAATTCTTTAATTCTCCACCACATAATTTCTCATATTTATCCAATTCCATGATGAATAAAATCCCTTGGACTTGACAAATGTTGGGGGCAAAAAATTATCGATTTGCCCTCGGGGTGGAAAAATTATGATTTTGCCCCTATACTCCGAAAAGTACCGAAATTACATTTTTTCCATTTTTCAACCTCAAATTACACTCCAATTGATCAATCTTAGTCAAATGGGGCCAAAATCTTTTCAAAAAATTCTCGTTTTGTCCTCTAGTGGTAAAATTACCGTTTTACCCTTGTGCTCCAAAAATACCAAGAATTAAAAATTTTCACCTCTAAACCTCATATTATACTTCAAATGATTAGTCTTGATCAAATTTTTCATCAAATAACCAAATTTAAATTTTAGTGCCAAAATGACCATTTTACCCTTAATTGGTCAATATTCCCAATTGTCTCCAAATTGGCCCTCGAACTCCGAATCACCATTTTAAGTCATCCCCGGATTGTGAAATTCTCAATTTCACCTTAAAATTCCTATTTTAATTAGTTCGAGGCTTAAATCGACTTTGTCATACCTCTAGTTATAATATCGACTTTTAATGCCTTTTGGGGGCATTCAAGCATATAAACATTTCATCCAGCACATGGATAACATGACATATATTTTATAAAGTCGGGTTTTACATTTTATGTTGGTTAATCTTATTCCTTATTCATATCAACCTCTTATGTACACATTTGAAGGATTGACTTATTGTTTCTTTACAAACATTTGCCCTGCACACTTGAATAGAAATATTAGACACACAAGGATGGGAATGTTTTATTATCATCAAAAATTAATGGAGCAACATGGGTGTGTAGTGGAAATTAAGGTGAGAGAAAAATGGTAAGACATGCAACGTGTGATAGTTTAAGCTTGGAACAATATAATGTGTGAATGTGTGTTGTTGTGGAAGGTTTAAAAGGCTATGAATATTGATGTTATGATTGGTTGTAGCATGTAATTGTAAATTAAGGTACATGTGGACTTAAAAAATGTTTGATGAAAGTAAATTTATAGTTGCTACCATATTGTAATACCTCGTACTTTGATATGGTGGCTAATAAATCTTATTGGATGCCAATTGAGGTTAATTATAATGTTTAATGGTAATGAAAGGTGAAACGAGTATTGTAAGATAAAATATTTTGCACGCGAGGAAATAATAATATTTTTTTCAAGGAAAAATTTGCAAGAAAAAAATGATTCTGAAGTGAATTGAGGCATAATAAGATATTTTGGGTACCAAGGAGAAAGTAAAAATTTTTGAAGTAAAATAATATTTTATTAATAAAATAATATTAAAATATTAATATTTTAATCATTATCAAAATTTTTTATGAAAAAAGAGTATATGGTTAATCTAAGTGAGAGAGAGGAAGAAAGAGAAAATTTTGGAGAAAAATAAAGCTAGTGGGGCCCGTGCGTTGTTATTAAATAAAACTAACGAAGGTAAAAATATATTTTAAATATTATGGTGATACCGCATTGGAGTACAAATTTTATATTTCGTTTGTACATGTGTAATAGAAGATAATAAAAGGAAACTGGAGTTAAAAGAGCGTTGGGAGGACTAAATTAAAAAGGAAAGAAACTTGAAGGGCAAAACGATAATTTTGCATAAAGTTTGGTCAAAGCTTCCAAAAAAAGCTTTGACTCTCATCTTTATCAGCCATAATCGTCCTTTATCTCCTCTAGCAAAATATTTTCTTCTTCTTCTTGAAGCTTCCAATGCCATTTTCATTTCAAGTTCATGAAAATCAAATTTTTTCATGTGATTTTCCTTGTTTTCATCTCATTTTCTTTCACTTCTTACTTCTTTTTTCTCTTAACTCCTTGGGCACTAAACTTGCAGGTTCTAACCCTAATTTCCAGCACATCTAAACCCTAGGAGAAAAAAAGAGAAAAAGAGAGAAAAGAAGAAAAAGCTTGGTTTTAAAATTCAAGCAAGCAAAGGTAAGGATTTTTGTGTTTTAAGTTCATGGTTGGTTAAATCCTTGGAAAAATAATGTGTGAATCATTTTGTGGCAGCTATGGTGACCATGGGTGTGAGGAAATTGTGAATTTTGTTGAGTGAAATTCAAGCTAAAACCAAGTTGTAAGCTTAATGCCACAATTTGAAGCTTATGATTGGTTTAATATTGTGAGAATGATTGTGTGCATATGTAGTGTTATTGTGATGTCATGGGTATGGTTGGAAGGCAATTATATTAATTGGAAGTTTGGTGTGTAGATATGTGTTGTTAGGAAAGGTTTAAAAGGTTATGGATGTTGGTGTGCATGAATGAATATTAATGTTATGCTTGGTGGCAACATGTAAATAAGGATAGTGGTACATGTAGACTTAGAAAATGTTTGATGGAAGTAAATTTATAATTGCTGCCATATGTTAGGAAATTATTGTGGAAATGATGGCTAAACTTGATAAATATCCTTCGACAAGATTTATATATGTGTTAGAGTCATAAATAGGTTGCTGGTAGTCATAATTTAAAGAATTATGCAAGCAAGGTATAAAAGAAACTTTGGTGAAAATGTGTCAAGATAAGTTAAGTTGAATAAGGATTTGTGATTGAATGAAAAAGGGAAGTATAAATGATGTACACTAAAGATATTGAATTGAGATTGTTGCTAAGAAGTGCGACAGTAAAGGTAGTGTACTATAGTGGTGTGCCAAAGGAAATAACGAGCGACCGACAAAGAGGACTAGCTAGACACGTCTCCACATAAATAGCAATGTAATATCCCACTATCGTAAGGTGAGTGAACTTGCATTAAAATGTTTTTGAGATAAATGCACTAGTGTTTAATTGAATCATTTGAAAAGTTTTATTGGCCTTTTCTTTAAAATATGCATGGGAATAAGCCCTTTGATGAAATGGTTTCACATTGAGAAATGTGACTGTGATGAATCCATGCACTTCTCTATTATGCTGATATATATACATGTGTTGTGCGTTGATATGTAATATTGTGTAATAAACATAACCGTGCATGTGTTCGATGTGGGGGATGCACATGCCGATAATGATGCTGGCGGGAGTGCGTGTGATGATATTGAAATGTGTGAGTAGGGAATGCACATTATGATATTGAGGTGTGCGCAATGTGGGGGTTGCACAGGATGGTATTAGTTGTGTGCGATGTTAGGGTGCGCACGATGACACTGCCTATGTGTGCAATCTGGGGGTTGCACATGAGCTGGGTGAAGCGGTGGTGGAATACGTGTTTATATACGTTTATATATACCTATGCAATAGAAAGTTTATGGTTATAATAGGTGATTGTATTGCATTTTGAATCCTGCATGTGAACCTTGAAAATTGCCAAGTACTTTCAAATCAATTTTCTTTGTAGCGAGAAACCCTCTATCATCTTTGTCATACTTGTCTTGTTGGATATTTGCTGAGATTTTTATTCTTTCCAACTTCATGGTTTATCAAGGATCTTTCAACACTAAAGGATTAAATAAAATGGGCTTTACAAGAAATTAAACAAAATTGCATTGTTTTCAACATAAGTGCATCATGATTTTAAAAACTTCCTATATCGTTTGCTTGTTCCCTTCCTATGTTCACTCATTGAGTTTGTACTTACTATTTTCAAATTCATATTTTCAGATTTGGAGATAGTCGGAACCTAGATTGAAGTGTCCAGTTGTATTCACCATTTGGTAGGTACCATGGCATCTAGTAGTAGTACCCATGCCCAGAGTCACTTCGCTGATAATTAAGGTTTTTTGCATGTGTGTATAGTTGCTTGGATGTAAATTGTGAGATTTTTGTGCACTTTGTATGATTGGGTTGATTAACCATGTCTTGTAGAGTTAACAGATAGTCATCTTATTTTTTGACAACTTTATATATTTGTATATTTAGTTTTCATAGTTTAATTTCAAAGGAATGATTATTAAAAATCATGAGTCTTGGATCATAAAGAAATAAAGGCTTGCTTTGGCCCAGTGGGCTATGCCTATTAGGCCCATGTGTCGATCATGGCCCAGGATTTAGGTTGTGACACATGCTAGGTTATTGGTGTGGAAATGATGGTAGAAATTGATAAATATCCTTGGAAAAGATTAATATGTGTGCTAGAGTCATAAATAAGTTGCCAGTATTTATAATCTAAAGAATTACGTAAGCAAAGGATACAAGTAACTTTGGTAAAAATGGGTCAAGATATAAGTTAGTTGAATAAGGATTCATGATTAAATGAGAAAGAGAAGTGGAAATGATATACACTAAAGATATTGAATTTGAATTGTTGCTAGGAAGTGCAAAAGTGAAGGTAATGTGCTGTAGTGTCACGCCGGAAGAAGTAATAGGCTACCGACAATTAGAAATAGCTAGATACACATCCGCACTAATAGCGATGTAGTATCTAGCTATCGTAAGGTGACTAGGGGGTGTCTATTTTAAAATTCTCGTACCTATTTATATATACGTATGGTTTACTTTAGATGTAAACTTGTGGAAATCATGAGCTGGTAGAATCTTAGGTATTTTGTGGATGCGTAAATGTTTGAAAATGCTTTGAGTATGTATATATGTATAAGCTCTATACGTAAAGTGTTTTAAATCTGGAAATAAGCTTTTCAGTACAGTTTATATCCAAAATGTGCCTTTTTGTTTGTGTGGTGTGCATTCATGAATTTATTCACATATTCACCATGCCATTTCAATATTAAAATCTCATGCAAAGGTTTATAGTATAAAGTCTTATAAAATAGGTTTTTAACATGATACTGTGATCGATATTTTGAAAACAACTCAAAATGATCCATTGATAACCCGATTTGGATTTTTAAATGGTTTTATTAAACTGAGAGATTTGAGAGTGGGCTGGGTGTCACTTCAATTAAGTGTGACCCTTGTACACAAGTGAGCTCCAGCTAGAGAACCTTTGGCCCAACGATGAGCTGTTAGACATGGTTAGGGCATGGTCTATGTTGTATATACATGGTTCGGCCATAGATGTTATATGCGGTTGCAACCGCTTGATTCTTCGATGTCGACCAGCATCGTTGAGATTGCCATGGCATGTGGGATTCGATGGAGAGAGGCTCCCGCATGTTATTACGTGGTAGCGGAACCACAAGTTTTTATTACTATTACCTACTCAAGAGTGACATCTCTTTCGATTTTCAAACTCGTATTTTTTTACATGGTGAAAACGGAATTATATAATTTTCTGCAGCTCCCTTGTTTATACTACGGTATGAATTTTAACACCTCGCGTATGAGGCGATTTGTGATTTGCGTATAAGTTGATTTAATATTTGATTTTTACAAAAGCTTGCTCGATTCTACTGTTTTGATTTGAGTAAAACGTCAAATGATTTCAATGTTAGAAATCTTTCACGTACACTGGATTTACTATGGTACTTGAAGTGATTTCATTTGAATAAGGTCATCAACTTGTTTCGATGTGAAAAATTTTATCTACCTTAATTTGGTATATTGTTTGGAACGATTATAACGCATAAGAAATTCTCGATTTTACATATAAGGCACAAACTTCCATTTAAATTAAATTATTTATATATTCTTGTATTTTAATATTCAAAGTTATCTACTTTACACTTGTTTCCCATCTATACCTTACTCATGGAGTTTATGATGACTGAGTCTATGTGACTCACCCCTTTATTTCCTTTTGCAGATAAGTAATCCGCTCAAGTGCATTGTTCAGCACACCGAGACTTATTGTAGCGTAGGTAATCTCACCTCTTAGCCTTCCGTCCCAAGTCGCTCCACTATTAGAAGTCGAGTCGTAGCACTTTGTTTATTAATCTGTAAACGAATATTGGTCTTGATATAAAAGACAAATTGGAGACTTTAGACTTCATTGTATAAATTTATGATTATATGAATTAAAGGTTGAATTGATTATTATGTCTATGGTTAAATTATGACACAAGAGTATATGGTTTAGGCATTAATATGGATTGGTGATCATGTATAGTGAACTATCGAGAATTTTTATAAAGGCTTGTTCAAGACTTAGTGGGGTTCCCCCAAAAGTCACGGATGCCGGTAGTGATCAAGGAGTAGTCGTTACAGCTTCGGATAGGCTTAGATGAAAATTATTGAAACTGTTATGATATCTTGACAACTAGCATGTGCCTATGTATGTTTATGTAGATATTGTAATGGCCACTCGTCGACTACTACCGGCATCCAAGACTTGCAGGAGAACCCACCAAGTCCGAACAAGCCTTATTCAAAACCTTTGTATAACAATGAACCCATTCCACTGATCTAGTTAATTACTTGAACCATACATCCTTTTATGTAACATAATTTGAACAATAACTATGATAAATCAACTTAACTTTTATTCAACATGATTATAAAAGTACATCCAGGTGTTTAATATCCAATCATATATTTACATTAACACTATTTACAATCAAATTGGGCTACAATTGACTCAACCTCTAGCAGCAGAGTGACTCAGAAATAAGTGTTATGAGATGCCTTTACCTATCTACAGTGGACCGTAAGTGCTGATGATTGCATGCTTGGCCGATCACTTTCTGTAAAAGGGAAATAAGGGGATGAGTCTCATAGACTCAGTGATTATAGGCTCTGTGAGTAAGGAGTAGATGGGAAACAAGCATAATGCAGATCGTTTGAATGATAAAATCAAAATAAAAATAGTGATCTTAGAAAAATAATCAAATTGGAAATAGAGCATTTATGCCTTGTAAAAATAATGCCGTAAAATCATCATCCAATATTTCGCTTGGCAAAACGATGCTGAAAATCACATGTAGCAAAACAAAGTTCAATCATAAGAATCATCACTTATTATCAAAGTACGAGAAACAGTTTAAAGTATGCATGCTCCCAAAATGTGTGGCACGAAAACAAATCAACTTATAAAGCCACATAAACCAATTCATGATCATTAAATAAACGCTGAAAGCTTTTATTCAAATAAGGGGAGCTACAAAGAAAATCTTAGCTCTCCACCATGCAAAAGAGTACATGTGGAAAACTCACAAGGCTCTCAAGTAGGAAAGCATGGTATCAACACGTGGACCCACTTACATGTAATAACATTCGGGAGCATCACTTCCACCGGATTCTCACATGCCATGGCAATCTCGATGATGTTGGCCAACATTGGAGAAATCAAAAGATTGTAACTGCCAATATCACCTGTGGCCTCGCCACATATAACAACCCGTGGCCTTGCCATGTATATCGCAGACCATGGCCCTAGCCATGTCTAATAGCCTATCGGCAACCCAAAGGTTCTCTAGCTAGAGCTCACCCATGCACGAGGGTCACACTTAACTGAAGTGACATCTGACCTACTTTCAACACTCTCAGTTTGTCAAAACCATTTTCAAAACTAAATCAAGTTTTTTTAGACTTTTTCTTGTAAAATGTTTGAAATCAAAGTTCAATAATTCTTCAAATTGCTTTTCACATTCAAATGGCATGGTGTAAACACTTGTACAAAAATCAGAATAAAACCAGTGCTTAAATCTTGCATTTTCAATCAGTTAACAAATGCATTTAGCTATGCATATCACACAAAAATACAAGGCACAAAATTTGATGCAAACATCATAAAAAGGCTTGTTTCCCGATTCTAAAACACTTTACATATATAGTTTGTTTATAGATATATCCAAACCAACTTTTAAAACACTTGCATCCACAAAATACCTAGGATTCTACTAGTTCATGCTTTCCACAATTTTGCGTTTAAAGTAAACCATCACGTATATACATATATAGCTATGGAAATTTTAAAGTGGACACCCCTTACTCACTTTACAATTGCGGGACACTTCGTCGTTATTGATTCGGGTGTGTATCTAGCTAACTCTAATTGTCGGTCACTCGTTACTTCACCCGACACACCACCACGGCAAACTTTTCTACTTCTGTACTTCCTAGCAACAACCCAAATTCAATATATTTAGCGTGTATCATTCCCACATCTCTTTCTCATTCAAACATCAATTCTCATTGTACTAACGTGCATTTTGACAGATTTTTGCTAAGGCCATTTATACACTTTGCTTGCATAATTCTTTAGATTATAAGTACCGACAACTTATTTATAACTTTAGCACTCACATTAATCTTTTCCAATGATATATATCAAGTCCAACCATCATTTCCACACCAATAATCTAGTATATGGCAACAATTATACATCTACTTTCATTAAGCATTTTCTACGTTTGCATGCACCACAATTTACATTCATATGCTACCACCAAGCTCAACATCAATATTCATCTATGCACACTAACATTCATAACCTTAATACTCCTGCAATGTTTTACTCATTAAGTTGTCAACAATTACACAATTATTCCTCATAACATGAACTAACCATAAACCTCAAAATGTAGTATTAAACTTACCACTCTTTCTTTCACTTTGAACCCATCATGCACCCATGGGTTTGGTGGCTTGCATGTCAGCAAATTCCTCCAATCAAGCTGATCCTTGCTACCACAAGACATTTCTTTTAGTCATCAACTTATTTTCAAAGGTTACTCAAGCTAAAAGCAAGAATCCTTATCTTTCCTTGCTTGAATCACGAAAACTGAGCCTTATTCATCCATTGACACTCCACGACATCTCCCTTGAGTTTGAAGACTCTTTAATTGATGAAACAAGATAGATTTTCAAGGTGTAGGAGGAAACCTCATGATTTTATCTTAATTTTGGTGCAAATTTGAGCCTTTTCCATTCTTTCTCTCTTTTTCTTTTTTTTTCTTTCATTCCTTTTCTTTCTCCTTTCTTATTCCTTTCTTTCTCCTTTCTCTTTTCTTCTTGATTGTGGTGGACTCCTCAAGGATGAGCCTTGAAAAAAATTGATTTTCTTTTTCTTGTTTTTACTCACCCATGGGCAAATTGCCCAATACCACCTTTTTTCTTTACTTTTCTTTTCTTTCTCCCTTATTTCCTTTGCATGGGCAGATTGCCCAAGGTTGAATGGTTCTTTTGGCTTTCTTTCCCACTTATTTTATGTGATTAAATCACATGGTAAAAGCTTACCACGCTTCCATCTGCCACTTGCCTTTTATCCTTTACTTTTCATCATTTTTCATTTCTTTATTTCTTACACCATTTTCTACTTTCTGCTTTGTTTAATCTTCCATTGTCCCATCCAAACCACATGCCATCCACTATCTTCTTCCTTCATTTGACCAACAGTGCACCAATTACATTTCATGCAAACTAATTTTAATTTTATTCTTTCTTTTGCTTCACATTGTGGAGGTCTCACATGTCCCTCACTAACTTTTCCTTTTGCATGCTATGATTGTAGGTAATAGTAACTTTTACATGTACATCTCATATTCCACTTAGTCTAACCTTCCTTGGTTAGTAAATTTCCCTTTTTAACTCCAAATATTGAAATTGCGAACGAGTCCTCAATTTTTCCTTATTTCTCTTGTGACCCCTCCAACTTTCATTCTTTACAATTGGGTCCTTCCAATATTTCTTAAACTCCAATTTCCTTTTATTTTCCTTCCTTTACACATGTACAAACAAGATATAAAGTTTGCACTTCATCAAGGTGCCACCACAATATTTAAATATTTACTTACCTGCTCGTGCTCTATTTAATAAAAGCACGCGAGCCTTGCTAACATCATTTTTCTTCAAAATTCTTTCTTATTTCTTCTCCCCCACTTGGATTAGTCATATACTCCTCTTTCGTGACTAATTTCAATAATTAATGAAATATTAATATTTTAATATTATTTTAATAATAAAATAATATTTTATTCTAAAATTTTCCACTAGCCCTTTAGGGCTCCAAAATATCTTACTTTGCCTCGGTTCACTTCTGAATCACCTTTTAACTCACTAATTTATCCTCAATTAGTATCTAATAAGCTCTATTAGCCATCATATCAAAGTACGGAGTGTTACAGATATGGCTTTATGGATGAGCCTAATAATATATGTATGGATATGGAGACTCCCTAGGGATGATGGATGTGCCCATAAAATGGGAGATGTAAGATGAAAATATGATTAAGATTTGATGAAATGCTTCGAGGTAAGCAAATTATGGATATCGATTATTACGATTATGCTCAGCTACTAGGATAAGCTATGGAGCCTAATTTGATGATAGTTTTAAGGTTAAGCCTTAATTTTATATGCTCTGATATGGTGACATAGAGTTTTAAAAATTATGAATGTGATACGTTGTTGAGTTATGATCCGACAAGGCATAATATGATGAGATGTGTTGTCATGACCCAAAGCTAAGTGTCTATGACCAACGCACAAGCTTGGCAAGCAAAGCCCACAAGACCTAACAAAGCTTTAGGGTTTAAAATCAAATAACACATAGCCAAAGGATTTCATATGTCATATTCATGAGTAAAATTCAAGTTCAACATAGTACACCATCCTTAGCACATAATTCATACAAGTATCATAAGGTCACACATTATGTAAAACCTGACTATATAAAATATATGTCGTGTTATCCATGTACTAGATGGAATGTTTGTACACTTGAATGCCTCGAAAATGTATTAAAGACGATATTGTACCTAAAGGTACGACTAAGTGGAATTATACCTTGAACTAGTAAAATAGGAATTTTATGGTGAAATTAAGAATTTCACAGTCCAGGGATGACTTAAAATGGCGATTCAAAGTTCGAGGGCTTATTTGGAGTCAATTGGGAATATTAACTGATTAGGGGCAAAACGATCATTTTGCCACCCAAAATTTAAATTTGGTTATTTAATGAAAATTTTGATCAAGATTAATCATTTAAAGTATAATATGGGGTTTAGCAGTGAAAAATTTTAATTCTCGCTGTTTTTGGAGCATAGGGGTAAAATGGTAATTTTACCACTTGAGGATAAAATGGGAATTTTTAAAAAAGCTTTTGACCCCATTTGATTAAGATTGATCAATTGGAGTGTAATTTGAGGTTGAAAACTGAAAAAAAAAATGTAATTTTGGTACTTTTCGGAGTATATGGGCAAAATCATAATTTTACCACCCCAAGGGCAAAACGGTAATTTTACACCCCCAACACTTGTCAAAACCAAGGATTTTATTCATTATGGTTATGGATAAATATGATATTATTTGTGATTTAGAATTAAATAATAAAAGATAAATATTAAAATTTTAGACCAATCATGTTATGCCATATGTCAAGCTTTTAGTTATTTATTATTTTCCTTATAAAAGAGATAAAAATCAGCCCATTTTCCCCCATAATGGTCGGCCAAGCAAGAAAAAAGAGAGGAAAGAAAGAATAAAACCCTAGATGGAGAAAATCAAAGAGAAAGTGTGAAAATTCAAGGAATTTAGCAAGGTAAGGTAAAATTTCTTTATTTTTTCTTGAGGTTTACATTACCCATGCCTTATTTTCTCATTTCCATGGTTGAAAATCAAAGTTTGTAATTGGGTGTTATGCTGACCGTACATGAGGGAGGAGAATTTGTGCTTGAATTTAGTTAGAAATCTTGTTAGGTTAGTGTTTTTAGGTGATTTGTGATGTGTAGTGTGCAAACAAGTGAAGAAAATTACATGAACTTTGGAAACCCTTCGTGGCCGAACCTACCTTGTAGTGTTTTGATGGTGAATTGATTTAGTGTTAAGTGAATTGGTTGAGAATTGATGATTTGTGATGTGAAAATCAAATAGGAAAAATTTTAGTGTGAATGCACCCACCATGGCCGAAATTTTCAAGGAGAATTGTGAAGGTTGATATGCTAAATTTTTGGTAAATTGGCTTGTATTTAGCGGTTTGAAGTATTGGAAAAGAAATGGTGTTAATTGGAGTTAAATTGAACGTGTTGGCCATTTAATCGGGTAATAGGTCGAATTAGGTCAACGTCGTGTTTAAGCAAGAATCGGACAATTTTTGCATTTCATAGCATGCATTAGTAGTCTAAATTAGTTTATTACAATTTGGGGGCAATGTAGTAAATTTCTTGATTTTGCACTATGTCAAGGTGGTGAGTCCTCCAAGAAAGGCAAGGAATTGCACCCAAGGATCACTAGTCAAAATGCCTAAAATTCGAGTTCCGAAAACAGTGAGTAAACTTATTATCGTCTTAATGATTTAGAGTAGATTTCATTCTAATTGATGATTTTATGAAAAATCATTTTATTTGGTAAATTGCCTATTTTATGAGAAAATTATGAAATTTATGAAATAAATTAGATTTATAAAATAAATTGAAATTTTATAAATTGACTTGAAAATTTGACAATTGATTTTGAAACTAGAGTAATTGGAGACCACAACATGTGTTATTGCCAACTATGATTTAAATCAATTGGCTTGTGATATTGTGGCATGATTGGCTAAATTTGTAACTGTATTGAAAAATGTGAACTGTTCGCTTTATCTTGATAAATTGGTTAACCATGTATTTGCCACATCATGCAAATTTGGAAATTTTCATGATTGGTGGTTTATAGAATCTTCACTGTAGTAACGGGTTTCAGTGGACCGAGCCTATTTAAAGGGGCACGGTAAACCCTGTATATTATACCTCTGATCAAAGGCGCGGAGGGTAACTCCTGAGGTATGTCAGAGTTCACTGCACGTCGAACCACCTTGTGGTAGTGAACTCGGCCAATGCCAAAGAATCGCTACATTTTGAGTAATTATGAAATCTTAACAGCCTTGGCGGTCTCGGTCGGATACCTCTGATCAAGGTGTCACCGAGTATGATTTTATTGGCATAAGCCAAGTTTTCATAAATACATAAGCCATAAAAATTTTTCGTGCAAAATAAATTTATTTTACCGAGTGAAAAGAACTGAAATATTACGAACTAATTTATTGGGATTTATTTATTCGTCTCCATTTACTCGCCTTTAGATAGTTTAGATGGTGTCTGTTTACTCACTAGGATTTTATAATCTCACCCCCTCATTTCTTCACATTTTAGGCTTAAAATAGCCGTAGTTAGCGGATTCGATCAAGGACCACAGCTGGACTTGAATTGTCAAGAATTGTAGGTTTACAATTCTTGATGCATTTTGGTTAGTAGTGGGCCCACGTGTCACTGTAATTTAAATTTCATACTTTCGTTGTTTATATTATAGTATGTAAGAATATATTTAGTTTTCACACTACAAAAATTATTTACCAATAGCTTTATAAAAAAATTTGTTTTATAAGAAAATAGATTATTTTATTGAATATTTTTATTATATTAAAATAGCCAAAATTTTTACTTCAAACGAATGTTTTAGATACTCAAATTTAATTATATTCATGAAATATGTGTTTTCTACGCATCTACTACGTTTTTAACCAGTTACTAGATTTTCAAAAAAAAAGACAAAAATGCCCCTGTGAGCTAAAAGATAATATTTTAATGTTTTTAAATTAGAAATGTCTTATAATTCTTTGAAATATGGCATTTTATAACTATCGCTCACCAGGGAGATGTGGAAACTAATGCTAAGCCTTGCGGGGTTCCGTTAGGCATTCCAGGTATGAGTGCCTATCAGGACGTCGTGACGGTTGTCATGGGTTCGATGGAAGTTTCGGGTCGTGACAATTTTAGTGGTATCAAAGCATTTGAGTTTTAAAAGATTAGAGTTTTGATTTTAAAGTGTTTTGAAAATTTACAGTGTTAGTGTGGCCCTAGTTAAGTTAGGTTAAGGGAATGCATTAGCATATAGCACTTAAAATTATCTAAACTTACCTTGTCCATTTTATAGATCGCCATGTCTGGAAGGGACGAAAATCTTGATACTTCTTGGAACGTCAGTGAGGGGTCATTGGACTCCACAGCTAGGAGTCGTAGGCGCTCGGTACCTAATAGCCCAGAAAGATATCTTTTTAGACTTCCCCTTAACTAGACTCCCTCAGATTTGAGAGCACAAGTTCAGACACCGGAGAGCTCTAGCACTAGTGACACCGATGAAAGTGCTAGTAGCAATGATGTTAATGTAAGTATAAGGAATTCCCTCTTGAGAGAGGCTGAGAGATGTGCTGAAGCAAGGGAAAGAAGAAGAATGACAAGAGAAGATTTTCTTAATAAGAGAGCATCTACATCAGTTGTTAGACATTTTCCTCTTGGGTACGGAAGAAACGCAGCCCCGGTAAGTGATGAGGAATGTTGAAGGATCCAACAAGCTTGGATTAGGGAACAAAGAGAAAAATCTCAAGGAATGAAAAAGAGTTTGGAAAAGGATCCTGAGGAAAAACGAGAGTAGAATCTCAACACTCTCGTTAAATTTTGTACTAACCTGACTTTAGGGAGTTGTAGTGTCACGACCCGAAACTCCCCATCGGGCTCATGACAACTATCACGAAGTTTCGATGGGCACTCATTAGCCGGAATGCCGACCGGAACCTCGTAAGGCTTAGCATCAGCTTTCGCACTTCCCCGATGAGCGACGGTTATTAAATTCCACATTTCAAATACCACAAGTCATTTTAAAGTTAGAAACACTAAAATAATTTCATCTGGCTCACAGGGGCATTTTCGTCGTTTTTCACTGAAAATTTCAAAATTTGCTAAAAACGTAGTAAATGCGTATAAAACACATATGTCACGATAAAAATAAATTTAAATATCTAAAACGTTTATTTGGGAGAAAAATTTAATTATTTGAATATAATGAAAAAATTTAATAATATAATATATTTTCTCATAAAACAATTTTTACAAAACTATCAATAAATAATTTTTGTAGCGTAAAAATTAATTATGTTTTTACATACCATAATACAAACAACTAAAGTATAAAATTTAAATTATAGTGACCCGTGGCCCACAACTAACCGAAATGCATGGAGACTGTGAACCTACAGTTCTTGTCGATTCAAGTCCATTGGGGTCCTTGATCGAATCCGCTAGCTACAGGCTACTCAAATCCTAAAATGTGAGGAAATGAGGAGGTGAGATTATAAAATCTCAGTGAGTAAACAATTACCATCGAAACTATCTAAAGTCGAGTAAAAGGAGACGATTAATATAAACTAGTGTAAAATGTTCATAACACTTTATTTCCTTTCACTTAGTGAATTAATTTCATTTCACTAGAAAATTTACATGGCTTATGTTTATTCGTAAAATCGTGGCTTGTGCCATAAAATCTCATGCTCGGTGACACCTTGATCAGAGGTATTCAACCAAGCCCGCTAAGGCTGTCGAAATTATCATAATTGTTCAAAGTCAGCCATTCCTTGGCGTTAACTGAGTTCACCTTCACGTGGTGGTTTGCGTGAAGTGAACTCTATCATATCTCAGGCCAATTAAATAACCTTGCACGCCTCTACAATTGAGATATCAATATATAGGGGTTTTACCGTGCCACCTCTGATTAGGCTGATCCACGGAAACCCATCTACTGCAGTAGATATAGATCCACTAATTAACAAAATTTTAGCAGCATGACTAAGCTATTTTATTACTAACCAGCCTGCACGGTAAATAGCAGTTCATATAGATTTCAACACAATTGTGAGACCTTGTCAAATTTGTTAAAAGCCAGCATTGTACCTAGTAGTACAACCAAGTTAAATCGAGCCTTGAACTATCTCAAATAGAAATTGTAAGAGGAATTTGAAAATTCTGAAACCCATAGAATGACTTAGAATAGTGATTCGGAGTTCAAGGTCCAGTTTGGAGTCAATCGAGAAAATTGACCGGTTAGGGACAAAACGGTTATTTTGCCATTTGATGAATAAAAGGAGATTTTTAGCCAAGACTTGATCACATTGGACAAAAAAATAATTATATGAAATATAATTAAGATTATTGGAGTACAAAATGAAGTTATCAGTGAAAAATTGTGATTCTCGGTATTTTTGGAGCACAAGGGCAAAATGGTAATTTTACCATTGGAGGACTAAACGGGAACTTTTTTTGAAAATATTTTTGCCCCATTTGGTTAATATTGATCAATATTAGTGTTATTTGAGGTTGAAAAGTAGAAATAAGGTGATTCCGGTACATTTTGGAGTATAGGGGTAAAATCGTAATTTTACCATCTCGAGGGCAAAATCGTAATTTTCCACCACCAGAACACATTTTTCCAGCCATGGTCATCTTTTGATCATATCATGACTTTGACTAATCAAGTGGTGGAAAAGAATTGGAAGAAAAAGTCAAAAAGGTTAAACAAATGGGCAAATGAGCATGTGACATGTGGCATGCTTGATTATTATATCATTTTCTATAAAAATTAGCCCATTAAATCCCTAATTTCCTCACCATATTTGGCCTAAGCAACCAGCAACAAGAACAAAGGAAGAACAAAGGGAAAAACAAGAAAACTTAGGTGAAAAATCAAAGAGAAAGTGAAGAAATCAAGGAAACAAGCTAGGTAAGTTAGAACTTCTTTAATTCTCCTTGATACCTAGCTAACCTATGCTTTTGTTCTTGATTTCCATGGATGAATATTGAGTTATAATGATGAATTCAATTCTGAAAAATGGGTATGGAAGAGGAATTTATGTTGGATTGGATTGATTTTAGACTATGTTAATGTTTAGAGGTAGTTAAGCATGGTTATGAACAAAAATATAAGAAAAAATTTGATTCTTTTTGTTGTTCTTCATTGGCCGAACCTACGGTGTTGAGAATCAATGAGGAATTGTTTCATTTCAAATGAAATGATTTCATTTGAAATGAAATAAATTAGAAAATGACAAATTAAAGTGAAAAAGTTTAGTAGGAAAAATTACAGTGCTAATGCACTGTAATGGCTGAATTTTTCCATAAAGAAATGGAAAAGTTTTAATGCTGAAATTGGCACTATTTAAATGGTATGTGATGAATTAAGGTATTAGAAAAGAATGGTGCAATTTGGAATCAAATCGGACGTATTAGTTAATTTATCGGGTGAGCGGTCGAATTTAATCGATACCGCGTTAAAGCGATAATCGAATGCATTTTTCATTTGCATATCATGCGTTAGCAATTTAAATTAGTTTATATTAGCTTAGGGGCAATATAGTAAATTCCCTAATTTTATTCTATGTTAAGGTGGTGAGATGTCCGAAAAAGGCAAGGGAATCGCACTTGAGGACTATTAATCCGAGTGCACCCGGAATCCAGATTTTTGACACTATGAGTGAATTTGCATTTCAAATTATTTTGGGAAATGTACGTGTATCGAAATGGATAATCTGAATGATTTTATCTGAATTTCTAAAAATACGTGCCTGGAAACAAGCCTTTGATAAAAATGTTTTGATGTGTGAATTGTGATATGCATAAAGGCATGAATTCATGTGCTCTGTAATATGCTGCTATATATATGTGTTGATGTGTGATATGTATTGACCAATAATATTGTGTGATAATTATAACCGTACATGTGTACGATGTGGGGAGTACATGTCGGTGATGATGGGTGCAGAGATATGGAGAGTGATATTGTTTATGCACGATGTGGGGGGATGCACATGATAACTCTAGCTATGTGCGCGATGTGGGGGTTGCACATGAGCTGGTGAGATTGAGTGATATTGTTTGTGCACGATGTGAAGGGATGCACACGATAACTCCAGCTATGTGCGTGATGTGGGGGTTGCACATGAGTTGGTGAGATAGTGGAATATTGTATTCATCTGTGTGCATATGTATGAAATTGAATACTCCTTCGTTGTAAATTAATTTGAGTTGAGGGAAAGGGTTTGATAATAAATTGGATCAAAAATGTTTTGTTCCAAATGTTTGCATCATGGTTTAAAATCCTTCTTGGATATTATTGCTTGTTTCCACCTAATGTTCACTCACTGAGTATTGTACTCACCATTTTCAAAAATTCATGTTTTCAGATCAGGAGATTGTAGAATCCTAGATCGCGGGATCATTGTAGTTCGTCTCCTGGTAGGTGTCCGGCATTCAATAGTTGCCCGTTTTTATTGTAAATGTTTTCGCTAGAAGTTGTGGGTCTTTTGTATTGTGAATACACTCAAACAATGTAAATATGTTTGTGCAATGTAAATTGTTAAATACATGACTGGTATAGTGCATGTATATTATTATCTATAATGCCATTGGAATTTGGCTTTGTGTGCACTGGGTTCATTGCGTATGGATGCCTCACACGATCATACGTAGAGTAAAGTAAATGAAAATAGGCTTGATTGGGCTTAGTGAGCTATGCTCATTGAGTCCTTGCGCCGGTCATGGCCCGGGAATCGGGTCGTGACAACAATAAACCAGTTGCCAGTCATACCACATTTTCATAAGCCATAATAATTTAAAAACATAATTTACAATAAAACACGGGGTCTCCAATTACTCTAATTTCAAATCCAATATTCGATTTTCAAATCAATTGATAAAAATTTGATTTATTTAATAAATTCCATTTATTTCATAAATTCGTATTTTTCTCAATAAACTAGAAATTTACCATTTAAAATAATTTTCACAAAATCATTACATTGAATAAAATTCCTCTAGATAGTTAAGGCGATAAATTGTCCACTCACCTCGTCAAGAGTGCACAATACTCCTGTTTTCAATTTCCGCTGTATTATACTTTTCCCGCGTCTAGGGGACTCACCACCAATATGTCACATGTGACACAAATTTCAATAAATTGTGTCAATTAATCCTAATTAATTTCAATCTCCATAAATCTACATGAATGCATAAAATGCTATGCAATTGTCCGAAAAAACACTTAAACGCGATATTCGACCTAACACGTACAATGCGCGATTTAATTTTCTAAAATCTCCAAATAAATTCTAAATTGATTTCCTTCAATTACTATACCTCAATTATACCCAAATTAACTTAATTTCCACAAATATGGTGCAAATTATCGGTCTAGACCACAAATTACAAAATTACCCATATTAGGTAAAAATTCGTATTTTCACACCAAAAATTTCCATTTAATTTTTTTATATCCATAATTCATTAAAATATACCTAAATACCATAGAATATCATCAAAATCAGCAACCAATCTCTCTCCATAAAATTCGGCCTAAAGTGGGTAAAGTGGGAAACAATTATTTTCTTGCCTAATTTTCATTCTACACATTACTACCTAATTAAAAGCACTTAATTCTTCATTTTTCCAAGCCATTTTCTTTGAAATACAAACAATTCCTCATTGATATTCAACCCTCATAGTTCGGCCAATGAAAAATCTCGAAGAAATTGAATGTTTCTATTGTAGTTTTGTTCATAAACATGCTTAACCATCATTAAACATTAACATAGTTCAAAATCAAGCTAATCTAACATCAAATTCTCTTCCATACCCATTCGGCTTCAAGGATTTTAGCATGATTACTCAACATTCAGCCATGAATATTAAGAACTAAAGCATGGGTAAGCTAGGTTTAAAGTAAAACTAAAGAAATTTTACCTTAACTTTGCTTGATTCTTGAAAAACCCTTGAAATCTCTTGATTTCTTGGCCAATTTCTTGTTTTCCCCTTTGTTTTCTTTTCTTTCTTCTTCTCCCCTCTTTGCTGGGTTTAGGCCGACCCTCACATGGCTCATTGGCTGAAAATTTGGTCTTTGTATAGTCTTAATAAAATAATATTATTTTATTATACTTTTTAATTTTTTATTAATTTATTTTATTATTACTTTTTTTCCAATTGACTTTTTATCCACCATAAGCTTTCTTCACTTATCCATTCATCAAAAGAAGTTTCTAGACTTTTCCAGAGTCTTGGTGGAGTAATTTTCAAAAATTACACTTTTACCCTCGAAAAAATAGAAAATTACATTTTTTCCCCAAAAATTGAAAAATTACCAATATTCATATTTTTCACTCCTCATACTCATATCATACTCCAATTAGTCAAATTTGATCCAATTTCTAGAGAAAATTCAATTTTCTTCCTCAAGTGGTAAAATTACGATTTTGCCCCTATACTCCGAAATGGACCGAAAATTGAAACTTGTCACTGCTAAATCCTCAAATTATGTTCTAAATAATCTAAATAATTAATCTTGATCAATTTTTGTCAAAATCTTTTTCAACAATTCTTGTTTTGTCCTCTAATGGTAAAATTACTATTTTACCCTTGTGCTCCGAAACTACCGAGAAATTAAATTTATCACTGTCAAATTTCATTTTATGCTCCAATAAATCATATTATACTTCAAATGATTAATCTTGGTCGAATGTGATCAAAATCTTTTATAGAAATCTCCATTTTGTCCTTAAATGACAAAATGACCGTTTTATCCCTAATCGGTCAATATTCTCGATTGACTCCAAACTGGACCTCGAACTCCGAATAACTGTTTTAAGTAATCCCTAGACTGTGAAATTCTCAATTTCACTCTTAAAATCCGTATTTGAACTTATTCGAGGTTTAAATCATCTTAGTTGTACTTCTAGGTATAATACTGCCTTTTAAATACTTTCCCAGTTGTTCAAATATACTATCACTCTATCAGTCACATGTATAACATGACAGATATTTTAGGGCC
Organism: Theobroma grandiflorum; assembly: GCA_036013995.1. Taxonomy (NCBI): domain Eukaryota; kingdom Viridiplantae; phylum Streptophyta; class Magnoliopsida; order Malvales; family Malvaceae; genus Theobroma; species Theobroma grandiflorum. The sequence continues at coordinate 16,308,612 of CP142133.1, forward strand.
GGGCTTGACATGTAGTGAACAAGAAATAGCCGTAGCTATCTTTGTAAAAGAACTAAGGTTAGTTTTGTTTTATATAACTAGTGTAGATTATTAGATACCTGTTTAAATAACTTGATCTGCATAGTAATCTGGTGGTGTGATAAAAATAGATTAATAAAATAAGTATTGAGGAAAAATATTTATCTTAGTAGTATGATTGATCATTTTATATAATTATGGTATACGGATGAAAGAAAGTTAATAATGAATTAAACGACTACAAAGTCTGACAAGGAACTATTCATTTTGTAAATATGATTAGTCAAGAACTGGTGAGTAAAGACAAACTCTTGATGATGAGTGGTAAACAATCCGATGTATACCTAGCTAAGAATAAATTTGTAGATCATTAATTAATAAAATTGCACTGAATGTAGCAGTGAAGGTATATGAATGTCAATATTGAAATATATTCAAAGCAAGATATGTGGAGACTAAGGACTCTGATCGAAAACTGTAATAGAAATTTAATTTTACAAATAGCAGTCTCCATGACTGTAACAAGTATGAAGGATTTTAATATATAGACATACGATAGATTGTTAAAGTCATAAATGACCTTAAGGATGAATTTTGATACTTTAAATCCTCAACACATTTCTATTGAAGCATGTGTTGAAGCAACCTGGAGGCATACGGAATGGCATAAAGATAAGATTCGTAAGTTGAAATATGGTCATTGGTTTGGATGCCAAGTTTTATTATTGGAATTTTCAGTGCATTAGGGAAGTGTTAAAATAGAGATGACTAGTAATGGATGATAGAAATAGAGATATACCATAAGTAATCATGTGTATGATAAAATATACGTATAAAGATTATTAATGGGTGGACATGTAGTGGGAGTTGTAATTTACAAATTCGAAGTATTTAAGATAGATTAAATGGATTTAGTATTAGTCAAGGTACATAAACCTTTTAATTAATTTCTGTGGAGTATGCATGAGAGTGAAATGGAGGAACATAGTGCTGTGATACAATATGGTGAAGTTACCCTATATTATGGAAAGAATATTCTAAAGTGGAATTTACTGATTGTTGACAAGAGTTATAGGATGAAATGAATTTGAAAATACTAACTTTGTCTGTCATATGTGGAAGATCAAGAGAAAATAAATGGTTATAAAAAAAATTGTAATGTAAGCTTGGAGGAGAACCAATCGGAGAAGGATGACTAAGGTGGTAACCTTAGATTGAATACAGTGTAACAGATATGAAATTGAACGAGTGAATTGGATTGAAGTTACCGAACTCAATTCAAAATCTTGATAATTGGAATTTTAAAGTTTTTGGAAAGTATCGATATGAATGAATTGAAGATTGTCTTTATTGCCTATTATATATATATATATATATATCAGCATATAAGAGAAGGAAAAAGGTTAAAGAAATTTGAGATAGATACCTAAAGATAAACTAACATATGGAGTAGCAAGATGAATAATATGTTGAATAAAGTTAAATCGTAAGAAATGGAAAGGACAAGAGATTAAATCTTGTTAAAGACTAAAGAGGAAGTGATAAAAAGGTTAGATGAATATACAAGATACTAATAAGAGATGCTGATACCAAGTAATGAAGGTGTGAATGGAGATTTCAAGGATGATATAGTAAATATATATATAGAATTTGGTTATGGAAATTTCCAAATATTATTTTGACTCTGTTGGAAGGAAAGGATTTATAATAACACAGGTAAACCAATACTTATGTGCATGAAGGAAAGTGCACTAGGTCAATTAAGTCTGTTATGTCTATATATAGATGGTGTTGAGATTTCGAAATATTTCATATGTGAATATGTGAGACCCTGTCTAATTGGTTGAAAAGCCGGTATTGTACCTAATGGTACAATTAAGTTAAATCGAGCTTCAACTAGTTTAATAGAAATTCTAAGAGGAATTTCAAAATTCTGAGACCCACAGAATAGCTCAGAATAGTGATTCAGAGTTCAAGGTCCTATTTGGAGTCAATCGGGAAAATTGACCGGTTAGGGACAAAACGATCATTTTCTCATTTGTTGATTAATGGAGATTTTTAACCAAGATTTGGTCACATTGGACCAAAAATAATTATATGACATACGGTTATGATTATGCGATCATAAAATGATGTTTAGCAGTGTAAAATGGTGATTCCCAGTGTTTTTGGAGCACAAGGGTAAAATGGTAATTTTGCCACCGGAGTGCTAAACGTGAATTTTTTTGGAAGGATTTTGACCCATTTGGTTAATATGAATTAATATTAGTGTTATTTGAGGTTGGACAGTGAAAATAATGAAATTTCGGTACATTTCGAAGTGTAGGGGCAAAATTGTAATTTTGCCATTTCGGGGGACAAAACCGTAATTTTCCACTACTAGGATAATTTTTCCAGCCATGATCATCCTTGGATCAGACTTTGACTTGATTGATCAAATGGTGGAAAAGAAATGGGAGAAAAAGTCAAAAAGTCAAGAAAATGAGCCAATGGCATAATGCCATGTGGCAACTTGTTTATTTTATTATTTAAGCCATAAAAATCAGCCTTTAACCCTCATTTCTCTCTCTAAATTTGGCACCCACCAGAATTGAAGGGAAGAAAAGAAGAACAAAGGAGAAAAACATAAAACCTAGCCAAAAATTCATAGATTTCAAGTGTTTTTCAAGATTCAAGCAAAACAAAGGTAACTTTTCTTTAGATTTACTCTAACCCTAGCTTACCTATGCTTTTGTTCTTGATTTTTATGGTTAAATATTGAGATATCATGATGGAATGAATTCTGAAAAATGGGTATGAGTAGGGATTTGATGTTGGATTGGATTGAATTTAGACTATGTTAGTGTTTAGAGGTAGTTAAGCATGATTATGAACAAAAATGGAAGAAAGAAATTGAATCTCAGGGTTGTTCTTTGTTAGGCTGAACCTAGGGTGCAGAGTGCATGAGGAAATTGGTTCATTTCAAATGAAATGATTTCATTTGAAATGAAAGAAATTAGAAAATGACAAATTCAAGTGAAAAATGTAGTAGAAAAATTTTCAGTGCTAATGCACTGTATTGGCCGAATTTTTCCATAAAGAAATGGAAAATGGTGAATGCTGAAATTGGCATTAATTAAATGGTTTGTGGTGAATTAAGGTATTAGAAAAAAAAAAGAATGGACCAATTCGGAATCAAATTGGACATAATAGCCGATTAATCGGGTAATCGGTCGAAATTAGGCAATACCGCGTTAAAGCGATAATCGGACGCATTTTTGCCTTTGCGTATCATACGTTAGCAATTCAAATTTGTTTATATTAGTTTGGGGGCAATATAGTAAATTTTTTAATTTTATTCTGTGTTAAGGTGGTGAGAAGTCCGAGAAAGGCAAGGGAATCGTGATTGAGGATTTTTAATCCGATAGCATCCGGAATCCGGATTTGTGAGACGGTGAGTGAACTTGCATTTCAAATTATTTGGGGAATGCACATTGTATTGAAATAGATGATTAAATGATTTATTCAAAGTTTTTTTTAAATATGTGCCGGGAACAAGCCCTTGATAAAAATGATTTTATGTGATGGAATTATGTGGTATGCATGAAATTATGTGTACTTATAACATGTTGTCACATATGTGTGAATATGTGTGATGTATTGACATTTGTTATTGTTGATATATATATGTAAATGTACATGTGCATGATGTGGGGAAAGGCTCATGTCGGTGAAATTGGATGTGGAAATTATGGTTTGTGCACGATGTGGGGGGATGCACACTGTAGCTCCAGCTATGTGCGCGATGTGGGGGTTGCACATGAGCTGGTGAATGCACATGGTGCACATGATTATGACTCCAGCTATGTGCGAGATGTGGGGGTTGCACATGAGCTGGTGAGTGCACATGCTGCACATGATGATGACTCTAGCTATGTGCGCGATGTGGGGGTTGCACATGAGCTGGTGAGTGCACATGGTGCACAGGATAACTCTAGCTATGTGCGCGATGTGGGGGTTGCACATGAGCTGGTGTCACGACCCAATTCCCGGGCCATGACCGGCGCAAGGACCCAATGAGCATAGCTCACTAAGCCCAAACAAGCCTATTGTCACTTACTTCACTTACTGTATTCCACATATTCTCGTGTGAGGCATCCACACGTAATGCACCCAGTGTGCATACAATGCCAATTAACCATGGCACATCCAATCACACATACACACACACACCCTTTCCGGGAGTGGACACAGCCAAAACACAATGGCATTTTTAATCACATTATACATGCACTATGCTAGTCATGTATTTAGCAATTTACATTGCTTACACATATTTACATTCATACCAGTCAAATATAAACTCTGACAATGTACATTACATGTACATATCCATCATACAAAAACCCATGACTACCAGCGGAGACATGTACAATAAAGCGGCAACTAGTGAATGCCAGACACCTACCAGGAGATGGACTACTGTGATCCCGCGATCTAGGAATCTACAATTTCCTGATCTGAAAACATGAATTTTTGAAAACGTGAGTATAAAACTCAGTGAGCAAACATTAGATAGGAACAAGCCATAATATCAGGAAGGGTTACAATATGATGCATACATTTGAAACACGTCATTTTTATCTAATTTATTACCAACCCTTCCCCTCATTTCAATTTAATTTATAATGAAGGAATAATCAATTTCATACAAATATACTCGGAGAAATGAGCAATCACAAATGTACACAAACACACATATCTGAGCACTCGCAGGCGTTACGTATCGCCGTCCATGCAAGCCCCTGGATAACCAATCACACTTCACCACTGTTCACGTGTAATGGTTTCCAGGAATCGTGGGCGTTACGTATCGCCGTCCCCACTTTGCTCAATTTCCAAAATTTATAGTAATAGTGGGCGTTACGTATCGCCGTCCCCACTTTACTAAATTTTCAATCTCTAGGAAATAGTGGGCGTTACGTATCGCCGTCCCCACTTTGCACACCATTTCAGGCTTGTGCATTTTCCTCTTCACACGTGCACGGTGGTAACAATTTCACAACACTTCTCAACAATGTACACAAACATCATAACAATGTACATATCCAGCACAATTAAATTTCATCTCAATGAAATAATATTTCATGCCTTTATGCATAACACAAAGTTTTATGCCCTCATGCATAACATATAATTTTATGCTTTTATGCATAACTCATATTTTTATGCTTTCATGCATAACACATATTTTTATGCTTTCATGCATAACACATATTTTTATGCTTTCATGCATAACACATAATTCATCACATAAAATCATTTTAATCAAAGGCTTGTTCCCAGCACATATTTTTTTTTAAAACTTTGAATAAATCATTTAATTATCCAAATCAATACAATGTGCATTTCCCCAAACAATTTTGAAATGCAAGTTCACTCACCGTCTCACAAATTCGGATTCCGGATGCTCTCGGATCAAAAATCCTCAATTACGATCCCCTTGCCTTTTCCGGACTTCTCACCACCTTAACACAGAATAAAATTAAGAAATTACTATAATGCCCCCAAACTAATACAAATTAATTTAAATTGCTAACGTATGATACGCAAAGGCAAAAATGCATCCGATTATCGCTTTAACGCGGTATTGCCTAATTTCGACCGATTACCCGATTAATCGGCTATTATGTCCAATTTAATTCCGAATTGGTCCATTCTTTTTCTAATACCTTAATTCACCACAAATCATTCAATTAATGCCAATTTCAGCATCCAATCTTTTCCATTTCTTTATGGAAAATTCAGCCAATGCAGTGCATTAGCACTGAAAATTTTCTACTACATTTTCTCACTTTAAATTGTCATTTTTTCTATTTTCTTTATTTCAAATGAAACCATTTCATTTGAAATGAACCAATTCCTCATGCATTCTCTACACACTAGGTTCGGCCTAACAAAGAACAACCATGAAATTCAATTTCCTTCTTCCATTTTTTTCCATAATCGTGCTTAACTACTCCTAAACACCAACATAGTTTAAACTCAATCCAATCCAACATCAAATCCATACTCAAACCCATTTTTCAGAATTCTTCCCATCATGATATCTCCATAAGAAACCATAGAATTCAAGAACAAAAGCATAGATATTAGAGATCACAAGCCAAAGTAGAGATTTATTACCCTTTTTCACTTGAATTCTCCTTGAAATCACACTTGTCTTGAATTTCCCCTAGGTTTTTTTTTGTTTTTCTCCTTTGTTCTTCTTTTTTTTCTTCAATCGGTTTTTGTTCCAGAATTTAAAGAGAGAAATGAGGGCTTAAGCTGATTTTTATGGCTTAAATAATAAAATATAAAAGCTTGCCACGTGGCACCATGTGATTGGCCCGTTTTTTTGACTTTTTGACTTTTTCTCCCATTTGATCTCCACCACTTGATTCATCAAGTCAACATCTGATCCAAGGTTGACCATGGCTGGAAATAATGGTTCTGGTGATGAAAAATTACCGAAATGCCCCCAGGATGGTAAAATTACGATTTTGCCCCTATACTCCGAAATGTCCCGGAATTTCATTATTTTCACTGTCCAACCTCAAATAACCTCAATATAAATCAATATTACCCAATTGGGGCAAAATCCTTTCAAAAAAATTCACATTTAGCACTCCGATGGCAAAATTACCATTTTGCCCTTGTGCTCTAAAAACACCGGGAATCACCATTTTACACTGCTAAACATCATTTTATACTCCAAAAATCATAACTGTATGTCACATAATTATATTTGGCCCAATGTGATCAAATCTTGGTTAAAAATCTCCCTAAATCAACAAATGAGAAAATGACCGTTTTGTCCCTAACCGGTCAATTTTCCCGATTGACTCCAAACTGGACCTTGAACTCTGAATCACTATTCTGACCTATTCTGTGGGTCTCAGAATTTTGAAATTCCTCTTAGAATTTCTATTAAACTAGTTGGAGCTCGATTTAACTTAGTTGTACCAATAGGTACAATACCGGTTTTCTAACAACTTAGACAGGGTCTCACACTCTCCCCCACTAATAAAAATTCGGTCCCCGAATTTAAATTCAAAGTAGAGTGGCTTACCTTTACATATCGAAGAGGTGTGGATACTTTGTCCGCATTTCCTCCTCAGCTTCCCACGTTACCTCTTCACTGGTGTGATTTTGCCACAACACTTTCACTGAAGCCACATCCTTTGATCGGAGCCTTTTGACTTGTCTATCCAAGATAGCTACTGGTTGCTCCTCATAAGTCAAATCATCTTGTATCTGAACGGTTTCATACCATATCACATGAGAAGGATCTGGATTATACTTCCTCAACATAGACACATGGAACACAGGGTGAATACTCGAAAGGTCTTGTGGTAATGCCAATCGATATGCCACTGCTCCGACCCTCTCTAAGATCTCGAAGGGTCCTATGTACCGAGGGCTTAACTTCCCTTTCTTACCAAACCTCATTACCCCTTTGGTTGGCGAGACCTTTAAAAACACATGGTCTCCCACCTGAAATTCCAAATCCCTCCGTCGGTTATCAGCAAAAGACTTTTGCCTACTCTGGGCTGTAAGCATCCGTTGACGAATCATACGGATTTTATCAGTGGCGTCCTGCACCAACTCAGGCCCCAACAGTTTCCTCTTACCTACCTCTAGCCATCCAATGGGCGATCTGCACCTCCTTCCATACAGTGCTTCAAATGGTGCCATTTGGATGCTAGTCTGGAAACTATTATTGTAAGCAAACTCCACTAAAGGTAAATACCGACCCCATTTGACTCCAAGGTCTATTACACATGCTCTCAACATGTCTTCCAAAGTCTGGATGGTTCGTTCAGACTGTCCGTCAGTCTGGGGATGGAAAGCTATACTAAAATTCAACTTAGTGCCTAATGCTTCCTGCAACTTTTTCCAGAATCTACTAGTAAACTGTGTCCCTCTATCCGACACTATGGAAACAGGAATGCCATGCAACCGTATTATCTCATCTACATAAAGCTGGGCATACTGAGCAGCCCCATAAGTGGTCTTGACCGGAAGAAAGTGAGCTGACTTCGTCAATCGGTCTATTATGACCCAAATCGAGTCATAACCCCCACTAGTTCGAGGCAAACCTGTCACAAAGTCCATGGCAATATGCTCCCACTTCCATTCGGGAACTGGTAATGGCTGTAGTAATCCTGCAGGCCTTTGGTGCTCTGCTTTAACCTGTTGACACACTAAGCACTTGGAGACAAATTCAGCCACATCTCTTTTAAGTCCTTCCCACCAGTACACTTCCTTTAAATCTTGATACATCTTTGTAGCACCTGGATGTATCACATAGGCTGCCATGTGAGCCTCCTCCAATATCTCTCTCCTCAACCCATCGATATCTGGCACATAGAGTCTGGTTCCATATCTCAACACTCCATCTGTGCCTCTAGTAAACATCTTCTCCTTCTTTCCCTGAGGATCCTCTAAGACCGTAGTTACGAACTCATCTTTACCTTGTGCCTCTTTAATTCGGTCTATTAGGATAGGCCTCACTCTGAAATGAGCTAGCAGTGCATCTGCCTCAGAAACCTCCAAATGCACATCCATGTCTCCCAAGCTATGCATCTCCCTAACCAATAATCTCCTATCTGTGGAGATATGTGCTAGGCTACCCATCGACTTTCGAGTCAGGGCATCCGTCACCACATTAGCTTTACCGGGATGGTAAAGAATAGTACAATCATAATCCTTCAGCAACTCCATCCATCTGCGTTGCCGCAAATTCAAATCCCTCTGCTGAAATATATATTTCAAACTTTTGTGGTCCGTATATATCTCACAAGTCTCACCATACAAATAATGTCTCCAGATCTTTAAGGCAAACACGATTGCTGCCATCTCTAAATCGTGTGCGGGGTAATTCTGTTCATGCCTTTTAAGTTGTCTTGATGCATATGCAATCACCTTCCCGTGTTGCATTAACACGCATCCTAAACCAACCAACGAGGCATCACAATATACTGTATAACCCCCTGTGCCCTGTGGTAGGCTCAACACTGGAGCTGTGGTGAGGCATGTCTTAAGCTTCTCAAAGCTATCTTCACAAGTATCTGACCACACAAATTTTGTATCCTTACGTGTCAGCTTGGTTAGAGGGGCGGCTATTCTGGAGAAATCCTTAACAAAGCGACGATAGTAGCCTGCCAACCCTAAAAAGCTTCTAATCTCCGTAACCGAGGTTGGCCTTGGCCATTTCTCCACCGCTTCGACTTTCTTTGGATCCACTTGTACCACATCCTTAGAAACTACATGTCCCAAGAATGCAACACTTTCAAGCCAAAACTCATATTTGGAGAACTTGGCATACAATCGATGTTCTCTCAAAATCTGGAGCACTATCTTAAGATGCTGCTCATGCTCCTCTCGACTCCTCGAGTAGATCAGGATATCATCAATGAACACCACTACAAACTTGTCCAGGTAGGGCTTGAACACTCGGTTCATCAAATCCATAAAGGCTGCAGGGGCATTGGTAAGTCCAAACGACATTACCAAGAACTCATAATGACCATACCTGGTCTGAAATGCTGTCTTTGGCACATCCTCATCCCGGATTCTCAATTGATGATACCCAGATCACAGATCTATTTTAGAAAAACACTGTGCCCCTTGTAACTGATCAAACAAGTCATCTATTCTTGGGACTGGGTACTTATTCTTCACTGTTACCTTATTAAGCTGTCGGTAGTCAATGCATAGTCTAAGTGACCCATCTTTCTTCTTTACGAACAACACCGGTGCTCCCCATGGTGAAACACTGGGGCGGACGAACCCTTTGTCTAGCAGGTCCTCCAACTGATCCTTGAGCTCCTTGAGCTCTGCCGGTGCCATCCGATATGGAGGTATAGATATGGGTCTAGTATCAGGAATCAAGTCTATGCAAAACTCAATCTCTCGCTCCGGAGGTAATCCTGGCAATTCCTCAGGAAATACATCCACAAACTCATTCACTACCGACACTTGACTTATATCTCCGACCTCTGCTTGGTTATCCCTCACCACCGCCAGGTAACCTTGACAGCCCTGCCTCAATAACCTCCTGGCAGACATGGCAGATGTCAAGTTGGTCGGAACATTACTTTTATCCCCTTGGATGCTAAATGATGGCTCATCCGGGAAATCAAATCTAACTATCTTATGGTAACAGTCTACACTGGCATGACAAGGTGACAGCCAGTCCATTCCCAATATCACATCAAAATCCAAGGTGTCTAACACCACTAAATTCACTATGGTGTTCTTATCCTTGATTCGCACTATGCAAGACTGATATTCCCACTCAGCCACAAACGCCTCCTTCAAAGGAGTAGACACCACTAATTGTTCTTCTCTCCTAACACAGTCTCTACCCACTCGAAATGCAAAGCGTGGAGAGATAAAAGAATGAGTAGATCCAGGATCAAACAATACTCTAGCATCCATATCACAAATGGAAAGAGTACCTGAAACTACTGCATTGGATGTCTGAGCATCCTGATGAGTTAAGGCATATACCCTTGCCTGGCCTCTTCCTGCAGAACTTTGTTGTCCAGACCCAGCTGGTCTACCCCGAGAAGAAGTACCAGCACCTCTACCTCGCGTTTCGCTAACCCCCTGGCCAGTTGAAACAGCTGCTGAAGGAGCAGACAAAGCTGACAGAGTAGAACCGCGAACCGAACCTTGCGGTTGCTGAGCTGTCAGGCAGTTCCTCCATATGTGTCCAGGCTGGCCACAATTAAAACAAACTCCTGGAGCACGATAACATCGTCCCCAATGTCGTCTCCCACAAGTATCACAGGACGGGATAACTTGACCGCTCTGTCTGGAGTCCTGCGACTGCCTCCTTCCACTAAAAGTGTTCTGCCCCAATCCAACGCTAACACTCGTCACATCACCTCCCCGTTGGGGAAATCTCGATCCCCTCGCTGGTCCTTGATGGCTAGAGAATGAGCTTCTGCCACTGAAGTCTCTGCGGCCTTTATAACCCTCTGTTTTGGCCCTTTTTGCTACATCTCTTGCGGCCCTACTCTCACTGGTCCTCATCTCAATTCTTTGAGCACAGTCTACTGCCGACGAGTATGTATGGAAATCTCGAGAAGCCACAGCCTTAAATAATGGTTCCACCAGTCCATCCACAAACCTTTGGACTCTCATCTCCTCAGTGGAAACCAGATATGGTGCATATCGAGACAACTGTGTAAACTTGATGTCGTACTCCGACACCGTCATGCCTGAAGTCTGCACCAATGCCTCGAACTCTCTAGCTCTGGCACTTCGCACACTGTGCGATAAAAATCGATCCAGAAAAGCTGTACTGAATTCATTCCAGCTCAACGGTGCAGCATCTGTCGGCCTACCCCTTCGCAAAGAGTCGTACCATTCCTGTGCTACATCTTCCAGCTGAAAAGCTACTAGCTCCACTGATCTGGAACTAGAGCATCCCATAGCATTACAAATCTTCTCCATCTTGTCCAAGAAAACCTGGGGTTTCTCCGATGCATCTGACCCCGTAAATGATGGAGGCTTGAGTTTCAGGAAGTCAGTGAGTGAAACCTCAACCTGACCTCTGTCACTCTCGGGAGGTTGGTGATCTGTCTGGCCTTGGGAACTAGGGGACTCTGGCTCCACATGCCTCCCCTCCATTACTTTCTGCATATCCTCCATTCGGGCTGCCATTATCTCTACAACCCGACTAACTCCCTGCAGGCCAGTCGCCAAGTCCTCAACAGTAACGCCTCTAGTAGGTGGCCTATCCGCCTTACCTACAGGATGGACAGCCTCTCTCCTACCCTCGGGCGTATCTGCCCTCACTGGCCTAATGACCCTACCACGTCTACCTCGACCTCTGCGGGTGGGTGCCCGTGGCCTATCGGTCATTTCAATGGGGACATCCTGCTCCCCCACTCGTCTCGAGGTGGCCCGTGTCTTAGGTGGCATTCTTACCTAGACAAGAGCAACACCAATTATTATACACAATTACAAATAAGGTGGCTTCTATCATTGGGAATTTATGCGGTTTCTCAATTATGAAATGTGCCGCGGCTCACAGTTCATAATTAATGATCCCACATAAAGACCCGACTCTCCGCTGGACTCGACCATAACACCCTAGGACCTAAACAACCTAGGGCTCTGATACCAACATTGTCACGACCCAATTCCCGAGCCATGACCGGCGCAAGGACCCAATGAGCATAGCTCACTAAGCCCAAGCAAGCCTATTGTCACTTACTTCACTTACTGTATTCCACATATTCTCGTGTGAGGCATCCACACGTAATGCACCCAGTGTGCATACAATGCCAATTAACCATGGCACATCCAATCACACATACACACACACACCCTTTCCGGGAGTGGACACAGCCAAAACACAATGGCATTTTTAATCACATTATACATGCACTATGCCAGTCATGTATTTAGCAATTTACATTGCTTACACATATTTACATTCATACCAGTCAAATATAAACTCTGACAATGTACATTACATGTACATATCCATCATACAAAAACCCATGACTACCAGCGGAGACATGTACAATAAAGCGGCAACTAGTGAATGCCAGACACCTACCAGGAGATGGACTACTGTGATCCCGCGATCTAGGAATCTACAATTTCCTGATCTGAAAACATGAATTTTTGAAAACGTGAGTATAAAACTCAGTGAGCAAACATTAGATAGGAACAAGCCATAATATCAGGAAGGGTTACAATATGATGCATACATTTGAAACACGTCATTTTTATCCAATTTATTACCAACCCTTCCCCTCATTTCAATTTAATTTATAATAAAGGAATAATCAATTTCATACAAATATACTCGGAGAAATGAGCAATCACAAATGTACACAAACACACATATCTGAGCACTCGCAGGCGTTACGTATCGCCGTCCATGCAAGCCCCTGGATAACCAATCACACTTCACCACTGTTCACGTGTAATGGTTTCCAGGAATCGTGGGCGTTACGTATCGCCGTCCCCACTTTGCTCAATTTCCAAAATTTATAGTAATAGTGGGCGTTACGTATCGTCGTCCCCACTTTACTAAATTTTCAATCTCTAGGAAATAGTGGGCGTTACGTATCGCCGTCCCCACTTTGCACACCATTTCAGGCTTGTGCATTTTCCTCTTCACACGTGCACGGTGGTAACAATTTCACAACACTTCTCAACAATGTACACAAACATCATAACAATGTACATATCCAGCACAATTAAATTTCATCTCAATGAAATAATATTTCATGCCTTTATGCATAACACAAAGTTTTATGCCCTCATGCATAACATATAATTTTATGCTTTTATGCATAACTCATATTTTTATGCTTTCATGCATAACACATATTTTTATGCTTTCATGCATAACACATATTTTTATGCTTTCATGCATAACACATAATTCATCACATAAAATCATTTTAATCAAAGGCTTGTTCCCAGCACATATTTTTTTTTAAAACTTTGAATAAATCATTTAATTATCCAAATCAATACAATGTGCATTTCCCCAAACAATTTTGAAATGCAAGTTCACTCACCGTCTCACAAATTCGGATTCCGGATGCTCTCGGATCAAAAATCCTCAATTACGATCCCCTTGCCTTTTCCGGACTTCTCACCACCTTAACACAGAATAAAATTAAGAAATTACTATAATGCCCCCAAACTAATACAAATTAATTTAAATTGCTAACGTATGATACGCAAAGGCAAAAATGCATCCGATTATCGCTTTAACGCGGTATTGCCTAATTTCGACCGATTACCCGATTAATCGGCTATTATGTCCAATTTAATTCCGAATTGGTCCATTCTTTTTCTAATACCTTAATTCACCACAAATCATTCAATTAATGCCAATTTCAGCATCCAATCTTTTCCATTTCTTTATGGAAAATTCAGCCAATGCAATGCATTAGCACTGAAAATTTTCTACTACATTTTCTCACTTTAAATTGTCATTTTTTCTATTTTCTTTATTTCAAATGAAACCATTTCATTTGAAATGAACCAATTCCTCATGCATTCTCTACACACTAGGTTCGGCCTAACAAAGAACAACCATGAAATTCAATTTCCTTCTTCCATTTTTTTCCATAATCGTGCTTAACTACTCCTAAACACCAACATAGTTTAAACTCAATCCAATCCAACATCAAATCCATACTCAAACCCATTTTTCAGAATTCTTCCCATCATGATATCTCCATAATAAACCATAGAATTCAAGAACAAAAGCATAGATATTAGAGATCACAAGCCAAAGTAGAGATTTATTACCCTTTTTCACTTGAATTCTCCTTGAAATCACACTTGTCTTGAATTTCCCCTAGGTTTTTTTTTGTTTTTCTCCTTTGTTCTTCTTTTTTTTCTTCAATCGGTTTTTGTTCCAGAATTTAGAGAGAGAAATGAGGGCTTAAGCTGATTTTTATGGCTTAAATAATAAAATATAAAAGCTTGCCACGTGGCACCATGTGATTGGCCCGTTTTTTTGACTTTTTGACTTTTTCTCCCATTTGATCTCCACCACTTGATTCATCAAGTCAACATCTGATCCAAGGTTGACCATGGCTGGAAATAATGGTTCTGGTGATGAAAAATTACCGAAATGCCCCCAGGATGGCAAAATTACGATTTTGCCCCTATACTCCGAAATGTCCCGGAATTTCATTATTTTCACTGTCCAACCTCAAATAACCTCAATATAAATCAATATTACCCAATTGGGGCAAAATCCTTTCAAAAAAATTCACATTTAGCACTCCGGTGGCAAAATTACCATTTTGCCCTTGTGCTCTAAAAACATCGGGAATCACCATTTTACACTGCTAAACATCATTTTATACTCCAAAAATCATAACTGTATGTCACATAATTATATTTGGCCCAATGTGATCAAATCTTGGTTAAAAATCTCCCTAAATCAACAAATGAGAAAATGACCGTTTTGTCCCTAACCGGTCAATTTTCCCGATTGACTCCAAACTGGACCTTGAACTCTGAATCACTATTCTGACCTATTCTGTGGGTCTCAGAATTTTCAAATTCCTCTTAGAATTTCTATTAAACTAGTTGGAGCTCAATTTAACTTAGTTGTACCAATAGGTACAATACCGGTTTTCTAACAACTTAGACAGGGTCTCACAGCTGGTGAGTGCACAAGGTGCACACGATATCTTCAGCTGGTAAGACAATGGAATGTTGTATTTATCTGTGTGCATATGTATGAAATTGATTATTCCTTCATTATAAATTAAATTGAAGTGAGGGGAAGGGTTTGATAATAAATTGGATAAAAATTAATATGTTCCAAATGTATGCATCATATTTTTAACCCTTCCTGATATTATGGCTTGTTCTCATCTAATGTTTGCTCACTGAGTTTTATACTCACCGTTTTCAAAAATTCATGTTTTCAGATCAGGAGATTGTAGATTCCTAGATCGCGGGATCATAGTAGTTCATCTCCTGGTAGGTGTCTGGCATTCAGTAGTTGCCGTTTTTATTGTACATGTCTCCGCTGGAAGTCATGGGTTTTGTATGATGGTTATGTACATGTAATGTACACTGTCGAAGTCTATTTCTGACTGGTATGAATGTAAATGTGTAAGCAATGTAAATTGCTAAATACATGACTGGCATAGTGCATGTATATTAATGTTGATAATGTCATTGTGAATTGGCTATGTTCACACCCGGGAAAAAGGTGTGTGTGTGCATGTATGATTGGATATGCCACTGTTAATTGGCATTGTATGCACACTGGGTGCATTACGTGTGGATGCTTCACACGAGTATGTATGGGATAAAGTAAGTGAAAATAGGCTTGCTTGGGCTTAGTGAGCTATGCTCATTGGGTCCTTGCGCCGGTCATGGCCCGAGTATTGGGTCGTGACAGAATATATGTTGAATATGTATAGTAGTTTAAAGGGAACTGGGGTTCATTTCAATTAAGCGACTATGAGATTCCAAGAGTTGAATGGATCTATTATGGTTTATGGGTATAAGCACATGAATTAACTCAAGAGTGAGCATCAATGATTACGATAATTGATATGTGGTCATGAAGTAAAAAGTTAGTGAATAAATTTACTCTAAAGGTGAACTTGAATTTTGCTATGCATAGTATAGGGAGTTACAGGATTAAATGACTAGATGTGGTGAAATGGTTAAAGGCGTTCTTTTTAGGGTAAGAAAAAGTCTTGGGTTTGAACCTTCCTATGTTAAACTGTAGGCTACAAACTACAGGGAAGATCGAGCTGGAAGGATGGGGACCCAGACATAACAATACCCTAAAGAGATAGTCTTTCAAGAAGGATGCCATATATGGACTTGGCAGTTTGAGATCAAATGACTCAGAAATGTCAAATCTAGTCTAAGTGCCATGTAGAGTTCTATAATTAGGATTAATATATATATATATATATATAAATTACTTGAGAGATCAATTCAAAAGTCTATTGGGTTCAAAGTGTGAATTATGACACGAATGATCAAGTCAAGGCACATCTTTGAAGTATCAATGATATTGTAATTCAAGGACATATAATACAATGAAACTTAAGTGTATGATTGGAAACGATATGAAAGGAGTATAAACACATAAATGATGTGAAACTATGAGAGGTGTGGATATCCAGATGTGTATGTACATACGTATATATGGAGTCGATAATATGATCAATTAGGGTAAAGAATTATTCATAGAGATTCAGAATTTGAACTTGATATATTTGATGAATTGTGTAAAAAGTGAAATGATCAGAAATCTTATTAGAAATTGATTGATGGCGACCTAAGGAAAATTGGGGAAGTAATTAAAGAAATGTAATCTATGACAGGATCAAGTCATATGAGATGGACTAATATGATTGAGAAGATAAAAGTTATATAAATATGAAATATGTGGAAATGAATAATTAAGACTATTAATCTTCTCTAAGGTTGAGAATACGTATAGGAATGAATATGCCATACTAATGATGCTGCAAGCTATATAATAAAGTGGGAGGATAGGAATGAATGAACGCTGAAAGGTTGATAAGGAATGAAGAAATAAATTGGTGATTGACATACATAAATGAGTATAAAAAAGAGATCGAATTGCTATGATTGAGATAGACTTATGGTTCAAACTTAATGACAGTAACAAAGACATGCTTGAAGTCCCAATATAAAAGATTATGACTGTAAAAGGTATTGCAGATATGATTTTAAAGAACAATGCTAGATAAGAGTGAAATATCAAGTCAAACTGGAGAAAATTGAGGTGAACGAATCAAAATTCCTATGAAAGATGATAATATAGGAAATTAAGCATCAAGTAAAAGATTAATACCCCCATCTTCTCTTCAGGTTTGATCAATGAAATTTTGTAGACAAAATTTTAGTTTAAGGGGAGTAGTGCTGTAAAACCCGACTATATAAAATATATGTCGTGTTATCCATGTACTGGATGGAATGTTTGTACACTTGAGGCCTCGAAAATGTATTAAAGACTGTATTTTACCTAGAGGTACGACTAACTGGAATTATGCCTCGAACTAGTAAAACTAGGAATATTAAGGTGAAATTGGGAATTTCACAGCTCAGGGATGACTTAAAATGGCGATTTGCAGTTCGATGGCTGATTTGGAGTCAATTAGGAATATTGACCGATTAGGGGCAAAATGATCATTATGCCACCCAAAATTTAAATTTGGTTATTTAATGAAAATTTTGATCAAGATTAATCATTTGAAGTATAATATTGGATTTAGTAGTGAAAAATCTTAATTTTTGATATTTTTGGAGCATAGGGGCAAAATGGTAATTTTATCACCTGAGGACAAAATGAAAATTTTTAGAAAAGATTTTGACCCCATTTGACTAAGATTGATCAATTGGAGTGTAATTTGAGGTTGAAAAGTGAAAAAAATGTAATTTCGGTACTTTTCAGAGTTTATGGGTAAAATCATAATTTTGCCACCCCAAGGGCAAAACGATAATTTTACACCCCCAACACTTGTCAAAACCAAAGATTTTATTCATTATGGTTATGGATAAATATGATATTATTTGTGATTCAGAATTAAAGAATAAAAGATAAATATTAAAATTTTAGACCAATCATGATATGCCATCTGTCAAGCTTTTAGTTATTTATTATTTTCTTTATAAAAAGCATAAAAATCAGCCCGTTTTCCCCCATAATGGTCGGCTAAGCAAGAACAAAGAGAGGAAAGAAAGAATAAAACCCTAGGTGGAGAAAATCAAAGAGAAAGTGTGAAAATTCAAGGAATTTAGCAAGGTAAGGTAAAATTTCTTTATTTTTACTTGAGGTTTACATTACCCATGCCTTATTTTCTCATTTCCATGGTTGAAAATCAAAGTTTGTAAATGGGTATTATGCTGACCGTACATGAGGGAGGAGAATTTGTGCTTGAATTTAGTTAGAAATCTTGTTAGGTTAGTGTTTTTAGGTGATTAGTGATGTGTAGTGTGAAAACAAGTGAAGAAAATTACATGAACTTTGGAAACCCTTCATGGCCAAACCTACCTTGTAGTGTTTTGATGGTGAGTTGATTTGGTGTTAAGTGAATTGGCTGAGAATTGATGATTTGTGGTGTGAAAATCAAATAGGAAAAATTTTAGTGTGAATGCACCCACCATGGCTGAAATTTTCAAGGAGAATTGTGAAGGTTGATATGCTGAATTTTTGGTAAATTGGCTTGTATTTGGTGGTTTGAAGTATAAGGAAAGAAATGGTGTTAATTGGAGTTAAATTGAACGCATTGGCCATTTAATCGGGTAATAGGTCGAATTAGGTCAACGCCTCGTTTAAGCAAGAATCAGACAATTTTTGCATTTCATAGCATGCATTAGCAGTCTAAATTAGTTTATTATAATTTGGGGGCAATGTAGTAAATTTCTTGATTTTGCACTATGTCAAGGTGGTGAGTTCTCCAAGAAAGGCAAGGAATTGTACCCAAGGATCACTAGTCAAAGTGCCTGAAATTCGGGTTCCAAAAACAGTGAGTAAACTTATTATCATCTTAATTATCTTGAGTAGATTTCATTCTAATTGATGATTTTATGAAAAATCATTTTATTTGGTAAATTGCTTATTTTATGAGAAAATTGTGAAATTTATGAAATAAATTAGATTTATAAAATAAATTGAAATTTTATAAATTGACTTGAAAATTAAACAATCGATTTTGAAACTAAAGTAATTGGAGACCACAACATGTGTTATTGTAAATTATGATTTAAATCAATTGGCTTGTGATATTGTGGCATGGTTGGCTGAATTTATAACTATATTGAAAAATATGAATTGTCCGCTTTATCTTGATAAATTGATTAACCATGTATTTGCCATATCATGCAAGTTTGGAAATTTTCATGATTGATGGTTTATAGAATCTTCACTACAATGATGGGTTTTCGTGGATCGGGCCTATTTAGAGGGGCACGATAAACCTTGTATATTATACCTTTGATGAGAGGTGCGGAGGGTAACTCCTGAGGTATGACAGAATTCACTGCACGTCGAACCACCACGTGGTAGTGAACTCGGCCAACACCAAGGAATGGCTGCATTTTAAGTAATTATGAGATCTTAACAGCTTTGGTGGTCTCAGTTGGATACCTTTAATCAAGGTGTCACCGAGTATGATTTTGTTGGCAAAAGCCAAGTTTTCAGAAACACATAAGCCATAATAATTTTTCGTGCAAAATGAATTTATTTTACCCAGTGAAAAAAACTGAAATATTACAAACTAATTTAATGGGATTTATTTATTCGTCTCCATTTACTCACGTTTAGATAGTTTAAATGGTGTCTGTTTACTCATTGGGATTTTATAATCTCACCTCCTCATTTCCTCACATTTCAAGCTCAGAATAGCCATAGTTAGCAGATTCGATCAAGGACGACAATTGGACTTGAATCGTCAAGAATTGTAGGTTTACAATTCTCGAGCCATTTTGGTTAGTAGTGGGCCCATGTGTCACTGTAATTTAAATTTCATACTTTGGTTGTTTATATTATAGTATGTAAGAATAAATTTAGTTTTCATGCTGCAAAAATTATTTACCAATAGCTTTATAAAAAAAATTATTTTATAAGAAAATAGATTATTTTATTGAATATTTTTATTATATTAAAATAGCCAAAAATTTTACTTCAAACGAATGTTTTAGATACTCAAATTTAATTTTATTAAGGAAATATGTGTTTTCTTTGCATCAACTACGTTTTTAACCAATTACAAGATTTTTAAAGAAAAATGACAAAAATGGCCATGTGAGCTAAAAGATAATATTTTAATGTTTTTAAATTGGAAATGTCTTATAATTCTTTGAAATATGGCATTTTATAACTATCGCTTATCGGGGAGATGTGGAAACTGATGCTAAGCCTTGCGGGGTTCCGATAGGCATTCCGCGTATAAGTGCCTATTGAGACGTCGCAGCAGTTGTCATGGGCCCGATGGGAGTTCTGGGTCGTGACACATTAACCATTCAAGGCGGGTTCATACATAACAGCCCTTAGTACACAATATTACATGTCACTTTGTCACGACCCATTTTTCTGGGCCATGACCGGCGCATGAGCTCAATGAGCATAGCTCACTCAGCCCAAGCAAGCCTATCCATTTACCTTTGCTTAACAAATTTATCATATCATGCATACACACACACCTTTTTCCGGGTGTGAACATAGCCAAATCACAATGGTATTATCGATAATAATATACATGCACTATACCAGTCATGTATTTAGCAATTTACATTGCATACACATATTTATATTGTTTGAGTGTATTCACAATACAAAAGGACCCATGACTACCAGCGGAGACATTTACAATAAAAAGGATCATTATCGAATGCCAGACACATACCCAAGAGATGCACTACGGGGACTCCTCGATCTAGGGTCCAACAATCTCTTGATGTGAAAACATGAATTTTTATAAAACGTGAGTACAATACTCAGTGAGTGAATATTAGAAGGGAACAAGCAATCTCAATAAGGAAATTTGACAATCATGATGCACCGGTTAAAAACGAGATAGCTTTTGATCTAACTAATATTTAAACCCTTTCCATTTACCCCGGGATTTATTCTAGCGAAATCATAACCCGTCGCTGCACGAGGGTTTCGCTCAACCGTACGAGGGTTTCGTGTTAAACCTTTTTTTTCTCATTTTAAGGCAATTCGCGTACCATACAATCACACATATATACACAAAGACATGAGCAATCATATATATATACCGCCAAGTCATTACTGTCCTTGGTGGTAAAAGAGACATTTATCTGAACACTTGTAGACGTTACGTATTGCCATCCCTACAAGCCCCTGGACAGCGAATCACGCTTCACCAAAGTTCGCGTGTGATCATTTCCAGGAATCGTGGGCGTTACATGTCGCTGTCCCCACTTTGCTTAGTTCTGAATTTCTAGGAAATCGTGGGCTTTATGTATCGCCGTCCCCACTTTACACACCATTACAAGCATGTGCATTTCCCACTTCACACGTGCACGATTATATCGAATTCACATAAATTTCTTAACCATACATATTAGCATCATATAGATGAGCAATATTCAACACAATCAAATTTCACATCAATAAAATAATATTTCATGAAAAACTTGTTCCCATGGTACTCGTTCTTTTCAAAGAAGGTTGAATAAAATTATTCAACCATTTTATTCAAATAGGTTCACATTTCTCAAAACCGTTTTTGAAATGCAAATTCACGAACAGGTTTTTCGGGAGTCGAATTCGAGCGCTTCAATTGCTAATCCTCAAGTGTGATTTTCTTGCCTTTATCAAAAATCTCACCACCTTGACACAGAATAAAATTTGAGAATTTACTATATTGCCCCTAAGCTAACATAAACTAATTTAAATTACTAATGTATAATAGGTAATTGCAAAAATGTGTCCAAATTTTGCCTAAACCCCATATTGGCCTATTTCGATCTTTTACCCGATAAATCGATACACACGTCCGATTTAGCTCCAATTAATTCCATTTCTTTTCTAATGCTTTAATTCACCAATTTCAAGTCAGTTAACTTAAAATTCAGCAAATCCATCTTCACTTTTCTTCTTGAAATTTTCGGCCAATAATGGTGCAAAAATACCGAAATTTTTCCTATTTGGTTTTTTCACCATTAATCATCATTTTCTAACCCATATTTCTTGAAATTCAAATAATCCCTCATTGATACTCAACACACCAGGTTCGGCCAATGAAGAACAACAAAGAGAATCAATTTTTTTCTTACGGTTTTGCTTATAAACGTGCTCAACTATCTCTAAACACTAACATAGTCTAAAATCAAATTATTCCAACATCAATTCCTCTTCCGTACCCATTTTTCAGAATTGAATTCATCATGATATCATGCCTCTCAACCATAGAAAATGGAAAGAAAAGCATGGGTATTGTAGATCATAAGCAAAAGTGAAGAAATGTTACCTTTTTCACTTGATTTTCCTTGAAAATCACACTTTTTCTTGAATTTTTGGCTAGGTTTTCTTGTTTTTCTCCTTGTTCTCTTTTGTTTTCCTTTGAATCTGGTTTGTGACAAATTTGGAGAGAGAAAATGGGTTTTATGGCTGATTTTTAGGCTTTAATAATAAAACAAAATAGCTTGCCACATGGCATAATGCCATTGGCCCATTTTTTAACTTTTTTGACTTTTTCTTCTAAATTTTTCCACCACATGATTAGTCAAAGTCAAGATGTGAATAAAAGATGACCATGGCTGGAAAAAAAAAATTCTAGTGGTGGAAAATCACCGTTTTGCCCCCGAGATGGTAATATTATGATTTTGCTCATATACTCCAAAATGTACCGAAATCACATTATTTCTACTTTTCAACCTCAAATAACACTAATATTGATCAATATTAATCAAATGGGGCAAAAATCTTTTCAAAAAAATTCCCGTTTAGTCCTTCAGTGGCAAAATTACCATTTTGCCCTTGTACTCCAAAAATACTGAGAATCACAATTTTTCACTACTAAACTTCATTTTATACTCCAATAATCATAATTCTATTTCATATAATTATTCTTAGTCAAATGTGATCAAATCTTTGCTTAAAATCATCATTTTATCATCAAATGGTAAAATGACAATTTCGTCCCTAATCGGTCAATTTTCTCGATTGACTCCAAACTGGACCTTAAACTCCGAATCACTATTCTAAGTCATTATGTGGGTTTTAGAATTTTCAAATTCCTCTTAGAATTTCTATTTGAACTAGTTCAAGGCTCGATTTAACTTAATTGTACCACTAGGTACAATACCGACTTTTAACAAATTCGACAGGGTTTCACACACTTAGTGCCTAAAATACCTAGAATACATTTTTTCTAAGCTTAAAATTTAGAGTGCGGAGGCTAATGTGGACTTGACCCAATAGAGTGACCAAAATGAGGGACCTACCAGATGCCAAAATCGGTTTATCAATAGACGACCCTTGCCACGCTCTGTCCAGTGGCCTATTTATCTACACATGGTACAACATGGGTAAGTACTATAATACTTACTGAATGGTGCGTATAATCATAATCATATACTTACATTGGACATATAATAAATATTGCACTCTTAGTGCATTGACAAAATCTAGCAAACATCTACGAATAGAGGGCATATCATTATCCCTAAGTCTCCATTATAAGAGTATATCATCATCCCCAACATCCTCAAAGATCATCACATATATCATTAGGCTTACTCTCAAAGCCAATTCAAAGTCAATCACATCATTCTTCATGGCACACTCTAGTTACTAGAGTATCGTATCGATTCATATCAAAATTATATAAGCCTCTCTAAGGCTATCACACGTCGTATACAAATCAATTCACACCATGTCATATCAACGAGTGGTTCTCCCTTGGACAAAGTCAAATCACACACAGTGGCTAGTTAATGGAGAAACAAATCATGCATAGGGTATAGCCACTGACGGAATGCAAACCATGGGCATGTTGAGGCAATGGGCAGAGAATCAAATCATGCCCAATGCCAAAGCAACTAGTTGAAATCATATCATCGATTGGAGTAATCTCCCGACGATCGGCATCACATGGAGTAATCTCTTCTCGATAGCATCACCTGAAGTAATCTCTCAACAAGCAAAATCACAACATTATAGGAAGGAATAACAATCAAGATTAAGCCACAACCATTGTTTGCCACCATCCCTACATGCGTACACACATTGTCACAAGGTAACTGGACCCATTCAACTTCAAGTCAAATCAACATCCGGAATTTATTCCTTAAATAAAACATAATTCCACAATGTAGGCCATCATGCCTATATCCCATCCATATGGCTACAACATAGTAACAATCACATTTATCGAGCTTCATTTGTCAATAAGCTCATTCAAGTTCTAAATGTCTACATAATAATAGGTCACTAGCTACATATATATCAACAATCTCGCTTCAATTTAATCATGGCCCAAAATCCATATATACATGAACAATATCAAATTAGGTCATGCATCTATATCCCACCAACAAATAGGCAATGTAATCCCACATCATAGTATCACCATCACATTGATTTAGTCATAACATATCCAATAGCAACTAAAATCATACATCAGCTAAATGTCTGAAAACTCATGCTTCCCAATGGCCTTCACAAGCAAACGCATATACTAACATGTACATTAATAATGTCAAACCCGACCCTAAATTTATTTGACATGACATTTATATATGTGACATCATGCTTATATATCTGAATAGTTCGATAGAGTTGATAAATGTCGGTATTGTACTTAGAAGTACAAATAAGTTGATTTATGCCTCAAAAAAATTAAAATAGAAATTTTAAAGTGAAATATGGAATTTCATAGTCCAGGGATGAATTAAAACAGCAATTCGGAGTTTGAGGGCCAATTTAGAGTCAATCGGGAAAATTGACCGGTTAAGGGCAAAATGGTCATTTTGCCATTTAAGGACAAAATGGGGATTTTTAACAAGGATTTTGATCACATTTGATCAAGAATGATTATTTCGAGTAAAATATGAGGTTTAGCAATGAAAGATTTTCAATTCTCGGTATTTTTGCAATATAGGGGTAAAACGGTAATTTTACCTTACCGGGGGCAAAACGGTAATTTTCATCATCAAAATTTGTCAAAAATCAAGGATTTTGTTTAATAATAGAATGGATAAATATGGAAATATTTGTGGTGGGAAATTAAGCAGAAAAAGTCAATTAATAAAAGTTTTAGACGAATTAGGTAGTGACACATGGCAAGTTATAATATTTTATTATTAAACTATAAAAATCAGCTTATAAGCCACATTTTTTCTCACCAAAGTCAGCCTAAATCAGAACCAAAGGAAAAGAAAAGAAAAAAAAGGGGAAAAACAAAAACCTAGCCTAGAAATCAAGAGATTTCAAAGATTTTTCAAAGATCAAGCAACATAAAGGTAAAATTTCTTTAGTTTTGCTTGAAACCTAGCTTACTTATGCTTTATTTCTTATTTTTCATGGTTGAATATTGAGTTATCATGCTGAAATCACTAAGGCCGAATGGGTATAGAAGAGAAATTGATGTTGGATTAGCTTGATTTTGAACTATGTTGATGTTTAGTGATAGTTAAGCATGTTTAAGAACAAAACTACAAGAAAAATATTCATTTTCTCTAGGATTCTTCATTGGCCGAACCATGTAGGTTGAGTATCAATGAGGGATTGTTTGTATTTCAAGAAAAATGGCTTGGAAGAATGAAGAATTAAGTGAGAAAAGTGACTAGGAAAAATCACGGTGTTAGTGCACTGTAATGACTGAATTTTTTCATGAAGAAATTGAAAGATTTTGGTGCTGAATTTAGGTTATTTAAAAATGTGTTTGGTGAATTAAGGTATTAGAAGAGAAATGGAGCAATTTGGAAGTGATTTGGACACAATCATATTTAATCAGTTAATCGGTCGAATTTAGTCGATAATGCGTTTAAGTGATATTCGGATGAATTTTTGCATTTCATATCATGCATTAGTAGTTTAAATTAGTTTATATTAACTTAGGGGCAATATAATAAATTCTTTAATTTTATTCTCTGTCAAGGTGGTGAGACTTCCGAAAAAAGGAAAAAAGATCGCGCTTGAGGACCTTTAGTTCGAGTACACTCGAAATTCAGATTTTCGACAACTGTGAGTGAACTTACTATCACCTCAATTATCTGAAGTGATTTTTATCTGTTTTTTGTGAATTCTATGAAAAATGGATTTCAAAGATAAATTTTTATGTTTTATAAATAAATGTTTTCAAATGAAATTATGTCATAAATTATTTAGAAATCTTCCATGGTTTTAAAAATAGAGTACTGGGAGACCACAGTTTGTTGCATGATAAATTGTATTTTGAAATCGATATGGCTTATGAAAGTGTGGCATGATTGGCTACTGGTTTATTGTGTTGGAAAAATATATGAAATGTTGTTTGCCGTGCAGGTTGGTTAGAAATAAAATAGCACAATCATGCTGCTAAAGTTTTGTAAATTTGGTGGATGATTATCTACTACAGTAGATAGGTTTCCGTGGACTGGCCTATATAAAGGTGGCATGGTAAAACCCCTATAATCTTTTATCTCAATTGTAGAGGTGTGCAGGGTTGTCCTGAGGTATGACAGAGTTCACTTCACGCTAAACCACCACGTGAAGGCGAACTCAGCTAACGCCAAGGATGGGCTGCATTTTTGGAAAACAAATTATAAATTTGAACAGCTTTGGTGGACTCGGTTAGATGCCTTGGACAAGGTATCCCTGAGTATGCATTTCATGGCACGAGCCACGATTTTGATAAATCATAAGCCTTATTATTATTATTATTATTATTATTATATTTGTTATTATTTGGATGAATTGAAATTACTTGTACTAATTTAAATAAGGTTTCATGTTATGAAACCCTTCGATATAAAAAGGTTTTCATTGTCTCTTATTACTCGCCTTTAGATATTTTAGGAGATATTTGTTTACTCACTGAGTTGTGTAAACTCACCACTCTCCTTTCCAACATTTCAAGACCAGACTAGTTGTAGGCAGCTGTGTTTGCGGAGGACGACAGTTGATTTTTGCAACTTCATCCGTAGTAGGTTTCTATCCTCCTTACTTTTGTATATCTATAGGCCCACCAGTCATTGTAAATTTACTGCATACTCTGTTTATTTGTATTTCAGCGTGTAAAATTTTATTTTATGTTTACGCTATAAAACTTAATTACCAAACACCCTATAAATATTATTTTATAAGAAACTGAAATGTTTTATTTAATATTTGTATTATATTATGATAAATACTATTTCTTTTAAATGAATGTTTTAGTTAATGAAACACGTTTCTAACTTCAAAAGATGTGATTTCCATGTATTTATCACAAAATTATCGAGATTCGAAATTTTTTGATAAAAATGATAAAAATGCCCCTGTGAGTAAAAAAGTTATTTTATGAATGTTTTGGTTTGGAAATGACTAATAAGTTGTTAAAATGTGATGTTCGATGACTGTCGCTCACAGGGGAGGTAAGAAAACTGATATGATAGCCTTGCGAGATTTCAGTGGGTATTCGGGGTACGGATACCTATCGAGACGTCGCGGCAGTTGTCATGGGCCCAATGGGAGCTCTGAGTTGTGACAAATAATATACTAGCCTAGGCTCACCCATTTAGGCAATCACATACACATATATACATACATAGTTCTCTAGCCTAAGCATATTCATCTAGGCCTACATTCATAATATAGTACCAGTGTAGTGCATTTTCTATGCGTTATTCATCACATGTATTTAATTAACCCATTCACAATGACAAATTGGAGGTACTCCATAGCCAAATGTCGATTCTTCACCTCCAATTATATTTCAACTCACAAATGTGTGCAAATTGATCAATCTCCCTTTACGCACATCAAAACATCACAACATTAGTTAAATCCTGGCTTTTGAAAAATGCCTTCTTTTCTAAA
Organism: Theobroma grandiflorum; assembly: GCA_036013995.1. Classification (NCBI taxonomy): domain Eukaryota; kingdom Viridiplantae; phylum Streptophyta; class Magnoliopsida; order Malvales; family Malvaceae; genus Theobroma; species Theobroma grandiflorum. The sequence goes on from CP142133.1 coordinate 16,336,687, forward strand.
AATAATCAAATCTTTAATAATCCAACGTATAAGCTGAAATCCTTCAATAATGAGCTAAACCCATACCTAAGAAGTTGGATTATACAATTATTTACCCAAAATCCCCAATCAACTCTAAAAGGCCAATTTCTTCAAAGTTGGACCGAATCAAATATAAGTTTTTAACTTATTAAATTGAAAATAATCAGTAAAAATGTTTAATCTTACCTCAATAATGTTTCCCCAAGCTCAGGTTAGCTCCAAATCGCTCCAAATAACTCTAAGAACACATTTATGGCTTAAGGTTTCAAATGGGTGGAGAGAGAAAATAGAAATCAAACCAAGCTTTTCTATAGTAAAACTCTTACTGTCAACAATCAAAATCCTTAATTTATGGTTGGAGTTTAATGGGTTTGAAGGGTGTGACAATGAGAGAAAATGGGTGGAGAAATGTTGTCACAGCCCGAAACTCCCATCAAGCCAGTGACAACCGCCGCAATGTCCCGATTGGCATTCACTACCCCGAATGCCGACCGAAACCTAGCAAGGCTTTAATATTATTTTCTCGTCTCCCCTGTGATCATAGGGGCATTCTGGTCATTTTTCATGAAATTTTCAAACTCAGATAAGAACGTAATATATGGGTGGAAAACATACATTCTAAGATCAAAAATAAATTTGGATGTCTAGAACCTTCATTAAAAGAGAAAATACAACTATTAGAATAAAATAAAAATATTGAATAAAATATTCTATTTTCTTATAAAACAATATTTATAGAATTATCCATAATTAATTTTTATAGTGTAAAGGTAAAATAAATTCATACATACTATAATACAAATAGTCAGGGTATGTAATTTCATTTACAGCGACATGTGGGCCCCCGAATAAGCAAAAGTAGAAAGGACAATGAACTTACTGTTGGTGAGGTTGCAAAGCCAACTATAGTCCTCGGCAAACTCAACTATCTACAAACTATTCTGGGCTTGAAGGGGGTGGAAAGGAGAGTGGTGAGTTTTCACAACTTAGTGAGTAAACAAATATCACCTAAAATATCTAAAGGCGAGTAAAAGGAGACAATGAAAACTTTCCATCTAAAATGGGTTTCATACCATGAAAGTTCATTTCAATCAGTTAAAATAATTTTCATTTCACCTAAATAATTAATAAGGCTTATGATTTCCTGAAAAACTTAGCTCGTGCCAAAAACTCATTCTCGAGGATACCTTAGCCGAGGCATTTAACCGAGTCCACCAAGGCTGTTGAAATTCTCATATACATGTAAAACATATTTTTACGTCTGAAAACACAATTGTTCCTTGGCGTTCGCTGAGTCTCACCCTCACGTGGTGGTTCAGCATGAAGTGAACTCTATCATACCTCAAGAGATACCCTACGCGCCTTTCCAATCGAGGTAAAAATATAACGGGGTTACCGTGCCCCTCTAATAGATTGGTCCACAGAACCCGCCCACTGCAATAAGCGAATTGATATCCCACCTATCAATCAAATCTCAATAGCATGGCATGGCAATTACATTACTATCCAATTTATCAAGACAAAGCAGACAGTTCGCATTTTTCAACACAAATATCAATTCAGCCAATCATGCCATATTATCATAAGTCATTCAGTTCAAATCATAATTTACAACATAGCAAGTGCTCTCTAATTACTCTAATTTCAAAGCCCTCGTTCGATTTTCAAATCGATTTATAAAAATTTATTTTTTTTTATTTTATTAATTCACATTTTGCTCATAAAACAAAGCAATTCACCATTTAAATTCATTCTTCCTTACTATTCACATGGAGAATTCAGCCATTAAGGGTATGGAATAGCATGAATTTTTCTTGCTTGATTTTCATGCTACACATCACTAAACTACCAAAAACACTTAATTGCATGAAATCTAATCAAATTCAAGATCAAAACTTATCCCTTTCTGAAAACTTAGGCTCTCCTTTTGAGGTATCAATTACGTGTGCTAGATAAGTTGGATACCTTTTCTGCACCAATTTTAAAGCTTTAATAGCCGAGATTACACAGAACGGTAATACTCGACGTTCCCTTACAAATACAATCTCTGCTCCCTCCGAATTCTGAAGTACAACTTTTTTTCTAAAGCAATCCACATTCACTCGATGTGTACTTAACCAGTTTATACCCAATATCAGATCGAAGTCCTGGATCTCTACAGGAATTAAATCACCCCTAAATTTTTCTTCACCAACCATTACTCCACAATCTCTATAATAAGTGTTTCTAACTAACTGTTCTCCCAAAGGGGTGTGAACTATAATTTCTTCTTCTAATGGTGACAGGTTTCTATCTGCAAATGATGTAAATGTCCTATTGATATAAGACCTATCCGAGCCAGAATCTATTAAAACATAAGCATCTTTATCAAATAAAGACATAGTACCAGTCACTACTTCAGGTCAGACTCGTGCCCTATCTTCCGTCACAACAAAAGCCCTTATTGAAGTACAAGTCTATGGTCTCAGGGTTGGATGTGCTAGGGGGTTACTCTGCACACCAGACTGTATGGCTACCCCTTGTCTCGAAGGTAACCCAGAAGAATCTCTCATATGTATGTCTATGCAAACTGGTGAAGATGGGGCAGCTACAGTAGCCCATTCTAACTGTGGGCAATCATTCTTAATATGGCCCAGTTGACCACAATGAAAACATCGTACAGGCCCCTTACACGGCCCAACATGAGATTTCCCACATCTTCTACATCTATCTGAACCTTCAAAATTCTTCCCAAAACTAGTCATCGCAGATCTGTTAAATCTCGAAGGCCTCTGCTGTGACTGTGAAAATAGGGGTCGAGGAGATGTCACTGAAACAGAAGTAGTACTCCCTGAAGCTGATGAGTCTTTGCCTCTTTTTGGTGGCTGACTAGAGGATACACTCGGATTTCTCCTTATTGCAAACTCAGTTCGCATTCTCCTATTTTCATTTGCAAGCTTCCCAGCCCTTAAAGCTATCTATACCACCTCTTTATGTGGCTCCCTACCTGTCACTGTCACCTACTCTCTAATCTCATTACAGAGCCCTTGCTCGAAATAACTAGCTTGGGCTTGGCTAGCAATAGCAGTGAAAAAGGCTACCAATGCTTGAGCTATTTCGAGAGACATGGCAAGAATACCAGTAGGTGGTAGAGGAGGTGGAGGATGTGGAAGAGTCTTAGTCTGCTCAACAGCAGGTGTTGACCAAAAGGTGGACACAGCCGATTCCCGTTTTATAGGATCTAGTTGACGATGTTGGGAACGACCTCTTCCCCTCCTAATCGATCTAGTGAAAGGTGGGTGTTCACGTCAAAGAGGCATGATAATCTATAAAAAGAAACAACACAGGTTTAGGCAACCTCAGATTCTATATGCAGATGCATCATATTCAATCTAACCTGACTTAACTTAACCTGGGGCCACACTAACACTATAAATTTTTTAAACAACTTTAAAACCAAAAGCTCTGATACCAATAAAATTGTCACGACCCAAAACTCCCATCGAGCCCATGACAACCGCCGCGATGTCTCGATTGGCATTCACTACCCCGAATACCGATCGAAATCTCGCAAGGCTTTAATATTATTTTCTCGTATCCCCTATGATCAATATTCACCAAATACCATGTTTTAAAGGTTTATATGTTATTTCCATGTCAAAACAATAAAAATAAACTTTTCACCTCATAGGGGCATTTTGGTCATTTTTCATGAAATTTTCAAACTCAGATAAGAACACAATATATGGGTGGAAAACATACATTCTAAGATCAAAAATAAATTTGGATGTCTAGAACCTTCATTAAAAGTGAAAATACAACTATTAGAATAAAATAAAAATATTAAATAAAATATTCTATTTTTTTTATAAAATAATATTTATAGAATTATCCATAATGAATTTTTATAGTGTAAAGGCAAAATAAATTCATACATACTATAATACAAATAGTCGGGGTATTTAATTTCATTTACACGACATGTGGGCCCCCGAATGATCAAAAGTAGAAAGGACAGTGAACCTACTGTTGGTGAGGTTGCAAAGCCAACTGTAGTCCTCGACAAACTCAGCTATCTACAAACTATTCTAGGCCTGAAAGGGATGGAAAGGAGAGTGGTGAGTTTTCACAACTCAGTGAGTAAACAAATATCACATAAAATATCTAAAGGCAAGTAAAATGAGACAATGAAAACTTCCCATCTAAAAAGGGTTTCGTACCATGAAAGTTCATTTCAATCAATTAAAATAATTTTCATTCCACCCAAATAATTAATAAGGCTTATGATTTCCTGAAAACTTGACTCATGCCAAAAACTCATTCTCGGGGATACCTTGGTTGAGGCATCTAACCGAGTCCACCAAGGCTGTTGAAATTCTCATATACACGTAAAACATATTTTTACGTTTAAAAACACAGTTGTTCCTTGGCGTTGGCTGAGTCTCACCCTTACGTGGTGGTTCGGCATGAAGTTAACTCTATCATACCTCAAAAGATACCCTACACGCCTCTCCAACCGAGGTAAAAATATAACGGGGTTACCGTGCCTCTCTAACAGGCTGGTCCACGGAACTTGCCCACTATAGTAAGCGAATCAATATCCCACCAATCAATCAAATCTCAATAACATGGCATGGCAATTACATTCCTATCCAATTTATCAAGACAAAGTAGACAGTTCGTATTTTTCAACACAAATATCAATTCAGCCAATCATGCGATATTATCATAAGCCATTCGGTTCAAATTATAATTTACAATACAGTAAGTGGTCTCCAATTACTCTAATTTCAAAGCCATCATCCGATTTTCAAATCGATTTATAAAAATTTATTTTATTTTATTAATTCACATTTTGCTCATAAAATAAAGCAATTCACCATTTAAATTCATTTTTCCACAAAATCACCAAATTGAATAAAATCTACTTTAGAAAATTAAGGCGATAATAAGGTTACTCACTATTTTCGAGAGTCGAATTTGAATACTCCGACTATTAATCCTCGGGTACAATTTCTTTGACCTTATCGGAGGATTCACCACCTAGACATATTGCACAATCAAATAATTACTACATTTGTGCTAAATTGTATTAAAACTAATTTAAACTTTATACGAATGCACGAAATGGGATGAAAAATCCTCAAGTAACTATCTAGATACGGTATTGAACTAATTCAATTTATTACTCGATTAAATGGCCAATACATCCAATTCAACTCCAATTAATTCCATTTCTCTTCCAACACTCCAATTCAGCAAATACTACTCAATTAACATGAAATGTGGCAAAATCACCTTCACATTCTATTTTGGAATATTCGGCCCTGGTGGGTTCACTAACACTAAAATTTTTCAAGCTAAAGTTTTACACCATAAACCATTATTTCCTAATCAAATCACTTGAAATAACATCACATTATTCCTCACTATTCACATGGAGAATTCAGCCATTAAGGGTATGGAATAGCATGAATTTTTCTTGCTTGATTTTCATGCTACACATCACTAAACTACCAAAAACACTTAAATTGCATGAAACTAATCAAATTCAAAATCAAAACTCATTCCCCCATATTCGGCCATCATTGATACCCACATGCAAACTTGCTTCTCAACCATGGAAAATGAAAAAGAATGCATAGGTAAGGCAGATCACAAGCTAGAATTGAAAAATCTTACCTTTTGTCACTTGATTCCTTGAAATTCCACACTTTTCTCTTGAATTTACCTATCCAGGGTTTTGTTCTTTCTTTTTCTTGGTTTTTCTCTCTTTGGCCGAACACAATGAAGAGAAATGGGCTAGTTTTATGCTAATTTATAAGGAAAATAATAATAAAATGAAAGCTTGACACTTGTCACCTCACCGTTGGCCCATTTTTTAAAACTTAATAATTAAGCTTTCATTCACCACCACATAAAATCCTTCAATTATCCATGATATAAAATGCCAATGGCTAAAATTTATGGGCTTGACAAGTGTTGGGGGTGTAAAATTATAATTTTGCCCTTAGGGTGGCAAAATGACTATTTTACCCCTTATGCTCGAAAAAATATCAGAATTAAAATTATTCACTCCTCAAACTCAAATTATGTCCTAAATAGTCAATCTTGGTCAAAAACCTCTTCCAACATTCAAATCTTAACCTCAGGTGGCAAAATGACCATTTTGCTCCTACGGTGTGAAAATTCCAATTTGACTCCAAATTAGTCCTTGAACTCCGAATCACCATATTAAATGATTCTAGGGTTTTAAAATTTTCAATTTCATCTTAAAACCCCTATTTGGACTAGTTCGAGGCTTAATTCAACTTAGTTGTACCACTAGGTACACTACTGACTTTTAACAATTTTTTTAAGGTATTGAAGTATGCAAGCATGTTATCAAATACATGGATGACATGGCAATTATATTGTAGGGTTGGGCTTGACAAATGTGGAGTTAAGAGAAAAATGAAGAAATTTTTTTTTAAGGCTTTTAAGCCTGTTTTAAGCTGATTGGGCATCTCGAGATTAACTACGGAGGCTTTATAGTCAATCTTGGACTGGAACCTTTGTGTTCACCCTTTTCCCCCTTCATAGGATTGACTATAGAAAGTCTGTAGTCGATCTAGACCATAATATCTATTTTTAGTCAATTTTGCTTCACAAGATCGATTGTGAAAGATCTATAGTCGATCCTGGACTAGAACGTTCTTATTTCTTCCATTTTTCCTTCCTAGGACTGACTGTAAAATGCCTATAGTTGATTCTGGACTAGAATGCTTGGTTTCCCCTACTTTTTACTTCATAGGATTGACCTCTTATGCACTAGGATTGACTTTTTTGGTCTAGATTCGTAAAAATTGTTTTTTTTTAAGCCTAAACCCACTCTAAGTCTCCTCCATAACCTAAAACCATTCATATATGACTCAAATCCTTACTCAAATACTCAAACATAAGATCAAGGCTTTAATTTAAGCACCACTTTTTTGGATTCCTCAAATATGTTCATAATATTGTTGCTTAAGTATCATAAGGCATGCTTCCTATACTTAACACATCCACATATCATTAAAGAAGTATTCAAATATATAATAATTTCAAGATCATTCTCTCTACAATATAGTTCATACATATACTCCACAAGCATACACATCGAGGTCTAAATTTTACTCTTCAGTAACTTAGCCCCTATCATATATAGGCCATCTCAAAAAAATTCAGGGTGTTGCATGTGCACGTGGGATTTTAGAATGATCCTCACACTTTTGACTTTAGAGATATTTGAATATGCATGATTGATGGCTAAATATGCCTAACTATATATATGTATACATACATATGTGAATTATTATGCTTTGTTAGCATCTCCCTCACTAAGTATTAGATGACTCACCTCTCTGTTGTACCATGTGCAGATAAATAAAGCTATGGGATTGCATGGCTATTGTCATCGTTTGGATGGATAGTTATTTGACATCTAGTAGATCTTCGTTTCGATGTGTCACTCCACTAAGTCTGTAACACCCTATACCCTCGTATAGTAGTCAACATAACCATATCAATAAAACAAAAGGATTAATTGACATGAATTTATGTGCTAAAGAGTGGCAAAGGGTGACAGGAATATTCAAGAGTAAAATATTTCGCATGCATGAAATAATAATTAAATAATAATATTCTTGTCGAGGATGAATTAGCAAGCTAAATGGTGATTTGGAAGTGAACCGGAGCATAATAAGATGTTTTGAGACCCAAGGAGATAAGTGTAAAATTTTACAATAAAATAATATTTTATGAATAAAATAATAATAAAATAATAATATTTTATCCAATGTCGAGATTAGTTATAAAGGATTATTATATGGTCAATCTAAGTGGGAGAGAAGAAGACCAAGAGAATTTCAGAGAAGAATTACATAAGTGGGGCTCACATGTATTTATTAAATAAAGCTAGCACAAGAAAGTAAATATTTAAACATTATGATGACATCTGGGTGAAATGCAAATTATATATTTTAATTGTATACATGTAAAAGATGAAAGATAGGAAGAAATTGAAATTAAAAAAAATGATCGAGGACTAAATTGTAAAGGATGAAAAGGTTAGTGGGACAAATGGTAAATAAAAACAAAGTTGAGGACTTCAGTGCAATTATCACATTTTAAAGCTAAGTGGAAATTTACTAACCAAGGGAAGTCAAATTGTGTGGAATGACGGAATTTGCATGCAAAACTCACTATTAAATGCAAATGAAGGCATGTAAAAAAAAAGGAATTTAGTGGGGGACATGTGGAGCCCCCCACCATGTGAAGTAAAAAAAATAATAAGATTAAATTTATTTTGCATGAAAAAGGATTGGTGCATAAGGTGGCTGTCACGACCCAATTCCCGGGCCATGACCGGCGCAAGGACCCAATGAGCATAGCTCACTAAGCCCAAGCAAGCCTATTTTCACTTAATTCACTAACTGTATTCAACGTATACTCGTGTGAGGCATTCACACATAATGCATCCAGTGTGCATATAAAGTCAATTAACAATGGCATTTTCAACATTTATATACATGCACTATACCAGTCATGTATTTAGCAATTTACATTGCATACACATATTCACATAATTAGATTGTATTTACAATACAAAGGACCCAAGACTTCCAGCGGAGACATTTACCACAAAAGGAATAACTATCGGATGCCAGACACATACCCAGTAGATGCACTATGGGGACTCCTCGATCTAGAGCCCAACAGTCTCTTGATCTGAAAACATGAATTTTTGAAAACGTGAGTACAAAACTCAGTGAGTGAATATTAGAAGGGAACAAGCAATCTCATCAGAAGATTTGTCAATCATGATGCACTGGTTGAAAATAAGGCCATTTTCAACTAACTAATATTTCAAACCCTTTTTCCCTTACCCAGGAATTTGTTATGCATTCAAGGATTAAACATCCTTGAATTCACACTCATCATTCTATCAAAGTAGTAAATCGACGGTTGTTTACAAACCGTCACATAATAAGGGTTTCACAACCCGTACAATTTATATATGCATATGTACCACGTACAATTTAATTCACCAATTATTCTATCTCATTCATTGTCCCATCTTTTCCTCCACTCTACTATACTCTCAACTCATACATCATTACCGGCATTGCACTTCCCACTCCGCACATGCACGGTAGTAATTATCACAACCTTTATCATTAGACCGGCATTGCACTTCCCACTCCGCACATGCACGGTCGTAATTATCACACTCTTTATCATTCAACCGGCATTGCACTTCCCACTCCGCACATGCACGGTTGCATCAATTTCACCATAATTTATTAATAATGCATATCAGCATAATACAAGGGTACACAGATTCAGTACACTCAATTTCACATAATTTCTCAATAATACATATAGGCATCATGTTGATATACACAGATGCATGACAATCATATTTAACGTTATTGAAATATTTTCATCTTCAATTTCAAACAATTCGCATACCATACAATCACATATATACACAAATACATAAGCAATCATATATACTGCTAATATTCACTATCCTTAGTGGAAAAACATTTATCAAGGAACTTGGCAAGCAGTATCACTCAGCTTTGCCACCAAGTTCTTGGGCAAACATTATTTGGTAAAGGGTATCACTCAGCATCCCTTCCAAACTATAAGTCCCTTATCATCATTCGCTCATGGATAGGAGATCACACAGCAATCCTATCCTCTATGAGCCCCAAATCATCATTCACACGTACGGTTATAATCATTACACAACATTATCTATCAATGCACAACATATATACATATATGCACACATTTTGGAACACAATCATTTTGATCCAATTTATTATCAAACCCTACCCCTTAATTCAATTTAATTTATAATTAAATAATATTCAATTTCACACATATATACTCAAGGACATAATCAATCATATATGTACACAAACACATTTATTTGAGCACTCGCAGGCGTTACGTATCGCTGTCCCTGCAAGCCCCTAGATAACTAATCACACTTCACCAATGTGTACGCGTGATAGTTTCCAAGAATCGTGGGCGTTATGTCTCGCGGTCCCCACTTTGCTCAATTCAGAATTTCAAGGAGTTAGTGGGCGTTACGTCTCGCGGTCCCCACTTTGCTCCATTCTGAATTTCAAGGAGTTAGTGGGCGTTACGTCTCGCGGTCCCCACTTGGCTCCATTCTGAATTTCAAGGAATTAGTGGGCGTTACGTCTCGCGGTCCCCACTATGCATACCATTCAGGCATATGCATTTTCCTTCTTCACACGTGCACGGTGGTAACACTTTCACAACACTTCTCAACCATCCATGTAAACATCATCACAATGTACACATTTATCACACTCAAATTTCACATCAAATAAATAATATTTCATGCCTTCATGCATACCACATAATTTCATGCTTTCAAGCATAACACATAATTTTTATGCCTTCGCGCATAACACATAATTTTATGCCTTCATGCATAACACATATTTTTATGCTTTCATGCATAATACATATTTTCTATGCCTTCATGCATAACACATATTTTTATGCTTTCATGCAAAACACATATTTTCTATGCCTTCATGCATAACACATATTTACCACATAAAAATCATTTTTATCAAGGGCTTGTTCCCGGCACGTATTTTTAAAAACTTTGGATAAATCATTTAATTATCCACATCAATACAATTTGCATTCCTCAAATAATTTGAAATGCAAGTTCACTCACCTTCTCACAAATCCGGATTCCGGATGCTCTCAAATTAAAAATCCTCAATCACGATTCCCTTGCCTTTCTCGGACTTCTCACCACCTTAACACAGAATAAAATTAGGAAATTTACTATAATATCCCCAACTAATATAAACTAATTGAAATTGCTCACATATGATACTCAAAGGCAAAAATGCATCCGATTATCACTTTAACGCGGTATTGCCTAATCTCGACCGATTACCCGATTAATCGGCTATTATGTCCAATTTGATTCCAAATTGCACCATTTTTTTTTCTCATAGCTTAATTCATCCCACATCATGTAATTAGTGCCAATTTCAACATTCAATATTTTCCATTTCTTTATAGAAAAATTCGGCCAATACAGTGCATTAGCACTGAAAATTTTTCTACTACATTTTTCACTTGAATTTGTCATTTTCTAATTTCTTTCATTTCAAATGAAATCATTTCATTTGAAATGAACCAATTTTCCTCATGCATTCTCCACCCTAGGTTCGGCCTAATGAAGAATCACCATGACAATCAATTTCTTTCTTTCATTTTTGTCCATAATCATGCTTAACTACCTTTAAACACCAACATAGCTTAAATTCAATCCAATCCAACATCAAATCCATACTCATACCTATTTTTCAGAATTTATTCCATCATGATATCTCCATATTTAACCATTGAAATCAAGAACAAAAGCATAGGTAAGCTAGGGTTAGAGTAAATCTAAAGAAAAGTTACCTTTGTTTTGCTTGAATCTTGAAAAACACTTGAAATCTATGGATTTTTGTCTAGGTTTTATGTTTTTCTCCTTTGTTCTTCTTTTCTTCCCTTCAATCGGTTTTTGTTCCAGAATTTAGAGAGAGAAATGAGGGCTAAGGCTGATTTTTATGGCTTAAATAATAAAATATAAAGGCTTGCCACGTGGCACCATGTGATTGGCCCGTTTTTTTGACTTTTTGACTTTTTCTTCCATTCTTTCTCCACCACTTGATTAATCAAGTAAAAATCTGATCCATAGATGATCATGGCTGGAAAAATTATTCTGGTGGTGGAAAATTACCGTTTTGCCCCCGGGATGGCAAAATTACGATTTTGCCCCTATACTCCGAAATGTCCCGGAATTGTTTTATTTTCACTGTCCAACCTCAAATAACACTAATATAAATCAATATTACCCAATTGGGGCAAAATCCTTTCAAAAAAATTCACATTTCGCACTCCGGTGGTAAAATTACCATTTTACCCTTGTGCTCCAAAAACACCGGAAATCACAATTTTTACACTGCTAAACATCATTTTATGATTCCATAATGATAACTGTATATAATATAATTATCTTTTTGTCCAATGTGATCAAATTTTGGCTAAAATCTCCATAAATCAACAAATGAGAAAATGACCGTTTTGTCCCTAACCGGTCAATTTTCCCGATTGACTCCAAACTGGACCTTGAACTCTGAATCACTATTCTGAGCTATTCTATGGGTCTCAGAAATTTGAAATTCCTCTTAGAATTTCTATTTAAACTCGTTCAAGGCTCGATTTAATTTAATGGTACTACTCAGTACAATACTGTCTTTTAACAAAGTCAACAGGGTCTCACAGTGGCTAAACAAGGAAAGGAAGATGTGATGTGTGTATGATTTAAATAATTTAATAGAAGACCAAAATAAAATATAAGATTAAGTTGTGCATGAAACACGATTGGTGGAATAAAGAAATGAAGGATAATGAAGGATAGCTTTTTAGCCAATGTGGAATAAAGGAAACTGGTGCATGAAAGCTTATTGGTTGGCAAAATGGCCAAATGGAAATTAAAAAGAAATGGGTGCATGAATTGTAATTGGTCTTGAAAGTTTGCCAAATGAAATTAAAAAGAATGGGAATGCATGAGTTTTAATTGGTTCATGAAAGTGGCCAAGTAAACAATTAAAAAGAAAAAGAATGCATGAAATGTGATCAGTTAAATAAGTGGCAATGTAATAAAAAAAATTAAAAGTAAAAGAAATGTGAGGAATAGACCTTAAAGAGAGTTAAGGGCTGGCCATTTGAAGAAGAAAAAGAGATAAAGGAAGCTTTGGAACATTCCACTTAAAAGGAAGAAGAAAATAAGAAAGAAAGAGAGCTTGAAAAAATCTAACCTGAGAGCAAGAAAAAAAGGGAAAGAGAAAAAAAAGAAAAAAAGGATAAAAGGGAAGGAAAGAATTAAAGAAAACCTTGGAGGAGGAGGTTCGACCATAGAGGAGAAAGGGAAAACCGAAAGGTTTTCCTCCCCACCCACACACCATGTTAAAGTTTGAAAGGATTTTGGTGGTTTGGCTTATAGATTTCAAGGTAAGGAAGGTAGAAATTGTTATTTTGCTTGAATGCATGCATTTTGAACCAATTATCATGCAAGGTTTTGTTTGTGGTAGCAAGAATCTATAAAGATTCAAGGAACCCGAGGCATGCATGTAGAATAAATTTTGGAGTGCATGGTGATTTTGAGCTAAATCAAGTGTTAGGTAAATGTTCTAACCTTTAAATCATAAGTAGAAAGGAAAAATGAGATATATATTGATTGTTTGTGCTTGTGGCAGCAAAGATCGGTTAGATTTGGAGACCATTTGGTGACACGCAAGCCACCAAACATGTAGACGTCTAGTGGAACTAAAGTGAGAGAAAAGTGGCAAGACATGCAATGTGTGATGTTAATATGATAGTTTAACCTTGGAACAATGTAATATGTGCGTGTGTGTTGTAGTGAAATGTTTAAAAGGTTAAGAATATGGATGTTATGATTAGTGATAATATGTTAAGTGTAAATTGTGGTACATGTGGACTTAGAAAATGCTTGATGAAAGTAAATTTATAGCTGCTACCATATGCTAGGTTTTTGGTGTGGAAATGATAGTTGACATTGATAAGTATCCTTGGAAAAGATTAATATGTGTGTTAAAGTTATAAATAAGTTACCGGTATTTATAATCTAAAGAATTATGCAAGCAAGGATATAAGTAACTTTGGTAAAAATGTGTCAAGATATAAGTTAGTTGAATAAAGATTCATGATTGAATGAGAAAGAGAAGTAGAAATGATATACACTAAGATATCGAACTTGGATTGGTTCTAGGAAGTGCAAAAATAAAGTAGTGTGTTGTGGTGGCCTGTCGAAGGAAGTAACAAGCGACCGACAAGTAGAAATAGCGACGTAATATCCTGCTATCGTAAAGTGAGTAGGGGTGCCTATTTTAAAATTCTCGTACCTATTTATATATACATATGATTTACTTTAAACACATATTTGTAGAAAGCATGAGTTGGTAGAATCTTAGATGTTTGGTGAATGCGTAAATGTTTGAAAATGCTTTGAGTATGTATATATGTATAAGCTATATACATAAAGTACTATAAACCGAGAAACAAGCTTTTCAGTACAGTTTATATCCAAAATGTGCCTTATTGTTTGTGTGGTGTGCATTCATGAATTTAATCACATATTCACCATGCCATTTCGATATGAAAATCTCATGCAAAGGTTTATCATATAAAGTCTTATAAAAAGGGGGTTTCATACTATGATTAATATTTTGAAAATGATTTGAAATAATCCTTTGGAAACCCGATTTGGATTTTTAATTGATTTTATTAAATCGGGAGATTTGAGAGTAGGCCGACTATCACTTCAGTTAAGTGTGACCCTTGTGCACAAGTGAGCTCTAGCTAGAGAACCTTTGGGTAGCCAACGGGCTATCAAACATGGTTGGGGCCATGGTTTGTGTTGTATATGTGTGGCTAAGCCATAGGATGTTATGTGAGGTTGCGACCACTTGATTCTCCAATGTCGGCCAACATCATTGAGACTGCCGTGGCATGTGAGATCCGATGGAGCAAGGCTCCTGGATGTTATTACGTGGTAGCGGGACCACAAGTTTTATTACTACTACTTACTCAAAAGTGACATCTTTTTGGGTTTTCAAACTCGTTTTTCTTTGCATGGTGAAAACGAACTATACGATTTTCCACAACTTCCCTATTCATATGGTGACATGAATTTTAACTCCTTGCATATGAGGTGATTTGCGATTGTGTAAAAACTTGCATATTATTTGATTTCATGGGAGCTTGCCCAATTTTATTGATTTGATTTGAGAAAAACGTCAAATGAATTCGATGGCAGAAACCTTTTATGTACACCAATTTTAAAGTGATACTTGAAATGATTTGATTTGAATAAGGTTATTAACATGTTTCAATGTTGAAAATTTTATCTACCTTGATTTGGTATACTACTTGGAATAATTACAACACATAAGAAATTTTTGATTTTACATATAAGGCACACACTTCCATTTGAATTAAATTGTTTACATAATCTTGTATTTTAATGTTCAAATTATCTACTTTACGCTTGTTTCCCATCTACACCCTACTCACAGAGTTTATGATCACTGAGTCTATGAGACTCACCCCCTTATTTCTTTTTCCAGATAAATAATCCATTTAGATGCACTGTTTAGCACACCGAGACTTACTGCAGCGTAGGCAGTTGCACCTTTTAACCTTCCATTCTGAGTCGTTTCATTGTTGAGGTCAAGTCGTAGTACTTTGTGTATTAATATGTAAACGGATATTGGTTTTGATATAAATGACCATTGGAGATTTTGTATTTCAATGTATAAACTTATGAATATATGATTTAAAGGTCAATTTGATTATTACATCTATTGTTCAATTTTTGTTACGAGAGCATATGGTTTAGAGTTATAACATGATTTGGCAAACGAATATGATGGACTAACGAGTATTTCGATTAAAACTTGTTCGAGACTTGGCGGGTCTTTCTCGGAGGTCTCAAACATCGATAGCGACTAAAGAGCAGTCGTTATAACATGATTTGGTAAATGGGTATGATGGTCTAATGAGTATTTTTATTAAGGCTTTTTCGAGACTTGACAGGTCTTTCTCGGAGGTCTCGGACACCGGTAGCAACCAAAGAGCGATCGTTGTAGAGTCTGTGTGGGCCTTCTGCCTTTGGATTTGGGTTTAGCTTGTAAAGTATGTCAGGTGTCACGACTCGGAACTCCCATCGAGCCCGTGACAACCGTCGCGATGTCCCGATAGACATTTATTACTCGGAATGCCAATCGAAACCTTGCAAGGCTTTAATATCAGTTTTCCACTTCCCCTATGAGTAACAGTTACTAAATATCATATTTAAAGGAATATAGATTAATTTCAAATCAAAATAGTGAAAAAGTAAATTCTACTACACAGGGGTAATTTGGTCATTTTTCTCAAAAATTTCAAAACTTGAGAAAAATACGATGTACAAGTAATAAACATTCATTTTATGTGTAAAAATAAATTTAGTTGTCAAAATCATCAATTTAAAGTGAAATTGTAGCTATTCAAATTAAATAAAAATAATAAATAAAATACTTTATTTTCTTATAAAGTAATATTTTTAGAACTCTGCGTAAATAATTTTTATAGTGTAAAAGCAAAATAAATTCATACATACAGTGGCACATGTAGCCAAGTATTTAAAATATTTTACAATGACATGTGGGCCCCCAATATAACCAAGAAGGTACAAGACTGTAGACCTTTACTTTCTAAGGATGTAAATCCAAAAGTAGATCCTCGACGAAATGGACTACTACCAACTATCTTGAGCCTAAAATGGATAGGAAGAAGGGGTGAGTTTTCATAAACTCAGTGAGTAAACAAATACCATCTAAAATATCTAAAGTCGAGTAAATTGAGACAATTTAAAATAGTTCATCATGTTATAGTTCATCACATTTCAACTCATTTCAACTAAATAAAATAAGTTCATTTTGCTCAAATAATCAACATGGCTTATGAATCTCTTAAAAACTTGGCTCGTGTCAAAACTCATACTCGGTGACACCGTGATTAGAGGTATCCAATCGAGCCCGCCAAGGCTGTTTAGAAGTCATATATGCATAAAACACATTTTCTTACATTAAAACACAGTCGTTCCTTGGCGTTAGTTGAGTTCGCCCTCACGTGGTGGTTCAGCGTGAAGTGAACTCTAACCGTTACCTCAGGAGATACCCTCTGCGCTTCTTGTACTAAGGTAAGATATAACGGGGTTTACAGTGCCCCTCTAATAGGTTTGGTCCACGGAAACCCGCCCATTGCAGTAAGCTAATCATATAATCCACCATATCAATAAAAATTTGGTAGCATGACGTGGCTGATATAATACTAACCAGCCTGTCAAGGCAAATCAACAGTTCATATATTTTTAGCACAATTACCAATCCAGCCACTCATGCCCATATTATCATAAGCCATTCAATTCAAACCATAATTTACAACACAGCAAGTAGTCTCCAATTACTCCAATTTCAAAGCCATCATTCAATTTCAAGACAATTTATAAAATCATTTCATTTAATCTCATTTTCCTTATAAAACTTAAAGATTTATCATTTAAACTCATTTTCCATAAAATCACAAAAATGATTTAAAATTCACTTTAGATAATCAAGATGATGATAAGGTTACTCACTGTAATGGGAATCAAGTTCGGGATACTCCGATTCTTGATCCTCGGGTATCCGTGAGTAACCTTATCACCAGAATGCTCACCACCCTTACCAGAATGCATCAAAATGATGGTGTTATATCTCTGTACCCTTACCAAAATGCTCACCACCTAGACATAATATACAGCAACCAATTTACTATATTTGCGCTAAACCGTTATAACACCAATTCAGGCTCTGTATGTATGCATGAAATGAGATGCAAAATGTACGGGTAATCCTTTAAATACGGTATTCTACGTGGATTCAATTGTGTATCGAATTAAAATGGTATTGGCCTAATTCGACTTATTCACTGATTAATTGGCCAATACATCCAATTCAACTCTAAATAAATTCATTCCACTTCCAAAAATCCAATAAATCCATCTATATCATTAGGATTCAATTCCCAGTCCATTTACTATGATTTTTCTCATTTTCCATCAAACCATTCACTAAAGAGATTATACTTTCCAACAACCAAATTTGATGTCCAACACCATAAATCATTAATTTCTAACTAAATAACTTGAATTACAACCAAATCCATCATCAATAAGCCACATGGAAAATTCAGTTACTAAGGGTGATTGAAGAACATAAAATTTTCAAACTTACTTTTCATTCTACACATCATAAAACATCTAAAAACACTAAGATATCATGTATTCCAACTAAGTTCATGATCAAATCCTCTCTTGCAATAGTCAACCATTGAAGAATTCATGAAGAATATGTGATTTTCATGCTTGATTTTTACACCTAACATCATAAAACAACTAAAAACACCTAAATAACTTAAAATCTATCTAAAACCATCATCAAATTCTCTCTCCTTAGGTTCAGTCAGCATGTTATCCTTCATGATATCTTGTGATTCAACCATGGAAAATGGAAAAGAATGCATAGGAAAGGCATATCACAAGCTAGAATTAAGAAATTTCACCTTTAATCACTTGTTTCCCTGAAATCCACCCATTTTCCCTTGAATTTTCTTAGCTAGGGTTGTGTTCTTTCTCTTTTCTTCTTTTCCTTGAGTTGGCCGACCATATGAGAGTGATATGAGAGAGTTATGTGCTAGTTTTTAAAGCCAATTATAAAATGATGAAAATTTGACACATGTCACCATGTGATTGGTTCATGTGTCATACTTACCCATTAAGCATTTTCTCTCCACCACTTAAAATTCCTGAATTATCCATAATAATAATGGGTAAAATTCATGAGCTTGACAAGTGTTGGGTAGTATAAAATTTCAATTTTGCCCTTGGGCGGCAAAATGACTATTTTGCCCTTATGCTCGAAAAAATGTCAGAATTAAAATTCTTCACTTCTCAAACTCAAATTATGTTCTAAATAATCAATCTTGGTCAAAAACTTCTTCCAACATTCCAATTTTAACCTTAGGTGGCAAAATGACCATTTTGCCCCTACATTATGAAAATTCCAATTTGACTCTAAATCAGTCCTCAAACTTCGAATCACCATATTAAGTCATTCTGGGGTTCAATAATTCTTAAATACATCTTAAAATGTCTATTTGAACTAGTTCGAGGCTTTATCATCTTAATTGTACCACTAGGTACGTTACTAACTTTTTACGATTTTCAAGGTACCTAAGTATGCAAACATGATTTCTAATGTATAAATGGCATAATAAATATATTGTAGAGCTCGGTTTGACATCAGGAATGAGGTGCCATTTATTATTGTATAAGGGTTGTATGATATGAACCTGTTATGATAGTTAATGTATGGCCTTGTGAGAAATGTATTAAATATTGTATAGAAATTATGTGTCAAGGGTAACACTTATCTATTTGAATTTGAATATTAAATGAATATTTGTGTTAAGAAACCTTTTGCTATGTGTGTACGATTTAGAGAAACTTTAAGCCTTGCTCAGGTCTCGTGGGCTTCGTTTGCCAAGCTCATGTGTCAATCTTGGACTCTCGAATTTGGGTCATGACATCAAGCCCACTAGCCATAGCTTTACTTTGTTTGCACATTATCATAGCTTGCAAATTGACTTGCCCTTTGGATCACAAACTTCTTTGATGCCAACTGCCACATTATGATTCTTCAAACCCCTGATGTGCAACCTTAGACTCCTTTTCTACCTGATTCTAAGCCTAAAATAGCCAAAAACTACCATAATCATGTCAAAGTGGCAAACTTTACAAGCAACGCCATAATGCAAGATGAATGCAAACACACAATGCAATAAGTCTTCAAGCACACAAGCAAGCAAAGTATGCAAAAACAAATAAAAGTATGTAAGAAGAAAGTTGACAGAGTAAGGCTTTAAGTATCATTGAATCATCTATACAATGAGTTCAATGGAGTTTTTATACACAAAGTCCCCACAAGTAGCTACTTGTATATTTACAAGATATTTTGGAGCCACACTTAGGCTCCCTTAGTCCTTACAAGTAGCTACCTCTTCCACACATTGTTTGGTGCTTTTGGCCCTCTAGTGGACCGTTAGCTACGGTGCTGCTTAACCTGCTTGCTGATGCTATGTGCGGGGCTACAAGCTAACTCGATGCTGTGCACAATCTACCTTGTTCCGTGCTACGGGTTGTCGCGCACCTCAAGAAAGTTGCTTGTGTGCCTCGACACTAAAGGGGGTTATTTCCTGGAATAAGGGTTATCCAAAGGCCTGCCTCCTCAACATGCACTCCATGGGCAAGTCGATACTCCTTGGACGTCCCAAAACACGAGCCATGACACCAACATGTAAATCTAAATGCAAAATGAGGGAACACGCTGGAGAATGATTAAACAAACATAGCATATTAGGCTCAATGAACAAGAAACAAGTAGTGAAGAAATTAATGAAAATGGGATGAGGCTTTTAAAATTCAAAATTGAGATATATCTATGCTCTAATACTAAAAGTTTAAACTGATAGAAAATGGGTCAAAAAGCCCAACTATACCTTTGAGGGAATTTGAAATTTCATTTTCTGGTTTTTTATTTTAGAAATGAAATTGAAGAAAACAAACAAACTACTCTAACTTTTGGGTTTTTCAAGATTTCATTTTCTCTTTACTTTTTCAAACTAAATAGAGCCCGACTTCTTGAGCAATCTCTTCACTCACTAATTTATCAAAGATCCAAATTCACTAAAGGGGATATCAAATTTCTTTTGGAGATAAATCATTGACAAATCGGAATATGATATATATATATATACATGTATGTATATATATTTATATACATATATAAATATATATTTGTTTGTTTGTACGTATGATATATAACTTTTTTATATTTTGTATCTTATCCATAAAACTTTCTTATATGATGTTCTGTATTCCTTTCCTTGGAGCCTAGTGACAATGCTATATTAAAGATTTCAGTTAACAACTCTTTTCATCACTCCACCTTGACATGAAATAAATTTAACCCTCCTTTGTTAAGGGAGTTACTTGACTAGAGATTTGATCGATTCGAAAAAATCAATGTATATATCAGCGATTCTATTCTCATTAACAAGTATTAATTACTTGCGCAATTACCTACCAGCCACAAAAATTAAATAATGTCCTAAGGGTTGAAGTAAACCCTTATACAATTATGGCAATTATCATCTTAACTTGTCAATGTCCGATTAAAAGTCGAAATTCTTAAGCAGGTGGGGCAAAGGATTTAAGGTAATTAATTACTTTGTATAACTAGTATATAATTCAATTAGAAATGATAAAAAGTTTTTAAAAAAATTGTAGTGTCTTAAATAGTTCTAATAAAGTACATAAAATGTTGACCTTTAAATTTTACGTTATTTGCGCAACCTATTATTATTTGTCTCCTCTCCTCTTCGGGTTTTGGACCATTTTTAACACAACCCTAACTACTGATATATATAGAAACACAGACTACTAAGAAAGTGAAGAAACCAAAAGGGAACATTGAACTTCAGATTGCACTTGAGCATTTGACTCAAGAGTTGCTGCATAATCCCCTTATTTAAAAAATAAAGTTTAAATCTCATTTTTCTCAATTATAAAAAAAAAAACATTGAACTTCATATTGACAATTTAATTATAAAGTTCAGTGACAGCCCCAAATATTCTATGGATTTCCATTATGTATTTCAGCATTGGAGCTTACTTGTCGATTTCATTTTTGTATTAAAGTCGTCATTGAATCAGACTCAGAATTTTGGTGAAACATTTGATGAGTATAGCTTCAAGTTTGACACGGAAGCAGCTGCCAATTAGGAACATTGTTTTCAGGGCATTTGCAAAAGTCATCTTCACTGTCAATTATTGGTCTGCTTAAGAGAGGCCTGAGAATGTGACAGCTGATGAATCAAATTCGGAGTGTATGGGAAAAAGTGTTGAAATCTAAATTGGATTGCAACACTCACAAGTTTCCTCTGCAAACATATTGAAGAATACCCCAGAATTTGAAAATCCATTGACCCAGGAGCTTTATGTCCTTTTTCTTTAAGGCATAAACCATTTTTTTATGTACAAAACAGTTTTTTAAAATTTTGTTCTATTGTGAGTGAGATTGTAGGAAAAGGAGAGGATTCTATGTAAAAGAGATGATATCATCGCAAAATCTACAACTGAGCTGATCAAGCAACTTTTTTTTTTTTTTTTTTTTGACTCATATGTGCAAGAATTCGAGCTTGGAATTTATCCTATCATAGAGGGATAACAATTGTTAAGCCAAATCTTGATTGTTACTGACAGTACCTTAATCAACCTTTGGAATGCTAAAGGCTACTAATCTTTGTTTGTCTTTGGATTTTGATGACTACCAATCTTCTTTATATTGAATTTCTAGCTCCTAATTACCCCAGCCAAGATAGGGGGAAACAGTTCAACCTGATCTTCTTCATATTTGAGTGTTCTCTACATTTTTTGATCTTAAGGGGTAACTACTAAACTTCACTAGCCAATTATTGTACTATGACTTGCTTTCAAATTTAGTGTGCCAACATGGTTTGGACTTACATGTGAAGCTTGAGTTACATAACAAGACATAACTCTCTCCCAATATTGCAGAATCCAACATTTCGTTCACAAGTTCTGAATTGGAAACCCACAAGTTCCAACAGAAGGAGTGTTTTCAGGATGGAAAAGAAGGGTGGTTGTTATATACAAAAGCAGGGAGAGAGATAGAAAGAGATGTAAACCAATTGACTTCACGGTGTGTAAATTTTATCCCTTATGATTTAATACCCAACACCCCTTTGACATTGTATTCCAACTCAATACAGACATGCAAGTATAGAAACTTTTCATAAACTTGCTTCTTATACACAAAGAAAGAAAAAAGAGAAGGCATTGAATTTCAACATTTAATGCCCTACCAAAGGCAATTACACTGGCATTAAATTTCGTATTAACTCACCGAAAAATTAAAAAATGAAAAAGAAGTTGAAGAAGAAGAAGAAAAAGATTCGGATGGAAGCTACTTTTATGTTGGTTGTAAATATCCTTTATAAGCATCACAATTTTATTATTGATTATTGAAAAATTTTTGGGGTAGGATTTCGTCATCGTAAAATGGTTCACCCGTATTAAATGTAGGTATGCAAGTATTCAAAAACTTTATGGTGGATCTTTAATGTCTACACCTTCCTTTGCCTAAAAGCATAATGATATAAAGACAAATATAAATGTTTTCTTATAATAACTATATCCATTCAAAGTAATCAATATCCATCAGCCCTTAATACCAGATAAAGGAAGGATGTCAGTGTTAAACTTTCTTTGTACACCACTCTCATTGCCCATTACACATATATGTCTTTTTAACCGCATGATTTCTTCTATGAAAACCCAAAAACCACCTAATTTTCATTTTTGACCTAAAAAAATTCAATACTTGATTCAATACCAATTTATAATTTTATGAATATTATTAATTTGCAAATAACAATTAATTTACTATCTCTTCACAATAAAATATTTTAATAAAGACATAATACTTAAAAAAATTTTCTGAACTACTCAAAGAAATTCAAATTAGTTCTTATTTCTTTTATTACATTCAAGTAAATTTTATAATTTTATTTCAATCAAATAAGCTCTTATAACTAATAATTGAATTATCATTGTTAGTCAAAATACCTTTGTCATTTTATACCATAAGACGTTTGACGTGGTATGTTGTTGTGATACGATGATATAATCATATGACATTTTTCACTTCTCATGTCAACACAATATTAATGCCATGTGGATATAAAATTAATGATAAGTGATACTTTGATTAGCAACAACTAATCTCTCCTTGGTCATAAGGGTCTACTTGATTCAAAAAAAAAATTCAAAGACTTGATTGAATGGATAGAATAATAAAAATTTATTTAAAATTTTTTAAATAGTTTAAAGACTTTTTCAAAAATTATGCTTTCACTAAATTTTATTATGAAGCGGCAAGATTTGATACAGAGATGTTTCATAGAACTTTCCCACTCCAACAACAAATAGATTATACACTTAGAACATAAAAATTTAAATTTTGTACCATAAAAATGGTATTAATTAGCAACATTTTTTAAATGGTATAAAGAGAATATATGAGGGCAATTATTTCATTTAATGCAGTCATTAGAAACAAATGAAGTAATTTAAGAAATAGAAAAGAGAAAATAAAAATTTGGTTCGTCAGGCAATTTATTGTTTCCGGTATTACTCTACAGGTCATGCTCATGTCACAAATACGTATAAACCTAAGTCAAGCGCCATCCCATTTGCTCCGTTAAAAATATAATTTAAGGAAAAAGAGGGGTAAAAAAAAACAAGAGGATCAAAGAAAAGTACACAAAGAGTTATTGCTTTTGGACATTTAATTTCATAACTTTAACACGGATATATTTATATATATGTATATATATATATATATGTCATAAATTAAAGTTTGAGAGTACAAGTAATGATCCCATATTTCATTTGTGGCAAATAATGAGTAGGAAAAAGAAATTCTTCAGCTTTCATTTTAGGCCTTCATGGCATTAAATCAAATATTTAAATAAAAAAATTAATAATATAATATACTTATCATTAAATTAAATATTTAAATAACAATAATTTTATACAATATTGTTAAACGCGCCGCAACAGACATGTCAAACTCGTTAAGCTTATTGTTTTAAAATGTATTTTTAATTTCTTGAAATTTTAATTTAAATCTACTCTATATATTATGTATTGTGGTTATATACTTATGCTATGCCATCTCAATTTGGATAAAATCTCATTTCAGAATCTAAAGGTTGTTAAATTTTTCATTTCAAAATTCCAACTATTATTTTATTCAAATTAGAATATAACCTTTTGGTTTTATCTATCAAAGAAAAATCAATGATAAAAGTTAAAAAAAACTGTTAATAGAACTAACAGTTACAACATGAAGGTAATCCTAAACAAATATAGATTTAAATTCGTTAATTCTATTAATATTAATTTACTAACTTGCCTATTTGAACTAAATACTTAGTTGAATCCTGAAATGAAAATTTTGGGAAAGATTAAATCCTAAAATGAGCATTTAACCATTTCAGCTTTTAATTCAAAAGAGTAACCAGTAAACATAATGGCAATGCTTGTAATTACTTTAAATTTTGTTCTAATTTCAACCAAATTCAAAGCAGTTGATTTGGATGCTCTAGCTTAATTTGCTGTTATTCATGCTTTTTTAGGATAAATTACAGAAAAATACATTTTGGCTTGACGAAAAATAAATTTATCTCATGAAATTTAAAATTTGATACTTAACTACCATATGTTTATTTTCATCACTTTCTAATAAATAGCATTAACCTTATTTTTAAGAATTTTCAAGGTTTTATTGGTTTTTTATTTTATTATTTATACTAATTTAATGAAATAAGGGATATTCTAATTTTTTTATTTTAAATAGTATTAAGAAAATTCTAATGATAAAAAACAAGAATAATTGTGTCAGAATTTAAATTTTAATAGATAAATTTATGCCGTCTCAAATAGAATTATGCTTTTTTTATTATGTACCCTTTTATTTAATGAATTTTGCGTAATATATATATATATATATATATATATATATATATGCATGTTGAACTGTTGGAATGCTGCTATGAATTAAAAACTCTCTTCATTTCTCTTGGAGTGACAACGTCCAGCTTTGCTGAAGGACTTTTAATTCACTGGCTCATGGTAGTGAACCACAAAACTAGAAATATATAGTTTGATAAAAGCCGTAACTTCTTTATTTTTAATTTTTTTATTATTATATGTATAAAATTTGAGATATATAATTTTATCAGTTCCAATCAAATAAAATAATTTATTTTAAAATAGTAATAAACCCTTCTGATCCGCCACTGATCATGTAGAATATATATTGAGATTGGATTACGCAAGCTACTCTTCGCTATTTTTAATGCCCCACCATCTTCAATTTTCTTTTCCACTCCAATTGTTTAATTTGAACAAGGGAAATCATGCAAAAAGGGTTTCTTAAAAAAGTATATAAATCTTTCAATTTTGAAAGCTTCATGCTCAAATTTGTCATTGTAAAGTCAATACTACAAAAGAAAACTAATAATTTAACAACGTGAAGGTTATGAAGGAATTTTATATGCTTATCTAATAGTCCAAAATTTAATAAGCCTTTATATGCATGGAAAGAAAAATAGTAGTTATTCACAACCTTGATTAAGTCAATGCTTAAAATTAAATCATTGATGTATAACTCGATGCCAATTTAATTTTTGTAATGAAAATTGAAGTTCACTTGAAATAATATATAAACCTTATATCTTCCAAAATTAATACATATATATATTCACAATTATTAATATGGGTGACAAAAGCACCAATAATCATCTACAGGTTGATTTCCTTAAAGTTAGAATATTAAAAGCAATGAAAAAGATTGATACATATAGTGCTGACATATGCTTGGCTCAGTTTTGAGCCAAAGGTATTTAATTTATGTTCAATGTAATTTTTTATATATATCTATTGGAAACTATGATATGTTTGTGGATTCAATATTTAAAATTGTTAAATTTAGTATTAAATATTTAATTTAAAATTAATTGGTAATAAATGGAGTGATGTTAAATTTATATAATTAGAGTATCCCAAATTTGAGTGCTGTGATATTTATCACTAATTTAATACTCCCTCACATGTAAGCATATATAATGGGCATATCATGTGACATATGAATTTTATGTGGGACTAATAAACGAAGCAACGCCTACTTTAATAACATTAAATTTTAGATGGATATTGAATTTAAAATCGATTAATAATTTATTTATATTTATATATTTAAGATATTTTAATTTTAATTAATACAAGATTTATCTTTATCATCAATTTGATACTTTCTACCGTATAGAGATAATAAACTTGTTATGTGATATAAATTTCTTGTGTAGAGATGACAAATCTATAACGCAGCATGCACATTGCATAGACATAACAAACCTATAATGAAAGTGGTAATAAATGAGCACAATGTCTATTTTGATACTATTTAAATTTTTAGATAAGCATCCAAGCTAAAACCAATTAATATTAAGTAGATTGGTCCTATTGTAATATTTATGTGCTTAAGATATTATTTCGATTTTAACTGATATGATATTTATTTTTTTCTCTACTTCAACAAAAACCTTACTTTTATATTTGTCAGTCATTCTTTTGAATATTTTGGGTATAGATATAGAGTTAATTAATTACGCTGTAATAAGGCTTGAAGTATACATAGCAGTCGAGTGATAACCTTTAAAATGCAAAAGCCTTAAAGATATGATGCTTGTAGTTTAAAAAAGAAAATATTTCATTTTTATTTTTAAAGTAAGTTAATCGTCTAAGATTCTAGAATATAGAATGCTCCAAAAGAACTAATAATAAACCAATATAAATTAATACTATGATAATGATATTCAAGCTAAAGTAAGAAGCAAAACGAAATTAAGAGTCCATAACTAATTAAAATTTAATTTTAATAAGGTTTATTTTTGATATAATAAAAATTGAAAGGTATGAAAAATGATAAATCTAGTAGTACAACAAAACTTGATATTCTTCGAAGTCCAAAAATCAAAAAAATATTTTACCAACGGTACCAATGCTTTTATGCATTATTGTTATTATATTAAAGATAAGAATTCAAAAAAGGTAATCTCATAATTCTTAAAATCATTTAAAAAAATTATCTCAAAGTTATGAAAGATTATATGTCCTATTACATCACTGTGAGATTGAAAGCTTCATAAACAAATTTATATATTTCCCACATATCCATTAAACTAAGAACATACTAACTAATTAATTTAGTGTTGACTCTTTTTATTTAAAACTAAACCAATACATAAACAATGCAAAACCCACTTATCAATTTGTTAAATTATAGTATTATTGGTACATTAACTAAGTATACATCATTTCACTTTCTTTTATAAGATACAATTTCGGAAAAAGAAAAATTCAAACTTTTAACTTTTTGAATAAAAATACATGCGCATTACCATTAAATCAAATACGGTTAAAATAATCAAATTTTACCCCGTTAAAATACACCTAATAATGTATTTCATAGAGTAAAGTTTAAGAGAGGGGGATGTGTTGACAATAACCCAAAACAGAGTAAAGAAGATGGAGGGGTGCGTGTAACTACTTTGATAATAATGGTTCTTTAAGTGGAATACGGAAGCCAAACATTAAACTAGGAAATTTAAATTGACAAATTGTTGGTCGTTGATCCGCCACGCACCAAACGCCATCATGCCCCCGCTCGCATTGGGCTCAAGCGCGTGTGCCTAAAAATATTTAATAAAGTCAAAATGCCTTTTTAAGAACCCCATAACTTCCACCAAAACCTACTTCATTTAATACCTTGATGACACACACCATTTAATATTGGAGTAAACAACAAATAATGTTATACTTTGTTCAATATTTAATTCAATAATAATAAGGAGATAGAAATAACTTGTTTGGGTCAAAGAGAAATAAAAAAAAATGGAGAGGTGAAATTATAAATTTGTCAAATTCAACACAAAAGAGTTTTCTAAAATAGTGTCTACTTGTATTTCCGAGCAATTAATGTGCTATTTATTTGCATGCCTTCCCCCGCTTTCCTTGAGTTCCTCTCGCTTTCTCACTCTTCCTCTTACCATAAATAAATAAGCAAGACAATAAATGAAATAATTAATTAGAGGAAATTTAATCAGTGGGTTTATTTTATTAAATTGGTATTTAATTGAATTTAATAATAATAACACCAATTATGACCCTTCATTTTAATTTTTTATTTGATAAAGGAGGCATAATATTTGCTCCAACACTTATATATGGCTCATATATATCCCTATATTTATTGTTACATTATAACAAAAAGAAAAACCTGTAGACTCTCTCTCTCTCTCTCTGTTTCCTCTTTGTCTCTGTTTCTCAAGAAGAAGAAGAAGAAGAAGAAGAAGAAGCTCTCTGGCTATGGCTGCGGATGTTAGCTCCCTACATAGAGTTTTGAGCGGGTATAAGGATGATCTGACGGTAGGGAATGAATCTAGTGGAGCAAAATCAACGGCTTTGATCACCAAGGACTTGCTTGGAGTAGGTGGTGGAGGTGGAGGAGATGGTGGCTCCGCCTTAAATATGAAGAATAACGATCAATCCCAAGAACTTGACCTTGACCTCCAAGTCCCTAGTGGATGGGAAAAGCGCCTAGACTTGAAGGTATGTTGATTTTCTCAACTCAATGGAAAGAGAACTTTCGTTTCACGTTTGCTCATCGTATGATGTTTTTAGTTGTTTGTCTTTCTCGAGTCCCAATTATTGTATTGTCCTTCTCTGTTCTTTCTATATTCCTCTGTTTGGATTCTGAGAAAATGCAGAAGGAATTGGGAGAGCTAAATCAGCCTTTATTTCTCCAAATTTGCATAATACAAACGCCAGCTTTTAGTCTTTTAAGGAAATCAATACAAATTCGATTGTTTCATTAGTTTCTGCAAGTGAATTTCTAATGAGATTCTAATATCAGATCCAAACCTAGTTCATTCTCTTTAACAGTTTTTTCCCTTGTAGAAAAGGGTTTTCATGAGCCATTAATGAAATGCCAATTTGCATTTATTTACCTCAAAATTTATTATCTTCTTCAATGCTCTGCAACTTCTAATGGCCACCTGTTATGTTTACTTTCATTAATTATTATTACTACTCTCGATTATTCTGATTTTCTTTTCAAGAATCCAACCAATTGTCAATTTCACTTAATTTCAAAGCATTGATTACATTAGATGTATATTACAATTTTCTTTAATATATATTTGCTTCTGATTGTGTTAATGGTTGCAGTCTGGCAAGGTCTACTTGCAAAGATGCAATTCATCAAATTCATCATCATCATCCGATGGAACAAAGCACCAAATTAATCAAACAGTACCCAAGCTTCAAGATTTGAATTTCCCGCCATCGCCCTCTAAATCTTTGCTAAACCTTTTCGACGAGAGCAGCTTGGAATTGAAGTTAGTCTCATCGTCGTCGTCATCATCATCCCCTAGCAATTACCAGAGCGTGTGCACCCTCGACAAAGTAAAATTTGCGCTGGAAAGGGCTGAGAAAGAGCCACCGGTGGTCAAGAAGCGCTCATCATCGCTGTGGAAATCATCCTTATCGCCTTCGTATTCATCGTCATCGTCTTCGCTCAGAGACTCCCAAGAGGGTGAAGGCGAAGACAAGTTATTCGCATCGCCGGTCGCAGCAGGCTGCCCCGGATGCCTATCCTATGTGTTGATAATGAAAAACAGCCCTAAATGCCCAAGGTGCAACACCCTTGTTCCCATGCCAGCTGCTAAGAAGCCTCGCATTGATCTCAACATATCAATCTGAGGGACCGGGTGGGTAGAGGAAGATTTCTTTTCTAGCTTTAATATCCAAATGCTTATAATTTTTGTAAATGATAGATGATCAATTAGGGGGGGTGGGGTTTAAAGATAGAAATGTTAGGATAAATTGAGCAATATGTATATTTGGAAAAGGAAAGAGGAAAACATTTGGGGTTGGTTGTTTTTATTGGCAAAGCAGATAGAAAATTTTTATCCCTTTTTTCTGATTCCATATAAATTCTATGTTTTCATTCATTCTTTTTTTTATTCACCCACTCAATTGTTGAATGCAAGGCCTTGTTTAAAGCTTAAGGTTTATAGGTTTTAGGCTTCTTCAAATTCAAAAAATTTATTGGTAAGGAATAAACTTGTAGTAATGCCCCAAGTTAGGTGTACTTGTACCTCACCATTATTAATCAATTTCCTAGTATAATTGTAAGTTTCAAAATTAAGGAAAGCCTAATTCAACTTCATGAACCTTAGACTTCAAGGAAGCTGCAGCACTACTATACTCTTCATGCCAAGTTCTCTTTCTCAATAGCATTGTAATAAACTAACTGGCTAATTCTATAACCCAATCTCAATATGAGTTTATTTTAACAATTCCTAATTAATTTACAACATAATTAACATGACAATTGCGTATATATGTTGTATCACTGACAAGTTTGTTCTACTTAAATAGCCTTTAAGGATTCTGATCCAACTGAAAGGGAAAGAAACTCAACAGAAATGCTATAAAGTCTGAGACTATTAATGGGGAAAACCCATTGATCTTAGATCCTGACTTTGAGTGCGCAACAATTTAGCTTTCTTCCCATGGTTTTTAAGGCATGTGGTAGTACTCTCTCTCTCTCTCTCTTTAATTTTTTTTTTCGTTTTTGATTTATGTCCTTCTCAACTCAACTTACTCTTGGCAGATCATAAAAGGGATGGTGATGTACAAAAATATGGTTGTGTCGTATAAATGTTTGAAAACTGCATTCACCTACACTTTGTCAAATGATGAGCTTTATGGTTGCTGCATGAAACTAATTAAAAGCCATTTACTAGAGCAATTCATTAATATACCTAACACATATTAAATGAGAATTTAATTTTATCATGGCCTTTAAAGTCTTCTACCTACCTTCTCATTTGAGTTTTTAATGTTTAGTTTCCGTAACAACGCCTATATTTTCTCTCAATAAACCACCTTTAGTTGGCCCATCAATTAATCAACTCTTACATTTATTTTTTTGGATAATATTAATTCTATATTTATGGATATTTAATGTCATTTAAATTTACAATTTTAATTTACTATATAGGTTACACAATAAGAAATAATCAGCCCTTAAGCACTATCCTTGCATCTCTTTACTTGTTGCAAGTTAAGATTCAAACACAAAATTTCAAATTTTCTCAAGAAATGAGCTAATATAAGAGTTTTATCAATTACTTTATTGAATGAAATCCATTTACTTTTTTATTTGTCTGACACCATAAATTGTTATCAAATTGTGAATTTATATATATATATATATGAATATTCACAGGTTAATTTTTAATTATGTGTCATATCTTTTCTCTTTGCTATATTATGTGTTATATCTTGATGTGTTGTGCTTATAATTGATATGATAAGAAAATTTAATACAATAATTTTTTTATAACAGAAAAAAATTAAAAAACAATGGAAATTATAATCAAGATTCAAAGAATATGAATAATCCGTTAGCAAAAGAAGAGTCCAATTTTAGATTAAAAGAATATGAATAATCCGTTAGCAAAAGAAGAGTCCAATTTTAATTAAAGGTCTCCGTATTTTTCAATAGGTAGGTGAGCTATAATCAAAGGCGCAAAGGATGGAACCAAAACAGTCTGCCGGTCTTTACAAACCATGTAATCAATTCCCGGCTGGTCAAAGGAATTAGCAGACTTATTCTTACAAAGAGATAATCGTTTCATTTATACACTATTAGACAAGTCGAGATATTTCAGACACTAGATTGGCTTAGAAATTTATGAAATTATATCAAAAAAGGTCATTAAATTATTTTATAATTTAATATTAATTTTTATTTTTATTACATTTAATTAAATCTTACATTTTTATTTTAGATTAAATAAACTCTTATTATTAATAGTTCATTAACTATTGTTAGTTAAAACTTTACTTGTTATTTTATGTCATGTAATATTAAAGCAGTATGATGACATGTTATAGTGGGAGATGATATCATATGTTGATGTGATACGATAATATGGTCATGTAATATTTTTTACCTTCCATGTCAATGTCATGTGATATAAAAAATGATAAGTGTTGTCTTGACTGATGACAATTAGTGCATTTAGATTTTTTTTAGCTTAGCTATTTTTTAAAAGCAAAACTCAAGTCAAATAGGGATTTTGACAAGCTCTTAAAACAAGTAACTTTTTTCTAAAGAACAAATATTTTTTTAAACAAAAAAAGAGCTTCACGAAAAGTTCCAAAGAAGAGCTTTTTTTTTTTTTTTGTTTTTTAAACACATCTCATTTTTAGGAGAATTGTTTTTGTTTCAAAAATTTTCCTCATCTATTAAAAATAATCCTAACATTATCTGTTTTCATTTTTATATGATTAATTTTAAATTTTATGTTATATGAAAATACTTTTTATATTTCTAAAAATTTGTTTTAAATAAATAAAAAAATAAAGTTAATTTTTTCATTATGAATAAAGGAATTTGTGATTTATAGAAAGTTATTTATTAAATACCCTTTATGTTAATTTTAATCAAAATTAGAACTTATATAAATTGTTTTGCCAAACGACTTATTTATAAAAAAGAGCTTATGAAAGTAAATTTACTAAATAGATTTAACTCAATTTTAAAGTTATTATTTTTCCATAAGAACTTCATAATAAAAAAAAAGCCAAACCAAACAAGCTTTTAGTCAACCATTAGTAATAAGAGCTTTGTCAAGACCCAAACCCTAAGGTCCGTAATCGACGCACGAGCCCAGCAAGCAAGCCTGTTAGACCTGAACAAGCCTCAAGGTTCAAATCATATAACATATAACCAAGGGAATCAATAAACATTTAGTAATAATAAAATTCGAGTATATTACATCATCCTTGGCTCATAATTCATACAAATATTTAAAAGCTATACATTAGCCATCCAATTGGGATCATACATAACAACTTTTATACAGTTCAAATGGCACATCATGCCTAACATATTTTACATCTAATCAGACTTGAAAGCGGAAGGACCGCATGAGTCAACAGAGTGACATGTTAGGATGGAAACCTACTAGATGCCAATTCAACCTTTAGAGGCTAGATAGAAAACGCTCTCAACTTCTGCATCTGCCACCCCATCCTGACCTCCATGGGATGGCTACCGGCAGGCCACCGGAGCCTTCCAGCACCACCCCTCCGATTGTTACAACCCCCCCACCAACCAACCACCAACTAATGACAACCAACAGCCACCCCACCACAACCCACAAGCAATCCTAGCAGATAACCCACAGCCACCATCCCCCAGAGCACTCAAAAAATCGTTCTTGACTGTTGCTACAGGGGAGAAACCTCCAGTTATCCCAACATCCCGAGATCCAAGTGTATACAAGGATAGACCAGTTGCCATGTTTTTTGAGGATGAGATACAGGTATTGGCCCGTCCCTTCTCTCACTCCCTGGTGGGTAAGTTCAGCCGCATGCCCAAACTGCAGGAAATCCACCAGGCATTCAGAGGAATGGACTTGTCTGGAGCTTATGAGATTCGATGGATGGACTATAAACATGTTTTGATTCACTACTCGAACGAACAAGATTTCAATCGTATTTGGGTCAAACAACAGTGGTTTATTTCTAGCCAGAAAATGAAAGTCTTCAGATGGACCCCTGACTTCGAAGCGGAGAAAGAATCTGCCTTGGTTCCTGTTTGGATCTCGTTCCCAAATCTGAAGGCTCATCTGTATGAAAAGTCCGCTCTTATGTTGATTGCCAAAACGGTAGGCAGACCGATGTACGTGGATGAGGCAACAGCAAATGGTTCCCGTCCAAGTGTTGCTCGCGTCTGTATGGAGTTTGACTGCAGAAAGCCACCCGTTGAGGAAGTCTGGATCGTGATACAGAATAGAGAGACAAGGGCGGTTACGGGCGGTTACGCCCAACGAGTGGAATTTGGTAGGATGCTTGCTGCCATGTAGGTCACAGAGAAACAAACTGTATTATTCTAGGCAACAGAGCTAGGGAGCAGGTCAAGCTTAACCAAAAGACAAGGGAAAGATAGCTATTGCGCCACTACCACAAATTGGAGCTGCGGGGAAACCCACGATGGATGATGAAGGTAGGAATAAAAATCTGATAAGTGAAAAAATTTTGGAAAAAGAAAAAAACCCGAGGCTAGAGGAACCGGTGATACTCGAAAAACAATGGCAGGTTGTGAAGGGAGGAACAAGTGGGGTTAAAGGACCCCAAACAGTGGCCAGGGGGTCAGACAAGGATCCAAAGGATGCCAACATTCCAGTTACTAATAGATATCTCCTAATCTCGAGAGAGGAAGAAGATACGCGGACACGTACAAAAGAACAAATACCATCAGGGTGCAAGAATGTCACATCAGGGAGAAATGAAAATCTTGTGAGTCAGCAAGTTAGGGAAGGAATGAGGAATGATAGCTCAGTAATGGAGTTACAGGAGAAAGAACGCGATCCGGGGATGGAAGAGAGGGCCATACAGGCTACTAGGGCACAGCCGAGTGCTGCCACGAAGGGGACTGCAGGTCTCGCACAGCAGACGTTACCGGGGCACGAGTCTGATGAAAGAAATATGAGCAAGAAGGAATCCTTGGTTCCTAAATGTCGAGAAAGCTCACAGGCTAGTGTGGGGAAGAATTCGAGTAATGCAGAAACGAAAGAAATGCAGCAGAAAAGGACGGAAAAAAAGACGTCGGATAAGCTACCGGTGTCGGATTCCGCCATAGAAGCGGCAGGGCAAGAACGGGTTGACGGTCAAAGAGAGGAGATGCCCCCGACGCTGCCAGATCCGGAACCAATGAGAAACAGTGCAGAGACAATGCATGAAAATGGAAGGAAAGAAAGCCATGCAGCAGGACGTGGGAATACGCTCAGGGTCCAAAATAACAAAAATAGAATAAGGCAAGCAAGTGCATCTGAAATAGAAGAGAACTGCAATATTCACGTGCATGGAACGGAGGGCCATACGAATAACACCAAAAAAGGTGAAGAGCTATCCGAGGCAAACAACAAAAGTGGAAGGGTGGGGACAGCCGCTGGCATACGAGACACAGCAGAAACTGGCAGACCCCGGGCACGTTTCTCCCCCAATGAGCATGGTCAACTGCCCCCAACGGATGGTGCCCCGGATGGAGGGGTTGAGGGGCTGACAAGACTTGCAGATGGTGACATGTCATTAGCGCATAAATCGAGACACGAGGGAACCGGTGATAATTCAAAAAACCATTTTTCTAAGTCTCAAATGCAGCTTAGTCTTTCAATACAAGGCCAAGACAAGATGGTAGCAGGAAATGGGATGGGTGATCGACACTTTTCGGGAAGCACGTTGGAAGAAAGTGGTGAGAACGTCCTGACTACTGGGCAAAGGAAAATTGCTCAAAAGCATTCCAGCCAAGCAACAAACCGAAGTCTGCGGGAAAAGGACAAATAGTCCACTAAAAATGATTTCGAACAAGTACCGTTGACCACGGTAAGGTCCCCTGTTGGAGGTGACAGCCCAAGGCTACCTGCAGATTCACGGCACGTCATGCAACCCCCCCAACTTCCTCTCCTCGTCCCAAACCAGCAATACCCAATGGGCAAGTCCCCGGGAGATTTAGAAAAAGAGCCAACAGAATTTAAAAATAATGATGGGATGCTGAAGCAGAATTGTTTACAGGAATAGGCAAGGCAAAATTCAAAAAATTCACAAAATTATTATTCCTTGAAGCCAGTGGAACCTTTGAATGGTAAGGACTCACAGAGGTCAGATAGGGGGACAGAGAGTAAAAACCAGCTAGGAGAGAAAGGAGGAGGTACTAGAGAAGGTAATTCATGTGAGGCTTTAGATGGGACAGTAAGGCAGCACTTAATGCAGATAAGTATTGGAGAGCAAATAAAAAATCTTCCTGTCGAACCATTGATAAGGTCAACGATCATACGAGACAGAGATGGATTGCAAACGCCAAATTACGAGTCGGCAAGCCATTTGGTGACAGTTGACTTGGCAGAAGGAAGTGGTGAACATAGTCCAGGTACGGAACAGGACACGTGTCAAACCATGAACACAAATGAGCACCAACGGGATATCCAATCAAAAACATGCACACATGATGGAAAGGAAGGCCACGAGGACTTTCCCCCTACCCAGCAGTCTGCTTCAGGCAAGTGTGAGTATAATAAAGAAATTAGTGATATCCCCTCTCTCCTAAACACTAACCCTGCAAAAGTTGAAATTCATCCTCGAATACGAAGTAGAAGAAAATCAGACACTGTTATGCCAATGGAAAAAATTTGTAGCTTAGCTTCAGAGAAAGCTATAGACATAGGGGAAAATGATGGGGTCTCAGATGAAGATTCCATCTTAGTGAATCATGCTGCTAGAACCCATCCATGATCAGTTGTATGATTTGGAATGTGAGAGGAGTGGCTGGTGTTGCAATTCAAAGGCGCTTGAAAAAACTCAAAATGATGCACAACATAAAACTGATGGTTATCTTGGAACCCATGGTAAGTGAAACACGAGCTGAATATTTTAGAAGACGATTTGGCTTTGACAAGGTTATTTGCAATTGTTCACATAAAATATGGGTTTTTTCTTCTGCGGAAGTTTGTTGTGAAGTTTTGACTGACCATATTCAATGCCTACATCTGAAATTATCTCTGCCTTGGCTCTCTAACCACTTGTTTGCTTCTTTTGTGTATGCCAAGTGCACTAGGCAGGAACGTCTAGATTTGTGGAATATGTTGCATTTGTTTTCTACTGAAATGCAGGGACCCTGGCTAGTGGGTGGTGATTTTAACACTATTGTGAATTGTTCTGAACGGTTGAATGGTGCCTCTCCCCATGGTGGGTCAATGGAGGACTTTGCTGCTGCCTTGATGGACTGTGGTTTGATTGATGCCGGATTTGAGGGAAATACTTATACATGGACCAACAACCGTATGTTTCAAAGGCTGGATAGGGTGGTTTATAATTCAAAATGGGCTGGATGTTTTTCCTCTACACGTGTGCAGCATTTGAACCGAGATGGATCTGATCATTGTCCTTTATTAATCTCTTGTTCCACTGTCAGTCAAAGGGGACCTTCAACTCTTTGGTTCCTGCATACGTGGACAAAGCATCATGATTTTCTTTCCTTTGTTACAAGAAGCTGGACAGTTCCCGTGTTAAGTTCAGGACTGATGGCATTTTGGCTCAAACAACAATGACTGAAACGAGATTTAAAGTGGTGGAATAAACATACTTTTGGAGATATTTTTGCAAAGCTGAAATTAGCGGAGGCAGAGGCAGAAAAGAGAGAATTAGAATTTCAACAAGATCCTTCAGTTACAAATCGAAATCTCTTAAATAAAGCCTATGCCAAACTCAACTGGCAATTGAGCATTGAAGAGTCATTCTGGCAACAAAAATCTGGTGTGAAATGGGTGGTAGAAGGTGAACGCAACACAAAATTCTTTCATATGCGGATGCGAACAAAACAAGTGAGAAGCCATATATTCCGGATTCTTGACTTTGAGGGAAATGTTTTAGAAGATCCTCACCTGATACAACAATCTGCTGTTGATTATTTTCACAAGTTGTTGCAAGCAGAAAACTGTGAAATATCCAAGTTTGACACCTCTCTTATCCCTCGGATCCTCTCTTCTGCTGACAATGATTTTTTATGTGCAAAATCGTCTCTTCAGGAGGTTAAAGACGGAGTGTTTAACATCAACAAGGATAGTGTGGCCGGCTCGGATGGTTTTTCTTCCCTATTTTACCAACACTGCTGGGATATAATCAAGCAAGATCTTCTGGATGCAGTACTGGATTTCTTTAGAGGATCCCCGTTTCCTCATGGCATTACTTCCATTACTCTTGTCCTGTTGCCAAAAAAGCCAAATGCCTGCCAATGGAGTGATTTTCATCCTATTAGTTTATGTACTGTCTTAAACAAGATAGTAACTAAACTCTTGGCAAACCGGTTGTCCAAAATTCTCCCAGCTATCATTTTAGAAAATCAAAGTGGATTTGTCAAGGGTCGTCTTATCAGCGACAATATCTTATTAGCATAGGAGCTACTGGGCAAGCTTGATGCCAAATCAAGGGGAGGTAATGTTGTCTTAAAATTGGATATGGCTAAAGCTTATGATCGGTTGAGTTGGGACTTCCTTTTCTTGATGATGGAGCAATTTGGTTTCAACTCTCACTGGATAAGTATGATCAAGACCTGCATTTCTAATTGTTGGTTCTCTCTGCTGTTCAATGGTTCCATGGTGGGATACTTTAAGTCCGAGAGGAGCTTAAGACAGGGTGACTCTATCTCTCCCCTTCTCTTTATTTTATCTGCAGAATATCTTTCTAGAGGGATTAATAACCTTTTCAGCCGTTATAATTCATTGCATTACTTATCCGGCTGCTTAATGCCCATTAGTCACCTTGCCTTTGCTGATGATATTATGATTTTCACTAATGGATGCCGTTCAGCCTTGCAGAAAATTTTAAGTTTTTTACAAGAATATGAGCAGGTATCTGGACAGCAGGTCAATCCTCAGAAAAGTTGTTCTATCACAGCTGCAAGTTGCCCACCGTCAAGAAGGCAGATCATAGCTCACACCACTGGTTTTCATCACAAATCACTTCCTATTACTTATCTCGGTGCTCCATTATATAAAGGACCAAAAAAGGTGATCCTTTTTGATTCCTTAATCACAAAGATTCGAGATCGTCTATCAGGGTGGGAGAATAAGATATTGTCAACAGGGGGCCGTATTACTCTGCTGAGAAGTGTTCTATCCTCTCTTCTTATGTACTCACTGCAAGTCCTCAAACCACCAGTGGCAGTGATTGAGAAAATAGATAGATTGTTTAATAGCTTCTTATGGGGTGACTCAGCTGGAAACAAGAAAATGCACTGGGCAAAATGGACTAAATCCACATTTCCATGCTCGGAGGGGGGACTAGGTATTCGTAAATTGGAAGATGTTTGTGAGGCATTTTCATTGAAATTATGGTGGAGACTCCAAACAGGTAACAGCCTTTGGACACAATTTCTGAAAACCAAATATTATCTTGGCAAGCTTCCCCACTATGTCCCACCAAAGTTGCATGACTCTTAAATATGGAAAAGGATGATTTGGGGTCGCGACGTGGCACTGCAGAACATTCGATGGAAGATAGGTAAAGGGGAACTTTTCTTCTGGCACGATTGTTGGATGAGAGACAAACCCCTGGTCACCTCCTTTCCTATGTTCCAGAACGACATGACGTATGTCAATAGCTTTTATAATGGTGATAACTGGAATGTAGGTAAATTAAATTCTGTTCTCCCTATGGAACTAGTTGATGAGATATTGCAGGTACCCTTTAAAATTTCCCAAGATGATGTTGCATACTGGACACTTACATCAAATGGGGATTTCTCTACTCGAAGCGCTTGGGAGACAATTAGGCAGAGACAAGTACCACACGCCTTAGGATCTCTCATTTGGCACAAGAGCATCCCTCTATCAGTTTCTTTTTTCTTATGGAGGGTCTTACACAATTGGATACCAGTTAAGCTACGGATGACGGAAAAAGGTTTCCAATTAGCTTCGAGATGTTTATGTTGCTCCTCAGAGGAATCTCTAATACATGTTCTATGAGAGAGCCCGGTAGCAAAACAGGTTTGGGATTTCTTTGCTAAACCCTTTCAAATCTATGTTTTAAATCCCAAGCAGGTTTCTCAAATTTTATGGGCATGGAATTATTCTGGGGACTATGTCAAAAAAGGTCATATCCGCATATTGCTCCCAATATTTATATGCTGGTTCCTATGGCTAGAAAGAAATGATGCAAAGCACTGGCAATCTGGTCTGCAGCCTAATCGAGTTATATGGAGAATTATGAAGCTATTGAGACAACTTCATGATGGTTCCCTGTTACAACAATGGCAATGGAAAGGAGACACAGACATAGCAACCATGTGGGGTCACAATTTTCCCCCAAAGCAACGAGCAGCTCCTCATATTTTTTTCTGGAAAAAGCCTTCCATAGGTGAATACAAGCTGAATGTGGATGGCAGCTCACGAACAGTCAACAAGCAGCTAGTGGTGGTGGAGTTCTTCGAGATCACACAGGTAACCTTATTTTTGGTTTTTCTGAGAATATTGGTTCTTGTAATTCCTTGCAGGCAGAATTGAGGGCTTTACTTTGAGGACTCATATTGTGCAAAGAACGCCATATTGAAAAGCTGTGGATAGAAATGGACGCATTGGTGGCGATTCAACTAATCCAGAAGTCCCAAAAAGGATCTCATGACATAAGATATTTGTTAGAGTCCATAAGGCAATGTCTGAGCAACTTCTCCTACCGCATTTCACACATCTTTCGAGAAGGCAACCAAGCAGCATATTTCCTGTCAAATGAAGGACACAATCATTCAAACCTCTGCGTGTTCAATGAAACACAAGGTGAGTTGTATGGAATGCTCAAGTTAGATAGATTGAATTTACCTTATGTCC
Source organism: Theobroma grandiflorum (assembly GCA_036013995.1). Lineage (NCBI taxonomy): Eukaryota > Viridiplantae > Streptophyta > Magnoliopsida > Malvales > Malvaceae > Theobroma > Theobroma grandiflorum. The sequence continues at coordinate 16,377,535 of CP142133.1, forward strand.
GTTTTTGATAACTGTAAAGGAGTAGTACTCCTCGTTTACATTTGCTGTTATAAAATCCAAATTTGCTTGGTATCTCAATGTAATAGTAAGAAATATCCATTCTTCTGTAGCATCAATAGTTATGCACTTAGGATGGCTATCCTTACTCTAGGTGCTTTTACGATTTTACATTTTAGGCATGTAATGTAGGAGGTACGGTTTATGTCCCCCTCCTTTGTCCTTTGACCTTATAATTAATAAAATTTAACAGGGTAGTTGGGCCCTGCGAGAAATTCCAGTATTAAAAAAAAAAAAAACCTACTAGATGCCAATATGTGTTCGTCCAATCAACGACACTTGCCACGTAACCCCATAGCTTCTCTTATCTGCACATGGTACAATAGAGGGATGAGTCATCTAATACTTAGTGAGGGGATGCTATCACAACATAATACTTTATATATAAAATATATTTAGGCCTATATAGCTGTAAAACTTTCATATTTAAACATCTCTAATTCAAAGGTGCGGGGATCACCCTAATATCCTACATGCATAACTTATCATATCAAGTCTTGCTAGATCCCAACTCAATGGCATATTATGTGCAGAAATTCCCAAATTATATGTCTTCATATCAAATCATATTGATTCAAGGCTTATCTTTAAAACCACTATCATTAAATTGGGCTTCATATGCACATCCTAGTTATCGAGCACAAGCTCAAATCTCATATATAAATAATTGCTTATTCCAAAGCATTTCATCAAATATCATTCATAGTGGTTACCACATATTTATATTTCAAATCAAATCATGCCATACTCGATGCATGTCGTCATAGTCAAATGAAATCAAATGAGTGGTCCTACTCTAGACATCATCAAATCACACATGATGGCCAGCTAATGAAGAAATAAATCACATGCAGAGGAAAGCCACTGGGATGAGAAACAGATCACATGCGTGCAAAAGCTATGGGCAAAAAACAAATCAAACGTAGTCCTAAAGTAGCTAGTGGAGAAGTCATAGTCATCGATCGGAGTAATCTCTCGACTCATCATTATTTGAAGTACTTTCAGATAGGTGGCATCAAAGCACTACAAGTGGGAATCACATGCAGGATTAGTGCCACCATCCTTGCTTACCACCATCCCTAAAGGCACACACATAGTCACAAGGAGAGGGACTCCACTTCACCTCAAGTCTAATCAACGTTTAAAATTCATCCCCCGGACAAAACATAAATCCATAAATCAAGTCATTATGCCTATAACATTCCATTTGTCCACATGAAATCATATTCAAATTCAACAAGCTTCAGTCACCTCTAAGCTCGATATAATTCTAAGTACCTTCAATTCTGTAAGGCATCATTAAACGAAACATAATAAAGCTATAGAACCTCATGCCTTTAACCCTACATGGGTATTCATCATATTTAATCATGGCTTAACATTTTTATGCTTATCCTCAAATCAACCATAAATACATGGGCATTCATATGTGGATCATACCTATAAACAATCATGGCCCATCGGTCTCACATTCTTTATATTACCTCGATCACTATGCAATTATCTTAAGTACATATTGTGCCCATATCCCCAATTAAGCAGTCCATTCATCATAATTTGGCACAATTATCAATCCAGAATTAATATTGCACCATGTGTAGGCTTTTATGTGAGACCTCGACCTCTATAGACCCGTAACGAGAAGTAAATGCGATAACATGGACTATGGGTAATTTCGTCATTTCTCATGAAGAGCTCTTGGAAGTAGCTTTCTAATGTTATTAAGGTCTAAGTAAGCCTAAGGAATAAATGAATGAGGATAAAATAAATGAAGAAGATAGAAATATTGATAATTTCCATGATAAGGGCAAAATGGTCACTTTTGTACCTTGGGTCTAAATTTTTAAATTTTGTGAACTTGAGTACTTATAGACCATTGTGGACCTTGTCTTAGTGATAGAAGTGTAAAAAGATTTCACAAAGGAAAGGAGGAAGACAAGTGGCCTTGTTAAGGGCATTTTGGTTATTTAAGCAAAATTGGATAAGCCTTAGATATAAATATTTAAATTCCAGCAACTTCTCCTCATTTTCCAGTAGTGTCTTCTTCCTATCTTTCTTTTCATCTTAGATTTCTTCATTTTCCATAGGGGCTTCCCTTCAAGCTTCCATAACTCTTTTAAGTTAGCCTTAAATTTTCATGCTTTGTGCACTTTTTCACAAGTCCTTTGTGCTCTTTTACTCTTTCGCTTTAAAACCCTTAAAAGTCTTACCTCAATACTTTCTCTCACCAATTAGGTGTTTTAAAGAAAGAAAGAGAGACCTTCCATAATAGCTTGGGAATTCTTGAAGAGGAATTCAATTACAAATCTAGCAAGGTGAGAAATGAAATTTAGTTGATTTTTGAGTTGTTAAGGATGGCTAGTGGGTAGATTTGTGAGTGTTTTGTAAATGAGGTGGTTTATGTGTTTTGTAGATAAAGTGGTTTATTCATTTTAGTGTGACTAGAATAGTAAAAATAGATAGTCACTTAATGGTAGTTGAAAGCTAGTTAAGAATAACTAGTAGAACATGATTTAGGAGATAGCTTTTAGAACTATATTTATGTGAATTGAGTTAGTTGTGATGCTATTGTGATGATAGGTTCCAACGAAGCTCCACCACCCTATTTGGACCATTAAAGGAAGTTGGAGTTGGGTAAAGATTTAACAAATACCAGTGAGTGAACTTGCACTAAAATCTTTTGGGTAGATGCATATACATTTGAACGAATCACTCGAATTGTTTAAATTTCCTTCTCTTAGAAATGCATATGGCAACAAGCTTTTGATGAAACGTTTTTGTATTGTGAAATGTGATTGTAATGAATTTACGAAATCTCTTTATATGTTGATATATATATATGTATTGTACATCTGTAGATAATATTGTGTAATGATTATAACCATGTATGTGCATGATGTGGGGGATACACATGCCGGTGATGATTGAATATAACCGTGCATGTGCACTATGTGGGGGGATGCACATGCTGGTGATGATAGTGTGTGGGAGTGCGGAGGATGACATTGTTGTTGCCAATATAGGGGTTGCACATGAGCTAGGTGAGGCGGTGGTGGTACTTGTGTTTATACATGTGTATATATACTTACGTAATGCAAAGTTTATGAACATGGTTTATGATTGTAATGTATGTGAATATGCATGTCGTACCTTGAGAATTGCTAAGTATTTCAATTTGAGTTTATTGCAACAAAAATGGCTTCCTCTGTGTGTAACAAAAACTTTTTTTTTTTATGCTTTGTTTCTGGCTTCAACCAAAAACTTTTGGACATTGGAGGCTAGCTACATCACTATTTCTCGCTGCGGTCAGAAACTCTCAAGTGGTGATGTAGTGCCTTCACTTTGACAATGATTTTGAGCACATTTCGATCAGAACTAGGCAAAGTGGTAAACATAAAAGTTTTATCCCAGCCTATTTGTTTTCTAATGGTTGAAAAATCATGTCAATTGGACCTCTGTAATGTGAGATATGCTTGAAAAACTGAAACATATGCAAACCCAGAATACCTTTCTGCTATAGTGAGAAAGTGTTTTCATTTTGACAAATATTGTAACTACATTCTAGTTAGAATTGGGAAAAGTGGTCAACATCAAAGTTGTAGCTCAGCCTCTTAGCTCTCTAATGGTTAAAAAATCATGTCAATTGGACTTCTGTAATGAGAGATATACTCAAACAACTAAAACATATGCAAACCAAGAATGCCTTTCGCTGCAGCGAGAAGTGTGTTGCCACGTTGCTACCTTGCTTAGTTCTAATATAATTTTTCTTTCACTCCTTTATCTTCATGATTGACCATGGGTTTTTCCAACACTAAGAGTTTACTAATCAATGCTTCAAGTAAGGGGTTTTAGTAAGAAATTAAACTAAATTGCATTATTTTCAAAACAAGTGCATCGTGATTTTCAAATTTTCTTTATCGTTGCTTGTTCCCTTCTTATGTTCACTCACTAAGTTTATACTCACTATTTTTAACTTTATGTTTTTAGATCTGGAGATAGTTGAGACCTAGATAGAGGTGTCCCCGTATATCCTTTTGGTAGGTATCAATGGCATTCAGTAGCTGCACCTTCACCGTGGTCATTTCGCTGGAAGCCAAGGGTCATTTTTGTTTGTGAATACATTTATGTGATGTAAAGAACAAAGATACATGTCTTGGACACTATATGTATATTTTAATTGGTAATGCCAATATGAGTTGGCAATGGTTAACCTTATTTTGAGTTAATATAAATGCAAGTATTTGATTGATATAGTGCATAATTAAAGAAATTTATAGGTTGGAACTATGAAATGTGACTTTAAGAGTAGTTAATGGAATGTTGAGTAGGGTTATATAAATAGGCTTGCTTGGGCATAGTGGGCTATGCCTATTGGGTCCATACGCTGGTCATGGCCCAAAAATTAGGTCGTGACACTCTAGCTTTAAGTCCTACATACCATGGGCTCTAACACAATGCCAACTTGTGGCTAACCACAAGTCACACAAATACAAATTTCCTGTCTTAGATAACTAAGTAGCGTAAGCGTCCTCATCTAGGCACACAATCACATTTGTTCTCTAGCTTAGGCACATACCTTTAGGCAAACATACATATTCACACACATACACACATATACGTATCAATTTTATTAGCCTAGGTATTTGATAACTCTATGTTATAGAGTTATTTAGGCTTAATTTTGATAGAATTTAGCTTAGTTCTTGTAATGATGCATAAAAATTAATAGATTTTATTTAATTATTTTAAATTAGTTATTTTAGGTAAGTTAATGTAATCTTAGTTCATTTTATGCTTAATTTGGTTAATGTGGTTAAGATAGGTTGTTACTGCTTTATTTATGCTTTTGTAGGTATTTGATGAAAGAAGAATTTTAGTGAAAGAAGGAGAGCAATTTTAAGGTGTAGACTTGCACTGCACATGTTTTGCTATTTTGGCCATAACTCTTTCGACAAAGTTACAAATGAGATGATTCTTAAACCATTGGAAAGATAAGGGAAAAATCTACAACTGTTATGTTTAACACTTTGCCCAGTTCGGCTTGGAAAGTGGTTAAAACTCTTGTCAAAGTTGATACACTATAGCAATCCTAGAGCAATTATGATTTCTGTTAATTAATTAGGCAAGATTGCGACCCGCATAATCTGATGAGGAAATTTTAATTGGAATTGACTTCTTTCTTCAGCCAACTTGGCCTAACTTTAAAGCCCTATACGAACAACATTTCAGAGGACTTTTAAAAGGAAAGAACGAAACACCAAATTGACAGTTGAGATTCAAGCCATAGAATCGTTGAAAAAAAGTCTCATTGGACCTGAAAAAAAAATTGAAGGATTCAATAAGATTTGGAGATCAAGAGTTTCACTCTTGGAGTTTATTTATTCTTTACTTTTCTTGGTTTAGTTTCAATGTTTAAACTTATTTTGATGATAATGTGTGTGACTTGATAGAAAACTAAATTGTTTATCTAAGATTATGATTGAACTCAATATGTAATCTGAATTATTTCTCTCTCTTTTACTTATGTTTGATGAATTTAAGTTGTTTATTTTATTCAATTCTTAATTCTTCTAGTTCACTGGCCACTACTTAAATTGAATTGGAAACCTAGGTTAAACCTTAATGAAGGAGATTTAGGTAGACCTTGAATAGAATAGCGTATGATCGAATACACTTAGTTGATTAGGTTCTTTGATTTGCATATAGGGTAGACATACACTTATAAGCCATACGTAGCCAAAATTAGAGCACAAATGTAATGAATCTTTCTTCAATTTAATTTGCATAGACATATAGTAAATTAGTTGGGGAGAGGTGTTTTTATGAGAAACTTAACATAGACCTGTAAATAATTTATAACTCTAGGTTAGCAACTTAATACATTAAACTAAGTTAAGAGAGAGAGATAATAATCAGATGAAATATTGAGGGATATTATAATCTTAGGTCTGGTAGTCACTCGAATTTAATAAAGTAAATTTGCTAATAGATTTTAGATTAGTTTTATTTTTAGTTTATTAGTTTATTAATTTTAATTATAATTTTAATTGCATAGATAAGATTAGGGTGTTATAGTTTTAGTAGTTAATGGTAGGAATTAAAACAATTCTCCATGGGAATGATACTCTATTTATTACTATATTACTATTAATGATACATGCACTTGCGTGAGAAATCAATAACAGTATTCTTATTTAGGCATACACACAATATTTAAGTACCATGGTAGCACATACATTATGTGAGATGTATTACATGTAGTTAATTAAGTCCCACTCACCTCGACAATCGGAGGTGCATCCACAACCAAGCTCCAATTCTTAACCTCTAATCGTCTTTCAGCTAACCTATGAGTAAAATAGCTCAACTCTCCCCTTGGACACATTAAAACATTGAAATCATAATTATTTCTTAGCTTTAGAAAATATCCCAACTTTCCAAAAATACCCAAATTCAATATACATACTCATTCTTCCAACAAATGAGCTAAATCCATACCTTAGAAGCTGGATTGCCCAAATCTAGGCTCTAAATCTCCAATAAACTCATGGGAAGAGAGTTTGACTAAATCTCAAAATATTTGGATCCAAAGTTATTAATCAATTAAATTGAAAATCAATTAGTAAAAATGCATAATCTTACCTTCAGTTCATTTCCCAAGCTTGGATCTAGCTCAAATAAGCTCCAAATGCCATTTGGGGGTTCATGGTTTCAGAGGGGTAGAGAGAGAAAAAGAGAAAATGGGTTTTGTTTTAAAAAAGGCGGAATGCTCAAAACCCCTTTTTATTTTTTACCTTCATATAGGGATATATTGATACATTTGATAATGTATCAATACATTCTTAACGAATAGCTCCTAAATGTATCAATACATTAGGCCATGTATCGATACATGTTATTCAGTTTGCTCTCGGTCTCAAATCCATCGATATATTTGGACAATGTATCGATATATGTTTATCCTTACTCAAATCTAACGATACATGCATGTATGTATCGATTAAAAATCCTCAGAGTATTGCATATTGTTTTTCCTGCCAGGAATGTATCGATACATATCGATACATTTTGCCCAAATTGCACCTTTTTTGCACTCCAACTTCAAAAAATCCAAACTTTAACATTTCAAAAATCATTTTCAGTTTAAGTCATACTTCAAAATGACTATCTTAACTCATAATCCTCATCCATATACTTAAACACACAATCAAATCTCAATCTAAACTTTAAAATTCAAGACTTATCAGCCATTCTTCAAAATTTTGGCTAAGCCTTAAGGTTTTGTGTTCTACAGGCCACAATTATCATTCTTACCTCAATTCATCAAGAATGATAGATAGCTAAGCATGTACTCGTCACATAGATTCAAATCCTCATTATGTTCTGTGTCATATAGTATACAAATCAAA